>JAGQAX010000007.1:30805837-31405837 GCA_019142605.1 Cephalopholis sonnerati
TCTTTCCATTACCACCACTTACCCTGCATACTGTGTCGTTTTTTTTTTTTTTTTAAATTTCCCTCAATTCTTAAACCATTTTATTTTTACTTACTTGTTCTCTTTTTGCCCACAGTCTCCTATCAAAACCTGTAAAACTTTTTATACTCCTTTCCCCATTTTCTCATGATTTTCCTCTTTCCTTGTTGTAGGACGGTGCCTTTCTCATCCGACACAGCTCAGCCCAAAGCACCCGGCAGCCGTACACCCTCGCTGTGCTCTACCAGCAGAAGGTGTACAACATTCCTATCCGCTTCCTGGGGGAGACACAAGGTTACGCCCTTGGAAAAGAGGGCAAAAAGAATGAAGAGGTGACGGCAAATTAGATAGAGGGAGAAGACAAAGAGAGCAGAATTCTGGAGGAATTTCAGACTTCTCGTTTAATCACCTCTCTCCCTTTATCTTTATCTCTCCCTCTCAGATTTTTGGCACCCTCAACGAGATGATTTCTCACCACAAGAATAACCAGCTGCTTTTGATAGACAGCAAGAGCCAGGCCAAGCACACAGCGTATTTAACCCACCCTGCACGCCCTTAAAACCGCACCACAAGGAGCTCCTCTCACACTGTATTCATGTGGGTTATTTGAGGATAACTGCACAGTTTGAAAGTTTACTGCGTGTCACAAAAGTGTAACTACAACTCTACGAAATCAGTCATACAGTTAAAAGCAATGTTTTCTTTATGTTTATAGATTAAAATAGAAAATCCAAACTTTTAATGCACTGAAACATTAGCAGAGATTACGTAAATGTCACAAACAGTTTCTCCAACGGTTAAACTCAGCTGACAACAGCTTAAACTTAAAGTTTGACAATGTGATTTTCCTGCTCTGTCATCATTTCAGCAACGACTGCACAAGGTTAACTGCTCTCTAGTGAAACGGAAAATGTGTCACTGTATTATTGTAACAGTCATTAAACTGGATGTTTCTACCTTTGGATAAAGAAATGATGACGTTGCTATCAGTTCACTGTATTGCTGACTCTTAAACATACAAACTGTATATTTCTGCTGGTAAAAGATATCAAACCACAGCACAAGAGCCTCCCAGTTTGCAGCTAAAATCTTCATCATCACTTTGTGCCTTCTGCTTATTTTCATTCTTACTGTAAAGTCATGTGTGATGAACTGTTGACATAAATGTATCAGCGATACTCAACTTCTTTTGCCTGTGAACCACTTTTGCAAAATTACAGGATGCCAGGGGCCAGTTAATAAACAAACATTAAAAATGAGTATATAAATGAACAGCCTCGACCTCTGTCGGGGGGTCCGGGAGATCCTCCTCTGCCACCATTTTTATATTTTGATGCTTTTTTATGCACTCTGGCCCCTTAATTACATTCAGAGTACAAAAATAAATTCCCACTGTGAATCAATTTCTTTTCATTTTGAATTAGAAAATGGTTAGCAGGCCATCTGGCACCCTGTCGCGGGCCAAATTTGGCCCTGAGGCTGTAAGTTAAGTGTAGCTGATTTAGAGGATTTAGTACATTATGAATGGTCGATGCTTGTTGAAGTCCTTTGAGTAAATTCAAACCTCCTCATCAATGAGATGATGAACTAGGGGTTTGTGGCTTTAACTGAGACACTAAGCTGTGTGTGTGGTGTGTGTGTGTGTGTGTGTGTGTGTGTGTGTGTGTGTGAACTGCATCTTGGTGACCACTGACCAGACACTGTTAGTAACACCTGCTTTCTGTCAAAGTGAAACCACCTTCTTATGGCCAAACTATAAATCCTGAGTCTGTCAGTAAACAACATGGCAGAATCCCTCAAGACTGAAATCAACATTTCACACATATCAGGGTTAAATCTCATATTTTATAGATTTTGATCACCTGTTTCAGAGTGCTATCAGCTCACTAAGTGGGCCAGCAAGTCTTCAACCTTGAAAAATAATCAGTAAAAGTCAAAGTATGGCAATAACGTGCCTGAAAGTAATCAAAACACTAACAGAGCCAGCATCATTATGTAATGTATTTCAGTTTTTAGAACTGACTTGTGTATTTAATAACACAGTTTAAAGTTGTCTAATCGTGTTACGCGGTAGATTTCAACGAGGCTCACAGTGCAGAATCTCATTCAACTGTAGCTGCTCTATTTGCATGGGCCGCTGGCGTAAATGATGGTAAATAACTTCCTGGAGCCGGTGTAATTTGGCAGGTGGGTGTAAGGCATCTTGTAGTGCTGTTACAGGATTACTGCTGGGATAAAAACTAATATATTCTCAAGATCCTGAACCCCAGCAACATTACATGATTGCATCATACAGTGCAGCATCTCGCCATCTATATCTTACAGAATCACTTTGAAGTAGCAATGAAGTCTTTCTAATTCACTCACTGAGACTCAATTCCATTTTAAGTTATAGGCTTTCTTTCATAGTTTTTTGGGGGCATGTTGCCTTTATTAGGCAGTGCAAGCAGAGACAGGAAATGAAGGGAGGGAGATGTGGGAGATGGCATGCAGCAGAAATCCCTGGCTGAACATTTCAATTACATGGTGAGCATCTTAAAGCCACAAGAACGCCCCAAGTTAGAGATTTTCATTCAGAAATATGATTAAAAAATTAAAATGTCATGGTGATGTATTGCCACTGGTTTATCACTAGGTAAATAACAGGACTTAACATATCCTCTGCTTTATTAGCCTTATAAACACAATTAAACTGACTGTAAATACAATGTAACAACTTTCTGTGTACTGATAGGACCAACTAGTGACTTTCCAGGGTGATCATCAATGTCTCTGCAGCACCTAATTCTGCCCTTTTGTACAAAACTTAACCACGTTTATCATTTGAGGAAGTTCAAACTGCACTGTGTGAGTCAGATCCTTTGGAACAGTAGCTTTTTGATTTCAGATGTTGTCTGCACTGTCCACATCCTGTATGTAATACTGACTCATCATATAAAGGCCTTTGTTGGTTTTAAAAGGAAGTCATTTTCAGACCAACCGCAAACTGACAGCTGACAGGTCTACAAGACTGTGACTTTATGCATTTTATACTGTTTTCCATACGCAAAAATGTGACCATGGAGTCTCATCATAGCAGGGGTGGAGCCAGATGTTGTAAACATTCAGGGCTTAGCCCAAACTTAGAACACTGGTTCCCAACTGGTCCAGCCACAAGGTCCAGATTTCTCCTTAGTCATTAGTTCAAGGTCCACACAGTTTAATTCATTCAGTGTCATACTTGCGTATGGCCATGCTGTTGAGCTAGTTTGCTGTCTCTCAGTGCTTCTCAAAGTCAAGGATGCTTCCTTGGTAGGACGAGTCCTTCCAAGTCGGGTCCTACAGAGGCCAGGCGAGACATCTTCCTAGCGTTTGGTGAGCACACATTGGAAAACACGAGCAAGATGCCCACAGGTGTGCATCATTGAAGAGGAGCTGCCCTTAATTCCAGCAAAGAATTGTGGGTACTTTATACCCACTGAAGATACACACATGCATCCTTAAAAATTCTCTGAAAGAAGGACTCTGTAGAGTTCAAAGAATCCTTGACATTGGAATTGGCCTTCAGCGAGTTTCGATGGCATAGCGCCCTTGAAATTCAGCCATTTAAGGATCCTTCCTTAACTTTGAAAAGCACCATCTGTCAAGTTTCTGTCCGTTAGTCACTCAGTCTACAGCAGGTAACGGCACTTCAAAATAAAAGCTCTGTGCTGGAAATTCACTGTACTTCAAAATAAAATGTATCTGTTTACAAACTTAACACATTCACAAATCACGTGTGGTCCCTTCAGAATGGACCCATTGCTCACTTTTGGACCGCGACCAACTGACTTAAAGGGTCTGAGGGCACTTTTTTTCCCATTTAAGGCAGCTATATGCACTATTTTTCAACTGTTTGTGATAATACAAGGCCTACAAATATGAACATCATTTGGGAAAAACATGATAGTTGCCAAGGAAAAAATATCTTCTTGTAAAGCCTACATCCTGTTTTATATCTAATTGTTCCTTCAACTGCACAAAAAAAAAGACTTCTGCACCCTAAAAAGCGGAAAAAATTGTCTGATGGTACTACTTTTAAGTTACATAGCATAGGTAGGGCAGGAATTTGCTGGAAACAGTATAATCTTGAAACCTATATTTGATACACTATGAATCGGTATAAGAAATACTTCATTGAACCCAAAGGGGAAATTGTGATTCATTACAGTCACTCTGATGTAAAGAACAGAGAATTATACAAAGTAAGAATAAGAGCATGAATAGAAATATGTAAATATCATGTAATAATTTGATAAAATAGAAATAAAAATGTGCAATAAGCTACAATGTTAACACTAGTACTTAAGATAACTCATTTTAATTTTCTGGCCACATTCAGTCCGATTGGATCGCAGGTGGGCCGGACCAGTAAAACCACTGCATAACCTCCAGATTTTTTCTTTTTTTGTTTAAGGAAGAACACTTTAAAAACCCTAATCAATTAACAAAACAGATGACAAACAGCCTGTGATGTCCTCAGAGGAATAAATACAAATTCAACAATATATCCCAGTTTTTCCACACACAGTCAGTCGACTACTCACTGTCATTACATGTGTATTTTTCCATACATTCCCACTTCTGTGTAGTAATCCTGACATCACCACACCAAACTAATTCATTTTACATGGGGAAAATGATTTAGTTTGGTGCTCCTGAAACCTGGCACCTCTTTGCCTTCACAAGCGCATCACTATACAGTAGGTGTGCAAGGTCATCCAGTGGGCCAGATTGGAACCTTTGGTGGGCCAGTTCTGGGCCCCAAGTCGTATGTTTGACAACCTTGGTTTATGGTATTAAAGAAATGATAATAAAAATAAAAATAAAATAAAAATTTTGGGCTTTTGAGAAAACATTTGGGACTGGGGCCCTTGAAGCCACCCACAAGCTCCGCCTCTGCATCATATGCATTTAACATTGTGTAAGGCAGAAAGTTTGACTTAATAGCAAATTAAGTGTGATGCATGACAGATATTATGTTTACTTAAAACTTAACTTACTCTAAGAGAATATTTTTTCACTGGTGTACAACCTGCTGCTCACCAGGCATGATGGAAATGATGAAGATGATGAGAGCGGATGAGAAAAGTCACAAAGATGCAGTTTCAGCTCCTTGGGAGACACTTTGAAACGTCAGCAGTCCTCTCCGGTACGGAGCTATGCGTCATCCCTACAACAACACACTTTTTGGGAAGATGAATGTGTGTGTGATTTTGAAGAAACCGTGCAAAGGTGGGGCGCTTGTCACGCGCCCTGATTTCGAAGTTGGTGGGAAGGAAGGGGGAAGGGGCTGCGGCGGAGGGGTACAAACTGCACATCCGACCGCTTGCATTGACAGCTCTTAGAAGAAAAGGGGATCTACAACACGGGAAGCTCATAAGAAGTCATCACTTACAGAAACTGAGCGTGGATTTTTAGGACAGCCCCGTATCTCTACAAAGCTCGTGGAGGAACTGGTTTACGCACCAGTAGTAGTTGAGGTGGACTAGTTTTCTTAGCGGAGGTGCGGAGTTTTCGATTCAGGACTGGTGTAGGGGGGCTACTGAATGGGAGCAGTCACTGGATTCGTGTGATACCAACGCAAGCCACCCAGACTACCTACTACTGCCCATCATATTTGACTTTTGGGGGCGTTTAGGGCACAATCAGAGCAAGATCACCTCTATTCCTCCTACTGTCCCCTTCCCCTTTCCTTCCTCTCGGATTCTTCAGAAAGAGAAATCCTCCAGAAATGGCTCAGATACTGCCGATACGGTTTCAGGAACATCTGCAGGTAAGCAGACGCAGAAAAAGCCCTAAAATTAATTTCAGCTCTTTTCTTTTTGCGCAGCTCCTCGCCCATGTAGGTCCGCGCACAAACGGCACATGTCGCATTTAAATGGAATCTGAAATAGGGCTGCAGGGTGGTGCTCGATATAGCTACAGGCCTAGTTTTCTCCTGCCGGGCAGATGATGACTTGTAAAAATTGACCAGTCAGATCGTATACAGCTCCAATGCGGACCGGTGTGTGAGTGTGTGTGTGTGTGTGTGTGTGTGTGTGTGGATACGCCGCAGTTTTTCCCCAAGTGGAAAAACGCCGCTGTCATTTTCAATCCCTGTCTATGCGGTGCTCTGACACTTCATGTTGCAGACACTGAGCTCAGCTGTTGGTGGTAACATTGTAACTGAGACCTGAATGGCACTTCTTGCACTCAGGCTTTGTGGCTACCATGTTGTTGTCATGTCCTGCAGCAACCTATTCCTACTTTGTAACCTTCAACAACAAAACACCGGTCAGTGCGTCTCTGCAAATGTTCACTGACAAAAATCACTGTAATAGATTGATAAAGAAATGATAATATAAGGTGTTATAAGACAGTGTCTTTTCAGCTTAAATAAAGCATTTATTTTGCACTCACTCAGTTACAGCAGTTCAATAAGTTCAGAAAACTGCATCACTAAGCTGTAACGCAGCCAGTTAAACACACAATTTGAGCAATATCTTGGTATTGCAATAACCTCAAACCCCATATGAAATCTAGTTTCATATTACAGCATCAATGTAATATTGATTTGATGTGTCTCACTGCTCTACTTGTTGGTATTTTCATGCCAGAGGAGCATCTGTGCAGCTTCAAAAATGATCAGCATCAACATGACAGAGAAGCAAAGGCCCCGCTGGTTGGCAGGCTCTGGGTGGAAACAAAAAAGCAAAAAACAAAATGCCCCCTTTTGCAATCTGCGACCAAAAACAAACAGCCAGTTATTTGGCCGTCTTTGGAGGAACTATTTCTACTATGGTCCCCCCCCCCCTTTTTTTTTTATCTCTGGTTTGGTCTTTGATAATCGCTGTCCCATAGCAGCCCCAGTGCTTGGTGTCTCGCAGCCAAAAGAGAAAGTTTGTGACGCACCCCTCCACTTCCCCTCCTCTGTAGCCTGTTGTTATGGTAACAGCAGGCAGTGAAATGGCCTTTCACTAGAAAAAAAAAGCACCCCCACCCCCTCTCTCTCTCTGCTCCCTTCCTCTGGCCAGTAGCCCCACTTTCGTCAGCCAAAGATCCTTTATCCTCCAAAAAACTGTGCTGGCCAAGAGCTTGCAGGCGACCAGGCTCCTCTCCTCACTGACAGGCCTGATACACTGTTGCTCGCTGATGGAAGGCAGCGCAGTACCTGGCGATGTCTGGGTTATTAGTTCAAATTGCTCTCAACAGCACATACCTTTCCCTTAAACTGTACATCTCTTAAGAAACGCTCGACTTGAGACAGTGATAAGCAGCGGACTGCTTTACGTTCCACCTCTACCGTGAAATCCCAGCTCTGCCCTAGTCATATCCCTCTGTGAATCTAGGTGGCTCCAGCAGAGTGAAAAATGCTTGGAATTTGCAAACCCAGGACTTTGGGCCTCAAGTTGTTTAGCTTTTTTTCTTGGCCTGGTATTTACAGCTCCGTGTCTGCTGTCTGGGCTCGGGGTTCAGGGGTGTAACACAGGCCTAGATTCATGATGAGGTACCAGCCTGTTGGAATGCATGAGAGAAAGAGCAAATGCTCCAAATATCTTGATTATTCCACTCAAAACAGGTCTTTAACACTTCTCTGGTATTCATGTAGACGTGGAGGATGACGCCTGAATCTTAGAGCCATTGTTTTAGCAGTGAGAGATTCAGCAGTATTCATTTTCTCACTCCACAGCTATGTCATTAACGCTAAGCTGTGTGGAAAAGTCTCTCCATAATTACTCTTTGTCTTCCTTGCTTGTTGACTTCACAGTGATTTATGATCCAAGGTCCAGGCTGTGTATGAGCGTGTCAAAGTGTGCCATTAATTGACCAAATGGACCGGTGCCCCAGTTGGATGTGTGGCGCCAAATGTAGGCTACATCGCCGTGGCCTCCTGACTGTAGTTGTGTAGATTGTGTTGGTGGCAAGACGGAGGAAGACAGGGACAGAGACTGGTGTGTTGAATTATGAAAGTGCTAAAGTGAGAGTCATTTGCAGCTTATGCGGCTCTGCTGCTGGCTGTCAGTGCAGCGGCCTACGTATTGTAGCAGCTTGTGTAAGTGCAAAAATGTCCTGCAGCTCTAAAGCGCCTGAACATTGTCCTGTCGAGTTGAGTTAGGAGAGTCCAACCTGCTGCTCTGCGGCTGTTTACAGCATCCTGGTGTGCTGCCGTTATCTGTACTAATAAAATGATGCCACCACGTCAACGGATGTGATGGGCAGATGAGGTAAGCAGGCAGGCCCCTATTTAAGTCCGGCAAATCACATCAGGATAGGAAGCAGGATGACAGAACAGTCTAACAGAACACATCTGTGACCGCAGCAGTGGCTGGTAGGGATGAGCGTCTGTGTTCAGTCACTAAAACTGAATCATGAATGCATTGAGAGAGCAGTCATTCACACATACAATAAGCACATTGTGTCTTTCTGTAATGCTAAATGAGTCACATACTGTTAAACCTGCAATAATTGATTTAAGGCTGCAACTAACGGTTAATTTTCATCAACAATTGATGTGCAGATTATTTCCTAGATATATTGGTGAACTTGTTTGTCTATAAAATGGCAAAAAAATACTGAAAAATGTACAGTATAATTTCCTGCAACCCAATGTAACATATTTAAATTATTTGTTATATCTGACCAAGAGTCCAAAATGCAAACATATTTAGTTTACTGACACATAATTTTAAGTAAAGCATCAAATCCTTATATCTGAGAATCTGAGACTGTTTTGCAATAATTCTTGAAAAATTACTTAAATGATTACTCAAATTATTTTCTACTGGTGATAGGCACACCGATTCTCTTCACAGCATTGGTTCTGTGGTGTTGTTACATGAAGATTTATCAAATCTTTTGAATTTCACAATTTTTTATACTTTTTGCAAAACACGGTAGGAGTTTCTTTGTCACACTCTGTTACAGTACATGCACGTTGACAGCTAGTGCTGCCTGCAAAACCACAAATCCTTTTCAACACACTACCAGTCATCATGTTTAAGTTTACATAAATAAAGATAAAATATTTATTTTAATTCATAGGTAGGTTATGTTAGCTCCATACGATGTTACAGAAATGTCACTGGGGCAAGTAGCAGATGTCCCAGTTGCCCTCTGTAGCCTTGCGCTGCTGCATTCATTTGGTGTCGGAATAATGTGAAAAATGAGTTTCTGATCGCCTTTCACGGCTCACCTGATCTGTTTCCGTTGCTCTTTGTTATCAAGGTATAGGTTAGTTCATTTTCGCCCATCGCTATTTTCTATTGCTCGTCTAATAGATTAATCAACCTCTTGTTTCAGCTGTAAACTAATTGTTTGGCCACTTTGGGACAACATGTAAGCACAATACTGACATTTTTTAAGTGATATGATAAACATGTTAGCTACATTAGCTTCTATCCACTGATGAACACAGTTCCAGTATTCTCTGTTTTGGTCCCCACCAACTCCTTAGGAAAATATGGGTCTCTTTTAGCCGCTAAATGTTCCACTATGTTCACCAGCTTTTTGCTAACTGTGTCTGTCTGCTGTTTGTTCTCCTATACATGCTATGTTTACAGGATTTTACGAGCTTTTTCCCTGCTCGTTGTGGCTGAAAACGACACTGATGAGAGCGGAGAGAGTGGACCAAAACAGTGAAGTTTTGGGCCAGAAAACCAAAATAATGAGCTGAAAGATGCAATAAAACTCTGTAGAGCTGAGGGGAACTGCAGAGTGATAATTACAACATTACTACGAGGAACCCCATTCACAGTGTCATATTTATTTGATCCATTGTGAGCAAAGAAAATTGATAATAGCAGCTTTAAGATTTTGATCTAACGTAAAGGCCACCGCTTGTGTAAGGAAGTGTGAAGGAGCAACACTTCCATGTCTTTTTGCTGCATGCCTCAGTTTTAATTGTGCTTGTGTAATCTCCTCATGAACCCAAAACCCTCAGCTGCTGATGCGACGTGTCAGTGCCTCAGCAATGCGTCCACCCAGTCTATGACTCACCAAATACCGTCAACACTGTATCATCAGTGAAGTTCTGCTGCCTTTTGTTATTGTGATATTTTTGTGTTTGTTAATCTCAGCTGTTAAGTGAAGAGGCCTTACAGGAGTGTGTGTGTGTGTGTGTGAACTGAAGATGAATTACTCGAGGTAGTTTATGGGCTCACTGGAGACAGTAGGTTGTAGTTGAAGTGTGATTTTTGTCTGGAATGTTCTACCAAGGAGTTCAGGAGGGTTCTCTTCCGGTGAGTCAGTTGCCCCACCCTGAGCTGAAGATTGCCAAAGGCCTGTGTTACTGGAAGTGCATTGCACAGACATAGCTCTCATCTCTCTGTCTTCGTAACTAATAAAGCTACATTTATCACTCTGGCTTCTCTCTCTTCACACTAGTTCTCTCCCAACACCCACCCTCCCTTCGTTTTAGCACGATGCTAAGCTGTATCTTGAGCTCCTCCTTTCATTCCCATCCTTATCTTCTCCCCCACTATCTTTATTGTGGTTTCCCTCCCCTCCCCTTTTCCTTCCAGACAGTTTTGGCAGTCTTGAGGAAATGCAGCATATGGCTCCAATCCTCCCTCAGGTCTTCTCTGTGGCCTTTTAAAAAAGCCTTTATCTTCCACACAGGAACCAACTGTACATTTAGTTGCAAAAGAGTGGTGTAGTTGAAATCATTATCACATTATTAATAGGGTTATTTTCTGTTGTACATATGTATGTCAATATGGCTTATGTACGCAAAATCATGTAAGAAACAACCGAAACGGTGCAGGGCTGCAACTGACTGTCATTCTCATTATTGATTAATTTGACAGTTATTTTCTTGATTCATTCAGAGTATCTATTTACACCCAATTAAGAATAGTAACACTGCAACTGTTCGGCTGTTTACACCCACCCCTACAACGCTTTTTTATGGGTCCCACTGCGCGCAGAGATTGGCTAGGACTCATCACATTGATGCGTCGAGGTTGGAAGCAGTTAGGATTAGGGCAAAGAGGTCATTTTTAGAGCTAGTACTAGCCAATCTTGAATATTTTCTGATATTAAAGTAGTAAATTTATGAGGAAAAACTCACATATGTATTGCCAGAAAGTCAGGTGATGTAGTATAATGAGCGACACAGTCCACAAAAGGAGTAAGACATAGTGGATGAACGGGTTAAAAGCACAGGACTTATACACAGTAGACAGGAGTTTGAGTCCTGTGTGAGTCACTGTTGTATTGTTATTTTTTATTTTTTATCTTTTTGGCTTGACTTATTAATTTCAGTTTTTAGGATGCATTTATCTGCTGAATGCTCTGTTCACATGAACGTTAACAGACGAACCTTATAGACCAGTTTGTGTTAACTTAATATTTTGATGTTGCTATGATGCCCAGGAATATATACACCAGGGTGCAAATAGCATTGTTGGCCATGACACCTGGGTGCTAATAGCATCTGCCTTCATCATTCAGTCTATGAAAAGTCATCACAGTTTTCTAGAGCACAGGGCAAAGCCGTCAAGTAGTTTGTTTTGTTAGACCAATAGTCCAAAATGCAAACATAGACAATTAAAATTATGATAAAATGGAGAGAAAAGCAGCAATTCTTCAAATTTTAGAAGGTTGAAGCAGAGAGTGTTTGGTGTTTTTGCTTGAAACAAAAAACACTAATGCGATTAATTGATAATGAAAATAATCACTTTATTATTTAAGTTTTCTGTCAGTCAACTGATCATTTTAGCTTAAAGCTGATATTTGAAGAATTGTGTTCCACTTTTTAGCCTGCACTGGCTCATTCATTTTGGACAGCAGAAGTTCATAGAACAAGAAAATGATAATATCATACCGGGGCGTAATGATACATTGATCTGGGTCAATGTATCAGTTCAGTGATCAATGATGCAAAATGAAAACATCGATTCATATCATAATGTTTAAGATAAGCCTTTATTTTGAAATCCCCATGGCACATCTGTACCATATTTACGCAATGTAAAATACCATAGGCTTAAGCTAGTAATGGTAACCAGCAAAATTTGTTTTGTCTATGAACCTTGACAGTTATTACTGAGCTGACTTTTATACTTTTGTGAAATGTTTTTGATGTTAAGCCGTGTTTTGTGTGTGTTAGTGGAGTCAGTTTAAAGTTAACTTTACTGCACTTAACTAGTTACAGTTATTAACAATCATATATGATTGTTAATATATGATTGTTACAGTTATTAACAATCATATATTATGGTGAAAAGCAAAAGATGGAAGGTTGGTTTTTCTTCTGCAACTGATGTGTAAAATGGACATAATGATATCGTCTCATATCAACCGCAGGCATCTGTATTAAAGCAAATTGAAATCGTATCTTGTTAGACTTTGTGATATCAGCAAATATCATATTGTCCAGAGAATCATTATAATATCGTATTATGATGAAATATTGATTTACACCCCTAGATCATACCATTCCAGTATGCCTCAGTTAAACGTTAAGAAATTAAAATACTAAAGCTGCTGAACACAGGGTCCATGAGAGCTGAGTTTGTAGATGATAAAACCAAAACAATGAGCGAGAAGAGGTTCAGTTCAGTTCAATTAAGTTCAATTCAGTAGAATTATTATTATTTTTTTTTTTATCTCAAAGGAAGTTCTTGTGCCAGAGAAAGATTCAGATTACAGTAACACTAAGTACAGTAACCACAATTTATTATTCACAACCAGTACCAACCAGACAACCAGTGGGTTCCCGGGGTCAGGGTCACTCATTGGGCCCAGTTTTAGAAACAAAAGAGTCTTAAATATCTGGCAAAATATACAAATATACAAGATAAGAAGTGTTTTCAAGTAACAAAAGCAAAATCAGTGCCTAATAGAGTAACAATGGCAGTAAGATAAGCACGAGAGTTACTGAAAATGAACTAAAATGGTGGGACAAAGCAGACTGCGCCTGATAATCAATATCATATTGTGTATGATGCAATGAGAAGTAGTGTTGCACATGATTCGAGGAAATGATATTGCACTATGCTGACAAGTAATCATGATATTGAAACATAATATCTCACATGATGTTGAGAAAATGTTGAACAAGATATTGAAAACTAGTAATGTGCACCTAATGTAGGTAAATACTGTTGTCAGTTTCCTTTGTTTCAGTTCTGCTCCCTACATAAGGGGGAGGACTTATACAGTTTGATTGCCACGGGTAGAATAAAAGATCTCCTGTGGCGTCCTGTGGTGCTCCTTGGTGTTCTCAGTGTACAGCCAGTTAAAAAGCTCTGTGGAGCCATGAGAAACTGCAGAGTAGAGTGATAAATCTCTGTGGGTTTTTACTGAAAACTCCTCTCACATTACACACAGTTCTTTGATCCACCACTAATATAAAAACCACGGATTAGTGCAGCTTAAAGTATCTACGTAGTGTAGTTGAAAATCTAAAAATGCTGCCTCTTGGATATAAATACTTAAAGAACTTCTTTTGCTAGAAAACAGCTCCTCTCTTGTGACCCCTCTCTCCACCCCCGACTGCTGATGTCCTTCCTGTTTTGTAGATGACATGATTTAAATGGCTCAGCAGTCATGATTTGTTGTCCTGCTCCACCAGCCAACTGCGAGATAGTACAGTCCTTGTGATGAGCGTAAGGATTCCTTTCCGCTTGCCTCAGACTGCATAATGCAGTCAGTTCAGTCATCAGAGGGAGAGAGCGTGTTTTGGTCTGTCCTCTCGGTTCACAGTTAGTTTGACAATGTGCACAATAATTCCTCTGTGCAGCAGCCGTTAACCTGGGTGGAGTGTTACATGTTTGTTAGTTCTGCTAAGATTTGACACAGCAGAAACTGACATCAGCTTGGTCTTTGTGTGTTGTTGCGTCGCGGGACTTCTTCTCATTAGGAAAGTAAATACGCTGAATAATGAATCGGATTTGCTGATGGTGCTTTATTAAAAAGATTCAAATTTATTCTCAGTTTCAGTGGATCTCTATTCGAGATTTTCTTTAATGTCGGGTTTAGGCTGAATAATCTAATGGTAATTAAACTTCTGCGCAGCTGGCTGCTCACATAGACGATTAAGTGCAGTGTCAGGGTTTAATCACAGGCTTTGCTGAGGAAAAGTAACACTGTACTTTTTCAGTATGTAATTGAGATGTGATGATGGTTACTGGCATTGCATAGTGATGGCTGTGCAGATAAAAAAAAACATCAGTCATCACGCATGCTTCTCAAAATACTTCTGTAAATTCAAGAGGTTATTAGCAGCTATAATAGGAGTGTAAAATAAAGCTTTGTTGAGTTAACATCCTGTTGTCCGCTGTGTGCCCACGCTTGTTCCCTGGCTCCACGTACCACCAGACCTCCTGTCTGGAAAACAACCTTTAAGAGTATCCCTGGAAAATTGGAGCAGACCTGCTGCTATTTTAATCGAAACACCGTTTAAGTCCACTACTTGCTGCTTTTTTCCCCCTGTAAGGCAAATGTCAGCTGATGTCATATATGTTTTCCCACTGCATTTTTCTGTTCTTGTGATGGAGGCGTGACTCCTTCAGAGGCCTTCAAACTCTTCTAGTTTTACTTTTAGTCCAAATGTATGAAACTGTTGGTACACTACAGTGGATTAGTCTTCAATGGGTTTTATTAATTTAAAGGGACAGTTCACCCAAAAATCTAAAATATATATTTTTACTTTTACCTGTAGTGATATTAATCAAAATGGTGTGAGTTGCTGAGTGTTGGAGATATCAGACTTAGAGATGCAAACAGCAGATTTCTCTTTTCAGAAATCATGACCCAGTTGGTCAAGATGATCCACAGACCTTGTTGTGAGCAGATTGATGTAGAAAGTAATTTTTTAAAATCTCAAACTACACCTGTCAACCGTATCAGTGTGCAGAAGGAAGCATACATCTACTCATGGACAAGAAGCTTGTGTTTGTGACAGCGCAAGATGTAAACATTAACCTGTTTTACACCACCTGCTCAAGGTGGGAATAAATAATTGTTATTGCAATGTTATTCCATTGTTGTTGATTAGAAAGTACTGCTGACTCATGTGTTATATGTGACACTAGAGATGGACGTTTCTGCGTTACATGTCATGTCAATCACGCCTTGTTTGATTCCGCATTGCCAATATGCTGTCTATAATCACACGAGGGAGCGGCACGATGCTGTGATTGTTTGGCTCTGTGTAAAAATGCAACGGCAAACTTTGTAGAGGCCCATTTGCGAGATGTCTGTGTCAAAAGGGCCATAATGGCATCCTCCTGAGCTGAGCCGTAATATTGGCTAGCTCAGTGATACTACGTGAGTAAGCAGTAAATGCACGCCTCCTTCTGTGGGGTGGTACAGTTAGTGGATGTATCAAGAAAATAGTTCGTACATTTAACTGCTCACAACAAGGTCTGTGGATTACCTGTTTTGGTCTGACAACCATTACGACCAACAGTTCAATAATAGCTCAAAGGTTGTCCTTTCCAGTGATTATTAGGTAGCACTCTCTCTATTTATGATGTAATGCTGTATTTATTTAGGTTTTCTCAGTTAAGAAGTTATATTTGTTGACAAACACATGAATAAACTCCCCAAAAATATCTGTTTGTCTGCTTATAAGTGCGTCATATTGCTTTTAAATACTAAACAGTGTTTTGGTTAATGAACCAAATTAGGTTAAAGATTCTCATTATTACTGTTTATATTTCCAGTTGCAGAACATGGGCGTGAACCCAGCCAACATTGGGTTCAGCTATCTGACCATGGAGTCGGACAAGTTCATCTGCATCAGAGAGAAGGTGGGCGAGCAGAATCAGGTGGTGATCGTGGACATGTCTGACCCCACTAACCCGATCAGGAGACCGATCTCTGCCGACAGTGCCATCATGAACCCCGCCAGCAAGGTCATCGCCCTGAAAGGTACGAGTATGTGAGGGGAGACATTCAGGCGGCCACTCCACTGGCTGTTAGTGAGAAAAACTGAGGAAAAACAGTTTGCTGGTATTATTAGTGGCTGTATACCAAGTGCCGAGGTTATTTTTGTTGTTGAAATTCCCAGGATGAAGTCTGCATGGCGTTCGCACTGTTTATTTGTCTCTAGTTCTAACAGATTTAGCTGTGTACTAGTATTGCTGTGGGAATGCCACGGTCATGCAATGACTAATGCTCCATCAATGCTGTAAATATGTAGAGTGCACTCAGTTCTATTGCCTGAATATACTAAATTGGTTGTGCAAATTGATTTCCTGCCACTGAATCTAGCCCTTAGAGCACAAACACAAGCGCTGATCAGGATGATTTGCCTATAATGCTTCTCTCTCTCCCTCCTCCCCCCTCTCTCCCTCCCCCTGAGGATTATATGCCCCTGTTTGCCCTTTCCCTCTCGTCTATCTTTGTCTTCTCGTTCCTACCTGATTGACACTTTTGCTTTTTCTCCCTCGCTTTCTGTCCTTTCTCAGACGGTGAGTTGCTTTCTGTCTGTCTACCCGCTCTGCACTCTGTTGTGATGATACAGTAGCCATGTCTCTCTCATAAAAGCTTCCCACATCCCCCTCTCAAGTATGCAGAGCTATTTTGACCACTAATCAATCACAACACACACAAGTGTTTAAAAATGACTTCTACTGCCAGTATATTCCCCCAGTATCAGCTGTGCTCAGACCTAACCTGCCGGCACATATCCTACTTTTATGAGAACCACACATGTGTTAGCATGACTTGCTGTATGCTGGTAGTGTATATGTGGTATGCATCATCAGATTTACTCACTGGAAAGAGTCGAGGCACTGTGTGAGTGTCTTTGCACGGCTGTGTGAGCGTGTGCCAGCAGCCATATCAGATCTTTCCTTGCTGCATATAAGGGATGCCATTAATGTATCATCATAGCTGTGTGTGCTGACAGGAGGTTTGTACAACAGTCACCTGAATCATGCATTTTCTCACCTGTTTGTTTCTATGTAACTTTATGGGTTGTTACTGTTTATATGTAGGGCTAACAACAAATATTCTGGAGCTAAAAAATGCCAAAATATCTCTAAGTTAAGTCAGTTAGTTACTATGACCTTTGCAAATTTGCTGTTTACTTTCTGTAACCGGAGGTCAGTGTTACGCAAGAAGTGTCAGTCAGGTTACTGTGTGTACAGATTGGTGCTTTCTTAGCCTATAAAACACGCATAACCACAAGAACAAGCATTCTCTGTCCTCTTGTGGTATCTAGCGATGCAGATAGTTTTTTATTTGCTCAGGTTTTGAGATGTTTGTCTGAGATTTCTCCCATTACCCTGGAGGTGGATGGCATTTTGTGAACAGCTAATAAGATTCAACACATTCACCTCTTAACAAAAGCTACATCTGTCACTCACAATTAATGGAATAAATGTCAGTTTTCTATAGTTGAAATAAAAATGGTCATGCTAAGTTTCAGTGCTGTGCCAAAGTAGTTACATTCAGACATGTTCACATGGACATGTTCACAAGCTGTAAGCTCCTCAAAGAAAATTCCTTTCAATGGGATTGTATTGATGTGACAGCAGAAATTTCATAGATGAACGTCACAAAACCTGCACAAATAAAACCAAACCTTTATGTGTGGCTAGATACCACAAGATATGGGTGAGTAAATTTTTTTTTTAAATAGTTAGGGCGACCTGAATGGGCTTTAAAAATGAAAAAATTATAGATACATGACTAAATTTCAGAAAATCAGTAATAGACTGATAATATTGCTCTGCTCTTTATGTTTGGTGATTTATTTCCTTACTGTGTGCAGGTCTGAGCTGTTGTCTAAAATCAAAATGTATGGGTGGCCAATGGTGATATAGCTTGGGAAAAGGGGCAGATACTGTACTACAGTAGTAGACACAACAAAATAGCCTCTTATCTAAAACATCCACAAAATCATTTACATATCAGCTGAAATGTTCATTATGAGTTTTGTGTTTCCAGTCATTGTTATTTATGCCATTTTTTAAGAAGGTTAAATGCAGCTTTCCTTTATTAGAATAAGTAGCCTAGTATGAAACTTAAAGGTTCAGTGTGTAGGATTTAGGGGGATATATTGGTATAAATGGAAAATATTATAGTAAGTATGTTTTCTTTAGTGTATAATCACCTGAAAATAAGAATCGCTGTGTTTTCGTTACCCTGGAATGAGCCAGTTTATATCTATATACGGAGCGGGTCCTCTTCCACAGACCCCGCCATGTTGCTTCTGTTTCTAACACTTGCTCTAGATAGGGCAAGTAGGGTTGCAGCGACATACCACCGGTTTCAAGGTATAAAAGTTATAAAAGCTGACAGTTATCATTCCATATACATTTGCTTATCTACGATATTGAAAATGAAACGCAACTGGATGTCGAATCTCTTTATTTTAGTTTTTTTCTAAGGGGAGACTTTTTACACGTACTTCCATTACTTCCAGTTATAAATAAAAAAAAATAAAACCAGCAATAACCCTTCCGTTTTCATTTCATTTCATTCAAGGGTCAATTTGACTGATAATAATATAAATTCCGTAATACTATGATTCTGTGATATTTTCTGAAGATGGTTATCGTACTTGGAAAATCTCATACCGCTGCAACCCTCAGGGCTAGTTGTGTTTTTGCATTACCATAGTTATCCTACTGTACGTATTTGGCACACAGAAGTTTCAGTTGGTTGGAATCTGCAACCTCAGCCGCTAGATGGCACTAATTCGTCCTTGCTAGACATTTAAGCACATACAAAAAAATATTTTAGTTTTAGTTCTTTTAGTAGATGTTATAGAAAGTTTTATTTCGTAACCAGTGTTAAATAAGATATAATTAATGTGTTATCCCTGAGGTGAATGTGTGAAATGATCATGGTTTTGATGAGAAGTCACATCACCCAGCTCCACTTTAAATCTACTGAGTCTCACCCTCTGGGCTCAACTTCTCACCTTCCTCTCTGTGTTTCTTTACCTCCCCTTAGCTGCCAAGACGCTGCAGATCTTCAACATTGAGATGAAGAGTAAGGTGAAGGCTCACACTATGACAGAGGAGGTCATGTTCTGGAAGTGGATATCGGTAAACACCGTTGCCCTGGTGACAGATACGGCCGTCTATCACTGGAGCATGGAGGGGGACTCCCAACCCACCAAAGTATTCGATCGGCACGCCAGTCTGGCGGGATGTCAGATCATTAACTATAGAACTGACGAACAACAGAAGTGGCTGCTGCTGATAGGGATTTCTGCACAGGTATGAAAACACACATGGACATGTTAACTCATGCTTCACGGAGTACAACTGCACATGACAGAAAAATATCTTTGACAAGAATTAGCATGATTTCTACTCTCGCTGATTCCTTATATACAGCCGCATAGGACAAAAAGTCTAGCACTAAGTCTGCATTCAATAACAGAGCTCTAAAATACTTTCCAGAGAGGCTGAATGCAGAAATGCCAGTCTTGTATTTTCATGTGGACGACCATCTAACTTTCTCTGTGAAAACTCAACGTGGGTTGGGGACAGAGCAGACGTTTTACAGTGAAATTTAAACAACATTAATGGCATGATGGAATTAAGAACAGTTTTATTGGCTGCTGACTGAAAGAGGAGGAGGAAGATGAGATTCTGCTATTGTTTTGGAGTTTCACTGTGGGTGCAGTTTTCTTGCAGAGCGTTAGATGAGTAGACTGATACCACTCTCATGTCTGTATGGTAAATATGAAGCTGGATCCAGAAGGCTGTAGCTTAGTGTAGCATAAAGAACGGAAATGGAGGGACACAGCTTGCTTGGCTCTGTTCAAGGGTATGAAAATAGACCTACCTCTGAAGTTCAGTGATTAACAGTTTGTCCAATTTGTTTACTCTGCACAAAAGCATCAGTGCAAAAAGGACAAGTGAGGGTTTTACAGAGAGTTACGAGAGGGACTTTTTTTTTCTTGTCACAATAGGTTTGTTGGCAACCAACAGAGATTTCAGGCTGGGGTAATAATCTAACTATCAAATGCAGAAACGTAATCTTCTCTATCCTTTTATCTGCTTATATAACAGATTACATACCTATATAAACTATAAACTGCCGAATAAGCGCAGTGCCAAGCTGTGGCAGTTAGTGCTCTGAATGGCACATACAACTCCATAAGGATCCTTTGAGACATGAACCTTAAACAACCAAGTTTGATCTCTAACCATTTGATTAATATAATGACAATTGACTTGAATGCATCAACAATTTCTTTTGCTCTTGTTTTGTCTCTCTGTCCTGCAGCAAAACCGTGTAGTCGGGGCGATGCAGCTGTATTCTGTTGACAGGAAAGTGTCCCAGCCCATCGAGGGCCACGCTGCTGCCTTCGGGGAGTTCAAAGTAGAGGGAAATGCCAAACCGTCCACCCTCTTCTGCTTTGCTGTGCGCTCACAGGCTGGGGGAAAGGTGAGAGCCCTTAGACTGTACACAAGGATTTCATACGTGATGCTATCACAGTGTATTTAGTCTTCAAACAAAGAGCTCTGATTTGCAAAGAAAGGTAGCAAGTTAAGATCACAGGGGAAAAAACCTTTATGCTTCAAGCTGTTTCGTCACCAGAATAGCTCCTTTGTGTGGATGTTACTGCTTTACTGTGGTTTACTGTGCCTACTGTGGTCATTTCTTTATGTGGGCTTTCTTCCTCCAGTTGCACATCATTGAAGTTGGTCAGCCAGCTGCAGGAAACCAGCCTTTTGCTAAGAAAGCAGTGGATGTGTTCTTCCCTCCAGAGGCCCAGACAGACTTTCCTGTAGCTATGCAGGTAAAAAAAAGACCCCTGCTAATCATTAGTTTTGAGTTTAAATGAGAGGTCACTGCTGAGCGCTTAAAATCTCTCTCTTTGATCATTCTCCTCAGATTGGTAATAAGCACGGTGTGATATATTTGATCACAAAGTACGGTTACATTCACCTGTATGACCTGGAGTCTGGAGTATGCATCTACATGAACAGAATCAGTGCAGAGACCATCTTTGTAACCGCCCCGCATGAAGCCACCTCAGGAATTATTGGGGTCAACAAGAAGGGACAGGTGAGAAACAAGCTGTAAACAGTCAATAAATTATCAATTATTTTATGTACAGGCTTTAGACTACATAAATAATAAATAATAGAATAATTTGATGTTAAAGATGAATGTTTAAGTGCTATTCTGGCCCCACAGAACACATATTTTATTGAGAACTGATGTTGATTTTGTGCCCTCCAGGTGTTGTCAGTGTGTGTCGAGGAGGAAAACATCGTCAACTACGCCACCAACGTCCTGCAGAACCCTGATCTTGCCTTGAGGATGGCCGTGAGGTCAAACCTTGCTGGGGCTGAGGAGATTTTTGCCAGGAAGTTCAACACTCTATTTGCCCAGGGAAGTTATTCAGAGGCTGCAAAGGTCGCTGCTTCAGCACCCAAGGTACGCTCGTGTTTACTGCGACATTGTCATGTTTGCACATCCTAATATGTACCAGATGCACTGGCAAAAAGTCAGAAACAATTACAGGGAAAAGTGCTTGCACACATTTTTACATTTGTACCTAATGTAGATCAATCTGTAGAATATTTATCTGGTCATGATTTAAAATTGTATTAGTTACACCCACTTGGATTCAGTGCTGTAAAAAGCAATACACAAAAAATTCCAAAGAATGTAGTAAATATTTTTCTCCATCCTTCCTTCCTTCCCTCAGGGCATCCTGCGGACAGCAGAGACCATCCGAAAGTTTCAGAGTGTCCCGGCCCAGCCAGGTCAGGCCTCTCCACTGTTGCAGTACTTTGGTATTCTGCTGGACCAGGGCCAGCTCAACAAGTTTGAGTCTCTGGAGCTGTGCAGGCCTGTCCTGCAGCAGGGCCGCAAGCAACTACTGGAGAAGTGGCTAAAGGAGGACAAGGTAGGACTGGGGGATTAGATCAACATCACTCACAAATGCTGCGTATTTACCATATAGTATCTACACAATGATCATGAATGGTATACTATTCAGGAAGTGTCGCTTACTGTCTGAAAACCCAGCCATTAAACTTGACTCCTTCTCCCTATACTGTTTGTATGTCTACTGCAAGCTAAAGTACCATTGTAGGAGTGTTACATTTGTTTTAATGGAAAAGCCAATACTTTAGCAAGCTCAGCTCCAGCCCAACTCAGTGTCACTCTTCATCCTCTCCCTCAGTGCTCACTAGCAAAAGTTAGAGTGAAAGCAAACTCTCGTTTTAGAACAAGCTTTGTCCACCTAGCCTTAGAGCTTCAATTGGGCCTGGAAAATCACATCTGACCCTACATAAACCTGCACAGTTAATGTCCAAGGCGGCTGAACCACAGCAGCAGTTTTGGACTTGAGCCCTATTAAAAACAATTTCGAAAACAAATTTCCACTTAAGAAAAAGTATATTTTTAATATTAAAATATTTATTACAAACTAAGGGCTGATACGTTTCCTTGTGGCCCTCCTGTTTCTCTTCATTCTGTTATTTTAGTAGTCTGTTGTTGACTCTAAATTGAATGCACAACAGGTTTGGCAGAGCGGGCTGCGCTCCTGACTGCAGCTCCACCTTCAACCAGAAGACAGAAGTAAAGACTCCCAACCAAATTGTCTCGCAGTCTCTTTTTCTCTCATTTTAGTTCCTCTCTTGCAGGTACTCTCTGTCTCTCCCTTCTCACCTCACCTACATTGCTCCCTTTTCCCGTCACTCTCCCTTCCTCTATATTGCGCCCCCCCTTCTCTCCCTTTCCCTCTTGATTCAGCTCAATGCGACTCCTGGCATTTATGCAAGAGAACTGCCAGTTTTACTAAAAACAATACAAACCTGATAAGAGAACCAGACCCGATTCAAGCCTGGGAAAATATTAAGAAATTACAGCCTGGTTTGGCCTGAACCTGGCGGGTCGGGTCAGGCCCAGTTGGGCTCAGGCAGAGAATCAAAGCTCTACTTGGGTTGCAGGATCTCTGTAGATAAATACACCAACTTCTGCATGTGTCTATGCATTGTTTATGAGGAAAATCCTGCATAGTATACCCTTACCTGTTAGTAACTGTGATTGTATATATGTTACAGCTGGAGTGCTCAGAGGAGCTGGGGGACCTGGTGAAGGCGTCTGACCCCACCCTCGCTCTTAGTGTGTACCTCAGAGCTAACGTCCCCAACAAGGTCATCCAGTGCTTCGCTGAGACCGGCCAGTTCCAGAAGATAGTGCTGTATGCTAAAAAGGTAATCAGTGAGTGCGGATGACTTCCTTTCTCCAAACCCTTATTTACCTATGCATTGAAAACTTATTTAATCACTGCATGTATAACTCCACATATGAAAGAAAACACACATTACAGCCTGGTGGAAACATATTGTGGAAGAATGTCATTGAGTACAGACTATAATACTAGTCTTTTTATGGATTCATTATTACTGAACTGAGAATTTCTTTTTTATCTGGTTTATCAATGGTGCTTTTGTAGGTGGGCTACACCCCAGACTGGGTGTTTTTGCTGAGAAATGTGATGCGCGTCAATCCAGACCAGGGACTGCAGTTTGCCCAGATGCTGGTCCAGGATGAGGAGCCATTGGCCAACATCAACCAGGTAACGCACACATCAACATGACCGCCTCACTCGCTGTAGACATACAATTATACTCCCTCCCTTTAAAGTACATCTGCACGTTTACCCTCACACATGCACACATGCATGCAAACATACAAAGTGCCCAGTGTGGGAGCCTCCGTCTCTGTTATTCCAGATGTGGCAGCAATGCCAGGAATTCTGAGTCAGTGACCCCCTCCTCCTTTTAAAGCCACATCATCGCTCTGCTCGGTCCAAATCTCAACCAGAGAAGTTGGTGACTTCTCTAAGTTAACATGCCTGCCCTTTTTTAACTTAAGGGTTCCACAGATGTTGTTTAATATGAAAAGCTGACACATCTGGCTACCGTGCCTGTGACTCTTAATAGTGTGTGACTCTAATGTTACCATGTGTGCCAACTCAAAACAATTGTTCACAGATGGTAAGAATTTAAATATCTAACATTCTACCTTACTTTGCTCTTTCTTTTCATTTCTCTTTTTCCCTCTGGCCCTTTGGCAGATTGTAGATGTGTTCATGGAAGGCAACCTGATCCAGCAGTGCACCTCTTTCCTGTTAGATGCTCTAAAGAACAACCGCCCTGCCGAAGGACATTTACAGACACGTCTGCTTGAGATGAACCTCATACATGCCCCTCAGGTAAACACTGAAAAATGATTGTCCTAATTACAAAAGCAAACTTCACCTTTGGTAATATTAAGCCTGATTTCTGTGTTTTCATGTGGGTTTGAAATTTTCTAGGTAGCAGATGCAATCCTGGGGAATCAGATGTTCACACACTATGACCGTGCCCATGTTGCTCAGCTGTGCGAGAAGGCAGGTCTGCTGCAGAGGGCTCTTGAACACTACACCGACCTGTATGACATCAAACGAGCCGTGGTGCACACACATCTGCTCAACCCTGAGGTATGCCTGTGGATGTTCAGTCACGCCTGTGAAAATCACTCTCTCGGGAGCAGCCACTTTTTGCTCTTCTTTTAGATGATGTGTAAAATGCCTTTCGAATCCCCCTTCCTTCCTCCTTCCACCCTTCTTACCCTGACGTCTCACTTTCTTCCTGTCTTCTTCTTTTTTTCTTTTAGTGGCTGGTGAACTTCTTTGGCTCTTTATCAGTAGAAGACTCGTTGGAGTGTTTAAGGGCCATGTTGTCGGCTAACATCAGGCAGAACCTGCAGCTGTGTGTCCAGGTAGCGTCTAAGTATCACGAGCAGCTGGGGACTCAGGCATTAGTGGAGCTCTTTGAATCCTTCAAGAGTTATGAGGGTAGGTGTTACACACACGAGTGCGAGTTGTGTTGGATTAAAGCATTGTTGTTCAAAGTGTGGCCTGCAGGCCCCTCAGAAACACTTTGTTCAGGCCTTAAACATGATATGAAATGCATGCATTATATTTTAATCATTTGTGGTTCATTTCACTTTCAATATCTTAAATTTACACACATTTATACACTGCTAAGAGGCCGGGGAAGGGGTGAGATTGGATGGGGACTTGTTTTGGTGGGACATTTACACGTGGGGATGCAAGAACTGTTATTAAAATCGAAAATTCTTTGCAAAAGAAAATCCCACAGACAACAGCAGGCTTAACAGACATATGTTGATGGTGTGATTCAGCTTTTAATGATAAAAAAGAAAAACACAATGTGATAATTGGTCTTTATGTCAGCTGTATGTGGCTCTTGCAGAACATTAATACAATGATATCACAGAGGCTCCTATGAAGTGGAAGAGAACGGTGCATTGGTGAAGTCAGTGTCATTGGTGCATGCCGCTGCAAGGGTAAAAAGATGTAGCAAATCAACTTTGACTGGCTGTGTCAGAAAACAGATGAACATCAGGCACGAGAGGCCTGAGAGACAGAGTCTGGGCTTTTCCAAGGTGCGCTGGCAAGTTACTTTATTCATTGTAGATCTTTACCACAATTCACCGAGAGAACAAAGCAGGCATGCCTTATTCTTATTGCACGGTCCAAATCGTTGTCAAAACCTTATGTTTTCAGCATATAGGTTGATAGCTTGGAGGTTGTTGTTTTCCATAGCGAAGGGGATTTTGAAAGCAGCAACAAGCAGATAGTGGAACTGGGGGTATTAATGCCGGCCTAAATATTTGGCCAACGGCAGGCTTATAACCACAGTCTACATCAGGTGAGTCAGACTAGATTAGAAATGCATAAAGCTAAGCTGCTGGCTGCATTGCAACTAGTGGCACCTTACAACTGTTGCAGGAAGTGCGTTTTGCCATCAATGCTAGTGTCATCTCACAGCTGCTTTTCCTGTGCAGCCCTCAATCATACTCAGTCTCCCTAAACTGGCACTCAATCAAAACTGTGAACACCCCTGGATTACTGTAGGAGAACATGTTAAATATAGGCTTTAAGTCATCATAGATTGAGCTGACCTTTGTGCTGTTTCTCCCCTGCCATCTCTTTTCAAGGCTTGTTTTACTTCCTTGGGTCGATCGTGAATTTCAGCCAGGAGCCTGATGTTCACTTCAAGTACATCCAGGCTGCCTGCAAAACGGGCCAGATCAAAGAAGTGGAGAGAATCTGTAGAGAGAGCAACTGCTATGACCCAGAGAGGGTTAAAAACTTCCTAAAGGTGAAATGATCCCCTTTTAATGATTCATGTCGATCATTCAGCAGTGATTTTGTGGAATACTTTATTAACCCTTACATACAATTTATTTACGGATGAGCCTTGTTTTTTTGTCTCTTCGTAGGAGGCCAAGCTAACAGACCAGCTTCCTCTTATCATTGTGTGTGATCGCTTTGACTTCGTCCATGATTTGGTCCTCTACCTCTACCGCAACAATCTACAGAAATACATTGAAATCTACGTACAGAAAGTAAGAGCAAGACTCCTGCTGGGACTTCATACATATCTGGTTACCACTTAATCAGTTTGAGCTGCATGCTGACATCTTTATTTAGAATTTGTTACACTTGTTTTCAGGTGAACCCCAGTCGTCTACCGGTGGTGATAGGCGGGCTGTTGGATGTCGACTGTTCTGAGGATGTCATTAAGAACCTGATCATGGTGGTCAGAGGGCAGTTTTCCACTGATGAGCTGGTGGAGGAGGTGGAGAAGAGGAACAGGTGAGACCAGCTGATAAATGGCTTCTACTGTTTCTTGTCAGCTTGCTTTGGTGCTTCTGCAACATCTGATTAGTACATGTTGCTTGGTTCCTGTTGTATTTTAACATTAAATAAACTTTTTTTACTGCTACTGCTGCAGCATAACCCGGCCAGTTTTTAGCATGTAAGCTTACTAGTTCTATGGGACAGCAGATAATAGCAATGCTGTTTGCATTATTTCTACTAACACTACTAGTGTGAGGAAACCATGGCTATCTAACCTGCTTACTGGAGGATGATCCACTGCAGCTGGCCCAGTCTTTCGGCCTGTGGTAGTAAGTGTAGCTCCTACTAGCACCTCCTGTGTGTAACGACCAAAGTCTATCCTCTGCTGCGGGCTGTTATAGGGGAGCCCTGGCAAGGTAGATCTTGCGTTGTCTGCAACTTTGCAGAAATACCAGGTTTAAACAGAATGAACAGACTCGCTAAAAAAGGGGATGTAGCTTTCAAATGTTGAATTCGAAATCAATATCAACGTTACAAACAAAGCTTCGAAGCTTGGAACTACTCGCTACAGACCTAGTGGTTATTAAGGATATGCTTAAACTGTATTGTGGTCTGTTTGAATCACTTTGTACCTTACATTTTTGACAGAATACACCAGCTAAAAGAAAGACCAGTGATCTCACACAATTCAAAAATAAAAAAACTGACTGAAAATAATCATTTTTTTCTTAATAATGCTTCGAAAGATCAAAACAAAATAAGTGAGAACACCTTTCTTGCAGAAATGTAAATATCTCTTATAGTGTCTGATGTTCATATATCACCAAATGCACAGACACACAAAGCGAAAGACAAACAGAGGTGACTGAAATATGCAGATAAGTAAATATGAAGAAATATGCAGGCCCTTTTGTTTGTCTTTTGCTCTGTGTACGCTCCACAGTTTCTGCACTGCTGAAGGTGACATAAATATTTTCATCTTAGCACACCATGTGACTCCAGTGTTAATTCTCTCAGGGCTTTTGGAGGCCTGTTTTATGCAGATGCCTCAGTAATGCTGAACAAATGAGCTCGTCCTCATCCAGTGAAGCTACTTTCACTGCAAATCCATTGTATACCTCTACATTATAAGGTGAACATGAGAGAATGTTAAAATGATACTTTCACTGCTGAATGCACAACACTGCCATCTAGCTTTGTGTCTGTGCATTACACTACAGTAACAGTAACTACTGCAAGAGATATAAATCAGACTTAATGCTACAAGGATCAGTGGTTAGAGAGCGTTCTTCATCAAGTAACGATGCATATTAGTTTCAAGATTCTTCTAAATGCTGCATATTATGTGATTTAGCTGTTATGTTTTTCCATTTTCTTCTCAGGTTAAAACTTCTGTTGCCATGGCTAGAGTCCCGTATCCACGAAGGATGCGAGGAGCCAGCCGACCCACAATGCCCTGGCCAAAATCTACATTGACAGCAACAACACACCTGAGCGCTTCCTGAAGGAGAACCCGTTCTATGACAGCGCTGTGGTCGGAAAATACTGCGAGAAGAGAGACCCCCACCTGGCCTGTGTGGCCTATGAGAGAGGACAGTGTGACCTGGATCTCATTAAAGTGTGTAGATCACATTATGTTGCATTCAGATGATCAGTTACATAATTCTTTAGGATAAATCTTCATCACTTTGTGTATTTTCTTCTCAGGTGTGCAATGAGAACTCGTTATTTAAGAGTGAGGCTCGATATCTGGTGCGGCGGAAAGATCCAGAGCTTTGGGCGAATGTGTTAGAAGAGAACAACCCCTTCAGAAGACAACTCATCGACCAGGTTATGTGTCTTCGAGGTCCGCTCCTAAAGTGACGCAGGCTGTGAATGAGTGGGTATTTTCAGTGTTTATTTCTGTCTCCTCTCAGGTGGTGCAGACAGCACTGTCAGAGACCCAGGACCCGGAAGAGGTGTCGGTCACAGTCAAGGCCTTCATGACTGCAGACCTGCCCAACGAGCTGATTGAGCTGCTGGAGAAGATCGTACTGGATAACTCTGTCTTCAGTGAACACAGGTAGCGCAGACTCGCAGTTTGTTGAACATCATAATAATTTAGTCACAGCACTTGTCATCTGTTTAATAATCTCATCTGTTTCCCAGAAACCTCCAGAACCTGCTGATTTTGACAGCCATCAAGGCGGACCGCACTCGTGTGATGGAGTACATCAACAGGCTAGACAACTATGACGCTCCAGACATCGCTAATATCGCCATCAGCAATGAGCTCTTTGAAGAAGCGTTTGCCATTTTCAAAAAGTTTGATGTCAACACCTCAGCCATACAGGTGACATAAAAGTTCCACTGCTTCAGTTGCACTGATACTGATACTGTCAGTTGGTGTATTGGCTAGAATAGAGTCCTTTTTTATTTGACATTCAGTAGCACACCTCCTCTCTTACAGACGTTTTAGTAGAGGATTTTTTATAATCCCAAAGTTCAGGCCATTAAAAGTATTGATCTGTATCTCTAAAACAGCCAAATTAATGTATGAGCACTTAGAATCTGTTTTCGGAATGATGCTGCAGTTTTTATGTCTGACTCTCTCTCTTAAGCCCAGTTTAGACCATAGAACGTTGCAGAACGGCACATTGCAAGTAGTTGCCTGTTTCAACTCCTCTCGCTGTGAATTTTTGGTCTGAACTGGGCTTTAAAGGAATGCTTTTGTGGGAATACTCCATACCCACAAAATTATCATTCATATATCAATTAGTCACTCTGTGTTGTTGCATTGAATTAATGAAGAAAACTTTGTTTTTGCTCATATGCCTCCACAGTGAACGAACAATTCTTGATGAATAGGAGTAAAGGAGGACCACGTTCAACAACAGCAAAACTACAGCAAGACATCTCTTTACAAACTCCCACACAAGTCATGCAGTATAATTCAAGTCTTGTTTATCCAGCCGTATGTTCAGTACTTCACAAATACATGCATTTTTGCTAAAATGATACCATTTATGAGTACGATATGGGTAGTGCGCCTGGGCAAGCATGTGTGTTTGAGACTGTTTAAGTGGAAGTGTCTAAATGGAAAGGCTTTAGGAAAAATGCATGTGATTGGGAAGCACTGAGCGTATAGCTGGTTAAATGAGATTTGGATTATACTTCACGAGAGTTTTTTTATCAAAAATTTTCTTTGTTTTTGGATTCTTTGTTCATTGGAGGCATGCGAGAAAAACATTTATGAATTCAGTGTAACACAGAGTGTCTAATTGATATACAAACGACCATTTTTTGTAGGTGAAGTATTCCTTTGACTACTGTTGGTATTGTGATTACTCCTGCATATTTCTGGAAATAAACTGTAAAGTGAAACAGTTAAAAAATACTGTTATTCCTGGTGTTTTATCCCATTTTTTTGTCCTTTCCTTTCCTCATGTCTCTAGGTATTGATAGAGCACATAGGGAACTTAGATCGTGCCTATGAGTTTGCTGAGCGCTGTAACGAGCCTGCTGTGTGGAGCCAGTTGGCCAGAGCTCAGCTACAAAGAGACCTGGTCAAGGAGGCCATCGACTCGTATATCAAAGCCGTCGACCCTTCAGCGTACATGGAGGTGGTCAACGCAGCCAGCAAGAACAGTAAGCCTTTGCTTTGCAGCACAACTCTGCTGCACGCCAGCAGCTTGTATTGATCGTCTTTCTGCTGTGATTGATCTGAGTTGATCTTTGAGTTGTTTGTGTTTTGCAGATAACTGGGAAGACTTGGTGAAATTCCTCCAGATGGCTCGAAAGAAAGCAAGAGAGTCATATGTGGAGACAGAGCTGATCTTTGCTTTAGCTAAAACAAACCGTCTGGCTGAGCTGGAAGAGTTCGTCAGCGGGCCCAACAATGCTCACATACAGCAGGTAAGACAAACATCATCGCAGCTGTCGCAGAATGTGCATTCTAGTCTTGTCCTTACAATTGGTACTCGCTGCATATTTATCTGCTAATTTCTCTGTCTCCTTCTCCAGGTGGGCGATAGATGTTATGATGAGGGTATGTATGAAGCAGCCAAGCTCCTGTACAACAATGTGTCCAACTTTGCTCGTCTCGCATCGACGCTCGTCCACCTGGGAGAGTACCAGGCAGCTGTGGACAGCGCCAGGAAAGCCAACAGCACACGGACATGGAAGGAGGTAACTGGCACACAAACAAGTTTACAGCCTTTGTCTGACTGCAGGGCTGGAAGTAGATTGAAGTTCTTGGCAGGATTGCTACCCCAACCTTCATCGCCTCATGTCATTCTCCACCTGCTCCCAGCTTCATGCATCCCTGAACACACATACTCCATTTTTTTCACAACTGTCAGGTGTAGAAAAACATTAGAAACACTTGGTATCATGTATAGCAAATTATTTATTTAAATGTGTAAAGTACCATGGAATAATTTGTGAATGTTGACAACAATTTAATTTTTTTCTGTATAGTGCCATATTGACCACACACAGTATTTTTTAACTCTCAAAAGACCAACTCAGAGTGTTTTTTATTTCCCACATCTTGTGAACAAACCACAGAAGCACTGTTAGAGCCTCATGGGAGATGACTGCGCCCCACCAGTTGGGACCCACTGCTTTAGACTATACTTGTAGATTCTCATTTATTAGAATTGGACAAAATTTCAGGAGGAATATCCTTTCTTTTCCTAAATCATCAGGTGTGCTTTGCGTGCGTGGATGGTGAGGAGTTTCGGCTGGCACAGATCTGCGGCCTTCACATTGTGATCCACGCTGACGAGCTGGAGGACCTGATCAGCTACTATCAGGACCGCGGGTACTTTGAGGAACTCATCGCTCTGCTGGAGGCTGCGCTGGGTCTGGAGCGGGCACACATGGGCATGTTCACAGAGCTCGCCATCCTCTACTCAAAGTTCAAACCTCAGAAGATGAGGGAGCACCTGGAGCTCTTCTGGTCCAGAGTCAACATCCCAAAGGTAGAGTATGCCTCTCTCTCTCTCTCTCTCTCTGTGTGTGTGTGTTTCAAAAGAATTCTGTCTCTTGTAATAAATCAAAGAATTCATCACATGAGGAGGCTGCTTGTGTGCCTTGAACTTCTTTGATTTATTACTCTACAAAGATTTCTGCTTCTCATCAGCACCCTGAAAGGAATGTAACACTGAGCACAGAAGATTCCTTGAGTTGTTTTTGTTCTGTCTTTTATAGCTGGTTTTCTACTGACATTTTGTATTTATTAGAAAAATGAGAAATTAGAAAAAGGCTGTTGGCTGTTTTCTTCAGTGATGAGAGTTCCTTAAATTCTTTAAAGTTTAGTAAATGACTAGATTCAAAAAGAAAATGTACCTAATGTACCTTTGTGCATCAGTACTCCTCAGCTTGTCGGACTTTATCCTGTTGATTAAGCAAAACTTTACATTATGATTAAAAACCAAAAGATAGATGTTGATGGCAACATATCATAACCCAAAATTTTAATAATAATAATAATGAACATTTACCAAAACTTTACAATTTCCAGACAAAGCCAGAATACATGAGTATGGTCCACATTTATTACCCTGTAACTTCCCCAACATGGTTGAGCTATAGACAGGTATTTGCTCTTAATCTGTGGTGTAATAAAGAAGCAAATAATGGGGCTATTTGATTTTATTCATTTATTTCAAATGTAAAAACACAACAAAACATAGAAATAACAAATAAAATGAAACTAGCAGTAATCTCATCATACAAATTCTCATAAATTTGATTGATTTAGGAATAGGAAAAAGGGCCTATATAAATATAAAAGACATGTTTATGATGTCTTACCCAAAATACCAAATTTGAGTTCATGAATTTCAACAAACAAAACTTTGACAGTCATGAAAGAGTGCTTCTGAATGACTTTGTTATTGTTCTGTGTTTACCAGGTGCTTCGAGCAGCGGAGCAGTCTCACCTATGGGCAGAGCTTGTTTTCCTTTATGATAAATACGAGGAGTACGACAACGCCGCCATCACGATGATGTCTCATCCGACAGATGCGTGGAAAGAAGGGCCGTTCAAGGACATTATTGCTAAGGTAAACCGAAGTGTGTGACTGTACTGTTCAATTCCTTGTCAAACATCTTTACTTTCTGAGAACCTCATATGTTTTATTACTTCTCCTCAGGTTGCCAATGTGGAGCTGTACTATAAATCTCTTTCCTTCTACCTGGAATACAAACCCCTCTTACTGAATGACCTGCTGACCATTCTGTCTCCGCGGTTGGACCACAGCCGAGCTGTCAACTTTTTCAGCAAGGTGAGCAGCCAGCCTCTATGAATTCAACCTTCTGTATGATTCTTTATATTCAGTGCGGAGTGCCAAAGATGGTTGATGTGACTTGAGTTGTTTTTGCTCAATCAGGTGAATCAGCTGAAGTTGGTCAAGCCTTACCTGAGGTCTGTCCAGAATCACAACAACAAGTCCGTCAATGAAGCCCTCAACAACCTGCTGACAGAGGAGGAAGACTACCAGGTCTGCCAGCCACTGATTTGGATCATAAAATAATGTTAACACTTATTGAAAAGGGTCATTAATTTGCCCATACCCCTGCATGTAGTAGAGGGCATTTGAGGGGCACATTTGAAATAGTAAATTTAAACAGTAGTAAATATACCCAGCTTCTGTGTTCACCAAAGTCCTGCATAGGGTTGGGTGACGCGAATAAAAAGATTTGTAGGCAGTATTTTGTCTGTATTTTATTTCTGGACTCAGTTCTGAGTGAAAAAAAGAACACGGTTGGATCACTGTTGTTGGATGATAAGTTAATTTTAAAAAATGATAATATTAATAATTTGAATTAACATTTCAAAGTTTTAATCCTCTGTGGGATGTGCTGCTCAGTATTATAATAATAGGCAAAAAATATTAATTTTAATTGTATTTCCTGAATTATCTTCGCTTTAAAATATAATATCATATTTTCACATGTAGGAAATGTCCCAAAGTGATCACTTTAAACATGCTGCGTGACTGAATAACTGCATGGTTATTATAGGTTGCGAGTCAGGCTGCAGATCTTGTGTAGACGGGTCGGGTTGTGGAATTAATTGGTCACATGTCCGGGTGGTCGGGTGATAGTTGCGATTTTGCCTGTTGCGGTTGTGGTTTGGGAACAGGTTTGAAAATTGGACCCATGCACGACTTTAGGTAGCACTGCTGAGGTTCAGTAACCAGAGACTACCTGTTCAGGTATCCCTTTTCAGTTTGTTTATTCTGTGTGTTATCCACAGGGCCTGAGAGCGTCCATCGATGCCTATGACAACTTTGATACCATCGGCCTGGCGCAGAGGTTAGAGAAACACGAACTGATTGAGTTCAGACGTATCGCTGCTTACCTGTACAAGGGCAACAACCGCTGGAGACAGAGTGTAGAGCTCTGCAAGAAGGACAAACTCTACAAGGTGAGAAAGAAAAGCTCTTACATGTACCTCCACTGTCCTATAGATGGCACTGTTTGTGTGTTTATATCTGGAGATATGGGAGACACACGGTTTAACTAACATCACGTAAAGACAGAAGAAGCAAATCTTGTCAGTGTTTATCTCTTCAGAAGTGGAAATGATTTAGATGACTTCTAAAAGTTTCATGAAGGCTTTACTATGATAATAATTACATATGCTATATTTCTGTCTTTCCCAGGATGCCATGCTGTATGCTGCAGAGTCTAAGGATGCAGAGCTGGCAGAGACTCTGCTCCAGTGGTTCCTGGAGGAGGGCAGGAAGGAGTGCTTTGCTGCCTGCCTGTTTGCTTCCTACGACCTGCTGCACCCTGATGTGGTGCTGGAGCTGGCCTGGAGGCACAACATCATGGACTTCGCCATGCCGTACTTCATCCAGGTCATGAGAGAGTACCTGTCAAAGGTTAGTACTCCACCAAAGAACAATACAAGGATTATTAGTTTTTGCCTTAAAGTTTAAGTAGGCTTAGTTATTGTATATTTTTTTAGAGAAACAAATTTGATGTTCTGCATTTTACTGTGTTCTACAATTGGTTTATTTTCCTAAGATTGTTTAATTTCCTGTAGAAACCTGCCCTGACAGGAGAGAGGTGGACAGTAGCCTCTTATATCTCCTGTCCTGGAGGTGTTGAAACACAGGTCATGCAGGAAATTTTAGCTTACACAGATATGGCTTTCTTAAGTAATGGTAGTTAAGTATATTTGCCAGTGAACTCCCTCTGGTCATCATGATTTCCTAAAATGTTGACCTGCAGACATGTGAGGTCACTTGAGGTCATCTCTTTGGGTTCTTTTCCAGGTTGATGAGTTTGCAGCGAAGGTGACGGTCTCTGGCCCTCTTTTTTATTCCTCTTATGTGTTCTGTCTGTTATTTTGTTGTAACTTATCTCTTAGGTTTCTGATGTAGGAACCTAGCATGGACTGTAGACTGAGTACGGCCTAACTAGCTCTGGTCTTGGAGAGCTGTAGTGGCGTGTGCAGGCTTTTGTTCCACTTAAGCACCAACACAACATGTTTTTAATATATATCTTGAGTTCATCTGCTGTGTTGATGGCGGGAGCCAAAGCCTGTGCACCATGTTGTTCTTCAGGATCAGCTTTTCCTGGCCTAACAGATACCTCTCACCCTCTAACTCCTCTCTCTTGGGGCTGCATCTAGTGTTAAGTGGCATTTTTTAAAACCCCGATAATCTCAGTTGTGCTGACGCGAAGTCATAACATTGATGTTTTGGTACACTATAATATATTATAAGAAATAGCGATCTATGCACCCGGCTAATGTTCTCCAAAGACCAGAAATGATGTGGGCGAGGAGAGCAAGCCACTCTAGACTTGTTAGATGCATCCCCATGTTTCTAACTTCAGGTTAACAAGTTTTAGTGTCAAATATTTAACTGTTAGATCAGTGCAGGGCTACAAACACAAACTGGAGGTTATGGAGTCCCTTTCGTCTGTCTCCTGGAGAATTCTCTTAGTTTATTTCAGCTGTTCAGACACTTCATTTTCAAGAGACCAAACACTTTGTTGCATAAATGACTGGTCAAACTGTCTGTGATGGAATTTAGCAGCTAGTCAGTGCAGCCTTTCAGGAAGTTAAATAAGAGCTTTTTTTTTTTTTTTACTTCAGAGAGACAGCAGTTAAAGGGTTCAGTTCGACCTGGACCCTTTTTTCTCATGTTTTTGTATCTAAATGACTAATGGGAATAAAGATTTTTGAAATGGGTCCAGTATTGAGCAAGACCACTGCAGCTGCAGCTGCAAAACAGGCTGCAATGTCACCACTCGGGGCATGTTTGTACCGTCAATTTATGTCCATTTAAAGTGCTTGTTTTTGCCACTGACAGGGTCAGATTGTTTTTAGAAATGTCAGAAAACACCATGGAAAGGATCCCTACAGAGACAGAGTAAGATCCTTTATGTTTAACCGGAAACCCCCAAATCCCCAAATTCGCTTCGCCAAACCCGCCAGACTCCATTGAAATAAACGTTAATTTTATCACTGAAGAACAAACTTCATTCAAAAATCGACAGATGCAAAATAAAATGGAGAAACACTGTCTTGGTTCGTCTCTCCACTGTTCCAACAATCACCAGCTCTGGTTTGGTTGTCATAAATCCTTGTGTGCTGGCTCTATAGACGCTAAAATTACTGTTTATTGAAACGGAGTCTGGTGGGTTTGGCGTTGGCGATTTCAGGTCTGTTTTTGGTCAAACAAAAAGGATCTTACGCTTAAACAAAAAGGTCTATGTGAAAGGTCAGTGACAAAAACAAACACTTTTAGTGGACGTACGTTATAGCTGCACAAATGCCTCAAGGAGTTACATGGCGGCCTGTTTCGCTGTTTCCTGTTTCCTGTTAGTCACTTACACAAAAAAATGTGAGAAAATTGAGTCCATGTTGAAAAATACCAGACTCACTCTTTAAGGCATACCAACATTTTTTGACAATCAACAGGCAGTGGTGGCAAATGATGTCTTGTTTTCTATGCTAAAATAACTTCCATTTCTATGACATGATCATTTCAAAAATCATTACAGAAATTATTTTTCATTCATACTCCTCATTTTGTTTTCTTGTTATACACATAAAAGTGCTTTACAGAAAGTCCTACATTTTTATTCCACATTACTTCAGCAGCATTGTTTAAATGAATCTCCACTTACATCAGAAACCTTTGTATTCAGCTCTCTCCACAGTTGAAGCACAATGCCTGATTACTTCTTTGCGCTTAGTCTGCAGGAAAATTGGCACCACAACCAACTCACTGCGCAAACACTTTATGCCTGGCAAAGGATGAGCTTAACCTGTCAGCTTCTAATATGTAGTTTGATTTTAAGTGCAGCAGTAGAGTGAAATACACTCAATGAGAATCTGTCAGGAGGGCGCCTGCTTACAGGATGCATGTGGAAGCTGTGATTCTCTACCCTCTACGCTGTCATTTATTCATGTACGACTTTTAATAGTGAATGGCTGGAAATGTAGCATCAGCATATAGGCATGTATAGCTTCTCCTTTACTTAATACACAGTGTAATATTTCTTTAACCTTAAACCCTGCTATGATTTCATATTTAAAGGGCCAGTTCACCCAAATCCAAAAACAAAACAAACACTTTTCACCCGGTGGTATCTTGCCATGATGAAGATGATTTTTTGGGGCACCTGCTGCCGCCCTGCTTCATTAGTGTGATCTACTTTTTTCTGGTAATCCAAACTTAAAAACAAGACATTTTAAAAAGTCAAACGCAGTACCCATCTAAATATGATGCTCTTGAGACCCTGCAGTCATAACAGACTTTGTTGTCAACACTTTTCATCAGAAACTATTTTCCTCTGAATATAAAAAATAGTGACAGCTGTCAACAGTGAGGTGTATGAATTATTTGATGATAAACAAGGACATTGTATCTGGAAATAGATGATGCTTTTGAGTTTTTTAAATGTAATTTTTCAGTGCCTGAAGCAGCATTAATGGAATTTCATCGCACTTTATTGAATTGGGGCGATAGCAGGAGAAAAGCCTCAGCAGTCACTGTATACATGGTCACATACTGCTCGGGGTAAACTTGTTTTTTTATTTTTTTGTGATTTGGGTGAACAGACCCTTTAATTGTTGACTTAACATGTGTACTGGAAGCTGTATTAGAAATCCTCACCAAACCTGCATGGCATCTTCTCTCAGGTAACTTAGCTGCACTGTGACGTACTGTGTGTAGTTTTGTCTTTCAGAAGTGGGTATGATACATTTACTGTGTGTGTTTACCAGTATTTATTTGTTTGATATGAAATAAAAACTTAAATGTACTCTTACAACTGAAGCATTTAGAGCTAATGGTTTGTTGTAGTACATCATATAAACTGTAATATAAATAAAACTGGCACATCACTGTGATCAGTACATTGTAGGTGTCCAGCAAAAATCTTTTATTTAGAGTATTTTCTTTTTTATTAACAGCTGAAATCAATTTGTATCACATTACCAAAAGGACAAATTTTAACTTTTGCATTTAAAATCTTTTCTTGGATTGAGGGTTAAACAGCCTGCAACTAACAAGGTTTCTGCTGGTTACCTACAATGTATGAAATCAGACTCTTTTATTCTGCACCTTGTGAGAGTGAGCCGCATCTGATCTATCCTCTTTTCTTTGATGCCCTCAGGTGGACAAACTGGAGGAGGCAGACAGCAAAAGGAAAACTGAAGAGGAGGTGACAGAGCCTCAGCCGATAGTGTTTGGTAGGTTTACAGGCAGCATGTCACCCCCACAGACAGACAGTTTTGGTTCCTAAATAGGAGAAAATTGCCTCCCGCTGTGGAAACAGCAGGATTTAAGTGGTGGTATTTATCTGTCTGCACCAAACTGTCGGTAAAAAACCTGGGTGAAAAATGTCTGTCGGTGTTGACATTCAACATTAGCCAAACGTGTACGAATTGGATGTAATGAGCAGTTTACTGAGACTTTAAGGACACAGCCTTATGTGCCTAGTTGTAGTCAAATTTAGGAAAATTGAGCACATTCAGTTAGTTAGTAGAAAACTAATGATGCTGCTGTTGTTCTCCAGACCAAAATCAGACAGACAGAGAGAATGTGTCATTTACAGTTACAATCTTGTGTCAATCTTGAGGAAGAAAACAACATGATTTAAATTTTTGCTTTCACCGTGCATGGCTGTCAATTTTTACATTTTACAATTTACAAAGAATGAATGTTGCCTTCCTATCAGATTTACCCACCTGTTTGTGATAAAACCACAACAACAGTGTTCTTCATTAAGGGGTTTTATCCTATGATAATTATCTTCATGAATACAATTTTAGGACATCTGTAAAAATCAGGAAACACCTCCGGTGCTCAAAAAGACATTTGTTGAACATCAGCATTGACAGCATCAAAAGAACAGGCCTATTTCACCCACAAAGTTCTACATTGTGCTGTATATCAGTTACTTGTCCCATGTTATGTTGAACTTGTGAACAAAAATTTGTTTCTCTCTCAAGAATCTATGGTGAACGAAGAGTCCAGAAATGGGGAGCATTGATGAATTAGAGTCATAGGGGGCTTCATTTAACAAACTAACAAACTGTATCAAAAACATCCGTCTACAAATTCTCACACTACTAGCGCAGTATAATCCAAGTCTCATTTATCCAGTTGTGTACTCAGTACTTCCCAAACACATGCATTTTTGCAAAAAGCTTACATGTAAGCAGAGTTCAAACACATGTGCTTGCCCGTAGGCTTTACCTAGATGCAGAAGTGCTTTAAATGGTAACGCATGTGTTTGGGAAGCCCTACTGAGCATCTGACTGGATAAATGAGACTTGGATCATACTGCATGAGTTGTGTGAGTTTGTAGGCGGATGTTTTTTTGTTAAGGATTATGGTTTTGGCTTTTTGCCTATGAAAGTTAGGACAGTTCAAGTGTGAAGGGGGGAGACATGCAGCAGGGGACTGCAGGCTGGAACTGAACCCATGGCTGCTGTAGGAAGGACATTGTCTTTATGCATGGGATGCCTGCTTTACCCACTAAGCCACCAGGCACAGTTTTGCTGTTGTTAAAAGCGGCACCCTGTGACTTCAATTAATCAAGATTTTTCTCAGTTTTTGGATTCCTTATTTACCAGACGGATGCCACAAAAAAGTTTTCTTCATTTGTGGGTGAAGTATTCCCTTAATGGCTCTTTAAGCGCCACATAAAAAAACTTTCATTAATGGAGAACACAAAGATGAAAAAGACATCAGTTTTGGTTTAAAAAGAGGTTTTACAAATGGTCTCTGTAAAGGGCAGCGAACAAACAGTGTGTGTGCACTCACTTATAAAAAATGTTTAAATTGTATCTATGAGCTTGTAACCCTGTGTGTGTTTGTGTGATCAGGCCAGCAGCTGATGTTACCCCCCTCTCCTGCTCCAGTGGCTCCACAGCAAGCGTACCCAGGCTACGGCTACCCCACCGCTCCTGCAGGCTTCCCCGCTGCGCCTGCTTATGGCTTCAACATGTAGAGGCCCGACACCCCCCCCTTCCCCTCCCCCACCCCTCCCCCTGCACACACTCACACACCTTTGACCTGAACCACACTGAAGCGTGCTGCTCTGGGTCTCAACTGGCAGGCGGAGATCCCTGAAACTTTCCTGGGCTTTCATTCCCACTGAGACTCCACTGAAACTGCAATAGAAACCCATCATCTCTACTTTCTCCACACACATTTAAGAAGGACTGGCTCATGCAAGGTTGTTGGACCCTCTCCCACCCCCACCCCCCCCCTTTTCTCTTTATTATTTGGAAACTGCATCACTGATCTACACAGCATGAAGTCACCTCTCAGCTCCTAGAGGAATTAACATACCGAAGATAACATTAGTGACACCAAACCACTCTGTCCTGTTGCTGTTCCATGTAGACTTTATTAACCATAGAGCAGCTTTTTTTTGTTTTTCCTAGAGATTCAGCACTGATGAGGAAGAGACTTTGTTACTGAGGAGCGGAGGGGGCACGTGTGTCTCCCCTCTACCTCCTAAAGCACTGCTACGGCCTTATACTTTGAAAAGGTGGCAAAAAACGGGCTCATTTGTTCATGTTTAATTTCACAACTGTCTCATGCTCTGATTAGACAGACGGTTACTGTGCAATAGTTTTGTTTGTCCTCTCACAACAGGTACAAAGTGTTTGCTGTATACGGACTAAGAACACTTGTTTATGAGGTTACGGTACTGTCTGTGTGTGTGTATGTGTCTGTGTATGTGTGTGAGTGAGTGTGTAGCCTCTAAAGCCTTGGAGGGATACTTCACCAAACCAAGAGACACTCAATGAAATTTCCACCCCCTTGCAGCCGCAAATCTGTCACTGGGTCAGAGCGGTCGATCTCGTCAGTTGACTTTCTGGTCTCCGGACATGTGGAGTTTCAGGATGCTTGTGACAAAAAGACAAAAGAAGGTGAAAAGATAAAAAAATGCTATATGCTGTAGTCTGTGCATGTGCTGCCAAACTATAATGCTGCAACCAGGAGCACAATTTTCATGTTACACTCAAATATATCAAGTATTACTAATGTTGTGTCAAAAACGAAGTGATGTTCGATGAAACTTTCTCACCCGACTAACAAAAAAATGACGATGAAGCTCTGACAGACACAAACAAAGGGGGGGGGGACATTAGCTCACATCCCAGTGCCAGTTGGTTCAAAAGAATAATCATTATTGTACTGAAAACAGTGTATAATTTAAGATATATTGAAATACCTAACTAATCAAAGAAGTCAAATATTATGGAATACCGTATGTATTGTCTATAGTGTGTTGTTGTAGTCTTAAAAAGCATAATAATTTTTGTAAGAAAAGGACAAAATGCAAAAACAGCAGGTTAAATAAAAGGCAAAGTCTTGAGGCAAGGCTGTTCAAAGAGGTGGCAGTTTAGTTGTTTACTTCCAGTGCTGTCCGACAGTCCCCTGTATGATACACCGAGCTCTGGTGTCAACTTTGGATCTGTCAAAGCGGAAAGCCTGAGCTGCACACGAAGCACTCCCTTTATCTGCACAAGTCATGCATACAGAAAGAGGAATAAAGTTTACACACAGTTGTTGTTGGTGCATTTTTCTACTACATTCACACCAAGAGAAATATTTACAACCTCTCTGGAGGGTTCAGCCTGTATTGTTTGTGTGTTTCTGGAGGTGGGTGTGGAGTTTTACAGCTGTGAATATGGCTCATGCCAAGTGTATTTTCAGCTACACCCTTATTTCCATCCCCAGCTGGACTGACATTTTGGTAACCAAGCTGCCAGGACCTGATTGATGGTTTCTGTCTCTGTGAGAGCTGCAGCCTTTGTTTGGAGAGGGTGTGGCAGGGATGTTTGGACCTATTGCCGCCTGCTGTTGGAAAACACGCGGAAGGTTTTGGTCGCAGAAGATTTAATAACAAGGGAATCCGATTTGCTTCCTCCTCTTTGCTGAGCTGTATTCAGAGAGACGGCGCCCCACCCTTCTGCTGATGTGGAACAAAAAGTGACCAGTCTCCTCTCACCCTGCGCTCACACAAGCACCCAGTGTGTCACCCACTGACCCCTGTCTCACACAACAGGCTCATTGGTGGCTTATATTCACCCGCTTCACGCAGATATCACCAAGTTCCACGCGGCAGTAGCAGGACACGGAGACAACTCTCCGTCCACCCCGCCTTGCTTCCGGTTTGCTTTTGCTCTCTTACGCACTACTGTCGTGATACCGCGTTACCATGGTTACAAATAACAGCTGTTGGATGTAGAAGGTGCCAACTTCCTTGACAGTCCCCTGTTCACGCCCACTGTCAACAGAGAGATCCGCGGGAGCGTCCGGACGCGCCTGAGATCACCTGCCTCCAGGAAAGCGCACCAGACAGCAGCCGTCCATGTGTTGCGCGCTCCGGTCTACTTGAAATTGCAAGCGAACTACTTGAAGATAAACCTCAGAAGAGCTGAAGCTTTTAGATTTTAGTGTTTTTTAAAGTAATTATGCAGGATAGAAGGACATTTATCAGCCCTTTCCCCAGACCGCGGTGTCTGGCGGCAGCGGCGCCGATGGGGAAAGCGAAATTAACTCACCCGGGAAAGGCGATCTTGGCAGGTAAGTTCATCATGATTTTATCACGCAGAAAAACCAGAGTTGGGTAAAATGTCACTGGTTATATTAAAGTCAGTGAAATGAAACACTTTCCAAATACTTTGTGTGATCTTGTTTCTGGTGCGCAGCGGAGCGAAGTAGTTGTAATACTGTAATAAACACTGGAGAGATAGTACAAAGGCAAAAAGCCAAACCAGTACTACAGCTGGGAGTTAATGTAAACTTCATTTTGTCACATCCTAAGATTAAATAAAGTTAAGTAAGGTCACAGCAACTAGAATTTGTAAAAATATTATGGGGATATGTGCAGCTGTTTCTCTGGTCTGTGTTGTTGTTTGCAGACACAGTGAAAGCCGTAATTATCTTTTTTAATCTGCATTTGGTTTTGTCTCGTGTTTGTTTTGTTGCACGGTTCACAAAAAAGGCGTTTCTCTCTTACATGACACGTTTCACTTCAGGCTGCCTGTGAGGGCCAGCCTACCTGTTTCTAAGGACAAGCAATAAACTGGTAAAACAAGGTTTTTTTAAAGCATTTTTCACTAACACTTGCCCTGAAACCACGCTGACCTCATGACCCTGTGGGAAAAGATTAATGGCCTTAAGTGCTCAGATCCCAAAAAGACAACAGCAGTTTTCTTCCTCTGTCTTGTCAGATCTTACCTGCTGCACTGATGTGATTTTATCCATCTAATCTAGATCAGGATCACCTTTAGTGCACTTTACATAATGCTGTTAGAGTGGATTGATGCATGCGGCAGTGTAGGGGACACTCTCTCTCACACAGTGTCAGGTATGGGGGTTAGGTCTGAGAGAATAGCATTACTGTTAAGCCTTTCTGGCTGATGTAAATTCTGGTTGTCATGGAATTGCACATGTAATTGTTATTACTTTTTGTCTGAGCACTTTAAGGGCAAAAAACATCTGCAGATTACAATCATGTAATATGGCTGAAAGTCCTGAACAGCCACCAAATGGACCTTATGATGAGATTGTTCTCCAACTTACATGTTGTTCTGTCAGTATATGGTTCGGTTCTTTGTAACAGTAGAACATATTTATCCACTTTCCATCTTAATGTTTTATTTTGTGGTTGTAAGTATTTTTTTTAAAAACCTATTGATCAATTTATTGATTAGACTTGGAATTATGGGTTAAGCGTGTAGTCAAAAATGTCAAAAATATTTATATATACCTACCATCAGTGGTAACCAGAGCCAAAAACCTTACAAAATTATTTATTATATATTGATGTTAAACAGAGGAATAATCTCAGACACGTCTGGACACTCCATCTTTGCACTGAAGTTCCAACCAGCAAAGATTTATAACATTTAATTTAGCAGATCGATTAATTGATTTATTGATTCTTCATTCATGCTTTTATTGGCCGTTTGACCGTCGATTCATCAGTTTATCCCCGCTGAGGCCCTCCTCTCCTGCTGCTCTGCTCCCCCTCCTCAGCCTCCTCCCGTGATGCTGATCAGAGTGCAGCAGCTCCAGTTGATGAAGAGCCTCTCAGAGATGCTCCTGTATTAAGGCCACATGCTGCTATTTGGCAGCACTCTGTTGATTTCAGCCTTGTTCTTTGGCGCCAGTTACATACTTAATGTTTTATCGTTTTGAATGAATTCCTTTTGATTGAAGATGAAAAACAAACTGTTTCAGGGCTGCAGCCTGTGATTGTTTTAGTTATTGTGCCAGTAGTTTTTTACTGATCAATCAATTGATGAATCATTTTGGATATAAAATGTCAGAAAATATTAAAAACACGGATTTTAAGTTCCAAGAGGCCAAGGTGATGTCTTCAAATTGTGTGTTTTGCCGGGGCCAACAGTTCAGAACCCCAAAATAATGAGTTTACATCATGTAAGACAGAGAAAAACATCAAATCCTTGCCTTTTGAAAGTGAAAGCGTTTTATATTTCTGTTAAAATGATAATTAGCAGTGTCCCGAATAGTATTTAAGAGGCTTGAATCTTCAGTGAAAATTACCTGAGAATATTTGAGGCTTCGATAGGACATGATGGGGTAATAATAATTAATCATATTCATATATGCTGATCAACCACCTGCTCCCAAGCTGACTTAAGTGGGACTTAGCTTCGTTGCATGTATGAGAGAGACTGTAATAGAGAGATGGAGGTGAAGGTGGAAGGTGGACTATTGCAAACAATGTTTCTATAAGTTATTAATAACTCAGAGCACTTCAGGTTGGGCCTCATCAATAGATGCATAACAAGCATTTTCTACAGTTGGCAGCTGTGGATAACTGTCCACAATTCGTCTCACCTGTTTATTTCCCTCATCAAACTGCAAGTTTAATACTTGAAGTGAGGCTTCATTATTGCGCTGAGAACACTGGCCTCATTCGTGTCTGACACTTGTCACCTCCTTTCAATTTCTGATACCATTTTAGTGGTGAAAAAGCAAAATTTGATATGACAGACCCTCTGAAGTACTATCCAATCCTTTTACGTGTACCATACCAGTCACATATAACCTGCTGTATGTTGTTTATGTTTCGTATGTTTGGTACTTTTCCTGTTTAAATTTAACATCAAGATCTGTATGAACTGCTCTGTTCACTACTCTGACAACATAGTGTATCAAAAAAAGTTCAAATGTTATTCTCACATTTAAATTTTCACCGTAGAGTTAATTATTTTGTGGCATGTGGAGTAATGACGAGGAGGAAAAATTCTCCTCTCCTGACACATCATGCTGTCAGTTACTGAGAAATAGAAATGTGGCTGTGGTAAAACCTTCCCCCTCCCCCATCAGTCCCGTGCAGCCTGATTGACTGGATATGGCCCAGTGTTGCTCCCTGTGTCGTTTAGCTCGTCTCGAGCCTGTCTGTCCAGTTTTGCAACAGCAGCATGATTGTATCCTCTCTCTGTCTCAACTCTGTGCACCCTCTGACTCTGGCAAATAACCATCGATTCATTTCTGTCTTTGAAAGGATTTGGAAATGAAAGTGTGAGTGTAGTTTAATGAAAGTGCATGTGCAGAGCATCACAGGGATGACTCAGCGACAGATAAACTGTCTGTTTGAGTCTGACCCGAGATGTCGTCCATCAAAAACCGCAGCTGATAGTTTACATCGTCAGGATACAAATTCTTCTCACTCAGCCGTGGCAGTTCATAAATCCAATTGACACCTCTCGCAGTGTTCTGACATGCTAATGCTACTTTAGATTTATCTGTTATGGTTAGCAGTATGTGTCTGTGCGGAGGGAGCGAGCCACATGTGCACGCCCGAAGGCTCTGAGTAGACAAAGCAAGAAGTAGAAGGTCAAAGCTTAATGGATTAGAGAGCCCACATAGACAGTGGTTGAGGAGGAGGGGTGCTCATTTCCAAAGCTTTTAGAGATCTGTGCGCTCTTTCTGCTCCCATTGGCTAGTTCAAGTCTTCTCTCAACAGCCACTGGTGATGACTGAAGTTGAGACACGGAAGGAGGGAGAGTTTTATCTGTGTGCGGCCTGAGGGAAAGAGAGAGAGCGGTCTAAATGGGTCTCTGGTCCTGATTTGCTGGCTGCTGTGCATTCATACACCCTTCTGAGCCGAGCGTGGGAAGCAGAGGGATGGACAGAGAGAGAAAGTGTCTTTTTTTTTACTTTGATTTGATGATGGATTGTATTTTCCACCAAGACAGGCTTGTTTTTATTTCACTTTTCTTGCTTTCTTTTCCTTCTTTTCCTCTCCTCCATCTCCCTGTCTGGCCTCAGGGCAGCCAGTTAGGTTTTCTGAGTGGCTGTCTCCTCTCAGGCTCAGAGGGCTCGTCAAACTGTGCGCTTACTCCCTGTCTCCTCACGTCACAGGTGACGCACACAGTCACCTCCCCTCCACCGTGCTGCTGCTCGCAGACCCTGAGTACCAGGAGGCGAGATTATAAATTACAGTGCACCCCTGTGTTCACCTCCCAACCCCCTCCTGCTGTAACAGCCTGTCAGATGAATGCTGGTGTAATGCAGCCGCGGACACACAAACAAACGTACAGTAATTTAAAATATAGGAGGTGAGTTTAATATCACATTTTCAGTCTTTCATCTTTATGAATGTCTTGGAGATTTAGTATAGCTCCACACTGGTGGTTTTGCATGTTTTATCTCATTAAACACAAATAATCATTTTCATAAACAGAACAGAAGCTTACACATAGATTTTCTCTTTTTCAGTCAGCGGCTGGTTTTAATTAATTTGCACGACTGTGTAGAAATGAACTTTTAGAGCCTCAAAACTTGTTTTAGAAAATCGATCAAATTAAACATGTAGCTGCTATAAATTTTTAGTTAGTTATATAACCACGGCAGAGTAATTAGTCTTAAAGTAATTACTTTGTTAGGTGAAACACTGACATCTTAGACTTGAAAGATGGTTGCCCAACAACAATCTGTTAAAGCCTTGAAACCTGTTTTCTCAGTCTGCTCCTTACTGAGCGATGGGTTCCTTGAGAGAAATATCTTTAGCCGCTTAACACTCCATCAGATCGTCTCTTTCGTCTGTCTGCTGTTTGGTGCTGGGGAGGTAGCGTATAAAGGGTTTTAGAGCGTCTTCATTGAAAACAGCTGCCTGCATCTGGACACCATGCTGAACAGAGAGGTGAGACTGAACCAAAACATTAAAGATCTGTGATGCATTGCTAATAGAAAGATATGGATTAAAGCCACTTCTGTGTTTGTTTATAATTAGTTTAAAACTTTAACAGTATAGTTGTTGAATACAAATTGATGCTTAATAACAACTAGTGCTGAAATTTTAGAAGTCAGAGCTTCCCTGAATGCACCAAACAAACAAAATTATGAAATAGAAATAAACACTCTTTAATGCATTCACTGAAGAAAAAACAATTTCCTGTTTGCCTTGCACTGTTTTCAGAATAAATGAGATTATGATTTCATAATTATGAGTGAAGTTTTCACAAAAAAAATCTGCTTGTTTTTCTGAATTACAAGATATTAATCTCGTAAATTCTCATGCCTCTGAATAAATGAGATTATTATCATGTGTATTCAGGAAAACAACCAGATTCTTTTTTTTTATAAAGATATTTTCTGGGGCTTTTTGCCTTTATTTGATAGGACAGCTATAGCATGAAAGGGGGGAAGAGAGAGGGGGAATGACATGCAGCAAAGAGCCATGGGTTGTAATCAAACCCGCGGCTGCTGCTGCAAGGATGCAGCCTTTGTACATGGGGCACCTGCTCCGCCAGGTGAGCCAGTGGGCGCCCCAGCAGATTCTTTTTTCATGAAAACTTCTATTGTAACTCTGAGCATTGGAGGATTATGAGAAAGTGGGCCCATGGGCACAGGTGTGCAAAAGGCCCTGCCACCTCTTCTACATAAACACAGACTTTGTTATGATGTCATTTTTTTTGTCCCTGTGGTTGTTTTGCCCTTTTAAATAGTCATTTTTGTGTCAGTTTGCAGTTCCTTTGTGGTCTTTTTGTGTCTCTATATGGTCATTTTGAGTCTCTTCCTGGTTGGTATTTTAATAATTTGAGTTACATTTTACAGGTTAAAGCAAGTGGGGCCCTAACTTTATGGGCCCGCTGGCCTGGGCCTGGTAGAGCTGTTCATTAATCCATCCATGATTCTGAGATTATCTTGTTAAGTGAATGTATTACACTTCCATACAAACCTCTATGATGTAAATTTGAAACATAGAAGTCTGTTTTTATCCTTCAGCTGTAAAGAACTGCACACACGGTCAAAACAACCTGTGTGCAGTTGTCCCGGTCATGTAAATCAGTGTACAATCTGCATGCTGCAGTTAAAACGCTTCCCATGTAAAATTAATTAACATCCGTTCTGTAATTAAGCAGCATTGTAGCATTAGGGAGTGTTGTTCAGGACAGAGGGAGCCTAAAAGGCCAGACGTCAGATGAATAATTCTTTTCATGTTTTGCGCGAGGCAAACAGGAATATTACGGCTCTGTTAATAGGACACCTCATGTTTGAAGTACATCAGTCCTCTGGCTATGTTCTTCATTTGGACTGGAGATTATGGACTTGATTACATCTTTCCCCCTGACTCCAGAGAATTTAAAGTGAGAGATAATACTCTAAATAAGGAACATCTGGATAAATAATAGATAGATTCTGCTGGAAAACTGCTTATTAATTTTGCCAGCACAAGCACATATACACACACACTCACACACACGTAGATGCACATTGTTGACGGCCTTTTTATTTAGTTGAATATGAAATCTTCAAAGGAGAATATCGACTTTAGCTTTTATCACAACGGTGCTTTAAAAATGTTAATATGGAAGAAAACTGAGCTTCAGATATGTTTACAAGCTGCCACATTCAAAGACTGTGCCGGATTGTCAGCTTCTCTAGAGAAAAGGGACGTTTTTTAGAGGACCAGATGTGTTGGAGGCTCATTAGAGTCACCGAAGCAGGCAGGACTGGAGACGGTTCCTCCCTGTCAGCTGGCTGCCTGCCTGCCTTATCACCTAGCTTCCTCTGTGCCTCTCCATACTGCAGAAAAGGTGTCTGTGAATATGTGTTTTGTGTGCATCATGCTTTCATAAATATGTGTGTAGATATGTACATACGCTAGGGATGCATGATAATGTCGTTGCGTCAATGTTGTCAGCATACGGCATTTGGCATATTGGCAAAAAATCCAATATCATGAATCCTTCACACACAGTTAATGTGTTGAAAAGTATGTAGCACTGACATGATAAGTTGATTAACTGATAATAGGTTGAATACCAAACATTACCTTGTTACAGCCCCTCATTTGTGAGGATTTGCTGCTTTTCTTTGTCTCATGTGATCATTAACTGAATATCTGTGAGTTTTGGACTGTTGTGAAAAAGCAGTTTGCAGATGTCACCTTGGGCTTTAGGAAATTGTGATGGACATTTTTAGGTCTGCAAAGGTGGCTGTGTCGGTCTGCTGTGGTTTGGTATAGACTGAAATGTAGACTGTTAGACGCCTTGCAGTGGAATTTCATTCAGACATTTGTGGCCCCCAGAGGATGATCTTGATTACTTTGGTGATGCACAAACTCTCCTCTAGTGCCTCTAGAAGGTTGACATTTTTGTTCTTTGTCTTGACAATTTTATGTTTCAGCTATTAGCATTGGATGCTTGAATCACCAGGTCTATTGGTCGATGTATACTGTAACTTTTGTGTGCTTTATTGTTCTCTATTTGCTGCAATCAGGGCATCTTTGTAAAAGATAGTGCTCTCAGTAGTCTTCCCTGTTTAAATAAAGGTATTATAATAATAATAATAATAAAAAGAAAACTGGTAAAAATATCTACTGTGACTAGAGAAAAACCATTAAAGGGAAAATTGCCACCTTTTATGTGGACATCCAGTCAGTACTGATGGTAAATGTAGTCAGTTAAAGCAGTCCTCAGTGTGTGCTATATTGACTGAGACAGCTGAGTTCTCCTGCTTGGGGATTCATGTCAGAAGTGCCCACATGTACCAGGATGCATTGCGCATGAGCTTCTGGCACTCAGACAAAACACAAACATAGTGAAAAACATAACCAAAACATAGGGTTAGATGACACTCTGTGGCTGTCTGCCCTCTTGGCCTGCTCGTCTTGTTTGTCAGTTTATCTTCGAGATCACCTCTGTCCAAGTGAGGAGCAAATCTTTCATGCATTAACTTTCACTTTCATTAGTAATGCACACACGGGCTCTGTCTTAGTTTCTGTTGGCATTGGAGGGCAATTTGAGTGAAGGCACCACCAGCCGGTGTTTTTGTCTTGGCAGCTGAGGTTCTGGATGGTCCCCGTCGGCCGCAGCCTCTCTCCACTGAGTTTCCTTGGCTGTATGCTCTGGCTCGAATAAATACAGCTCAATTTCCAAGTCAAATAAAACACTGTAAAAAACACTCTTACATGTGTCCTCATAATGTATCCTCAGTCTGAACATCTTCCACACTGGGATGCAGTTTTTGCTGTTGGTAACGTAGGTAGTTTGCAATGAAAGCGATGAGAACAAGCAGCACCTAGAGCACGCCCTCTGGCTACTCAGAGAGGTGGAGATCAGCCTGTAGTTTTTCCTTGCCTCCAAATATGATACCGTTGCATTAATTAACACATTTTGCAGCTCCAAGCTCAACTTTCTCAGTCAATGTAGAATTTATTGCTTCACTACATTTACCATTAACACCAGATGGACATCGTCCCTTTAATAACCTTAGGATGCTGATTCCCAGACTTTCCATCCATTGCCACAGGCAGAAAGCCATGTAAAACAACGATTTTCCCAAGTTTGGTATGGAAGAATTTGATTAGAGCCCCGACCTTAACACCATCTAACAGCTTTAAGATGAATCTAAACGCTGACTGTGAGCCAGGCCTTATCACCCAACATCAGCGGCTCACTAATGCTCTGTGGCTGAATGGGAACAAATCCCTGCAGCTAAGTTCAACATTCCTCTGGAAAGTCTTTTCCAGAAAAAGGAGGTAGTTATGTGATATGTTCAAGGGTTACATATAGGTGTAGTTTTACATGCTCACATGGTTTTGCATATAAGTTGTATGGCAGCAATATGATCTGGGGCCAAGGCGTGAAAGTGTGTTGGGTTGTTGATTGAATTATGAATTTATTCACGTTACCTTTAAACCGTACATCAGCTTATACAGTTTGTGTCTGATTTATGAAACTGCTGCTTCGCTTTTGGAAGTTTCAAGTCTCTTAGAGTCTGTAGAAGCAGATTTGTATCGGACACTACCTGTTTTTCACCGCCTCTGGGCTCAGAATATCACTCCAGTGCCATTTCCATTTCTTTTCGTGTCATATTAAGTGTCAAAGATCTATGTGGATGCATTGATTTTATGACACAGCGTGGAGAAGTGTTGCTGGGAGATGAGATGAGAGGACGGAAGGTGCTGCTGAGAGAAAAATTAAGAGCAGGAGAGGAAAGCGGGCCTGTGAAGATAAAGATTAATGGCCGTTTTGCCCATGAAACCCACGTTTGGCAGCTGCACAGGAGTCATTTAAGGTGTCATCTGCAAATATGTGTGTGTGTGTGAGTGTGTTTTGGATGTAGGCTGCAAAATGGACTAGAACACAAACAAACTGCTACTCCTCTACACGCGCTGTGTGTCTGATGAGGATTGATCGTGTATGTGTGTGTGTGTTGCTGAGTCGCTGCCTCTGAGTAACTGCTGGTTAGTTTCCACGTGCAGCGCCGTCTTGGCTGAAACAGATGAATGAGGTTTATTGTTTCTTCTTCTCTGAGACACACTGACTCACTGATCCTGGATCAGCATGGCTGAAATGGAGTGTTGTAAAGCTCATGTGATTTTTACTTACTTCTCTACCAGGAGGAAAGAACTACAGCTCACTGGCCTGGTGATTAGAGTTTGCATATGCGTATTACTGAGTGTTATTGTGTGTGTGAATATCATGATTCAGCTAAGTGGTGCTCACAGTCTGTATGAATTGTGCTGATTAGGTGAATCCAGGTATAATCAATGACGGCTGACAAGCAGTTAATTATTATTGTGTCAGTCGTCACAGCTTTATCTGAATACCGATGTGAGGATTTTGCTTGAAATGCTTGAAATCACGTTACAAAATAACGTTCCTCGTGTTGAATAAGATTAATAGCTGTATAATGTTAAGATAGGTTAACAGATAAAATACTGTGTTCTATTAAACTTTAAGCTGTCATTGATTTACACATCAAAAATGAGAATCGCAACATTTCTGTACCTGAATTTTGCCGTAATACAACCATATGAGATGACCATAAATGGGACAATTGTACAGCCTTAAGTAAAAGCCACTTACCCTTATTGATTTCCCTTATTAAATCAGCCCCACTCAGAGGACAAGACATAGATAAAGTGAAGTGGATGAGTCAGAGCTTTTTTAGGCTTTGAAACAAATGAGATGTGGGCTGAGCCAAAATGGCTACAACCTACAGTAACATCAGGAGGATATTTTTAATTTTATGTACATTTAGTGTGCGTGGAAACTTTTGGTATTTAGTTTGCGTTGCAGCACCATTTACTTACAGTCCTTAAATGTGTGTCCTGGGTTAAATATATGTTTTTATCTCAAGTGGAGCCTCAGCTTCTGAGTGCCACAGTGATAAATGTTGTGTTGGCAGCAGTGATATGTGAAGAGTGACAAACTACAGAGCTAAATGACACATGCATGTTTATACTGTAAGTCAGGTATACTCAGCATGCTTTGGGGGGGCACTTTTGCAGAATGACAGGAGGTCAGGGGCCAGTTAATAAACAAAGATTTCAAATTAACATATACATAATTAGTCTGAACCCATGTTGAGTGTCTCCCATGGCACTTTTTTTGTGAACAAGCTCTAATCTGATGATTTTTTAAGTACACTGGTACATTATTTACAAAGTAGCAGTGTGAATTAATTCATTTCAGTCAGGAGAGACGAGAAATGTGAAAAGTCTTTGGCGATTAGATCCCATTGTGATGTCATGTATTCCAGGAGGGTGGTAAAGACGTAGTAGATTAGGGATCCCCCATACAGAGTCGAGATGCTGGTGGTGGTGATGAGATGAGATGAAGAGGGAGCTGAGGATCTCAATATGAAGAGGAATGGGCCTTTGACGAGCTCGTCCTTGCACTTCCTGATTGAACTTATGCTGAGCTTTGTTTTCACTGTGTATTAGAAAATGGTCAGCAGGCCACCTGGCACCCTATCATGGGCCAGGTCTGACCTGTGGGCTGCAAGTTGAGTATTATTGCTATAAGTGTACCACTAGATAGTCTCACATTCAACCTTCAAGAATTATTTTTTCTTAAAACTTACAGCTTTCAAGATTTTTTTTAGAAATTAGTCATTATCTTACTTATTATCGTACTTACTTACAACTTTAGAAAAATGTTAAACTAGTTGATTTGAAATACAAACGTGGAATAATCTTATTCTCTGGATTTTAAGAAATTAGATTTTAGGACTTCATAATTGACTAAATCACCCTGTTTTTCTACAAACATAGATACACAGTGTAATACATACATGGACATTTTTTACAGTCTCTGTGGTGCATGGGAAGTCTGTTTGGTATTAAAGCCGCTGAGCATCTGACGTACAACTTTTTCTTCAGTAAACATCTCATCACAACTGGTTATTCCCAGAAACAGAGAGAATCAAAACCACGTCCTGTTGAAACCACCAGTTTGGACTTTTCATGCAAAGGAAAGGCATTTTAGATTTTGACTTCCCATACATTGGTTGTTGTGGTCTCATGTTAAATCAGTTCCTGACTTGGCACAAATCCAGATCATGCACAGTAAAATGTTTCTCATAATTAACCAGAAGAATTATTTTATATGTAAGCCCTCTGAGGCAAATTGTGATTTGTGATATTGGGCTTTATAAATAAAATTGATTGATTGATTGATATGTGGATTTTTGTTTGGGGGCATGGTTATATGTTTGTTGGTGTCTCCCTGGCACAGCGTGCTTCTGAGCTTGTGTGTCATTGAGTTAATGGAGGGTCTTGGCCTGGGTAATGGAGCCCCTCCCCGCAGGCTGAGCGGATAATTTAATTAATGTCAGCCCTCTCTCTATCCTCCCTCCTTCCCTCGTGACTCATCTGTGTTGTGCATTGGCCTCGCTCTGGACACTTGTCTTCATCTACTCAACTCATCGACCGTGGCGGGCTTCAGGCTGAACTCTCTAGCAGTCACTCACACATTTATTCATCTACCTCATTTTTTATTTCTGTCTGTATATTTTTGTCTCTGCAATCACACACTAAACATACTGTATGGTATATTTGAGAAGCAGTTAAATTTTCTTAAACAAACCCTCTCTTCTTCTCAAACAGCACAGTCACTGTGTAGTTTAGCTGGACTGAGGAACAGTTGATTTATCCTCACCTAGCTCGGCACTCTTCCTTCCTCAGCTGCAGCGCTTTTAATGTTTATGGAGGGAAAGCCATTTGTGGAGTCACTGTAATGATCCATGACGTAATGGTACCTCTGTGTAATTCATAAGGGCGACAGGGGGCACTGAATCAGGCTTGGCTCGGCTGCAGCCAGGCAGACATGGTATGCTAAGTTTAGGTAATATGTCAACTAAGCTGCCTTCTCCTTCCTCAGCACTCACCTTTTTCAGTTCCAGGTTAATTTAGCACTATTCTGTATGTTTCTTATATTAATGAACATCTGACTTTCTGTGTTTTTCAGGTGGAATTGCAGGTGGCATTGAGATCTGCATCACCTTCCCTACCGAGTATGTCAAAACCCAGTTACAGCTGGATGAGAAGGCTAATCCACCCAAATACAGAGGAATAGGTGAGTAAATCTTTTAACAGTAGTTCTGCAGCTTTATACTGATCTGTCAGTGTGCCAATATATCAAGCAGAATGTGTGCAATAAGTGAGGTTAATTCAAATTATTTCAAAATCTAACATCAGAGTTGTTTAAACAAACATGAATACAAGTTGGGGAGAAACCAAAGAGCTCTGTTTTTGCTGAAAAAAACATGTGTTCAGTTCATATATTTAATATTTTTACAGAAGACAGCACTAAAAACATGGAAACACAAACACAACAAAATCCAATAAAACAATAACAAGACAATTAATGATGTTAAGGAACAGTTCAACATTGGGAGCAGTATTTGAAAATTACAGACTTTATGTTTGTAATACTGTGAATTTAGAGCCACCAAGCGATACTTACCTACCTGCCTACTTACCTACCAATCTATCTATAGCCCCTTTCTCACTGCACAAAAAACCCAGTAACACCCGCTAACATCTGGCTTTTTAATGTAATGGGAAAGGTTACAACTGGAATTCACACTCAGGTCATGTGACTCGACATTAGTCTCTAGTATTTATCGGCTCCGACTCCATATGGCAATGAGGGAAACACAACAACTGGATGAAACGCTAATTTTAGTTCCTTTACCGGCGAGATGCAATGATGCGCCACCACAAAGCACTGTCCGTCTCCACCCAAGCAGCGCTCAAACATCCTGACAAATTAGTCTAAACTGAGTTTGAGAGAGAGACTGAGTAATTAAGAGACATATAAAAGGAAATAACCACCATTAAATTTTCAAAGGCCTCCATGCTCCTCGCTACCGTTTACTGACCTGTACTTCAGCTGTCTGTGACATCGAACGTGACACACTAGAAAAAAAAAACCACACACACCACACATACACAAAAAGGCATACTTGTCTTCTGCAGAGCCTTGTACACAGCTCTTCTCTACTGGCAATTTTGGTGTAAAATGGGTCTATCTATCTATCTATCTATCTATCTATCTATCTATCTATCCATCTGCCTGTCTGTCTATAATATATTTTGTTCTTCATCCTGTCTTTCCGCCTCTCACCGGAGCTCATTATCTAATTACCCATCATCCCCAGGTACATTAGGGATTCTGGCAGGCTGTCACTGGGCTTGTTTATATGACTTAGAACAGACCAGTGCACACATGCACACTCACCATCCCTGTATACCAGAGTACACATACACACACACACAGAAACACACACACACACGCACACACACACACACAAACACACACACACACACACAGGATTTGTTAAAGTTGGCTAGAGCTCTGAGGATTGGAGACCACGCTAATGAGTGCTCAAGACAGCTGTTGCGTTTTCTACTCCGTCGTGCATTTGGCTAGATAGCAGAACATGGAATACTGGACTGATGTCTCCAAGATGAAGTTCAAGGAATACACACCAAATCTGGGAGAAATCAGACTGTTGATGAACCAAAAGTGAAGGACAGATGTTTCTGGTGTACTCTCAGGTGTATGCTCTATAAAGGTCGCTCCATACTGAACAAACCACGTCCAAAATATTATGGTGGCTGTGAAATTCTCAAATGATATTCACTCATATCCTTTAAAAAAAAAAGAAAAAAAAAGTCATTTCTATCAAAGATTTTTTTTGAAATTTTTTGAAAGTCATTGAATGTAAAATTGAGTATTCAGCAGATCTGGATGATATAACATGCCCGAGGAAATAAGGTTGTTTGTGTCAGTGATCTCTTTTAAGTTCCTTCTTGAAACATACTTTTATCAGATTTCTTTAGAACTATATTATTGTTATTACCATCATCATCATTATTATTGTATATGTGTGTGTTCTTGCAGGTGACTGTGTGAAACAGACGGTACAGGGTCATGGTGTCAAAGGACTGTACAGAGGACTCAGCTCACTGCTGTATGGATCCATACCCAAATCTGCGGTCAGGTGAGTTAAATAACTGAGAGGATTCTGAAATGTCTAAGTAGGTGTATAAGACTGATATGTTTACTCAAGTTTAAAAAATCTACCTGTGCCAAGATAAAAAAAAGTAGTTAAACTCAAATGTACTTAGAGACATATTGATTGAATAATTGATAGAATAATTACAATTTAACTATCATATGTGATTTCCATGCAGTTCTCCAAAGTAAATGGTGGCAGCAGAGCTAAAACACAGTTATTTTGGAAAAAATTGTCATCATCATCATCATTATCATCATTAAATAAATTTATTAAATAATCTACATAAGTGAAAGAGAGACGACTAGTTGCTCTGTATATACAAACGTAGATCAAAATCTTGTGTTGGGTGCACGTGGAGAACAGGAAACAACTGGATCAACTGGATCAACAGGAAGGCAATCCAGGCACTCTGAAAAAATATAGGAAAACAAGGAAGGAAATATTAAAAAGCCTTTATTGTAGTGGCTGAATCATTAAAAGAGCCAACAACTATGGCCCTACCTGTATAGTGGCAGGAACCAATCAGAGGCCATCACATGACCCATATAATGGCATGACAGGTGAAACAAATAGACAATAATAATAATAAAAAAAACAAGTTAATAAAAAACACAGAGTGATACGAGATAAGATACCCACAAACAATACTTTGGAATATATATACACCTATCTTAACCCATAGGCTGTGAGGAAAAAATTCTACTTGAGTGCTTTAATATTTTTGTCACATGACATTTTCCCAGTGTTTATATTGTATGCTTATGTTCTAGTGAGTATAAAAGGTAGAGTGTATACATGCGCAGTAAAGGCTGGAATAAAAGACACACTTCTGGCTGAGCTGACGTGATCCTCTACCTGGAACCACTAGCTCACACATTCCAATTATTCTAGTCCATTACCCACAATGCAAGGCATAAATGCCATACTAGCCTTCAGTATAATTACATTATTCTTTCACAGCAGTGACATTTATCTCCAGACGAGTGTGCACACTGCAGTGCATGTGCACACACACACGCACACACACATGTTGCACTAAACTAAGTCAGATGCTTTTGTTGCCATAGCTTCATGTTCCCCGTTTCACTCTGTCATTTCTTTCTTTCTTTCTTTCTTTCTTTCTCTCTGTAAGAGCATGTGTGTGTGTGTGCTTGTGTGTGTGTGTTATGCTGGAGGGTAGCCTGTCTGTTCGATGGAGAGACAGGCCCAGCCAGGCGGAGCAAAGATGCCACTCAAACTCCGGCAGGGTCTCAATAGGGGTACGGCGAGGGAGACTTGTGTTGGTGCTCTGTCAATTGAGTGTGTGTCAGTGAGTGTGTGTATGTTTGTGTACAATATGTGTGTGTTTGTGCACATATGAGTGTGTCAGTCAGCCTTCAGCACCCCTTCCAGTGGGAGTCTGAATGGTTTTATTTCTGCTCCCAGGAGAGTTTTCTCTGAGGAAATATTGCATGGAGGAGTTAGGCCGTGTTTTCTTCCTGCTCTTGTCATCAGATTGTGTATAAAAATACAACCTACGGTGTGCAAGTTATATATATAGATACATGTACCTTTGGATTCAATTACTTAGCTGAGTGGTTTCTTTTCAGCTTATGACCCCTTAAATGGAAGCTGTGTCTACTCATCAGTGCAGTCTTCAGATGTGTGTGTGTGTTATGAGCTGTTAAACAAAGCAGATTCTTTTCCTTGTCTGACTTGGATGCTTTTTAGAGACATAAAGAGATGAACCTATTCAGTAATTCACAAGACAAAGCAAAGTTTAAAAATTACACTTATTTTTTTGTTTTTCTGTCGTTTTATCTTGTTAATCATCCCATGAAGCCTCAGATTAATCTTGTGATCAATTCAGGATGTGCCAATCTTGGTAAGGCAGCAAAACATGAAAAGGTGAATAAAAACATGAAACATGACAGACAAATTGAAAGCCGCCGAGATGGCAACAGTTAGATTTGATTTATGGAGAATACCTTGGCACTTTTCCACTGACTACCGCTTCCCCTGAGTCGTTTGTTCGATCCGCTCTCCTCTTACTTCCCCTCCCCCGTTCCTATCGCTCCTTTGCCTCTCCACCCCTCTTTCTCCCGCATCCCATTAACTGATTGCTTGTGCACCATCATGCACCATGCAGCCTGCTGGAGTGTTGTCAGCGAGGTATGAGAGGGACAGACAAGAGAGCCTTTGACCTTTTCCTCCCCTTGACCCTTCATCCATATCTACATCATTCTCTTTCATGTCTGCCCTGTCGCCTTTATTTCTGTCCTTTTTAGTCTCCAGCTGACTCTTCTTCTCTCTCCTTCACCTCCTCTTCTCATCAGCACAGCTGACCTTGTAGAAAGACCCACTAATGAAGATTGGGCAGCACTCTGCTGTCCAGAGTGACTCATCTCTGACTGTCGGCCAAAACTTGATGTGTCACATTGTAACGGTGAAGTTCAGTCCGCTTGTTTAAATGGGCAGGGGAGACTTTGGAGAGTAAATTGGCACAGGAGCAGGCCTGACAGCGGCATATTTCTCCCCACCAGCTTTTAACGAACAGCGTTTGTTTCACAAGGTTGGTTATTAAGTGCACCGCCATCTCAATGCAGTCTTAGAAAGCTGCAGGGAAGTACCTTTTTTCATTTTTTTAGTCTCCCCAAAGCTAAAAAGCTGTTTGAAGTCAGCAAGTGGTGTGCATAAAGAAAAAGACGAATGGATTTATTTTTACGCCTTGTTTGTTCCTGCTTGACGGTGGGAGTCAGTTAATTGTGTGGAGCCTGTCTTTCAAAACTAAATCTGTGCAAGGAGTGGGAACAGATGCGGAAGGTTAATGAGCAGAGGAAAATGCTGCAATAGAAAGGCAGATGGGAAAGAAAACTACAATCACACGAGGCAAATATAAGATATGAATCCTGTTGGAGTTGGACCCGTGACGACAGCAGGTAGATGGTTCAAGACGGGGTGGAAAACAAAGCATTCATCAAGACCAAGTGTCTGTCCTCCCCCGCCCTTTTGCTAAATGTACCGGGCAGCGTCCTCCCTCCACCACAATTCAATTCCATCTATAAATAACCTCCCTTGTAAAGGACTCACTGGCACAACATTTTCTGATTGCAGAGATACATAAACCACACCTCTCTCTCTCTGGGCTGGCTTCCATGGCAGCTGTTGCTGGTCACTCGATGGTTACTGAGACACAACAGTTTATTATTGCATCTTTAATGAGGACGCAGGAAGGACAGTAAAGTAAAAGCCTGAAGCATATTCTGCACTTTCAGCAGTTTGCCTGCGCTAAAAATCTGAGGTGTGAGGAAGTTTGTTGCCTTGAGGTGCATCTGTGCTGCTTTTATTTGTACTCTGTGAGTCATTTAAACATCATCCTGTACTACGTGCTTTCTGCTGAGGAGAAGCAGCGTAATTATCCTTCTGCCCGTGGCCTTTTTTATATGCTACAGGAAGGGCTGTTGTCATTGTTGAGTAATCTGTCAACTATTTTCTCAAGTAAACGATTAGTTGTTTCATCTATAAAAAATCAGAAAAATTCTTGAGGAATGTTGATCAGTGTTTCCTTAAGCCCAAGATGACGTCCTCAAATGTCTTGATTGTCCACACACCCATTTTTTTTTCAGTTTCCTGTCACAGAGGACTGAATAAAATAAATAAATAGAAAATATTTACATTTAACAGGCTGGAATCTGAGATTTTTGTCCTTTTACTTAAAAAATATATGATAAATGATAAATTGATTATAAAATCTTTTGGGGGGATTAATTTGATAGTTGGCAGCAAATTGATTTATGAATACATAGCTGCAGCTCTAACTACAGGTGTAGTGATAAGTAGTGATTAGTACAAGGAATCTCATTATCTTTGACTGCAGTCATCCGCAATTATCATGTATTAGTCTTTATTTTATTCAGTTGTTTTAGCCTTTTACATGCACATTTTTAATAAACATCAACATCAAAGTGGAAGATAAAAGCTACGTTAATCAGATTGTAGAATTGTTTAATACGTTGGTCTCAAAGGAGTGAAATGGAGCAGCAACAAACACGAGCAAAGGCACAACCACAACCCTAAAACTTCACTGAAAAATTGTTTTCAATGACCAAGTATTGTGTAAGGTGCGTTTTTTTTTATGGCTTTCAGGGTTTTAAATAAAAGCAGGCAGTTGAATACACTTACTGTAACATGTCACATAAGACCTGTTTTGCAGAGATGGTCGTTGACTTTAATAATACAAGAATGTGCAGTAATGTTATTTGAATAGTTAAAATAAGTATTATCCAAAAAACTGCTTGTCCTATCTTAAGTTTTAAAGATAGGAAAAATCCTATCTCCCTATTACAGAAGCAAGTCATGGCTGTGTCTTATCCTATCTCAGACCTCTTATCTAAACTTGAGAAATCATAACTATTACTGTAAATTCTGTTCTTCAGTCGGCACTGTCGTGACTGTGTCTTTGATTAGAATGTTCTGGAAGGCTGCTCGAGATGGAAACGACTCTAACTTGGCCAGCTATCCTGTAATGGTGGTCAACAAAACAACTGGTGTTCAGTTTTGGTGGTCGATACACAACTATTAATGCATGGAAAAGGACATTTAAAACTTAAAATACGGTTTGAGTAGCCTTTAAATGATTATATACACTAAATTGTTATATATTATGTATCATTATATATGTGATATTCCCCATCTTCACTGGCATTGCCATACAGACCTAACAACAGTGCTGCTGACATTTTTGTCAGTTATATTAAATTTAGTACAGGCTCCATGCCACCTTAATGTAGGATTCCTAACGTGGGAAATCCCTGAGTTAGCACAGTTCTGTAATAGCTAAGTTTCTGTCCTTTGATAAGATAGTTTTTTTTTTTTTTTTTTCAAATGCAGCCAGGAAACATGTTTCTGTAATACCAAAAATCCTAAATGTCATCCTAAACTGAGATAAGATAGGACTTTAGACTTAGGAAGTTTCTGTAACGAGTCCAAATATCTCCCATAATTTCCTGCTGGCTCTGTTATGCTCTTCAGGTTTGGGGTGTTCGAGTTCCTCAGCAACCGTGCACGTGATGAGTCAGGTCGACTGGACAGCACCAAAGGCCTGCTCTGTGGGCTGGGAGCCGGGGTGATGGAGGCTGTTTTGGTGGTCTGTCCCATGGAAACTATCAAGGTATGTTACCAAATGATCTGGGGTCTGATTTATTATTTCATGCACACTTAATGGCCAGCCAGACTATACTGTACATGAAACATTTGTGCCATGCACTTTGTAAATTTATAATTTTGTTTAAAAAATAGATGACATGTAGGATGTGACGATGAAGTTTATTCTACAGAATAAGCATGTTGCTGTTTTTCTAAGATTCACTTCAGTGTAACACCTGCTACATTTTTTCTAAATCAAATGTCGGGACATTCATAACCACTGAAACAAAGGAATTTAGCTGCATTATGTTGATATGAATTATTCTTCTCAACTTATTTTATCTTCTGCTGAATTGTTCCTGAACTTCATTTGAAAGTCTCTTTGAAAGAGAGCCAGACTAAACATTTATGTAGTTTTCACCACATTGTGCAATCTCTCTGCATTTCCTATTTGGGATGACCCTGTTCCTTTTTTTTTCTTATCTCTCAAGGTTAAATTCATTCATGACCAGACTTCAGCTAATCCTCAATATAAGGGTTTCTTCCAAGGAGTCAAAGAGATCATCAGGTCTCAAGGTAAAAACCGGCTTCAATACATGTACTTCACCTGACATCTACTGGTCAGACAGGGTACTGCAGCTGAAAGCACGGCATAGCATCCAGACATGATGTTTGCTAAATGTATGAAGATAAATGTACCTCACTGATCGTGCTTTTCCAGGATTAAGAGGGACATACCAGGGTCTCACTGCCACGGTCCTTAAACAGGGCTCCAACCAAGCCATTAGGTTTTTTGTGATGACCTCTTTGAAGAACTGGTACAAAGGTCAGTGTGCATAAGGCTGTGTGTGTTTGTCTGTTTATTCATGTAAGAGATATTTTAACAAAAGGCCAACACTGCTGATTGTCTATGAAAGAGTCCAGCATAACATAAATTGAGACGACTTTTAAAGGAGGGAAAATGAAACAAAGCAACAAAAGCATCATATATAATCAGATCATCATTTTGGAAGACTAAATTTGAGGCTCACTCTCGAAGATATTTATCATGTAAAACTGAAAGAGATTCAAATAAATACTAGTTAAACAAACATTCTTGCTTTCTCTTCCAGGCTTTAGCAATTACAAAAGTAATCTAAATAAGACAAACAAGTAGGTGGGAGAGATCTGTAGAGTCAGTACTGTGCGGAGTGGAAGAGCAAAAATGTGCAATAGGGGCGTTGTGCTGTAAAAACATAGAAAAAGGAAATAAAAGATTCAAAGAGAGGCAGTCTGCCAGCAACAGGAGAGACTGCTGCTCTGTCTTGTATTGTGCATGGGGCATACCTGGCCCAAGTGTGTCCCATCCTGCTGATTGCACTCTGCAGCCCTGCACTGAGAAAGCACAGACACAGCTAAGAAACCAAGAAGAGGGGCTGTCACAGTATAACACACCTACTGTCTGAGGTTTGAAGAGTTGGCAGAGTTTCACCAGCTAGAAACCCTTATTCAGCACCAGGACTGAATTTGCATCCAAGCATTCACTGTTACTGACTCTGTTCTGTCCTTTCACCAGGTGATGACCCCAATAAAACTATGAATCCCCTGGTGACTGGAATGTTTGGAGCTATAGCTGGAGCAGCCAGTGTCTTTGGAAACACCCCGCTAGATGTCATCAAGACCAGGATGCAGGTACAGTGGCTGCTGTAAAGCACAGATTTTTGTCTTCCTTGCTGGTGTTTCAGTTCAAACATGTCCAGTTGTTGCCACCTACTGACACTGATTAGAAATAACAATGCCTTTCTCTGTTCTTTCCAAAGGGTCTGGAAGCACATAAATATAAAAACACACTGGACTGTGCTTTAAAGATCCTGAGATATGAGGGCTTGGCAGCGTGAGTATGCCTCCACTTTGTTTTAGTTTAGCTTTGGTGTTACGGTGTCAGATTCACAGCAGGCTTTTATCCCCTTTTATCACAGCAAGCATCTGCTGCTTTTTCAGGAATACTTCACCCCCCAAAGGATTTATTATTACTGAATTAATCACCCTGTGTTATACTGAATTTGGGAAGGAAACTTGTTTTTCTCACATGCCTCCACAGTGAAAAAAGATTTAAAAAATACAAACTTTTTGATGAATTGAAGAAAATGTTGACTGCGTTTAACCACATAAAACTACATAGAAACAACTATTGACAAGCTGTATCCAAGTCTCATTTATCCAGTCACACACATGCATTTTTCCTTAAATCTTACTATTGTCTAGCACATTTACAGTGGTGGTATGTTGACAAAGTAATTGGGATTTTCCCTGACGTTCCTTTATTTACACTTCAGGGTTTCCCAACCAGCATACACATGTCTGGTTAAACATAAAGGTGACTACATATTAGTTAGAATAAAGTTGCTTAGGTGCCTGTGTCTGTGTTGCTTCTGTGAACAGAATCTGAACAAGATAGGTTGATGCAAAGCTTGTGTTAGTTATGTGATGTATCATGTTTGTTTGATTACAACTATATGATTACATTTGAATGAACTCTTAAATAAAATTTAAGTGCTTATATAAGTGCTTCTCCCTCTCTCTCTGTCCATCTTTAGTTTCTATAAAGGGACAGTTCCTCGGCTGGGCCGTGTGTGTCTGGACGTGGCCATAGTTTTCATCATCTATGAGGAGGTGGTGAAGGTCCTGAACGTGGTCTGGAAGACGGACTGAGCTGCTGGACTCACAGAGAGGGCGGCGGCTTCCTGCTTCCCCCAGCATCAGACACAGATCCGAGTTTCACAGACCTCCTCTGCATCATAAACCAGCTGCTGAGGGAGTGAGACAGAGCGCTGAACTCAGATCAGTGTCATATGCTAGCCAGGAAGTTACAGAGCTCAAAGACAGGAGCTGCAGAGAAATAAGGAAGCCTGAAAAGAGGCTCAGTGTCGCCCACATCTGGAGAGCTGGAGTGTTTGCAGAGCTTTGCAGCTCAGCACCAAAAACCCTGACAAGACCAAGGGTCAATTTCACAAAGTGGGATTATACAAGTTAGCCAAATAACTGAAAAAAAAAAGATTCTTTATCCTAGATTTACATCATTTCTAAATGTGAAACACAGCCTGAATTTTAGGGTCAACAACATGATTCCTTTAAACGTGTTCACGAATGCTCATAAACAACATTTTTGCGGAAATTTTAGCCTTTTACCAAGTTATCTGGTTCACTTTCTTGTAAACCTGCTTCGTAAAATACCCTCCTTCAGTGAAGAACATTATTTGAAGTCATTCACAGCTGTTTTACTGATGTTTATTGCAGTATGCACGTGTCATACTGGATTATCTTGAGTTTAGTGTTGCTGTCTGTCTCTCCTTGTGCCTAATATGGTTTTAAATCCAGAGGAGCCAGACTGCAGCTGTTTGCAGTTTACAGTCACATAAACTGCAGTAACTTCCATAACTAAGCCTTCAATGGAATGATTTTACATTTATAATATGCCAATTATTTTTTATACAAAGTAGATTCTAATTTAGTTTATTACCAGCATTACAGTTTTATTGTAAAGTATGATATATTTTACCCCTGTGCCAAATACAAACCTGTTATACTATGAAAGTGTTCAGAGTAAGAACATGCAAAAGTAGCCTAATAATCTTAACAAAAGAAGAGCAAATATGACTTATATTGTACTTTATAAATGTATTTATCGAGAAGTTGAATGTTTAATATCTAGTTGGTTGAGATATTGTTTGTTGTTAACTTGTGCCACTTGTTTTTTCTGTGGTCAGGTCTGGGTGTAAAGGTGTTTTTAAGACGTTAGGATATATTTTATTGCTGTATTTCACTGTGAGACACAAAGTAACCTCAGACCTGGTTTTCCCCTTCAATGGAAGCACTAATGTTTATCAGGTCATATCCTAACACAGGTTTCTCCTACTGGGTGGTTAATTGTCTTCTGCTTATGTTAAAGTAGGTTTCATATTTGGGGCCCCTTCCAACGGGTCATGAGATGATTAATTGAAATGGAAAGAAGAGAAATATTCTTCTGCTATACACAGTTATGTTAATTTTTTCAGGGTGGAACAATTTGTAGAAACACATAGTCACTGCATCATTAACTGTAAAGGGTTTACCTGCCACAAGGATTTGGGAATCGCTATTTGTTCAGATCATTTTCTAGTGCCGTCCAGTTTCTGTGTTTCATTCAGGGTTTGTTTTTTCTTCTCACTCATGTGCCTTTTGCTGTTGTATTTGTTGGTGAATGCTACTTCAGAAATATCCTCATCTGTTATCAACCATTTAAAGTGTTTGATCGTCTTAAAGGCAATTTGAGATTTCTGTGGTTCAGTAATGTTATTTTTATAATACCTTATTATTACAAGAACTGCATGTCCTCCTTGTGTCGTAGGCTATGAGAACAGTCATAATCTGTCTGTATTACTGTAATAGCTTACTGATGGATTGTGTCCCTATTTCTGAAATAATCATCTTCTTTTTTTTTTGCATTTTTCTGTTTGACCAAACAAAATGCTTGCATTCCTTACTGCCAAATAGCCAAGATACAGTGTTGCTGTTATGACAAGTCAATGTATTCTAAGGCTGTGTGTGTCGGCTATGTTGTTCTTTATGATGAAGCTTGTGCAATAAACGCCGTCCTTGCCATTTGTCTGTGCTCAATGTCAAGTCCTTTATTGTTGGGTGGGGGTTTCAAAACTCATTAAAGCAAGCATCTGAAAACTTGAAAGCACGCAGACTGGTTGTTTTTCTTATCCTCCCTCTCTCATTTGTCTGTTGTTCTGCCCTCTTGGTTACAACAGATCACGTTGGGATGAACCATGGGGGGCAGGTAGGGGAGGAATCGAACAGGGAACTCATTGTTCCAATTTTGGCTGATGCTCATGTAGGTTGGTTCAACTATCCATCTCTCTCACAGAGACACACACACGCATGAAATCCCTGGTGCCCCAGTGTTTGTTGTGAGAAGGAATGCACAGCTTTCTGCAGAAGATGGGGGTGAGGACAGCATGTAGTAGACAATTTGGTCTGAATGAGGAAGTGAGGAACGTGTACTGAAAAGTGCTCAAATCTTTGACAAGTATTTCTACACTCGTAAAAATACCGGTGTACAAATACTCTCACGTAAAAGTCAAGCATTTAAAATGTGAGATAAACATTTAAAAAAGTGTTAGCATCAAAATCTATTTAAAATACCAAAAGTAAAAAGTGCTAATTAGGCAGAATGGGCATTTCAGAATCAGATAGATGGATAGATAGATAGCCCAGGCTACTGAAATCACTGACATCAACAGGCTTATATCTGGGACAGGTGTCTATATGGGACAGGAATTTGATTCCTTTCACACAAAACTGTTGCTCAGCAAAGATCTGGAAGTACAATCAAATTATTAATTTTAAACCAGTATGAGTATTTTTTTTCTGCTGTTACTTTAGTCCTTGGATATTGCACTCTTTGTATCTGCAGTCCTCTAACTTTGTTTTGTAGCTTATCCTTGATTATATTTTGTATAGTAAATGGTAACTAAAGCTTAGAAGTAAATGTAGTGAAGTAAAAAGTACAATGTTGCCTCTGAACTGTAGTTTTGTAGAAGTATAAAGAAGCATACCAGCCCAGGTGTGTGTAAAGGTGTAGAACAGTGGACAGACAGAATCAGTGTAACATGAAGCACAGTGTAGGGCTGTATAACAAGTGAAGAAGTATTCATATTTAAACAAGAGAGAACCTGAAATGGAAGCATCAGCTGTGAAGCCAATGTTGAGACACAAATACAGTGCAGGCCAAAAAGTTCATCTTTAACAGTAGGTGGAGCTGTTGCCAGATCCTCAAACGCTCTGACACACACACACACACACACACACACACACACACACACACACACACACACACACACACACACACACACACACACACACACACACACACACACGTGAGTGATGAGAGAGAACTCCTCTCGCTTCAAATCTGTACAATAGGGCTTTATGAGAAGGGTCAACGAATCTAACAACCTCCCTTCATCCTAACATCATCACTCCCTCCTCCTCCTCCTCTGTATCCTGCTCTCCTCTCTGCTGCTGGAGACAGGATTGGGCCAAAATTGCCTCAAAATCTTTCATCATTTTCACAGATATTAGCAGATCACAGATCAGGCCTCGACATCATCTTTGAACTCCAGAGATGAAAAGTTGAGTTTCACTGTTTTTCTGAGAGGAGTTCAGAGGTGGCTTTATAGCTCCACTACCTTTATCTTCTCCGACATGTTCACAACAAATATAATAATATTTAGAGGTGGAAATTAACAAAGCACATTTAATGAAGTACATACTTTTGCTCCACTGCATTTTATAGATGAAAACATTTATGTTTTTATCAGTGGTTCCCAAATGTTCTGGCCTTTGACCCCCTGTGACCTCACATCACAGGCTATATAAGTTTAGCTCTGATATGAAGGACTTTTAGAGCCCTGTAGAGGTGAAATTGTTCAGTATTTCGCAAGAAAAAAAGAAGAGAAATGAAACATGCATTTTATTTTGTAGCATATACTTTAGATTAAGATCCCATTATCCCTTTATCATGGCTGTTGTGAGTTACTTTGCAGACTATGGTTCAGCATCTCACAGTGACGTGGTGCTCAGCTTGTGGTGCTCAAAGTGTTAAAACAACAACAATAACAACAATCAGTTGAAAAACTAAACAGCTATGTCCCTTTCTAGAAATCATGACTACAGACCTTGTTGTGAGCAGTTTTATGTAGGAACTATTCTCTTTCTACCGAGCAACACCATCAACCGTATCACTGCACAGAAGGAAGCATGTATCTACTCATGGATGAGAGGCTGGTGCTTGTGACAGCTTAAGGTTGTAAGCATTAGTGGCGTCCTTCTCAGCTGAGCTGTTAGCTAGCTCAGTGGTGCTAGGTGAGCTAGCAGTAGATGCATGCTTCCCTCTGCGCGTTGATATGGTTTAGGGGTTTAACTTGGTATAAAGAAAGTAGTTCCTACATTAAACTGCTCACAACAACATCTGTGGATTATCTTGAGTAACCAGGTCACGATTTCTGGAAAGAGACATTGCTATTACGTTTTTCAAATGTATTTTTCGGCACTTTGGGCACCACAAGCGTGCCATCTAGTTATATTATATTCAAGAGAAGGCAGACATCTTTGCAGCTGATACCTCCAACACTTTGACAACTAATACCAAAACATCTAGAATGATAAATAGCACTACAGATAAGAGGAAACTAGGTATTTTGATTTTGGGGTGAACTGTCCCTTTAAAGTTTAGCTACCCAACAGGCCTCTGAACAGCCATGAAACCTGCTTATCCTTTTACCTAAGGACATTTGGGATTAACAGGACCCAATAAGTATAAAACACTAAACATTTTCAGTGATAATTAAGTCCCAGTGTCCTCAAACGAGACGGTAATGAAGTCTAAATGTCTTCAAAGGGTCCTTCTAATTAACAATGTCTTAGCTTGTTACTGTTGCTAAAATTGGTTAAATTTGTTGCCATATCAAACTACAAACATTATTAATCATAAATAAACAACTTTCAATCATAAAATGTGATCAGGTTTTGGACCTTGTCCTCTTCTGTGTCGGACCGGCTGCAGACTGACTTGGCAGAGATGGCTGCCATCTTGTTTTTACATGGAGTAGTGTATTGTGCTCTTACTTTGTACCATTAGATGGCACAAAAAAGTGTCCATGGACGAGGACAACAGGTCTAAGTTAAGTAGAAGGAAGTATCATGTCAAGTAAACCCAAAATGTGATTTCCTCAGGATATACTAACTAATATTGCTTAGAAAATACAGTCAGTACATTTACAGTATTTTGAGTCTAGTATTTTCCTACTGACCCTTAGCACTGCTACTTTAACTGAAGCAGGGAGTGTTTTTCATTCAGCTGACACTAATGGTGATTTTCTTGTGTCTTCCTCGTCCTGATGCCCTTTTACAGTTTCCCCCCACTGCTCAGTTTCTCCTCGAGATCCTCCATTCACTCAGAACCAGTGAAGGGTGAGTAATGTTATTGTTCTCCAGTCTTTCTCTCCAAAGGGTGGATGCTCTTAGTTCTACGGGATGAGTGGAGGATCATTTTGTTTCTGCAGCCCAAAAAAGGACCTCGTTTCTTACCGCAGCAGCTGTTGGCTGAATCTTATCTTCGTGTAAACTTCTCTTTTATTTACTGATTTTGATATAAAGTGGCCGCGCCGCTGTCCGTGGTGCTGAATTTGATTTTCTGATTGGAAGCTAAAATATATGCAGATGGTTTCAGGTACTTTTCACAGATGTCTTTCCACTCGTGTGAAACTAATATTTTGGATTCCTTGAAGTGTTTTGGTTGCAGTTTTAGTGAAACGGTGCAAGGCACTGTAAATACATCCATTATTTTGAGTGTTTTCCGCAAAACTGAACCTCTTGATTTGCATCTCACGTGTATCTTAGCAGCAGAGGTGGTCCAACACACTTTGAGAGAAAAATAACACGTTCTGTAACACCACTCATTTGTCGAGTAACAAATTGCGCAACCGAGTGCGCAAGAGAGAAACAGGGAGGGAGGCTGGTACTGTACGCCTTTCCTAATAACCAACAGTAGCTGTGAGGGGCGGTGTCCGGCAAACTGATAGAGGAGAGCTGGTGCGCACACAGGCTCCACTTTTACACATCAGTTGTTCGCGTCAAGGTGTCAATGCCGAACTTACCCTGGATTCGGATTTTAAATAGTAATTTCCACCAGTGTAACATAACTCAGCTTTAAGCACCATCCAAAGTGAAGCACACACCAGCGGACTCGTGTGCGCGTGTGAGTGTGGAGCAAGTGGATCCAGAAAAGTTTCCGTCATGGGAGCGCACGGATGGAGCGCAGCGCGTCTCGGGTTTGTCATTTGTGGATATTTAGCGTTTTTCTGCGGGGAAATTGTTCCACGGGCCGAAGCGGGCTGCAGGGAGAGGGAGAGCCCAAACTGCTGCACCGGCCGGAACAACGAGTGTTTTGAGTACAGCAAAAGAAAAACTGTGTGCTACTGTGATACCTACTGTCAGAAAACCGGAGACTGCTGCGAGGACTATCAGCGTGTGTGCCAAATATCTGGTGAGTTGCTTGTTTTAAAGCGAAATTCTGCCTTTAAGGCAAAGTTTGGGGAATATTAACACCTGTACTATACAGACAGTGTGTAGATTCCTCTGTGTCCTGCCCAGTGATGCCTGTTGTTCATTGCTGTCCAGTTTGAGCCAGAGATGACTGGCATTAAGGTGACATGGAGACAGTGAGACATACTACACATAGCTGTCTCTAGTGCGCCCATTATGGCTGTTTGTTTTAAGTGACCATTTGTCTTCATGGTGTTTTCAAAAGCAGGTTGCATGTATGTGTTTTTAGATTTGTAGGGTTGACCCTTGGCCCTTAAAACCTGAACATGAAGGGGCTGGAAAGTGGAGTGATCATAACAAAGTCACAAACCAGCAGGGCAGTTTTCTCCTTAACAAAGGAAGAACAAGCTGCACTTTGAATCATGAAATTGAGGAAAATTGTTTACAAAATCCTTAAAATGTGAATGAGGGCAACCTCTTCCTTCATCAACCTGGCTGCTGCTATATATGGACAAATGAGGGAATGGACATCATAGGAACAGACTGCCAAAGATGGTCAGGAATACAGTAGAGCTGTGTGTGAGATGTGACAGAGAGGAAACACTCAGACCTGTAACTGAGGCAGGTCTCTCCGTACAGTGTGTTGAAACAGCTCAAGTGTACGAGGAGTGATTATCTGTGTAGAGATACACTCAGTGTGTGTCCCTTGTCTTAAGTGCACACTAACAAGCACCTGCAGAGTTGTTCCTACAAGTCAAAGAGCACTTCAAATGCTGCAGGGATCCCTCTATTTAGGCAAAATCAGTGTATACACAGGCAGCTTTTGTTTGAGTGTTGTATCTGTGCTGTGATGTGAACAGGCTGCCTCAGACAGACTTGAGTCAGTCACTTAAAAGTGTGTACAAAGGTACTGTGATGGAGGCATACACTTTATTAGACCATACTGTTTATGTCAAAGATAGCTGAACCATCTGTTAGTCACTGCAGCATGCAATTATTTTCAAAGAGACATACACGTGTTTTGCACATTTCAGTCAACTTACTTAAATATTTACATACTTTACATTATAACAAGCCTTTTGCAAAGCATATTGGTTTAGTTAATTGATGTTTGAATGCATTTTTACAACTTAAGGATGCCTTATTTTGGTCAAACTTATATAGAATTTCAGTAAAACTCAATCTGTATGTTGTACAGATCATAAAGCCCTTTGATGTAAATTTGTGATGTAGGTTTCATTTCAACATTTGGGGGGTTTGGGGTCCTCCACAAGACGATTTTGAAAATCAAACAGTTAATTTCCTGCATTCTGGTGAACATTTATGCACCAATTTGTACCTTTTTTGCACCAATTTATGGAGTAAATGTCTTAAATTTTTTAAAAAACAAAAGTCCTCTGCTACTGTCATGTTCTAAATATTGATGGAAACATGTCCCCTGCATCCCCCTGAAATCTACACCTATGATTTGGGGCTGTATAACTAAAATTGATTTGAATTTGTAGTCTTACAACTTGCTGATGACATGATCCATCCATCGTCAGTCAGCACAAACAGATACACTCTGTAATGTTGCAAACAGCAGATGCATAGCTGCCAGCAAATACACCTTACTACACATTGGAAAAAATATTGCAGGCTCAAATCGCAATTTGTGTTTTCAATCCATCAATCAGTCAAAGAAGCATGTAGAGACAGTATTTATCACCCAACAGCCAGCTGAGTGGAGTCCAGGCATCACTTGATCCGTCCCACATGTCTGCCAAACTGAAACTTAACAGAATAAGCACAGGAAAGCACCTCAAGTCAGTGTTGAGTCATCACTGCACTGTTTAACAGCAGCTGGTTCCTTCAGAGGTCAGCTTACAGCTGCCATGTGCACCGGTTCACTCACGTGTCAGATGAGGATTTCTCATTGCTGTGGACATGTGTCGCTCTAACAGGTCAATTGTGATGTGACACAGTCCAGAAAAAAGTCACACAGTGGTGTGATGCAGGTGTTACAGGTTGGACAATGTTTCCCAGATGAATGCGGTCACTCTGCAGAGTATCTCTAAATCAGGACATGTGACGAGCCTAATACTCATCTGAGAATTGGAATGATTCATTCCCACAGCTGTAAATTGTCAAATACACGTGGGAGTGTGTGTTTTAAATGTTTTTACAGTCTTTGATGTGTTTAAATCTGAACATGAAAACTAATCAACTTGGCCATGACCTATACACGCTCTATGGTTCAGTGAGCACTGAGTGATGCTGTGAAAACCACCTTGACTTCCTCCCTCTGCAACCTGAGCATCCTACAGTTAAAACACAACATGCATCATGTGGCTTGGCTCGGTTCCATCAAAACGCCCTCACCCACATTACACTCGGACTTTATCTGATCCTGATCCTGCAGCTCTGTAACGCATCAAGGAGTCTGTCTGTGTACTGTCTGTCACAGTCTGTAATTTAGCCGTGTCAGCTGTGGCTGAGCAAAGAGCTCGGAGTGGGTGACATCAGGGGAGAGACAGAAAAAAAAACTGGCAGACTGTTTGCACCACTTGGACACCAACACTTAAAGCTCTTTAGAGTTGATATGGTTCTCTCCAGAGATTTCGTTCAAATGCTTTTGGCAGGAATATGTGTTGCTTGTAAACAGTGTGGGGGATGTTTCACTGCACTTGAGAGCTGAGAATAATTAATGTAAAACAAGTCGATGTGGAATGTTTTAAGCAAAAACAGAAATCCTCCCTTCAACATAGTAAAACAAGTTAAAGTGATGTGCAGTCAGTCCTGGATTCATCTCTTGTGGTCTGGCAAATCTTGCTGCAGCTGACTGGCAGAACAAGTCGATAGCTGGTCTGTTTTTGGGGTGGTTCAGGTTTTAAAAAGTGGTTGCATGTCTGAAAACATAAATGTTTCAGCAGAACAACCCAACAAAATTAGTTCCTAAATAAATCTGAGGTTGGGAATGAGTTATGGAGTTGTATAGTCATGCTTAGTTTTAGATCCACAAGTTAATATAAGTAGTTCTTGAGGCTGAGGAGGTGATAGACAAAATACAAGGCGGCACATAATGTTGTTTTTTTTTAAATCGTTTTTGTGATATCAACTTGTATAATTAACACACTGAAAACAACTGCGATATTATACTTTCAATATAGTAACAAAGTATGAAATTACATTCTGTCTTTAGGAGCATGAGTACTGTGCAAGTCTGAGTCAAGAACTTAGTACACTTTGATATCTGTTTATATATACGCAAGTAATATTGTTATCCCGATATTCAACATGTTATCGCATATCGTATATTTTTCTTTTTTTGGAGCATGCATCGCATGAGGTGTCAGAAGAGTTAAGTCCCCTTACAGTGTGATGTGCAATGGTCAAATAAGTAAAAAATTTGAGATGTAACTTATTTAAAACTAAAAAAGTAAAAGGGAATGTTTAATCTTTAAGTTGGATCCACGACAAGTCAAGAAAGACGGACACTGAAGGCGTCTGCAATGTCTACTGTAACAAGATCGCAGGTGGCAGCCCAGGCGGACAAGCCAACTGGACCAAATGCTAGGTTTGATAACGTGGAAAGTAAGTTAGACAAACTTTTAAATCTCCAAGCAGCAACCAACACACTGCTATCATTGGTGGTTAATGGAATGGATGCTCTGGATAAAAAAAAAACTGAAATGCTAGTGAACAAGGGGCTCATCAATGCCACTTAACAGAGCTTGAAAATAAAATACAGCTCTCAGTGGACTATATTGCCATCAAGGCTTCTTAATGTGCCTGAATTACAGGAAAGTGGGGATGTCTGATTTTCTGGTAAATCTCCTGGATAAAGAGTGGAAAATAAAACTGAAAGAAGAAGACTTTGAAAGTGCACACCACCTGGACCACCTGGACTTTCAGAGAATATTTTCCCTTTATCATGCAGCCCTAATACAACAAGGTGACACAATTTCTCATGTAAACCACTCTGCATAATTTGGTGATTAGTCTGGCAAGGTCATGCTGTTTGTGCATCCTTTTCATTTTTGCAAATAAATTGACAAAAGTAGAAATTGAAACTAGTTATTTTTTATTTCCAGTTTAGCTACAGAAATAATTCAAACTAAGCAATAATAAATATCCATCTCTAGCGTCAACCTTTATTTTGAAATGTCTGAAAGAAATGCAACATGGAAAAGACAGAGAAGACGCTTATTTCTGCACTGATGGAGGATTCAGTACATCAAAACTCAATGCAGCCTCCATTGTGGCCCCATAAATAATACAAGGCATATAAGACATTTTTTTGTCGGTTTTACTTTCACCTTTTCACCTTATGATGTGATTACCACAGGGCACAAAGGGTTATTAACACAAATCAAGGATATTACTATATAAAACAGAAGAGGAGGAGGCAACTTAAATTAAATTATATTTCCCATGGGGGAGTTTTCTCCTGTTGTAGGAGTGCCTTTTTGTTATTTCAATGTCCTCCCCACAGTAAGTCAGTAGTTTCTCATTCCTCCTCAGAGATGAAACCTGCCCACAGGAGGATGGCAGGGGCAGCTCCTCTCCTCTCCTGCTGCGGTGTCTGGTAGTTTTCACTTCAGCAGGAAGACATATTGTAGCCTCAGATGCACCAGAGCTTTCCTCATAATTCATCTGTTCCTCCTGCAGGCACTTCTGCTTCTCTTTCCTTTTCTCTAGGGAACGGTATGCTGTCATGCCATGATGTTTTCATACGTTCACTCCTAATTTTTCTTCTTTGCTTCCCCCACCTTCTTCTTCTAACTTTTGTGAGTAGTGAATGTTTTTACCCAACTTGGCTGAAACAAGCCAGCTGTTGTAGTTTTTGGGACAAACAGCGTCCCACACTGTTTCACATATTGCATGCACTGATAGATGCTCCTGATTGCAAACCTGATGGTCTTCATCTGGCGTCTTCATGAACAGAAAACATAAGTATTCTGTCTTGAACTTGAAGTGTCTTAACACTTTTCATAGGAAAAAATTCTTCATTAAAAGTTGTTGCAAGGAACATTTTCCACAGCAGGTCTGTGAATATCCAGAAATACATTTTATGTCCCAATGCTTTCCTTCTGTGGTAGAAAAGAAGGATATCTCTCAATTTAAACCAAAAACTGTCGTAATAGATTAATGTTATTAATTAATTAACAGATTATATATATAGACTGTGAAATGGATTGCCATGAAATTTTGCACAGATGTGTGCAAACATGTGCACATCATGGTCCCCAAAGGATGAATCTTACTGACTTTAGTGATACCCTGATGTTTTCTCAAGTGCCACTATGGATTTGATTAGATGGATTAGTGTAAAATATGTTGCACACATTCATGTCTGATTCCTGATTTTTTTCCCCCAGTGTAATCATCAGATCAGCCTCAGCTGTGTTTTATTTACTTCAGTGCTAGCATGCTAACTAAACAGGTTAACATGTGTAGGAGCTAAGTCTATTACTTACAGCTACATGGATGTTTCACCTGGCCTGACCTGGCTGACATGCTTGAATGGTTGATGCCACAGCTTCCTTGGTTGTGTTGAGTTGTGACAATAAACTGCAGGTTCCAGCTGCCAAACAATCACCATGCTTATTCATCCCACCAAACACAGGTTGAATAAATGTCCATTTCTTTATCTTTCATTCAAGCTGAACACACAAAGCTTTCAGCACATTGTCCACTGTGCCACGCCACAGCAGTCAAAAACCTTCTGCCCTTCCAGGGTGAAACACTTGACGACAACAATGTTGTTCCTACCTTTATGCACTAATGGTCCAAATATCAATACAGCGCCACTCAGTATACATACATAGTAAATACAGTTAATGTCAACTGAGTGGAAGGACATATTTGGCTACCCGATTAGCATCAGTATGTTAACATTGTTATGGTAAGCATCTTAAAGCACTGCTGTGCTTATGTACAGTCCCACAGAGTTACTAGCACGGCTGCTATTTGAGAACACTCTTATCTTAATGAGTTGTTCATTAGTTAAATTCAAATTCAGAATGGTTGTATATATTTTTCTTTGTTTTTTTAAAAGTAGTTTTTGATGGAGACTGAGGCAGTTTAGCGGTGCAAGCTTCCACATTCCACTTTTGTTGCTGCTTTCATTTTTCTATCTGTTGCCACAACTGTGCAGAAAAGTTCACATTACTCTTTTGGATGGTGTTTTTAAAGGTCAGCAGGTGAACCTCCTTTGACAAATAGACACACTTTCTGTTTTATTTCTCTTTATTTCTTACTTTGTTTTTGTTTGAGTTTTAGTGAGGAAGTAGAGTCAATATTCAATCGTGATAATTCTTATTTGTGTATCATATCTTTAGTGAAATTTTGGCAGGCCATGAAGTGCAAACACGTCTTAGTGTGTTAAATTTTAAGAGAAAATCCGTCTCAGCTGTGTTTGTAATGAATCCTTTTAATTAGTCGGTTGGCTTGGCTCCTCTTTTCAAGGTGTCTACAGGAAACATTTATGTGCTAACCTGTTATTAGGGCTCAGTCCCGTGTCCTTCACCCCTTTTAACAGGCTTCTCCCTTGTGTTGCTGATCATTATAAGGCTTGTCTGATGGGACTGAAGCCCAGCTCTGTACGCAGGAGGGAGGTTGGCTGGGGAGATTTTGAGGTGCAGCGGTCCTCTAGAGCAGCTGGACATCTGGGTCCCATCAGAGAGGAGACGGAGGGGAGAACAGAGGGGGTGGGAGAGTGAAAAAAGGAGACAGATGGGGAGAAAGAACAAGGGAGAGTGCGAGACAAAGTGATAAAGGGAGAAGAAGATAAAGCAAATTGGGCGGGCAGGTCTGATAAGTCTTTTGTTATTAAACCCTAAAATGGAAGCAGAATTCAGGGAGAGTGAAAGAGAAAGCAAAGGAATGCCAATACGCCATTATCTCACTGTAACAAGTGTGACTGGAGATTGGCTGACAAGTCAGGAGATAAAAGTGCTGATGTTGGATACACATTCATGGGCTGGGTTCATTTAATGGCATTTGTGTGAAGCTCTGCAAACTGCCAGGAAAATTAGCCATACTGCCGTAAACTTCTTCAAAACAAACCCATATTATGCTCAACATCTTTTTAAACTATAGCTGCATTTTGAAAAATATCAAGCTCAGAGGGAAAAATACAGAAATCTTTTATATTGTAATATGCACATTCGGTGCATCCAATGCATCAAAACATTGTTCTCTAGTTGGAGCCGCGCCTCGTTTTCAAACTGTACGGTTTGACTCAAATGAACAATGACAGCAATATAGTCCACGATGAGCAGCGCTAAAATCAACCTGCGTAGTTGTCCCTCCATTGTGACATTAGAAAGTGTCACATTTATCTTGCAAGTGTACTCTTCTTCAATGTTTTGTTTACTTCCTGGATTTTTCCCACATGGAAATTCTGACCAATCAAGAGCAGCTTTCTCATGCAGACATTTTATCTGGTCCGCTTGTAAATGCTGCCGTGAGAACACGAACCAACTCTAGGCAATTATGCAACTTTGTAACAAAATTAGTCCCTGATTCAGACCAAAGCAAGACAACTCTAGGTCTGAAAGCACCCTAAGTTTAGTGGATTCTGTAGCTTGTATCTGATTTTCAATGTTTCAGAGGACACTATAACTTTGTGCTATGAAAGGTTAGAGAATACATGTCTAAAGTCAGTAACAGTAACATGGTGTCTGTTTGAAAACACTTTGTAAAAAATACTAGCTGATTGAAAAGACAAAAGCTTAACATGCTGACAACAAGTACCATTTGTTTCCTGTATTGGGGTCAGAGGTCAGAGGTGGTGGCATACTTTCCAACTGGGGACTTTCTCGTCAACAATGGGGACAGGGGACAACAGCGGCTGTAAGCTCTGTGTGGGTCAGGCTGTGTCAGGCTGTCAGCAGGGTTATCATGTGGGTGGTGGGACTGTCGCACTGGTGGTACCACAAACAGAGCGGGGGGACCACCACAGTTAGCTAATTGCCTTCTGACCTCTGGTGGCTTGGGGCCAACAGGCTGAGACTTCCAGACAGGGCCCCAGTCCCATTAGTGTGTGTGTGTGGATCATAGCCCTGTTTCCCCTTGGGTGCGAGAACTCACTGACCCTATAGGTTTCATTGCACACTCTCTGCAGTAAAGACCTCATCTGCACTGCTTGCTCGTGTTTTTCCCACTATGAGAAAGAAAAACAGCAACTTAAAAAGCGCCCCTGTAAACGTCAGAGGATGTAGAAGAGGGAAGGAAAGGCGAGGAGTAAGGATAAGACGAGGTGGAGGAGGCTAGAAAGCTGATATGGTTGTGGTGTCTGATTCGATCACGCCCTTCAGTAGTCATTCAGGAAAGCTTATGTCACTTTACAAGTCTGCACAGGGGTAATGTGTATGTCTGTGTGTTTTAGGGGTGATGACTGAGGGTGGAACAAGCTCAAGTGGGTGGGTTGATCTGACAGAAATTGTTTTCGATGTGTGTGTATGTATATGTGTGTGTGGTGATCTGGGAAAGGCGAGTGTCAGGTGGGCAGCACTAATGTGCAGGAATGCAGAGATTCCACAGTGGCTTTGTGGATCGGCTGTGTCACTGAGACAGCCGCCCCCCCTTCAAAACCCCAACAGGACCATGGGAATGAACTAAACAGGCGGCACCTTGAAAGCGCTCTCTCTCTCTTTCTCCTGTTCACACACACATACTTATTCACTTGCAGCATTGTACTGTGGGGGCGAGCGTGTATTATAAAGACAGAGTGAGGTAGATTAGATGGCGAGGGAGGATTAGATTCAGTTATGGTATATTTATCCTCTCCCTCCCTGTAATTTCATCAAGAACATCTAAGAGCTTCAAGCTGTGTGCACCTGCTCTCATTGTGTTAAACTTTTATTGTCTACACAGAAGCTCCACACCAACATCAGGCTTTTTGAATAAAGTATTCTAGTGTAATCATAAATGTTGGCATTTATCAATTTGAGTGCCTCTCTGCTTGTGTGTTTATATGTTTATGGAGTGGGCACTTCCTCCCTAAAACAAGGCTGTTAAATGTCTGCTGCAATTAAATCTCTGTGTTGGACAAGGCTTGATTACTGCTGGAGACTCTTGGCTTTGATCAGAGCAGCCATCTAACTAATCCAGCTTCCTCTTAGCCTGATGTAATTGGCTGAACGGGAAGCCTGATTGCCGCTGCTGCTGTGTTTGTGTGGTGTGTGTCTGTGTGTTTGTGTGTGTGGTGTAGAGGGAAACCAGAGAGAACAGGATGCAAAATTAGCCCCTTATTTAAATGGCCCCACACATGTGACCTGGGTCACAGACTTCCTGAGTCTGGGGTTTGGCTGATCTGACATTAGCAGATGGTAATGACCCAGTCACTCGTTTGCCACCCACCTACCTGAGTAAATGCCCAGTGAAATATTATGCAACTCTATATCTGGGTGTGTGTTGCAGCTCACACTTTCAGCCATGCAGTTGGGCATGACAGCAAAGATTAGGGGAAAGTTTACAACTACCTCTGGGGTAAAGATCAATTCATTTTTCAGAATTAGACCATTTGTTGACAGCTGGCGAGAGCCCCCCTGAATGTCACAAGAAAACTAAAAAAAACCTCTTTCTCTTCTGCTTTAATTTAAATCTTTCTCCAGAAATGTTTTATAGTGGTGGCCAGATAGGGCCACTGAAAACCATAGAGAGGAGCACATATTCAATTTTTGATTTGATTATGCTGTTTAAGTATAAAGGCTAGTTGAAAACTAAGTCAGTATGAGAGTTACAGAATCACATACTGATATACTTTGTTTTCTTATTTTACAGTTAATATTACTATTTATCTGATGTGCATAGACTTATACCGATACACTTCATAGTTCCATACCAATCCAGTTTTAATGTGTTATGTTAGTCGATTCATTGTTCTTTAAATAGGCCAGTTGTTCTTTTCCTTAAAAGGATAAATATAGTACCTTAATTTATGGAAGTACATTGATTGTAAGGAACTAGACATTTACGGGGAACAAGCCATCACAAGTTTAGGGGTGAATCGTGTGTACTCATAGAACCAATTTTCATTCAGAAATTTTAAACTGAGAATTCATCGACCTCTTTGAAAATTGCCATGCAGGCATTTTCCTCACCCAAATGTACCCTAAAGGCCAAGATGCAACATCAAAGAACTAGCGGCAACAAATGTAGACTGTTGCGTCACCTCAAGTCGCCTGCTTCTTGGCCAAAACTTCAGAACACATCATGAAGATGACAGCCGACAGGCAAGCAGCATGTCGGTCTGCACCTGCATAAGAGGAAATAGCTCTCCATACCAGCAGAGGGCAGGAGACCGTATTTGTCATTAAAAAGGGAAACCTAAAGACTGTCAAGGCAGATTCAAGATAGTAATTAGCCAGTTAGCACAATAACAACACAACAAAGTGTTTCAAGAGCAGAGCATATTTACCGTGAGCCAGCGAACAAAAACACAAACCATCATCAACTGTTTCCGCTAAAGAGTTAAATGGCTAAAGAAAAATAATCCTGTCTTAGTGGACCCCCTGGACTCCCCTTTAGGGTGCCACTGGACAGGAAACCCATCTCGCCCCCCCAAAATGTATTTTACCTTCTCTGTACATAACTCTGACAAAACCTGAAGAATTCTTAAACTACAAGAGGATCCAGATTCTCTTTCTTTGTGTTTTCATATTTTATGACTTTTCCCCCATCGTTGGATTTAGATTTTTATCTAAAACCCTCAGCTGATCTCTCTGTCTCCCTGCTTCCCCAGCAGCCATTGACTGTGTGGTGGGATCGTGGGGTCCCTGGTCGTCGTGCACATCCCCATGTGGAGTTGGCAGCACAGAGAGGAGTCGCCAAGTGTCTGTTCCCCCTAGAAATGGAGGCACGCCCTGTCCTGACCTCAAACAGCGTCGAGGATGCTTTGGAAACAACGCCATATGCAGCACCGCAAAAGGTGAGGCTATGACTTTTTTATTACGTGTGCGTGCATAAATGCACGCACTCCTGCTCTGAACTCTGTTACATAATCTAGTGTTTCAGTATTCTCTGGGGTACATCTTGCTGACACTTATGCTGTAAGAATCAGGCCTTATCTCCAGCTGCACTATTTCAAACGCCTCAGTCATGCCCTTTACTGTTGAATCATTTTCCCAGTAATAAAACACCAGAACACAGATAAGTTGAAGATTTCCAAAGAAAAAACACTACTTTGAGTCATATGATACATTGAGTCATTGGGATTTGTTTTACTGACTTTCCTGTAATTTAAAAAAAATGCCCTCCTCTCGAAACAAGAACCTATCTGACGTGAATGCTTCCTTTTTCATTTCCACCTTTTTATCCCCACGCCTGACCTGCAGAGGTGGCAAAGATCCTGCCTGATTCCTTTAAGAGGAACTTCAAGGACCCTTGGAGGCGACCACACATGCTGATGAAGGAGGAGAAGGCCAGGTAAGGCCTCTATTATCAGACTGCAAACAAACACACAGACTGCTCACTACTGACCCACCCAGCCCACTTTGTTTTTGTCTGTAGCGCCGGCTTTCATGTGCAATCAATGTAGAGAGGTTATAATTACAGCTGAAATGTGTGGAGCACTGAATGATCCTGTGTCCTGGACAGAGAGTGAGACTTTATAGCAACTGAGGAGCATTGTCGCAAAAAAGTTATCTGTGTATTGTGTGTGAAATTTATCTGCCCAGTATTTCAAAAGCATATTTTCCCATTTTTAAAAGAACAACTCTTACATGCCTGTAATAACCACCATTTCAACATCTCTGATACAGCTAGATTTGACTTCAGGTTCATATCAGTTTTTCCACAGTTTTGACTTAGTTTCAAAGGTCACTGTAAGATCAACTTTGTGCTCCAAAAGATTAGAGAATAGGCCAAGGTTGCCATAGCACGCAGAGCCTTGAAATTGCTTTGACTTTGTAACATGAACGCTGTCGTTGAATATTTGCATCATGAGCTGACCTTTACCGATAAGGCAACCATAATCCATGTAAGAGGCAAAGCCTTCCTGCATGGATCATCTTTGATCTGAGCTGATTGCAGATGTTCTCAGAAATCAGGGAATAAAATCACTGCTGGTTTCCTGACAGCCCACAGCTTTTTACACTGATTAAAATGGACATCGGATACCTTTGTTTTGACTGAAATAAGAAGCATCGGGGGATTGGAAGCACATTACTCATGAATGTGAGCCATGCAGTATGGATGACACAGAGTTAGGACGATTTCACAGAGACATCTGGTGCGCTTGATGATGGGTCCCTGGTGTTGTCATGGATATTGACCCAGGCAACGAGGGGTTAAAATGACATGAATCATGATCGGTAGTTGTCTTTGGATCTCTTTAGATAGATCTATGAAATTATCTGAGTTAATATACTTCATAATGATGTTCAGGTTAAAATGACTAGGTTGCTGTTATGTAGTTCTTTGAATTTGTAAAGGCTTAACACAGACCTGTGCTAATATCTTTCAAGAGTTAAGACATAAAAGTATTGTGTGTTTTAACAGGGCAGCTGTTCTGTTGGTTTGGGGGATTTGCATTATTTGAAGTTTTGCAGCACAAACACGTTCAAGCCCAATTAAGGGAGGAAAAACCTGAGGAAATCCCCCTTCAGCAGTTGCACGTGTGCCTGTGCTGAATGTGTTAAAACCCCGTTGTACTTGTCATTTCTTCAAAATGTATAAATAATCCCAAAGGTTGATATGCTAATAAAAGTTGCTAATGGAATCCATCAAGCATAAGTGATTATGTTAATTTATTATTCACTACTCTACTCTCTCTGCCCTTTGTTTGCCTTGTTGCAAAGCGTTCTTCAAAATGCATGTATTAACACTCCAAATCAGACCTGAATACGTTTAAAAAATTATAATGTTATTGTTGGACAAAATCTCCAAGAACCACTCTGAAAAAAAAAACCCTGCAGCTTCATGTTTTCTTTGACAAACCACCCCACTGGGGATGGTGTTTTGTCACAGCTGACTGAATCAGAGACAAAATAAATAGTGCACAAGTTCAAAGTGCCTGCCAGAGAACACAGTGATCAGAGAAACATGACTTTATTATTGTTTCCAGTGCACAGACTGAGCTGTGTTGATATTAGGATACTGCAGGTGACCGTGACACTGCTGGATCACCTTCAAATGGAGCAAATCTCTTATCGGGAAAGTTTGATTTGTCTTTTGTCTGGTTATAGTCGTGATCAAGCACAGCTTGCTGAGGTGGATGATCACTTGGCTTCCATAGATCAGGCCATGTTGGATTGCTTTTTATTATTAACTACTTCAGGAGAGGAGGAGAGAAACCCTTTTTAGAGAGTTTAAACCTGACTTGTGTCTGTGTCTTAATCTGGATGTTTTTTTTTTTTCTTTTGTTGTTGATATTGTAGTGGCGCACAGATGTTTCTCATTTCTTTTGGCGCACTTTTGACCACATTAATGCGAGTGAATGATAACAGTCTGAAGCTCAATCCAATGAACAAAATATTAGATATTGAGCTCTTGGCTGTGCGAGCAGCACCTTGTTTAGTTAGGATGAAGGTCGGTTTCTGAGTCCAAAAATGTGTTATTTGACCTTTTGACCTCAGTATTTTTTGCCACATTTACAAATCAAATGTAAGTGAACCTGAGCTAATCATTTGTGACAATTTCCCCTCTCTGTCTTTACTTTGTGCTTGCAGTTACTGTGTGTACCTGCGGTTCAAACAGACCAGTGCAGCGTGTAAACTTAAACTGTGGAGTGCTCAGCTGGTAAGAGAGAGGCTGGTCTGTGCAGAGTGTCAGAGCGATGCCATGTCAAAGTCAGACCGCTGTGGAGGCGACGGCCTACAGGGCACCAGGTAAACCAAACAGACAAAAAAAAAAACATAAGACAAATTCATCCATTACACCTTCGGCAGTTTTCAATTTAGGGTACTGGGCCTACTGGCCTTTAATGTAGCTTAGTTATCTGCAGACTGGCTGGAGAAAAAAAAACTAAAAACGAACTAATGAATATATGTTATATGACTCTACATACAGTTAAAGTACAGTATGTTGAGTGAGTGTTTCTAAAAGAAGGGAAACACCTTATTCAACTCTGAGGCTGGGGTACTTGCTATTCATTTGCTGTGTAAATGCCAAGTGGAATCAAATACTTTTATAACCTAATTTCACTGTTGTGCAATTAGCAACCTACAAATATGGTAAATGGACTGCATTTGTCTAGTCTTTTCTGTCTTACTGGACAAAGCGCTTACAATTTGCGTTAATGCAAGCTTGCATGGCAGCTCTTGCATTAACTTGCCCACATATTGCTGAGTATTAATGTAAAAAATGTTAAATACCTTCATATACTGACACAAGGGTGCAGGTTTCATTTCAACAGTGGGGGAAACATATAAAACAGGATGTGGTGGTTCTCTGCCAGAAAATTTTGAGCATAAAACACTTAATTTTCTGCTTTCTTGTAAATTTTTATGCAACATTTTGTGGCTTCTCTTTCTCAATTTATGGTGTAAATGTCTTTAACTTTGTAAAAATAAAAGTCCTGCTATTTTCATGTAATACTTAATACTTAGGTGGATGTGTCTCCTGCGTCCCCCCAAAAGCTCTGACAGCATTTAAGCCACTTTGTGTTGAAATTGGGGCTGAAAACAACATCTGCACTGCCTTGGCCCAGGCCTTTGAATCTGCAGACATCTGTGTCTATTTTGACCTAGACTGTCTAACTGTTTCTGCAAATCAAAATGAATGCCATCAAATGAAAGAACTGAAGTATGCTATGATCACAACAAAAAAAAGACAAAGTGGACTTTATAATAAACAAAAAACAACACTTGAGATATCTTTTCCAGTACTGTAACTAACTGTTTCATGCCTGATATGGTCCTTTTCTTCCTAGAACTTTCTGGGCAGCAGCTTCAGTCCCGGGCTGTCATGGTTCCTGGGTGCGAGAGTCGTCCTCTGAGGGCTGCCGGTGTCCTCCCTACTCTGTGCTCTTCGTGTGAGCCGACATGCAAACCCCAGACATCCGTATGCAGGGACAAGATTTCCCTCAACACCTCCTGCTAACTGTGGAGAGCCCTGCCAGCCAAGCCAGACCCCTCCGATCCAGAGTACTGGATGGGTAACTCAAGGACATCAGCAGCATCCTGCCACTTTTTCCTTTCACCTCATACTCTGTACTGTATTCACTATTACTAAGCACACAGAAATTCTTGCATTTAACTTCAGATTTTTCAGCCACATCATGTACTTATTCTCCTCCAAAGCACAGCGACATCTATACGCCTTTTTACCTCTGAATCTTTGCTATCTACCTCCATCAATGCAAGTGCATTTGTTAATGCATAATGTATAAATATATAAATATATTATTTTGCTTTATACATTTTCTACTTTTGATTGTTTATGTGTTATGTAAATGTGTCTATATAGCTACACTTATTCGTATCCAACAGTTTAAACACCAAACAGCAGTTGCTGCACCCAGTTTAAGCCCCAGTCCAAAGGGTCCCTAAATCACCTGCAGGTTGGAGATGCTGAAAACTGGTTCATCCAAATTGTATCCAATGCTGAGAATCCTTGTGTCAATATATCTGTGTTTTACAGTTTTGTCCCTGTTATTGTTTATTTTCAACAAAAACATTTATACCAGCAAGTCAAGTTGAATATCAGGTATTGATTCTCAGGTGCTGAGATTTGTGTCTTTGTCTCCCATCGAGCTTCTTCTTTTAAATCTGCCTCCTCTGACGGTTAGTCACTGATGTTTTTAGTAGTCGAAAGTGACTCATAGCTGAAATTGGTCCCTTCTGAGTAGACCTAATAATGTTGGAGAGGAAAAAGAGCCATTCAAGAGAATTTCACTGCGGTTCTCTCTGTCCTCTGTGTCCAAGACTGAAAAGAACTGCTTCATAACTGTGTTTTCTCTCACTCCCTGCCCTGCTCAGAAATCCTATTACCATCAGCAAAGTGTCATGTAATATAACCATCACATACAGCCATGTTACTCCCATTTTATTCATTAACAGAATCTCCTCCCAGCGCTCCCCTCAGCTCCTTAATCTGCACTTCTTTTTCTTCTCTGCCCTCTACTGAAAAAACAGAACAGTGTGAACAGTGTGTAAGATTTAGGGGGAATTATTGGCATCTAGCAGATTGCAACCAGCTGAAACTTCTCCCGGTTAGAATTCCTTCAGTGTTCATTGTTCAGGAGATTTTTACCGTGAGTCAAATCATCTGCAGAGGTCTCTTCCTCACCAACACAAACCGACCAGGAATTTAAAACTGGTATAAAACGCTGAATAAAGCAGTTTCACGTTACAAATTATTGTTTCCCTGATGCTGTTTGGCATGTCAAAGGGCGCTAGCCAGCCTATCACCTGCTGAAGTCTGCTCACCTTTTATGTCAGTGAAGATTCTCAGTCATCCAGGTCATGGTAAACTTAAGTGATATATCGTAGGCAACTGGACTTGCTTGAGTTTCTTGAAGAAGTTTCGCCTCTCATCCAAGAAGCTTCTTGAAGGCAGAACATCTTTAAGAAACTCAAGCAAGTCCAGTTGCCTACGATATAGCACTTAAGATTGCTCACCTTTTACTATTATAACTTAAGATCCAGATGTTCAGGAGGTTTTTACCAGGAGCTAAGTTATCCTCAGAGGTCTCCTCCTCACAGAACAAACAGACCTGGTGATTTAAACCAGTAAAACACTCAATAAAGCAGTTTCACGTTAAAAAAAATCAGTATTTTTCCAACACATTCATCACAGAGGGGCTGCGAAATACAGTAGCCAATGGAAAAACATGAATGGACCTATTTTGAGCCAGTGTTTAGTTTGTCTGCTCTGGGCTTCTGTAGAAACATGGCAGAGCAACATGGTGCTCCTGCTCCATATGTAGATATAAACAGCTGATTCTACGGTAACTAACACACGATTTTCAGGTGATTATACACTGAAGAAAACACTTTGCATTTCTGTCAATATATTCTTCTAAATCCTACACACTGGATCTATAACACGAGGACAAGTGTAGTCCCAGTAGAGGGCTTTTCTCTCTGGAAAGCTGTGACTTTCTCTCTTTCTCTTTCTCTCTCCCATGTCTGTGTCTGTGTTTGTGTGTTTATTTATTATAAAACAAGTGATGATTTTATTAGTGCAGCACAGCATATATCTGTACACTGTCCATTAGTGAAAATAAACTACTATACTATCTGCTCTCCCCCTCTTGTCATATTTTCTAATGTGGGTTTTGCACTGGATCACTGCATTAGCATTTCTGACCTCTCCCCTCTGCAGTTACTACGATGGGGCCAGCCCTGCTAAGTATATCCCTCAGTCTGACCGGTGTTTACACGCAGCACTTCACAGTTAAAAAAAGAGCTCCGCTGAACATACGTAACAAACATGTACCTATCATCAACATATTTTGTTGCATTCTTGGCATTTTTGTCCCGTGGTGTTAACGGGATGACGACAAAAATGACAGCTAATGTGTATAATCATGCTTTTGTGCAACATTCTCCCGCAGTTTGGCGTTTGTTTTTGTGATGTAACTGACAGAGATGATGGGTGGACAGGCTAAACATGAGGTCTGAGACACTGGACAACTTACATCATCATGAAATACATCTGTTCCTGACTTTTTTTGGTTTTCACAGCAGCTCTGGACAGAGCGGAGGTACAGAATTTAAAAGTCACTTTGCCTCCTCCTTCATGTGATATATGGAGTAGTTAACTGAACACGGAGGAGGGGATGTCTAAACCTTGACTCTTACCCTGACAGTTGTTTATAAAGACATTGCTCTTTGTCCCTGCTGACAGTTTAAACATTTGCCAACCACGTCAGAACCCTCTGTTTTTCTGATATTACCTTGCCTTGTGCAAAAACACTAAGCTTTTTATTGCTTATTGATCAGGTTAGTTACTGTACCGTACAGCCCTTCATCACAAGCAGGTATGTAAGCAGGAAGGTAATGAGACTAAGCAAAGGAAAAGTGAGGTAAAGCACAATTTAGGATGGATTTAAGGATGTAAGTATAACATACACCTCCTAAGTTTAGACAGTAACAAAGACCACTTATTGTCTGTATAGATAAAGAGCATATATAGCATAGAAAGACTTGACCCAAGATCTGACAAATCAACACTCCCCACATTAGTCCTTTGAGAAACATTCATACTCCTGGCTACTTTCATGTGTTCCATCTCAGAGGCACTTGAACTTTACCTCCTCCATTAATCTCTCCGGCCACTCTCCCCCCTTTCTCTGCACTCCTCCCTCCCACCTCCCTCTCCCCAGATCCCTACCAAACTCCCCACCGTCAGCACAACTCTTTATTTTCTCTTACTACAACAGTGGCAATAGAGTGCTGTCAGCCTGACAGTCCATCCCCTCTGAAGCAGGCTTTACCCCCCTGGCTGCCCTGCCTCTGCTGCTAACCCGCTTTCCAAAGGGCAGGAAGGCCCATCTCTGGCCCAGTGCCTGATGGGCTCCGACAGCAGTGTGTTCTGGGATTACGCCCGCTGAAAAGGGGGGCATTCCAGCACCGGCGGCCTTTGTCACAGCACGGCCACTGTTTGCTTTTGACAAGACAGCTGTTCAAAGCCCTCCCGGCCCCCACGGATGGCGTTAAGGGAAAGAACCCAGGGGTGACTTCCGTTTATTGGTGGTGTCGTTGGATGCTTGGTATCACCTCCACCTGAGGTCGCTTCAGCAGTATATTTATCTGTAGCTCTGGTCTGTGCATCTCATATAATCAAGTTGTTTTTACATGATCACATTTTAATCACAAAAGCAAGTAAATATTTGTATCGTGACCCAAACAAAAATGGTAACAGCTGGAGCAGGGTGAACTTCATTTATCTGTATGACTGGACTGCTTTGTCTGCTGGAACATCCTTGGCTTCCTCCTTGCTTTCCTGTTGTGTAAATGATGCTGCGAGTACTGATAACATGGTTTCTATCTACCTTGCTTACTTTTTTGGGTGTGTGTATACCACACGTGCAGGGTAGAAATGACCTGCACTCCCATCTGTGTCCATCCATCCACAAACCTGACCCAAAACATGCATTTACTGACCAATAAATAGTCGTTATTGCATCATGTCCTAACCTAGCCTTTCATTCAAATCCCCCACAAGTATTCCTGTTTCATTTTGTTATCAATAACACAACACCTGCTCCATCTGTTCTTGAGAGGGTTTGGTTGATGGTTCCACAGCATTCAAGCTTCAAATAAACAGAAATCAAATTAAATAATATTAAAAAATCTCTACAGATACATGCTGAAGATGTTTGAGAACTCACAAAAACCCCTTCTAGTTGAGACATGCAGGAGCCTCCCTCAGCGTGGGGCCCTGGGTAGTTGGTATCCCCATTTTCCCCCCTGTGTCGCCCCAGTGTTGTTGATATGTGTTTTTGGGAAGTGTGTACTGTAATTAGCAAGTCATCCTAATGAGGGCCTGTTGCCACTGTTGGAGCAGCTGGTCCAACACAGAGGAATGATAATGAATAGACGGTTGGACATGAGGACCTGAGCGATGCACAGCAACACAGCTGGTACACAACAGAGACAGTAAACACACACACACGTCCTATGATGATCGTGTTGAGAAACATTCATCTGTGTCTTGTTTTTAGGGATCATGCATCATCAAAAGACGGGATATCTCAAGGCTTTTGGTATACTGTAGTTGAAGCAAAATATGAGCTTATTTACTTTGGCTAAGACTAATTTTGGTGTTTGAAGTTTACTTTGAGAAGAAAGTACAGAGTTTTGATATACATTTAAGTTATTTCTAAACTGTAATAAGTGCACTTTGCTTATAAAATGGACCTTTTCTTCTAAAATGATCAACATTGCTACATCAAAATGAAGAAATAAATTAAAACAATGATAGAGTGTGTCGACACACACACCATCAGATGTATCTTCCTGAATGAGCTCATGAAAAGTCAACCCTGGAAATGTGGCGTCACCTTGTGGTGCTTTTGACTTCCTGCTCCACTTTCACAGAAACACAATGTACACAACACCTGAGACTCCCCTTATACATTTTTTTATTGGGTATGTGGTTTTGATTAAAATACATGACATACAAGGCAAAAATGAAATATTGTAATCACGAGTCATTTATTATTTGTGATTTTATTAGCATAATCTTGTGTTGTGTTTTATTCTATTTAAAAAATAAAATAAAACATAACATGGTGGCTCATCTACTCATTAGTGTATCGGCGAAGATATATTCTGATAATAACGGGGGTAATCCTTCAGTTTGAGTTTTTATATTCACAGCTAGCTTGTTCACATTATTTATGCTGTACAATAATTCACTCAATCACATTATGCAGAATTCAATATTTATCAATATAAACATTTTATATAAAGCTAGGGGAAGCACTGAAGGACATTAAATGTACTTCAGACAAAAAAATTCAGAGAATCAAATAAAGTGAGGCACCTCATGACGAGATGTACCAGTGGACACAGAATCATGGCACAGAACCAAAAGCTACTCAGCTGTACATACAAATGATGTATAAGGCAAAAGTGACTTGAGCTGGACTTTCAAAGTGTTCTAGTACATGTGTGGAGGCAGGTCCAGGAAGTTAGCACTGACATATGAACCATACACACAAAACATTCCAGTTTTAGAAATATGCTGTGGTCTTACCTATTCACTGAATTACCAATTAATCCTCATATTCGCCAAACCATTAATCTGTTCTACCTGAATGAGAAAACAAAAACTTATGATGCATCTTTGGTGATCAAGAAAGACTGATCGAGCTAAAACTCCAATCACCCAAAACGATGCAAATTCAACAGACTACATTCAGACAGAAGTGCAATGGAGCTTGATGAAAAAACAAAACAAATATTTTACCTGGACAAAGACAGTCCTTTACCTCTAATACACACATGGAATATAATATTCCATGCAAAGCACACAAGATAACACATCACAGTTGTTCTGAGGTGGAAGAATTCATTAAATCAACATGGTGGTATAAAACTGAGTGGAAGGTGAAAATTCTACACAAACTTGGATTCATGGACAAATAATAAAAAGCAAATGAACAGGACCTTTCATTCAAGAATAAAATCATCTGGATAAAAATTTGCTCACTTGCTTATTTGCCAGAATTACATCTTCCTATCCATAAAAAACAAAACAAAACAAAACAACAAAGAATGCATTGTTTATTCAACAGAGGCCAGGATGGAGAGCCAAGTGAGAGGATGAGCTGTTGCAGTCTTTTGTCTCTGTGAGGTGAGTCCAGCTGTTTGTTTTATTTGAGTCTTTTAATCTGTTGGTTTGTGTTCTGGATCTTGCCATCCATCTTGTCCACTTTATTCAACAGAGCATCAATGGAGTCGTCCTGGTCCTCAATCTCAGACTGGAGACCAAGTCCAAGGCTCCTTAGTCGACTCAAACCATCGCACATCTCATCTGGGTAATTCACAAAGGACACTGGACGTTAGTTAAACTGTGTACTGGCAGACAGTACTTAAAGATAGATTTGTTTTTTTTCTAACATTATAACACATAAAACAAATCATTTCACATCTAACTCAACATACATACAGTACAAAGGTACGGTGCTATGTTAGATCCCAAATAATATTTTATTTTTAAACATTTTAAAGAATAAAACATTTTATTGTAAAGATGTTTTGATGTAAGTTAAACTGAGGTAAAAGAAACTTATTTTGTTTTACAGAATTCCAAAAACTGTAACATTAGCTTTCATCTCCTTTACCTTTCTTGTGACTGAGTTGCACAAAACTGTAGTTTATAATAAAGTACAATAAAATTAAAACTGAAATGTTTTTACCTAAATTTTTGTCGAGGGTCTGGTGAGCCTCCCGGAGGTGTCTGTTCTGAGGGTATCCATTCTGTCTAGATGAGCTGTCATCTACTGATGCTCCAAATCCTGAAAAACAGAAATCAGGAGTGTGGCAGCCACTTCGTGGTATGGTTATGCCATGCTGAGGTTCTTGTGCAAACTCCTACCTCCTGTATCCAACTTTCTTAAGTTGGGGTGGCTGGCTTGGTACTTATCTTCATGTTCTCTGCTGCTGGCCATGGCATTTTGTAATCTGTCAGATAAGTATATTGTTCAGCGGTTTAGTGAAGGACAGTCAATAACAGAAAGCTGTACATGGATTAAGTACCAATTTTACAGTAAACACTAATTCTGAGTCACTGTTGTAATGACTTTGTTGTAAAATATGGTCACCAACTAGGCTCCAGATGCCTTGAAAATGTAAAACTAATCTGTGTGTGACGATAAGAAATGTACCTACTGTTTAGGTAAAGCATCATAGATTGCACAGACATACTAAACACATCTAACAGTGTCCGTCTGGTTGTGACTTGTTCTACATCAGACTTTATTTCACACTCTAGGTAACAGGTGATCCTTACAACTCAAACAAAGTATACAAATATCATGGGTATACTAAATAGATAGAGACAATAAAATATCTGACTACATAACTGAAAAATGAAAAATACTGCCCCTTTCCTATCTAACTTCAGTGGGCGAAGTACCACTACACCCGAGCCTAAGGCTTTTCTATTGTTGACACAATGTACCGACTTAGAGAGCAAAGGACAAACAAAGCATATTTGAGCAGTCAGCGTCAGGTACACTACAGTGCAGCCATGTTTAATTTAACTCTCACCTTGTAAAAGAGATGAAAATTAATCAGATAAGATGCAAAATGATGAGACATACTGTGCAATAAACCCTGGACTGTCCATCCACTATATGCAAATAATATATGTACTGAATTAGAAAGATGGAATCGTACACTAACTGAACCATGTGGCATCAGTATACAGAATAAAACACATGTGCTATTATGTCCTCTGACACATGATGAGATCCTTGTAAAATTTGGCCATAAATAAAATGATCTTAGTTCAGTGTTATGTGTGTTCATGTAAGAGTCTTAGCTATGTTGTATACTTTCCTGAAGAAGTTAGAAACTGATAATGTCATTGTATTGTTACTTTAATAGGGCTGGGACACATGTCATGTTTTAAACCACCTGACAAATGCAAGGTCAGGCGCTAGGTGTTACTCTTGTGCCTACTCTGTGCCAATTTTAAAGAGCGCGGAGGCAAGTTGCATCTGAGGTTGCTAAGCGACCATAAGCGGCACCAAATCCTAGCCTACTTGCCAGAAACATAAATCCCACATAATATTTTGTCCTCAATCCTGCCGTTAGTATAATATCTATAAATCTTTCAACTCTATTTAAATTATTTAAAATCCTATCACCTCATTACATATTTCAGAAGGTCAACCGTGTTGATTTTAATAAGAAATACATTTCAAATGCTTCCAAAAAATAAACAAAATGAAAACGCAAAAATTATTTATAAGTTCGAGCACAGTCTTTGAGGTACGCTGTCTTTGTGGTTTAAGAATTCATACTATAACCAAAAATGAAAAAGACAGTAAACAGAAATTGATACATGACCATTCTGAGAATATAGGACTGAGTCTTACTTTTCACTGGCCTGGTAGGCCTTTGGCTCCTCAGGTGGCGGCTTTGTTTCTGGCTTGCCCTTGAAATAATTGACAAGGCCGCCCCACACACTCTTGATACTGTTAATGTGCTTCTGGCTGGTCTTCAGGTCCTGTTCCATGTTATCCATCATCTTGTCGGCCCTCTTCAGAGCCTCACCCTGTCGCATCAGCTCCTGTAGACACGAAGACATAAAGATAGACAGAGAGAGAGGGAGAGAGACAAAGAAACAGAGTGAAAGAGAATGTTTTGTGGATTGTCACTCTCTTAGAGACAATATAATTCTTTGTGTGCCAGCAGGGCAGATCTGGTTATTCCGACATACCTCTGCAGTTTCAACACCCATCTTCTCTGATTCATAGATGAGGCCAAGGGAACGATAACTGCTGTCCACAGCAGACTGAGCTGTACGCATCACTTCCTGCTGGAGGTACCTCTGCCTTCGCTCTGCTTCACTCAACCCACTGTCACTGGGATCGTCATCGAACCCCCTGTTTTTGGGCCTAAAATCCTCCTCGTCGTCATCATCAGCAAAAGGGTTGTGGGATCTAGGGTAGGCCATCTGTGGAGCAGACACACAGTGTTTGACAAAATAATCTGTAAGCCTTTTCCAGACTTTCTACTAAAGCAACATTTTCTGAGTTCGGGAATGAACTTTCACACTCAATGGAGTTTTGTTTCTATTAACAGCTAAACAGTGGGAATAGATTTCAAACAGGAACATAAATTTCACTGTATCTATTGCAGTGACAATAAAGCTTCTTCTTCTTCTTCTTCTAAATAAACTAAATTGGCTAACAGATAAACAATAGGTTTCAGCTTGGATATTGTTTGATGACAGATATGGTTTTATTGATTAACTTTAAGAGTTGTTTATCTTCATTTCATATTACTACAAATGGAAAAGGATGAAATTAGGGTTGCTGGTCAGAGCAGTCAGATAAAAACTACACCATTTAAAATATGTTTAGACTCTAGTAGCTTACATGTATGAGCTTTTGACATTACACACGACCCATTAAAGTACTCAGTTGTGCTTAGTTGTATCCACACATAAAACAATCCTAAAATGTATGTGAGGAGCAGCTGACATGTTGAACTGACAGCTAGCAACATTATCCCAACTTTAAGAGAAATTAATAACCCTACCTTTAGTTTAGCTTCAGCTAGCCTCAACTTACAATAAACGAGTCTTGAGCAATGTAGAGAGCCGGTCGAGATGTTTCACACTAATCACCTGCTAAAACAAACACTGGGTCGAATTAAACCTAAATAATTCATACTGTTGCTACAACAGCTAATGTTATGTTTAACGTGAGCTAGCTTGCCAACGGGTGTTGGCTGGCTAGTTAACGAGAACAGCAAGCTAGCCAAATAACCACACCCATAAACCACGACAAGGCGGCGCTGTGCTAACATTGACGTTTCCTCCTCGTAAAAAGATGATAACTAAAATAAAACTGTTAAGATCATAGGTATTATCGACCTAAAAGACAAACCTTTGACCGTTACTGCTGTGGTCGTTGTTGTCGCTGTATCAGCTGACTGTTAGCAACTGCACACTTCCTGTCACGTTCAGTGACGTAGCAGCGTGCTGTCACAAACGCTATTCCTGCGCAACAAAAACGCACACGGTGATACTGAAGTTAAAGAAAAGCACCTAAATATGATTCAAGATGAAATAGAGGCTTGTTTTTCTGGTATGCCCGTAAATGTAGAGATTTAATTGTCACATATAATGCCACTAATGTAACTGCAAGCTCTCGTTAGGTTTGTCCGCGCTGGGTTGCCGTACTGCGGCTTTGCCAGCGCCAGCTGCCGCGGCTTGCCAGTTTCCTCTCGTCTCTGAATTTCGCTCGTTTGATGTAGGGGTAAACATGTCTGTAATGGGAGGCGGTACGAGGGGGTTTTATTTTAACACAGTCCTGTCGCTGGCCCGATCTTTGGCAGTCCACCGTCCCGCTCCGGTCGAGAAGGTGAGGAAGGAGAAACCGAATGATCTCGAGGCATATTTGTATTAATTAGCTAACGATAGTAATGTTAAACAACAGGGTTGCTCAGGGTGTAGCTCTGCTTCCGCACAGGCGGTGGCTTATTTTGATCACTGGCATGACAGCCAAGCTAACATCTGACAGGTGTGTTGCGTCTGTTTTTATGAATCGCAGGGGTCTTTCACCTGATATAGTGATAAGGAGCAATGCAGAAGAAAGTGGCGTCGCTGCTGGTGTGGTGCCTGATACTGCATCATACAGGCAGAGCAGTCGCTTTATCAGCACTGCAGTCAAACAGGCTCTGTTTAGCATGACAGATCATACCAGACCAACCTGTTGCAAAGACGATCAGTTGTAAATTAAACGGGTTTTGTGGTCAGTGTGGTGGATGAGTGCAAAAGAGCTGGGCTGGGAAAGTAACATTTAAATTTGGTGCAATCAAACAAAGTATTTGAGAAGATATGGAGGCAATCATCCATACAGTCATTGACTATTGCTATTTTATGGAGCATATTGATTATGTAATGCCAAGTTTCCAAGTGTTTTTATGCGCAATTTTGAGGTATAGTTAGGCGACTGTCTTGCACTACTTCAAATATCACATTATGATGCTAAAATATATCCTTAAAGTTAAAATGACAACCTGCAATAATATGGTCTATGGAGACTTAGGAAGATATCCTCTCTGTATTGCAGTTAAAAAGAGAATTATTGGCTACAGGGGAGGCTGATAGAGGGTAAAGAAACTAAACTCAGTCGAATAATGTACAACTATTTGCTCAGCCTGCATAATGCGGATGTCTATGTGTCGCCATGGGTCCTGCAGGTGAAGCAGATACTGGATGAATGTGGCTTGTGTTACCTCTGTCTCACAACAGTGTAACAGCATCAACTGGTTAAAACTAACTGTTGAACAGAGGCTAAAAGATCAGTTTATACAGAAGTGGCAAAGTGAGCTCAAAAGTATGGCATCAGGTGAGATATATTTGTTGAAATTAAACAGGAGTTTAAACTGGAGAAGTATCTGTTGCATGAAAACCAAAAGTACAGACAGGCTATTCGTAATTCTAGAGTAAATAATACTAGAATTGCTGAAGTTGGTTGGATAGAAACCAGAATCTACAACCTCTGTGATGATAATCGTGTGGGAGATGAGTATCATATTTTGTTTGAATGTCTGAATGCTTACAGAGAAAGTTATTAGCCAAAGTATTATTTAAACCGTCCCTCTATGTTTAAATTAATTTTGTTGTTACAATCAGATAAACCAAAAGTAATTTGTAAACTAGGTGCTTCTTTGAAGAATGTCCTTCCATTGTGTAAGTAATATCGGTTGTACTTTAGCCACGCAGTGTGCCATTGTTTTGTTATTGTATGTAATGTTTGTACTCCATACCATGTGATATGGTCATGTGTCAAATAAATGAAATGAATGAATGAATGAATGAATGAATACCATATAGTGGGCAGGAACGTAATAGCTTATGGTTTCCACCTTAACAGCTACAGTACATAGAATAAACTTTGTTGATCCCCGGAAGAGAAATACACAGATAAATTAGGGACAGAATGCAGTCAAATGTGTACAACTAGCAAAAATGCATGCTAAAAAACTACATGCAATATGTAACCACAGACCAGTGTGTGCAGAGGTGTGTACAAAATCTGTTGAGCAGTTTCCTCATATTCCTGGTTGGGCTCTAGCAAAAATAAAAACTCAGTATTGTAACCTGCAGTCACTCTCAAACAGGTCTTTGATTGCAACACACAATAAATAACTCCATTTTGTCTGATTTTATAATAAGTTTATTTATGATCTTCTTGTTGCCTTTCAGGTCAGAAGCTACAATGTATGTGTCCGGTGGAAGTCCGCGGTGTGTTCACTCTGGATGTGCGTCGCAGAGATGCTGTTATTGCGTTGGCTGTGTTTCTGGTGGAATCTGGCTTACAGGTGGGTGGTGGTGGTCACTAAAGAGTCAGGCTGTTGAGCCTTTTTAACACAGTGGGTGGGTTTCATCATCACTTTAAACATTAGATCTTTAGGCTGTCCTGGGAGTTGATAGATAATATGGTTGATTTCATGGGTATGCAGTAGCATGATATATTTAGAAATGATTAGTATTATTTGTCAATTTTTGCTACCAGCCTCTCAGCGGGACTCCACATATATCGCCACGATAAGCTTATTCCCATAATCTGATTAAACTGGCGATTAGACACTCAGCTGGCCATGTAAGCCTCTAACCTCATCACACTGAGACGCAGTGTGGGAAGCTTCCCTGCCATCTGATTATGTAAAGATGGTAGCTTCACTTTTCAGTGTCAGTAAAGTAAGGTTTAATGTGTTTTATCTGACCCAGAATGAACAAGTCGTCATAGTTTTTATTTATCAGTGCTTGTCAGGGAAACAAACGTGCTGCTGCCTGCCAGCAAGTGCAGTTGTTTGTGGTGTGTAATGATTTGCTTTACTCCGGCAGCACAAAGACATACTTGTTTCCTACTTGCTGAGCCTATTGAGAGGGCTACCACGGGTCCAATGGATCGAAGAGAGCTCAGGAAAGAAAGGAAAGGGTGAGAACAATCCTCTTATAGTGTGCCTTTTTGTTTTACAATGGCCTCTATTTACTTGCTGTAACAGTGCACTGAGTAATATTTGTGGTTCTTCTTATTCAATTTCAATACTATCTCAAGACCTATTGAGATGGTATTGATATCCATAAAAAATCATGAGATGGCAGTTTTGACTTGTTAAGCCTAAGTATTTATGCATAATTTAACTGTGGATGTTTGTGTTTTGTCATTTTCTGCTCTTCAGAATTTCTTCCTGTAGCAGAAAACTTCAGCTACTGTTTAGTGACTCTGTTGTCAGATGTGGCTCAGAGGGACCCAGACTCCCGACAAGAGGTCAGCTTATAAAGTTATAATAATATATTGTAACTTAGGGTGCAATGCGATTAATACTAAGTTATTTTTTTCTACTGTTTCCCCTCCAGATCTTGAACACCATAATGGAAGTCATGCAGGCATTGCAGGACATGTGCCAAACACCTGATAATCATGACAATGGTATACACACACACACACACACACACACACAAAGGCAACAAGGTGCATAACATTAGTCCATCAAAATGAAAATGCTTCATAGATGGTCCTCTTGTGTCCAGTCTACTTGTGCAGGTATATTGTCCCCAGCCTGCTCGGCATGACTCGAGCATTTGGCCGCTACAGCTACACAGATGAATCCCTGCTGTCCAAGCTGTTCCCCAAAGATTCGCCACAAGCCCGCTGCGTCACAGAGGAAACAGAAGGAGTGCGGCGCAGATCCTTCAATGACTTTCGTTCTATACTGCCATCCTCACTGCTTACAGTGTACCAGAGTGAGACTCTGCGCAGAAGCACTGGGACTAACCTGGATTCCTCTGGACAGGTGGGTGTATGTTTTAATAGATGTGAGTGTTCAGGACAGTTGTCATTCTCTGCAGAGTTAGGTAATATTCTCACATGCTTCGTGTTTTTATTTTACTAAAAAATCAGAGAGAGTATTTTTTTTTGTGATTTTGTTATGTTTAATCACAGAAACGTGTTGTAATGTGCTGTCTCGTAGGTCTGCACAGATCCAGGAGGCCACTCACCCTGCTCTCCTACAGCCCCGGGCCCACATTACTTTGAAGGTAAAACTCAAGAAATTTGCAAGTATAAATCTGGATTCTGTCAACTTAGTATTAGTAATAGTTAATAATTCCAGCCTCAGTCTGTGAATTTATTCTCATAATGTTACGACTTATTTCTTAAAATTCTGACTTAATTATTGTAATATTATGGCTTTATTCTCGAAATCAAATTTTCTTTCAATATGACCCTAATCCTCTGTTGTATTAAGGTATTTTAAATTGGGTGAAACTTTTGTTGCTTATTAACACATACTACACATCCAGTGTTTTTTTTTGTCCTCTGGTCTCCTTCATTTCAGGTGCCTACCTCCCAGACAGCAGTACAATAGATCCTGATTACTATTTCTCCACGGTCAGCTCCAGTTTCTCAGTTTCTCCTCTTTTCATTGGAGCGGAAAACGAGGTGGAGGTGCCCGTAGATCTGCTGCGGCAGCTCCTTGGCATGGTACCGTAGCCCACTACGCCTTTACCAAGATACTGAATCTGTTGTCTCCCATTCTGTCTACATGTATGCGTCTTTACCAGTGGTTGTGTGTATTGATTTTCAGGTGAAGAAGTTTGTTTCCGACTCTTTCTTGAAAACTCTGGACGCCACTCTGACGGAAGTTATAGAGGTAACTATGTAACCACTGTCTGTAAGAAATTGAAAATGGTAAATTCAAAGTTTTATTCATGTAATTATCAGTTAAATAATCTTCTCTGTCATTGTCTCCTCTGTTTGTTGTTAAGTCTAATCCTGGAATCAACCTCTATTACAAATCCTTCAGTGACACTCTCTATGTGTGTGTGTTCAAAATGCTGCGGGACACACTATACCACATGAAAGGTAATGCATCAGAAATATCTTATTTATTATGCATTAACCCAAATTATTGTTGTATTTTGTAGTCCACTGAATAGACCACTTAATCAAATTTTCATACTTTCTTCATGTTCTCAGCCTTGCAGCCGGCATTTGTACGGGAAGTGCACGACTTTGTACTGGAACAGTTCAGCAGCAGTCAATCTGAGCTGCAACGGGTACTTCATGATACGGGGGGGTTGCCAGGGGAACAGAGCCCCCTCAAGCTTCGTTGCCAAGCCAACGCTGCCTGCGTGGACCTCATGGTGTGGGCTGTCAAAGATGAGCAAGGTAATCAATTGTTTCAGAGCGTGAGCAGAACATCATGTTCAGATGTCAAAATCAGACGGATGCTGGATGTGTTTATTTTTTAACTTTTATTTAACTGTTATTTAACCAGTAAGTCCCTCGCGATTAGGTACTCTGTTTCGAGAAAGACCTTACCAAGGTAACACAAGGTTACAAACATTTTATTCTGGTTGCATTACTTTTTCCAGGAGCTGAGAATTTGTGCACCAAACTGTCAGAGAAGCTGCAGTCGAAAACCTCCAGTAAAGTCATCATTGCTCACATGCCCCTGCTCATCTGTTGCCTACAGGTATAATACTGCACGTAGACAGAACATGAAAGTATTAGATATTAGATAATAAAAGTAAAATGTTACATAAGACACTAGATCATGGGATTTTATCAAGAAAATTACCTTACCAAACTAAACGTGGGCTAAGGCACATGCTTGTCTGGCTTTGAAGCCTGTGTTGAATGTCATAAATTTCTTGGGTGGTATTTATTTTATTTTGTTTTGATTGTCTCCCCCTCTGTTTCAGGGCCTGGGTCGTCTGTGTGAGAGGTTTCCAGTAGTTGCTCACTCTGCTACAACCTCTCTCAGGGATTTCCTGGTAGTTCCTTCCCCTGTTCTCATAAAACTCTACAAGTATCACAGTCAGTACAGCACAGGTACACATATTTATTGTTTTATTATTTATTAGTGACGGTATACCTGTAACTCCTAATTGAAACTAAAAGGAGTTTGTCTGAAACTACAGCTACAAAATGTCATATTTAACCAATCAAAATTTACATTTCACCATTTAAACCAAACAAAATGTAACATGCTAAAAATCAGAATGGATCTATGTTACGTCCAGCAGGAGCCTCCTTATCCCAAATGCAGCACAAAGAACCAGAGCCAAAAGTAAATGGGACAAAAGTGCTTTAGCTGATGATAGAGAGCAAATATACATCAATAACAGTCACATCCGCCTCTCATCCGCCATCGATCTGAACAGAGTGTTCATTGATGAGCTGCTGCAAATACAGACAATTGGAAATGCAGTTGAGGTTACTGGTTCCTCTGTGTTGTCCTCCACAGTGTACTGCCTTTTTATTGATTAGCTGCTGATTTATAAAAAATAACATGCTGTTAGGACCTGGCACTGCAATTAGCCCTTATCTGTGCAGGGTCACGCTGTATACTGTGTGATGTATAGTGGTTTAAATTGTAATAGATGTAAAACAGCTTGTATTGATGTTTCTGACTTTGTGCTGTTATCCCTCTTCATTTAAGGCACAGGAGAAATTAGGATTAATGTGACCAATGAGCACTCTCAGGCCACCTTCAACCTCTTGTCAAACAGGAAAGACCAGCCGTCCATGTATGAGCAGCTCAGAGACATTTCCATTGACAACATATGCAGGTGAGACTCAAACACCAAGCACAGCAGTGATTAGAAGAAATTATTTCGTGTCTTTTTTTTTTTTTTAAAAACTTGTTAAATTGTTAATATTTTTGTGTATTTCTTATTCCTCAGATGTCTAATAGCTGGTCTGACCATGGACCAAGTGATAGTGGAGGCCTTTCTGGCCAGTCTGTCCAATCGCTTATACATTTCACAGGAGAATGACAAGTGAGCAACATTTCTGGTTGAAACACAGCTACATTTTGCCTTGTATTCACCCTGAATAAAATCTTCAACACTGACGAACAGCCACTCTAAAAATAAACCTTGACTCTCTGCCAGGGATGCCCATTTGATCCCAGATCACACCATCCGAGCACTTGGCCACATTGCAGTGGCTCTGAGAGACACTCCTAAAGTCATGGAGCACATCCTGCAAATCCTTCAACAGAAGTTCTGCCAGCCTCCATCACAGCTGGATGTGCTCATCATCGACCAGCTTGGCTGCATGGTCATCACAGGAAATGTGAGTTCAAAGATAAAATAATAACACATTTTTCAAGCATCTTGCCTCTTTTATTTGATACATCTGTGGCTGAAAAGGGATTTTAGGGTAGCACATAGCCACCATGTGATCAGTGCAAAGTGTGAACCATTGGTATAGTTAGAGAGGGAATGCAGATTTAGGCCTATTTGAGAGTGACAGCGTTAGACTTTAACTACCACTTAAATTGAAGTAGTGTAACCCTTTATCCTTAACTCAGAGAGGCTGACATGCTGTAATTACCAGAAACCTGCTGGCTGCTGTGTACTTGCCCAGTGCAATACGCGTTAAGAATAGGTTTCAGTATTTTAGTTGGCATCCCCTGAGTGTAATGGGGTGTTTTTGACAGCCAGTGTACCCAGTGTGAGATAGACTACAATAATCTGGAAAAGGATCTGTCTTTATGCAGCAGATACAGATCACTTACAAAATGCCTTCCTTGGTAGTAATGGGATTTTAGATTTTGAGAGAATTGTAAGCAGTAAGAGAAGATTAGCAACAAACAAAGCATTTTTCATTTTGTCTTGGTGCATCCACAGTTTTACTCCTTTCTGTCTTTTAGCAATACATCTATCAGGAGGTGTGGAACCTGTTCCAGCAGATCAGTGTGAAGGCCAGCTCGGTGGTCTACTCAGCCACCAAAGACTACAGAGATCACGGCTACAGGTCAGCATCTGCTCTCGCGCTGTTCACAGAATTACCAGCAGCACTAGGCCACTGTTGAAGGAGAAAATGTAGTTGGGAGAACATTAATAATTGTTGCTCTTTACCAACAGCTGCTAAGTTGTCAGCAGTAGTAGACAAATGCACATTCCCTCAGCGCTGCCAGTGCTTTTCCAATGGAAGTAGCTAGAATTAGCTCCACTAGTCCCCAGACGACATCATACGCTCATTTATATATCAGTGAGGTCATTGTGCATTCATTTCTACAGGATAATGGAAGCATTGAAACTTCACTAAACGAGATTCAATAGAAAAATCCTTTAAATAGTATTATATTATATATTATTAATATATTCATATTTAGTTCACCACCTAGCTGTACCCACAAAAACTCACTACAACCGAGCTCCCACTTCGGTGGTGAGTAATGTCTTCTCTTCTCCTGCCTTTCCCACACCTACTGCATGGTGCAAGAGGAGAGAGGTGGAGAGGCTCCATGCTGATGATGGAAGAGCCGTGGAGTGTGATTATTCTGAGCAGCATCATGGGAATAAATTACAGCACAATATATTTTTCTCTTCTTCTCTGACGATTTGAATAAGTTGCTAACTCTGTCGCTTGTCGCTTTGGTAAATGGACCTGCACTTGTGTAGTGCCTTTCTAGTTATCTGACCATTCAAAGTGCACTACCAGTTACATTCACCCATTCACACACACATTCATACACCGGGAGCAATTTGTGGTTCAGTATCTTGCTCAAGGATACTTTGACATGCAGACTGATGGAGCCGGGGATCAAACCGCTGATCTTCTGATTAGTGGACGACCCGCTGAGAGGGTCTGAAAAGTCACTAAATCTAGAGAGAAAGTCACCAAGTTGGCACCACTGCAGTCCCCTGATTTGTGTTACACCGTGTGTTCTGTTATATTTTTTAAATAAAAGTTAATAAATAATAAATATCTACAGTAAATACATTTATGTCTACATTGAGCAGTGTTTAACTGTTCCCTCCATCTATGCTGTCATTCCCCCCTCAAGGCACTGCTCTCTGGCAGTGATTAACGCCCTGGCCAACATTGCAGCAAACCTGCAGGGGGAGCAGCTCGTGGACGAGCTAATGGTGAACCTCTTAGAGCTGTTTGTCCAACTGGGCCTGGAAGGAAAGAGAGCCAGTGAGAGGGCTTCAGACAAGGGACCAGCGCTGAAGGTACGTGCTTAAAAGCACGAACCTCTAAACACAACAGGAAATTGATAACAGCAGTGTTGGTAAAGTGGTAATGGCTCTTTATCTCCTGCAGGCATCAAGTAGTGCTGGAAACCTTGGAGTCCTCATTCCCGTGATTGCTGTGGTGAGTGTGTGATGTCTGTGCACGCTGCTGCCACTTTGGAGACAACTCCTATTCGTTTAAGAAAAGACTTTGTGTTAGAAAGCACACTCAGAGCGCAGTTAAATGATCTACAGTGAGTGCTTCAGATGGTCAGTTAGCATTTAACTCTTTGGACAAATATTTACCCTGTTAGCTGCAGTACAAACATCTGTGTCACCAGTTCACTGCTCAGTGTTGGTACAATCACACAATCTTTTTTTTTCTAATAAAAAATCAACAATAATTCTACATAATAATATATATTAAGAAAAAGTAGTTTTAAAGATAGTCCTACAGTTGTGTATGAATTAGTAATATTTTTATGGTGCTGAGATAATAATGATTTTAAATATTTTTTTGTAGTTTGAAGTAATAACTTAAAAGTAATTAAGTTCTTAAGTTCTCCCCCTTTTGGAAAAAATAATAATGTAACCATTTTAATCTGTTTGCATAGAAATTCTTGGCTCGTTGTTTTATATATCATTTTATTTTCCCCTTCTTGGTGTTATTCTTGTTTCCATAGTCTTTCTGCAGTTATTACAATATGACATTAGGATAGTGAGGGTTACATAATGTCCGTTTTTTTAGTGCATTTCTCCACTAGCGTCATTGCACAAGATAAAACATTAACAGACAGATAACAAACATTCACTGATACACTCAGACAGACTCACAGCACTTTGAGAAATAACGAAAAGTTTAAATGTTGAGTAAGAGACTACATACACATAAAGAATCATTACCTGATGTTACTTGCACATATTGTACTAATAAAAGTAGTTAATTATTAAAAAACAACACTAAAATCAGTGACGTTTTAGTTGGAAGATCAAAACAAACATGGGATTTGTAGGGAATAGTTGAGCTGTTTAAAAGTGCCTTTGGGTCAGATTTAGGTCTGTGATGGATTGACCACCCGGCCCATGAACACAAGGCAGTCTGTGCGGTGCTCGTAGATCAGGAAGAGGAAGGGATGGTCCACGGTGAAGCGGATCTGAGACGAGAGGGGCATGAAGCCCACCTGGGTCAGAGCAGCAGCCTCAGTCCCCTCCTCATTCACAGTGATGGTTCCTTGGTGCTTCAGCTGGGGGAAGAGATCAGAAGGCTTCTGTTATTTTGAAATAGTTTGCAAGGATCATTGGTTGCAGTTGATAAGGTGCACGGGTGGCTGAGTGACCAGCAAGCTTTTATTTTGTTTGATATTTGCCTCATGACTGGTTTAGTCTTACTCACCCAGTTCATGAAAACCTTTTCAGAGGTCATTCCAGAGAAATCTCCAGCCTCCTGGAACAAGTCAGTGAGGCCCATCTCCTTCATATTTACAATCAAGTCATAGTTCTGCTCCAGTTTAAACCGAGGTAGCACCACCTCTCGAGTTCTGAAGGGAAGAAAAGACAAGTTTCCCTACAGTATAGCTTTGAAATCTCCACTAGGTCTAAACATTTTCATCATTTAAACCCAAGTCATTAACTAGCTAAAGAAGTTTTGCATATTATTGTTTACAGTGTGCTTTCTCAGCTTCTCATTATCTTGATGGGAGAGTGCTGCCGACCTGTTTGTCATGTTCTTGAGCCACTTGTTGACAACAGTGGGAGAGATCTCCTGCTCCAGGGTCCTCATGCCAGTGATCTTCCTGGGCAAGGCAATGAGCATGCTGATTTGTCCTGTGTACGGGAGCTGTAAACAAGAAAGTTTACACCATTATTACGCAGCCTAGCTGACTTGTTTGTAGATCAGTTTGTCACTCTTCAGATGCCAAGTTCAGATTTGAAATCAGTCCGAAGCCACCTACCTGCAGGATGTCGCAATCTAGTTCATGGTCGGCAGCAGCCAGATAGTTTCCTTTGTTGGTCATCATGGGCACGCGTACATTTGTCTTTTCGCTAACTCGGAAGTTGCGATAGTGAGTCATTTCTTTAGGGAACTTCTGTTCCCATGTACCTGTTAATACAAACAAATAAGAGTCACATATTTACTTTGTGTTTCAAAAACCACAAAACAGACTGTGCTTTTACTTTCCTCAAATTTCTGCAACATAATCATCATTTGAAAGTAGGTGGAGGACAGTGTGTCTCTATTTTCACTCACCTTTGAAGTACAGGTAGTTGAGCAGCATCAGCACCATATTTGGGTCCACAGTCTTGAGCGGTTCCTTGATCAGGCCTTTGGTCAGCTTCAGGATGCGACGGTTAGCCTTGTTCAGGAAGGCAGGGTCCCTGAAGTCCACTGATTGCGGCTCTGCAAAATAATAAGCCTTTGTCTCTGTACGGAACATGTCTTTCACTGTGACGTCCTTCTTTACGTAGACATCGTTAACAGAGCGTAGTGTGTAACCAAAGTTCCTCCTGAAGAGCCTGTGCGTCAGCTTCCTGAAGAGCTTGTGCACTGTTGTGTTGTCATAGTGATGGCTAGCATTGACAAACTCAGCGAATCCCAGAGCTTTGTAGATCTGATCATGGGTTCCAGGTCCTGCTCCTAATGACATCATCCCCATAGCGATGGAGATCCCAGCGGGTGCCAGCAGGATGTTGTCAGTCTGGTTGACGTCGTTACGAAGACTTCGATAGAGGTTGAAACCAAAGTGGGCATTAACAATGTTTAGGCGTTGGAGGCGAGACCGACCGCTGAACAGCCGCAGGAGTCTGGCACGGCGGATCTTTGGGTCGGAGGGTTCGGCAAAGATGTCAATGTCTGGGGCCGGAGTGGCGATCTCATCTATCTCATCCCCTTCACTGAAAAATATAATTAATTTATTATTCAGACATTTTAAAATTTCCCTGAACTTGTTTTGGTATTTTGTTCCAAACGATTCAAAGCACATCTCATTATTAACATAAATGTAACTTGTTTTTTTGGATGCTTAACCATTTTATTAGACATAATGTTGATATACACTTTTATATATATTAATATTCTCAGCACGAAAAAAGGAAAATCTTGCCACACTTGGAAAGTTAGTTGGCACCAAGTCAATGGTAAGCATGTGGCTGTGAGGCCTCCCCTAGGCAAGTCATGACTTTTTACTTTATTACTTCACACCTCAACCTTTTTCCTTAACATTTTATTTTTGATATCATCCATAACAGTTAGTACTCACATGTAGTCGTCACTGCCAGCAGCCAGGATCTTCTCGAAATCAATGTAATCTTCGTCCTCGAAGCCATCAAAAATCAGGTCATTGGTGACAGTGTTTTCTTTGTGGAAATCCAACGGGATGGCCTCCACATCTGTTGTGTCCCCTGTCTCCAAGCCTCTGGGCTCCGGTTCAGGTTCAGTGAAGTGAGAGCCGAGGTCTTTGATCCCAGCTAGGGATGGACTGACCAGCAGACAGGCCACAGAGATGACGGTGATGACCCGCATGCTGAAGGCTGAGGCAAAGGGACTGTACATTTAATATGGCCTAATTAATAATCTGATCAACATTTAGAAGAATATATGAAATGATGTCAGAGGTCAGAGTTAAAATACAAAATATCTTATTTAAATTCCCTTAATAGCAGTCTCAAATGTCCTTACCTTTACTGCGAGCTGACGGGAAGTGCTGTGTTGCTCCTGTTTGTAGGACAGGAGCAAAGAATTGAATACAAAACTGAACTTTGATGTGGGCTCCTCCTGAACAAATAGACCAGATCAAACAGACCAAAAAGTGCTGTGACTGACTAAAATCTTTAACTCTTCACAATTCAGCTCATCTGTTAAGAAGATTTAATTCTAATAAAGTATTTTAGGGCTAGTAGTCTATTTCTAAGAGATATCTTACAGTTGTTGTCTTTAATTTATTCTGTTTGCAGCATATTGAAATCAATTTTAGCTATGCTACTTTAGAATCCTTTCTAACAGAATGAGACTGTTTGAGTAATGCAACAGTAATTACTCCACATTTTTCACCCTTTTCTTGTGTCTTTTTTTCTCACTCACAGTTGACCCGGCGGCTTCCGCCAATCAAAGAGGCCAAGCCCCGTCTCCAGAAGCTGTTCAGGGACTTCTGGTTGTACTCGGTGGTCATGGGTTTTGCTGTGGAAGGATCAGGTGAGCAACTGATTTCAGCGTGCTAGATTGTTAGAAGAAAATTTTCAAATTCTGCTCAATAACACATAAATTGAGTGGGAGCTAATAGTTTAAGGTACACTCTCTGATTTTGTTTACATGGTCAACAGCTTCCCCAAATCACAAAATCTCTTCCCTGTTCAATGTTGTTTTGAACTCAGCTTTGACCTGTGGAGTTACAAAACATCAAGGTGCTCTTTGCCTTCATTTGTAGGTCATAGATCTTATTTTCTCAGACTTGTTTACTCAGGCTATCTCAAGAAGAATTATAAGAAGCTGTTGTGATAACATGGTGGATATACCTCAAAGTAATTATGGAGATTTATTTCACACCAGTTGGGGAAATAGAAATATTTTATCTGTGTGAAAAATGGTTCATCAAATAACCAATTAAACAGATGTTTGTTTTTTTTCTCTCATCAGTATTAGCCCACATAAAACAAAAACATACGGAGTGTTTTTTTTTTCACAGCTCTACATAATTCATTCAAATCAGAGATTTTACCAGCATCAGTGTCAGTTATCTGTCATCTGTCCAGTGGTTTCCTGCATGTCTATATAAATGTTTTTTCTTTCAGGGCTTTGGCCAGAGGAGTGGTATGAAGGCGTGTGTGAGATTGCCATCACGTCTCCTCTTCTCACCTTTCCTAGTGGAGAACCTCTTCGCTCCGAACTACAATACAACTCTGCCCTGAAAAATGATACAGTCACACCGGTACAGTGTTCACAATTTAGGCGTTTTTCTCGAAGTTAGGTAGTTTAGAAATATTTTAATAACAGAAACACCAGGACTAATCTTTAAAAAGTCCACTTCTGTCCACCAGGCCGAGTTAAGCGAGCTGCGAGCAACCATCAGCAATCTCCTTGACCCACCTCCTGAAGGCTCTGCCCTCATTAACAAGCTAGACTTCGCTATGTCCACGTACCTGCTCTCAGTCTACAGACTGGAGTACATGAGGTCAGCTCCATTACACTTCTGTGTTTGGTTTACACTGCTTGTTTTGTGTTTATTGTGAGATCAAATTATGAAACTTTGTAATATCTTTCAGGATGCTGCGTTCCAATGACCCTGACAGGTTCCAGGTTATGTTTCGATACTTTGAAGACAAAGCCATCCAGAAAGACAAATCTGGTAAGTGCTTTACACCTTTTCACTCTTGGCCATTTTTTCCTCATGTGGTCTAATTAATTTTCTCAAATTCCCCCCCTTTCTTTTTAAAATCTTCTCAGGCATGCTGCAGTGCATTATTTGTGTTGGCGATAAGGTGTTTGACGTCTTCCTGCAGATGATGGCTGAGAAGGTAGGTAGTTTTTGGGTGATAGAAAACAATTTTAAAGAGCTTGGACGTCTCTTTGACCGCATGTTTAATTCTTTAATATCACTAAGTAACAGTCAAATCATATTCTCATGCTTTCAGCCCAAGACCAAAGAGCATGAGAGGAATTAGAGCGACACGCCCAATTCTTATTGATCAACTTTAACCACACCCACAAGAGGATCCGCAGAGTGGCGGACAAATACCTTTCTGGTTTGGCTGAGACGTGAGTGTTAATGATCCAAGAGTTGTGTCTGCCATCATGTTGTACACAGGATGAATCTTATTTCTTCTTTGTTTTACTTCTATAAGTTTCCCCCATCTGCTTTGGAGCGGTCGTGTGCTGAAGACCATGTTGGACATCTTGCAGACGCTCTCTCTGTCACTAAGCGCTGTAAGTATGAACAGAGGTCTGGTGTGAACAACATAGTGTCAGGTGGATTCCTATGATGAACGTGTAGGGGCGGGAAGTGAAATCGTGAAATATTCTCTTTTGGTGCAGCTTTTAGTCAGCATCGATAGTAAATAAAAATGTGTTGGAACACAAGCAGTTTTCTTATTTTTGCTTGAACTGATTGTCATCAAACTCCAGGGGAGTGTTCAGTTGCAACAAATTTCTTCTCTGTTTATTTAGGACATCCACAAGGATCAGCCGTACTATGACATTCCAGACACCCCGTACAGTATCACTGTTCCTGATACATACGAGGCCCGAGAGGTGAGTTTGGACTGTTATTACACTTATGACCACTAGGGGACAGCAAAGCATTAGTTTTGCAGACAGTTGCCTCTTTTCTTCCTCAGTATTTGCTCTTATTGGATTATTTAATTGTGTTCATCAGCTAAATTATCGTGAGCGGTGGATTTTAATGTGAGGTTATTGTATGATAGGATTAGTTGCCTAATTTCAACATTTTTAGTGAAACATTTTATTGAAATTGATTGTTTAACAGCCCTTCTGTTTTTTATAAATAGTCTGTATTTGATAAATGGTTGTATCCTGGTTTCCTTATCTCCTCGTAGAGCATAGTGAAAGACTTTGCTGCTCGCTGTGGTGAGATCCTGAAAGAGGCAATGAAATGGGCCCCTTCAGTCACAAAGTCCCACTTGCAGGTGAGTTTCTTTACCTTTATGATTCCTCAGAGTGGAGATCTCTTCTTTGACATCAGAAAGGTCAATGGACGCAAGGTTGAAAGATGGTCAACACACACTCAATAAAGGGGTTATTTTAATTGTAGCTAGTGCTTACTTTCACTTACGAAAAACAAAGAAAAGTAATTTTGCTAAAAGAAAGTCTAAGAAAAGTTAATAGAAGTAGTAACCTAATACCCCAAATACATTAGTCTGGTCTTTTTAACGAAAATCTTTACATATTTTGACTAAAGAAGATATTTGTTGTCGTTCTAATACTGCTTTTCCTTTTCCCTTTTTCTCTCTTTAACTCCATGCTAATGCCTAACCTGTGTGTTGTGTTTCTTGTGCAGGAGTACCTGAACAAGCATCAGAACTGGGTGTCAGGACTGTCGCAGCATACAGGCCTGGCCATGGCCACAGAGAGCATACTGCACTTTGCAGGCTACAACAGACAGAGTACTACACTAGGCGTGAGTGTCACACACATGTGCGGGCGTCCCTGCATGTTTGCACACAAACCCTCGCCCCACAGTGAGGGTGAGCTAGATTTAGACAAAATGACACATTCCAAATAAATAGTTAAGTCTTAATCTGAGCTGCCTGTCACATTTTTGTATATTGTAAGGCAGACAGTCAATCTGTCACTTTAACAATACATTAAAACCACCACAACCACAACGACACAGTCTTGTAAGGGAAGTTATGTATTTTTTTTTAAATACTGAGGTTACCCTAGGCAGTGAAAAATGCCTTGTCACTTCCTGAAGAATCGAGAAGGACGCAGCACTTTTGTAACATTGTTGAAACATACTGCAAACTTTAAAACCAATATTTGTTTTCTACCTCTGGCCTTTTGGATTTGTTGATTTGATGCCTATTAACATTTGTCCAACATTAATGGCTTTTTCAGTTAACAAATGTGCCATGTAGTTGCTTTGTCAAGGCCTTTGCAGTTTTGTTAACACGAAGCAGAAGTGTCTTGTATCCTCTGTGCACATATATGTGTTTAATTACGTGTTTTATTGTATTCTATAGCTCTTTAAACCCTGGTCTACTCGTCTAGTTGTTAATAGCATTGTACGTCCATGTGTGCATGCTTACTAGTCTGTGTGATGTTATTTTGCTTGCTATGCATTGCCTTTGTGTTCTTGGGCTTGCATTCTGCTATATCTGTCTTTTCATTTGCTTCATTTGTTGTATTTTGTCTTTATTAAACCGCACCGAACTACCTACCTGGTTGCTTGGCTGGTTTGCGGATTTGCTGGCTACCTGGTTACTTACCTGCAATGGACGGGTGGGTTGGTTGGCTGGTTGCCCATTTGGCTAACTGGTCATGCTGGTGCTGTCCTCCACCATGTGGCCAACCATAGGCTGCTTTCCCTCAGGTTGGTCTGAACTCTAAATACAGAGAGAGACAGGACTCAGACATGATACCTTCAGTATATTCAGAAGTGTTAGAGCACAGCTATGTATCTCACTTTCGTAGCTTGTGACTGTGTGGACCTAAGCGGCCCCTAAACTGTGTTTTTCATTAGACCACTCAGCTGACAGAGAGACCAGCATGCGTGAAGAAAGACTACTCCAACTTCATGGCATCCCTCAACCTGCGCAACCGCTACACAGGAGAGGTGAAGTCTTATTTTTACAAAGCTGATGTGACTCTCCGAGACTGTCTGCATACAGTTTGATTCACACCTGTCTGTTCATGTGCTGTCTAGGTGGCTGGTATGATCCAGTTCTCAGAGGCGACTCACAGCCAGTCAGACCTCAACAAGCTGATGATCCATCAGATGACCAGCGCTCTGGACAAAAAAGACCCAGAGGCCTTCACCCAGGCCATGTTCAAGATGGCCGCTCTGCTTATAACTACCAAAAGTGAGCAGCTTTGCCTCATTTCATTTTGTATTTAATATCTTTCAGCAATAGTGCTGATTGTTTTGCTTTAAATGGTTCAGTTATGGTAACTTTTTATATTTTGTCTTTCAGACTGCGATCCTCAGCTCCTGCACCATCTGTGTTGGTCTCCTCTGAAGATGTTTACAGAACACGGCATGGAAACTGCTATTGCCTGCTGGGAATGGCTCCTGGCTGCACGCAATGGGGTGGAAGTGCCAGTGTGTATACTTATCACTTCCTCTAAAATCACATGGAGAATTTGTTAAATCAGCATGTATTAGCATATTGGTTCAATCAATATGTCGTGGGATAGATTTTATTATTATTAATAATAATAATAATAATAATAATAATAATAGCTTAATTTGTATAGCACAGTTCATACAGCAAGTGCAACTCAAAGTGCTTAACATTATGAAATGAGAAAATACACATTAAAGATAGTAAAAGATAGAGTAAATAAGATTTGACCACACACTTACATCCACATAAAAAAATATAAATTAGGTTTGATACCAATTAATCAAATAAACTGATAATGCTATAAAAATGCCAGTCAAAAAAGATAGGTTTTAAGATTTCGTTTGGAGCTGTCTCCTGAATCAGAGAGTCTGACATCCTCTGGAAGGCTGTTCCAGAGACGAGGGCCAGAAACACAGAATGCAGCATCACCGTCCTTTTTTAGTTCCACTCTGGGGGACATTTAGTAGTCCAGAGGAAGAGGATCTTAGGGATCTGGAGGGAATGTATTTGACCAACATATCAGATAAGAAGTCAGGAGCCGGTCCATTAAGAGATTCAAAAACTAAAAGCAATATTTGAAAAATGAATTCTAAAATGAACGGGAAGTCAATGAAGAGAGTAATGTGTTCTCAATGTTTTGTCTTGGTAAGCAGATGTGCTGCTGCATTTTGACTCTTCTGCAGGTTGTTAAAAGATTTCTTTGAGAGGCCTGAGAACAAGGCGTTACAGTAGTCGAGTCTACTAGATTATGTTTTTCGGTGTCTTCTTTAGATAAAAGAGGTTTTACATGGGCAATGTTTCTAAGATGGAAAAATGCATTTTTGGTGACATTTCTCACTTGGGGTTCAAAATACAGGGCACAGTCAAAGATAACATCAAGATTCTTTACTTCATGCTTTTTGTTCCGCTAGCTTTTGTAAATGACGGGGTCTGACTCTTCTCCTCTCTTGTCCACCTGCCTAGTTCATGCGTGAGATGGCAGGAGCTTGGCAGATGACAGTAGAGCTGAAGATGGGTTTGTTTTCAGAGGCTAAGGTAGAGACCTGGCCCTCTGGCTGTCTCAGAGGAGAGTCCACCTGCACCGTGTGCACCTGATGTCATCCCTCACTTCCTCTGGATAGAGGTCAGTGACACACAGACATAAACTACTGCTTTTATTAGGGGTACAATGATCTGGGTCGCTATATTGATTCAATGATCAGCGATAGCCATTATCCTGCGTTTCAATCTGATTTTCAAAAAGAAAACTTCTGTCATTTGATGTGTTTCTCAGAAAATTGAGTTAAATCATTTTTAAGGGTATGGGTTTTGGAAACATCTTATTCAACCTTTCTTTTCTCTCCAGTTTCTAGTGCAGAGGTTTGAGATAGCCAAGTACAGCAGTGCTGACCAGGTGGAGATTTTCACAGCCATTTTGCAGAGATCTTTGTCTTTGAGCGTCGGAGGCCCCAAAAGTAGCCTGAACCGACACGTTGCTGCCATTGGACCGAGATTCAGGTACAGTGTCTCATTATTATAACAGCAGATTAGTTTTTATCTGATATGCTGTAGTAATCATCTATAAGAAATACTGTATCCTAAACTCGATAAGACTGTTGTGTCGTCACTTTATTTACGCTTTATTCCAGACTGCTGACTCTGGGTCTGACTCTTCTGCATGCTGATGTTGTGACAAATGCCACCATCAGAAATGTGCTTCGAGAGAAGATCTATTCCACCGCTTTTGACTACTTCAGGTAGAAAAAAATGTAATCTGTTACCTAGGCAAAAAAGGAAACTCTAATCTCCCTGTTCATTAACTTCTTTGCCACCTCTGTCTTTGTGTAGTGTCACTCCCAAGTTTCCCACTCAGACAGATAAGAGGCTGAGAGAAGACATCAGTATAATGATCAAATTCTATGCCAGCCTGCAGTCTGACAAGAAGTATCTGGCAGCCAACCAGCTGGTTCCCCCAGGTACAACACTGAGAAAAGAGTGGCCTCATCTTCAAGTAATAATAACTGAATTAGAGCTTTACACAACCCAAGAGTCCACTCTTTAAATTGGATTTTCCTTTGTTCAGATCCCCAAGACATGTCTGTGAACAGCCTCTCTGTAGTGGCAGTGACAGATAGCAGGAACAGTCTTGATGCAGCTGTGGGCCAGAGACAGCAGGTGGCTCAGGGATGGATCAACACCTACCCGCTGTCCTCCGGGATGTCCACCCTGTCAAAGAAATCAGGTAAAACACACACACACAGGATGCTGAACTTAAAGGATAACCTCTGTATTTTTATCTTGGACTCTATTTTCCCATGTTTTTATGTCCAAGTGACTAATGGAGTTTTTGAAATTGGTCCAGTACTGAGAGAGAGGGCTGAAGCTGGCAACGGTGAAACAGGCTTCACTGCTGATGGGCAATTGTGCACCGTCAATTTACATCCACTTAAAGTGCTTGTTTTTCGCCACTGACAGGCTCAGGTTGTTGTAATAAGTGTCTGACAATATAATGGCAAGTATCCCTACAGTGTTGTTGAAGTGTAAGATCCTTTCTGTTTAACCAGAAACAGCCATGAACCTGCTGTCGCCACAACACCAGACTCAATTTAAATAAACATTAATTTTATAATTGTAAAAGATACTTCATTTAAAGTCCTAAAAGAAAGTTTAACCCATTGAAACCATCATGGTTCGTCTTTCTGCCTTTCCAACAACCACCAGCTCTGGTTTGGTTAAAATTAACCCTTAACTCACGCAGTTAGATGAGAAAATAAGCTGGCTCTATACACGCTACAATTACTGTTTAATTAAATGGAGTCTGGTTGGTTCGGCGATAGCAAGTTCATGGCTGTGTCTGGTTGAACAGAAAAGATCTTGCACTTCAACAACACTGTAAAGGATCTTTTCCATAATGTTGTCAGATTCTTATCATAATCAGAGCCTGTCAGTCGCAAAAATAATCCATTTTAGTGGACATAAATTGACAGTGCACAAATTCCCTGAATGGTTAAATTGTAGCCTGTTTGCAGCTGCTGGCTGCAGTGATCTCGCTCAATACTGAACCAATTTAAAAAATTGCTATCTCTATCAGTCATTTAGATACAAAAGCACAAACACCAAAGTGATCCTCAAATAAGCTGTGCTAGATCACACCATGTGCTGCAAAGATGGTCACAGTGAGCCTTAACCTCCATCTGCTTTTTATTCACTGATGGAATAAGCTTTCGATAATATAATATTTCCTCTCCTATTTTGTATTACTGATGAATCGCTCCTGTAATGTTTCAGGACTGTCTAAGAAAAGCAACAGAGGCACTCAGCTGCACAAGTACTACATGAAACGCCGAACCCTTTTACTGGCTTTACTGGTATTTACCTTTTCTCGACTACTATCTGTATTCACAAATATGTGGTAATGAAGAAAATTGCATCAAACATTTCTACATGTGGTTCTGCACTTTACATCATATTGAGCAATTATGATGAATCCCATTCTCTGTGTGTCCCTCTCAGGCCAGCGAGATTGAGCGGCTGACAACATGGTACAACCCATTATCCACTCAGGAGCTTGCTATCGCCACTGAGCAGTCGGTGGAGACCAGCATTGCTAACTGGAGGTCCAAATACATCAGTCTGACGGAGAAACAGTGGAAGGACAACATCAACCTGGCCTGGAGCATAGCACCTTACCTCGCCCTGCAGCTGCCTGCAAGGTACACAGAGAAAAAAAAAAGCTTTACATCCCCAAATGTCATCAATCAATAAAAGAGTCCAAAACAAGCCAGGAAGTAAAGTTTTTAAAAGCCGAAATCCCTAACCATCTGCGCATTGTTGCCCTTTATTGCAGCCAGGAGTAACTATGACACTGTCCTCAATGAATATCTATATATTACAATTTTACTTAATGTGCATAATATATTCACCAACAAATGGCTGATGCACACACTATGATTTAGTTACGCTGCAACTTAATCAATCTCGTTGTTGTCGTTGAACAAACATAAATGGCATGTGGACCTGTGAAGCACCAACTTTGTCCTAACACAATGTGGTTCATACTCGCATAGGTGCAAGTTTATCAAAGTGCGTTTTATCTAAATAGATAAAGTCCTTCGCTGGACAGGCACCTATTCAGTTTCTTTTTGTTTTCCAGATTTAAAAACACAGAGGCGATTGTCTCTGAGGTGACTCGCCTAGTGCGAATGGATCCGGCTGCTGTGTGTGATGTCCCAGAAGCAGTCAAGGTGAGGTCCTCCACCTGCCACTACAGGCTAACAGGATGTCAGTTGTGTTTGCCATCCTGTCAGTGATATTTATGTTGCTTTTTTTCTGAGGTAGTTGGAGCAGGTAATCATAAAATCATAAAGACAAGGACACATTTACACAAAGTGGGTTGAAGTTCTGCAACTGTAAATAGGTTTTGAGCGGAGGTTTAAACATCTGAAAAGACTGAAAACACCAGTTTCAATGAAACACCATATATTGTAACTGCCACACATGTTTTGTGGCAAAATGCTGCTCATGCTTGTTTGATACAGTAGGCTTTATTTTTCTTCCACCATGTATCTTATACAGCATAGCCTCATTGTGTGAGGTTTGATTGCTGTCACTGTACCATGACGATGCTAGTTTGTCTTCCCACTACACTATTTTTCTGCGCTTACTCTCTCTTCTTTTATTTTTAAGATAAATCTAAAGATCTGTTGTGACTAAAACCTTATCTTGACCTCATTTTGCATTTCATGAAACGTATATTGAGCCAGTACAACCATCTATAACCATAGCTACAGATTCACTCATACACTTTCATCTTCAGCATGATTTTTGTCATTTCATTCCTGTTGGCTCTCTTTTGTTTGTGGTATTTGAAATTTTCTCACATGATGTTTTACGTAATTTGTGCTTGAATTTTCAGGTTCTGTAAAGTTTCAAGAAAAGTTAAACATAAGTTTGTCACTCGGTGTTTTGCTTTCCATTCACTATTCTGTCACTGGAGAAATGTTGTCAAAGTAATCTCCTTCCCTCCAGCTTCCTCCAGTCCTCTTCATTTAATTCTACCTGACTGAAGTCTTAATGAGCCTCTTACCTGCCTAAAAAAGAAGCAGGGGAGGCAGAGCACGGCCCTCCCCGAAGGCCACCATAATTTAGTACATGATCCTCCCTGACATCTTATAGTTGTTTATTGCAGTGAGTTTAGTAACTGATAACACAGTTACCTCTGGAGGCTAATTAGCACACCACCAGGCTTGGGGCCGTAGCCTTGCATCAGATTGCTGTCATATTTGATGTGGAAATATGGATCTTGTGATGCATGCTGATCATTAAGTAGAGCCTGTCTATCTCTCAATTTAGTTTCTCTTCTTTTCTTGTTTTTCTTCAGTTCCTGGTGACGTGGCACACCATTGATGCTGACTCTCCAGAGCTGAGTCATATCCTGTGCTGGGCACCAGCAGATCCCCCAACTGGACTGTCCTACTTCTCCTCCTTGTACCCCCCTCACCCCCTCACAGCCCAGTACGGGGTCAAAGTACTCCGCTCCTTTCCTCCTGTATGTTCACACATACTGCACATACACAATTGTTGGTTGTTTTTACTGTTGAATTTGTTTGTGTTTCCTGATAAACCAAAGGGATGCCCACATTATTAGTAGGGGACTTTTGTGTTTTTAATGACACATTTATTTCCTGCTGTTAAATACATTTTTTTCCTGCCATTTCTAGGATGCCATTTTGTTTTACATTCCTCAAATTGTCCAAGCTCTTCGTTACGACAAGGTAAATATCAGATTTCTGTGTTAGCTAATGCATTCAAAGCCTGCATATCTTAAGATTATGAAATGATCGATTTCTCCATCTTTCTCTCCTGTTACAACCTGGTGTAGATGGGTTATGTGAGAGAGTACATCCTGTGGGCCGCTCAGAAGTCTCAGCTTCTGGCTCACCAGTTCATCTGGAACATGAAGACCAACATATACCTGGATGAGGAAGGAAACCAGAAAGACCGTGAGATATTAACCCTCACTATCTCTTTACTGACTCTTTTCGCACCTCGACATGTGAACATACAAATGTTAAACACTATGATCCTCTCTGTCCCTGCAGCTGACATCGGTGAGCTGCTGGAGCAGATGGTGGAGGAGATCACTGGCTCTCTGTCTGGCCCGGCCAAAGACTTCTACCAAAGAGAGTTTGACTTCTTCAACAAGATCACCAATGTGTCGGCCATTATCAAGTATGAACTCACTTTACTTTTTCACTACTGTGTGTTAATCAAGTTTTAGATCATTGATTACAGTAGCACGTTCCTTTCAGGCAGCACGGTGGTGCAGTGGTTAGCATTGTCGCCTCACAGTGAGAAGCCATTTCTCGCCTTAAATGTTTTCAGAAACATATTTTAATGCTCTGTTTGGCTATAGTACAAAATTTGTGAACAGGAAATGGATGCTATACTGCTCCCTGTATTGTAAATACTCATGTCAAACAGTAAAACTAAACAGTGCTGATCAAATATGAACCAATATTTTGTTACTGTGTCGTCTATTTCTCACTTAAAATGTTTTCAGAATAATATTTTAGCTTACCACTTAACTGTAATACAATTGGTTGTTACCAGCCAGCTGCCATATTGTTTTCAGACAGGCAACTTGCATTACGTCACCCACCAGCGGGAGTGTTTATTGGTCCAGTGCAGCACAGTGCAATCTGGTAGTTGTAGGTTTTCTACTGTACCCGTCCTGAGCAAAAGTGAAAGCCACAGCACTTTTCCTCTGTTTTCTTCAGTCCTGTAGCACCAGTTTCAAAAGTATTTATGTCTCCACTTTTATGAAAAGACAATCTTTCAGCAGTGAAATACTTGATTTTAGTCGTGCAGGTAAGAGCCGGGACTGTTTGGAGGTACTGGGACTGCCTTTAAAACCATTCCACAAATTTAGGGCTGTGTCATCTGCCACTAAAGTAAATGTTACTTTTAGCTGACAGGGTCAAACAAAGCCTGCAGTCCCTTTCCCATAAGACATAAACTTGATTTATTTGTCTTCTCCTTTCTGCTCTGTTTATTATTGTCATTATGTCATTTTTATGACTTTGTCACTGCACTTCTTTTAACTTCAACCTTATTTCTGACGCTCTTTATGCAGTATTATACATTCACAATCTGACAGGGACATTGAAAGAAAAGCAGTTAAGAGGCTTATCTTTGCCGAAGGCCTCAAAGTAGAACTGCAGTAAAACTTTTGTGTTAAACAGAATCCTCTAGGTAATCTTCAAGGTGTTTATGAAGTGATAACAAGTGCTCCCCTGAGCCAAGATGTTTTGTTCTTTTCCCTGCCTTGAGCCACCTGTGGTTTACTCTCTAAATCCCTTTGTTGATCATTTGTTTAGCTATTTGTTGCTGCACTGTCTTTTTGATTATGCACCGGTCTGGAAGTTTTCTGACAGGCCATTACTGCTCGCTCCTACAGAGTGTTATGTCAGCCCACTAGAGACTACCTCTCTCATTACAGCATTAATTGCAACTATCCAGGGGAGAAACTTCTGCTGTCCCCTGGCTTCCACTCTCTATTACTCTCTACCCCAGTGACTCTCCTCTGTGAATAACAGCAGAGCCTGACTGTCACTTGTGGCATGAAGTCATTCAGTGAGATACCCATGCATGTTGTTCTTAGTACAGTCAGTCACAGAGGTGTGGAAACTTTGTGTTCAAGTTGTTTTTGTTTGTCCTCATCAGACCTTTCCCCAAAGGGGAGGAGAGGAAGAGGGCCTGCCTGGAAGCCATGTCACAGATCAAAGTCCAACCTGGCTGTTATCTTCCCAGTAACCCAGAGGCCATAGTTTTGGATATAGACTACAAGTCTGGGACCCCCATGCAAAGGTGGGCCTCAAACACATCGTCTATAATGCTCAAAACTGTTTCCAGAACTTACAAAGAAATGTGACTGTTTCTGTGAACTTACAAAAGCACTTTTCATTAACCCTTTGTGTCTCTGTTTAGCGCTGCCAAAGCTCCCTATCTGGCCAAGTTCAAAGTTAAGAGGTGTGGAGTCAGTGAGCTGGAAAAAGAAGGTACTGCTAATGTTAAAATAAGTAGATGCTGTATTTCTCAAATAAGTGCACAGAGAAATGGTGAGTCATGACATCTTCCCCTCAGGTCTGAAGTGTCGCTCAGATTCTATAGATGATGAGAAGAATGAAGAGGTGGCCAAGAGAATCTGCTGGCAGGCGGCCATCTTTAAAGTGGGAGATGACTGCAGACAGGTCTCAGTTTGACAGTTTCCTCTCCTTTGACTTACTACACTGCTATGTCCTGTCCATTTAATGATACCTTCCTTTCATGCACCTGCATTATTTTTGCTTGAATTCCCTTTCTTTACCATTTTACCCTTTGTGCTCACAGGACATGCTGGCCCTTCAGATCATCAGCCTGTTTAAGAACATCTTCCAGCTGGTGGGCCTGGATCTCTACGTGTTTCCTTACAGGGTGGTGGCCACAGCCCCTGGTGTAAGTTCATCTAGAACTTTGTAATGTTGAGTGAGAACTCCAGGCTCGGGCCTACCTCCTCGGTCAGACCCTCTCCGGTACAGAGCTTGGAGAAGATACTGAATTGTGTACACCAGAGACAATAATCAGGATACAATACCATGTACCCATTAGTTTTAATGAGCCAGAAGCACTCCACCACTAACACCAAGGTAAACAATACAACCATAATATTTCAGTATAACTGTGACTTATAAAGTTAGGTAATGTAACGTTAAGCAGCAAATAACTTTTCCTCACCTTATCAGAAATCAGAAATACTTAATTGATCCCGAGGGGAAATTGTGATTTGTGACAGTCGATCTAATGTAAAGAATAGAGAATTATAAGAAGTATGAATAAGAGTATGATATACTGTGCTCAAAAAAATTAAGGGAACACTTAATTGTCACAGTATAACACCAAAAAAAATTTAATTAATCAAGATCTGATATGTGATTTAAGTGTTCCCTTAATTTTTTGGAGCAGTGTAGAAGTATATAAGTACAAAGCATTATAATAAAATAAAACAGAAATGAAAATGTGCATTAAAAATAAAAATAAAATGTGCATTATGCTACAGTGTTTAACACTAGTACTTAAGGTACTAAAAATATTAAAGATAAAATATATATTGTCAATGTGCTGTGGCTAATGTTGGTTAGCTATGCTAATGTCGTACATAGTAATGTTAGCTTAAATAAGCAAAATCAAAGGTTAATATGCAAGTTAGTTTTTATTACTGTAATGTTATTTAACCTTATAAGTTATAGTTATATCAAAATATTAAGGTTGAAAGGTTTACCTTGATCTTATTGGTGGAGGTCATGTAAGTCATCTAAGTTTACCCTTTACACTCTGTAGCCTATCACACAGTGGCATCTAAACATATAATACACATATTATAAAGGATAAAGACGCCAAAAGCACAACAAATATTACATATGTAGCCCACATGTGAAACAAACTGTGTTCAGTCAGCTTCTAACAGGCCTTGTAACATACATTATCTTGTGATGCATGTTACTTATACAGTGGCTACTTTATTTTTTAATGATAAGTGGAAAAAACAATACACTACACAATATGAAACAGCAGAGAGTCAGTGTTAATTACCGATAAGGACTCATGATAATGCACTTGATTTCCCACCATGGGTCCTGGCGATGGAGATGTGTTTGTCTGCCAAAGGTGGGCCTGAGCCTGGAGCTCTGATGTGTTTCGGTATTGATATTGCTTTCTGACAGGAGATACTGAATTTTTAAAAACAAATTTTCCTTGCAGACTAACTTTCCCCCTGTAATTAAACAATTTCTCATTCTTCCTACTTCTGATGTTCCACCACAGTGTGGAGTGATCGAGTGCATCCCGGACTGCAAGTCTCGCGACCAGCTGGGCCGACAGACAGACTTCGGCATGTACGACTATTTCAGGAACCAGTATGGAGATGAATCCACACTAGCATTCCAGAAGGTAAATGCCAGATTGCACGGTCAAAATTTAAAAAATTACTGCTCACATTTATCTTTTCAACACCTCTGTTTCAGGCACGGTACAACTTCATCCGCAGTATGGCAGCTTACAGCCTGCTGCTCTTCCTGCTGCAGATAAAAGACAGACACAATGGCAACATCATGCTGGATAGCCAGGGCCACCTCATCCACATTGGTGTGTATTTTGTGCATTTCCTCATGTGTTTATTGAAGTTGACATGTATGTATGGTCCTAAGCTAGTGTATTGTGTGTCCCTGTGTATGTCTGTGTGTTTCTAGACTTTGGGTTCATGTTCGAGAGCTCTCCCGGTGGGAACCTTGGCTGGGAGCCAGATATCAAACTCACCGATGAGATGGTGATGATCATGGGTGGGAAGATGGAGGCGACACCCTTCAAATGGTTCATGGAGATGTGTGTTAGGGGATACCTGGCTGTCAGGTGAGTATGCAGAAGTGCTAAAGCAAGTGTTCATTTCACTACAAAGATGGCTGACATGTAACATTAAGACAAGTCTCTGTGGTGAATCAGGCCCTACATGGATGGAGTGGTCTCCTTAGTTACACTCATGCTGGACACTGGCCTTCCCTGCTTCAGAGGACAGACCATCAAATTGCTCAAGTGAGTCAGGCGTGTGGGTGCGTCTGTATGTGTGTGTGAATGTGAACGATAATAAGCAGTTTGCATCTCATTTGCTGTTGTTGCTCATACTTTTTCTCCCCACATCCAGGCAGCGATTTAACCCTGGTTTGAGTGAGAAAGATGCAGCGGCCTTCATTATCAAAGTCATCCAGAACTGCTTCCTCAGCAACAGGTTAGCACAAGAGCCAAGCACTTTACATATTCTGCTCATATTCTAACTAATATTGTTCCAGAAACATGATAGGCTGAATCACTGTGACGTCACGCGAACAACAACAGTTGTGTAGATATTGTTTTCAATTACAGATTGAAATCGGCAAACATGTTTACGTTTGTTGTCATTTTCACCTGTAACTGTAAAGTTTAAAGATATATAGTTAAACACGATGGGCTGCCCTATCTGACGTGACTGCTGTGCTAATTTTATGTACTGTGCTACGTCTGTGATAAACCAAATCTACCACCATGAAAGCTAAATAATGTATTGCTGTGGATGGGTGCCGCAGCAAAACTTGACCAGCAACTCCAATGTTCAGCGAAGTAAAATTACTGTTTTTGTCAATGGAGTCTGGCAGCTTTGAGACAGCTTTAGTTCCCCATTGGAAAAAGCTGTCTGATGATGAGGTAAAGCAGTGAAAATACTCTAAATATAGTGTACACTTAAACTGATATTGATGTTTTTAGATAGGCCCTTTTCTAGGTGGCTAAAAACTTACCAGTCCAGGCAGTATTTCCTCAGAGCCGTTTAATTTTACGTACGTGATGCAGGGGTTCTCTACCTGGAAGTTATTGTAAACAAACATTGTGATTATGTCTATTGACATTTGCCCAATTGCTCTTTTTATTTGTCTTGCAGGAGTCGAACCTACGACATGATCCAGTATTACCAAAACCAGATCCCATACTAAACGTCTGTGCCTAAGCATGTGCATATATTGACTGGTACATAATGTGTGTGTGTGTGTGTGTGTGTGTGTGTGTGTGTGCGTGTGTGTGCGCGTGTGTGTGTACCTCTGTTAATGTTCACCATTGAAGATTGTGGCTCATTGTTTCTGCTGATTGTTGGATGTTGTTCCTTGTGTTTGCTTTAGCTTCTTGTTTCCTCTCAAACCATGTTTTCTTTATATTAGATGTTTGTTCCCTTATTTATTATCTTAAGTTAAAATTAATGTTATTATTAATTATTGTTATATTATTGCACTAGCATCTTGACTTCTGTGCACTTAAAGGAAAAAAAAAAGCTCTTAGTAATCTGCACGTTCAGTAAACACTTAATCAGAGTTTTGTGCCAACTTTAAATCACGTGTAACGTTTGTGAATGTGAGTTCTTAAAGCTGTTGATTTTCGATGGGGTTTGAAATGTAATTGGATACTTGAAGTAGCTAAAGTAGACCGGTTTCAGTTCTGACCAATGTGGCCTCTTCTGTCATGTCGTACCTGACTGTACTACTGTGCTTCTCTTTTTATTGGACCAGTCAGAGTTCTTTGATCTGTAGCATGGTACTCGTCTTGTATTTAACAGTGACGACTGACTGTATATACATGAGTTACACTGTCTGTATCCTTGGGTTTCCGTATTCGCACTTACCATGGGAGAAATGATGCACACAAGTTCTGGGAAACACTGGGGCTGAGTTTTGTACATTTAGCGTTGCCAAAGGGGGGAGGGGAAGATAATGCACATAAATCAGACTTTTCTATTGTTTTTGAATGAAGGTAAAAACACAGCTTGAATGTTGGGCAGTTGCATGAAGTTAAGCGTTAACTACCATGTAGCCTGTGTCCAATGTGGCTTTTGGTGAAAAGTTATTTTAGTAATCCAAAGTGCTGTGCCTCATGTCCATATGGCTAGCGTGAGCCTTTATGTAATGTTACTGATTGTAAAGATTTGCCTCTTTGTATATTTATATCCATGAACCATTTTCTGTCTCCTTTTCTATCTTCATGCCTTTTGAATGAGAATGCATAAGATATGAAATCAAATAAAGATCTATTAACGTAAAGATTTGTATTCTTGCTGGTGGTGTCTCAGTTATTATTTATACACAGGCATAGATTTCATGAAGGATGCAAGTGACACATTCCCCCTCAATATTTAGAGCATGTGCCTTTGTCCCAATCAATAAAAACATGAAAGTAGCAGGGCTTTTTTTATTTTGACAAAGACATTTCCACCCTAAATTGATGCATAAAAAAATCACCAGAATGAAGGAAATTAAATGTTTGAAACTCAAAATGTTCTTGTTTCATATGTGTTGAAATGGAACCCACACCCTTGTACATATGTAGAATTAATCCAGTGTATTAAAAAAATCCTGATTGAGGACACTGTAACACTTTATGGTACCACAAAGTGTTGTTTAAGTGCCCCACACTGGCAATGGGAGTTAGAGAAAAACAAGTTACAATAATGTTAGTTTTGTTTATGGACTTGAAAAAAAATTGTTAAAGTCAGATTTGATTTAATTCATTAATTTTCCGTAACTGCTTATCATGTTGGAGGTCATGGGGGGCTGGAGCCTATCCCAGCTGACAGTGGGCGAGAGGTGGGGTACACCCTAACAATCATTCACCCCTATGGGCAATTTAGAGTCACCAAATAACCTAACCTGCATGTCTTTGGACTGTGGGAGGAAGCCGACGTACTCGGAGAAAATCCATGCTGACAAGGGGAGAGCATGCAAGCTCCACACAGGAGGGCTCCCCCACCCTGGGTTCGGACCAGGAACCCTCTTGCTGTGAGGCAACAATGCTAAACATTGCATCACCGTGCCACCCTGATTTGACACTGTGATCCAAAAATTCAGTAGGCTATTGACATAGACGTTGTGCTCTTGGAAAGACACTAGATAAGTCGAATGTGTTATTTATACAGGACATTGCGAAGCAGTAAGATCAGCAGTGAATTAATTTATTGGTATTTCAATTAACAATAAGGAGGAAGGAAAATATTATAAAGTAGGAAAAAAACAATCAATAATCACTAAAAAATTCTCTCTCTGAAACAATGGTAGGAGTAGAGTATAATCAATACTTAAAAGAAGTGAGGGGTTTTCCCAGGGCTATATATTTATGTATGCCTCAAGATCTCTCTATTAGGCCTTAAAAATAATTAAATAATCCTAAATTTGAATCATTGAGGTTTTAATTGCCACAAACATTTGATCTAATTTAATGTGTCCATCTTTTTATTTCTTTTTGTCAAAATGAGTCAAGCTCCTCTGAGTGAAGTCCACATTTTCTGCTGTACAAATCTTGGAACCTAGTGCTGAACCTAATACTGTCTTTTTATTTTATATTTGCACTTACCCATCGACAAATGTAGATTAACCTGACTCACTCTAATAACCATATTTCTACATAAAGTGTACCTCTGCATGGAACTACATATTACCTTTAAACATCATTTGTCCAAAAACCTGTCTTAAATTTGGTTAAAAATGATCTCGAAAAACATTCAGTTTAAGTGTATGACAGCTGTAGATACCCTGAAACTGAATGATTCCCCCACCTGATTTGTAGCTCATGCCTCATTTATGTTCGACATGTGCCAGCAATGTGAGCCATCCTGCAAATCATGTTTGTCTTCACCACCTACATGCTGTATTTTATATTTACACCCACCAGAGGGCAGCACATAATGACATATTTAATGTGTCTCCAAGTTCTTGAGGGTGTCACTTGTGATTAATTCATTGGCACTCAGTCATAACTAGCGTGAAACCAAATCCACACATTTCATTACTGTTGATGAGACATGAAATACTAAAGTAATACTAGGAAACGTGTGTGAAACAGAGCTTAGGCATTACAGCTGTCAAAGTGTTTCCCTGTCAGATAATGAGAGTGGCCTTGAGCGGGCCTCGGAGCATTTACAGATGCAATAAGTGACTCTGCTTTTGAAGAAGATCCTGCCCTCTGACAGCAGTGTGGCTTTGAATAGAGGCTAACATGTGCTTACCTGTTTCTGCTGTGGTGAAATATGGGCTTGAGACACAGCATTGTGTGAAACACATAAATTCTTGCAAAACTGCCCTGCCCTAAACGTATTAACAAATTGGCAGATTTCCCTCCAGGTTCATGTTAAACTTTGATGTACAGAAACACCTGGGAGTGGGTGTGTTACATTCTGCAGATAAACTGACTGAGTATGTTAAAAAACAGTCTCAAAGAGGTGACATCAGGGAATTGTTGGAGACATTCATCATCAAATACATACTTCAAAAACATATATTTAGTAACTGTTTTTAAAGTGAAAGATAAAATGCACCAGAGACTATCTTGGCTTATTTTGCTCTCCTACCATCATATGAATTAGTGTGTGTTGTTGGAGGGACGTGGGAGTGGACTGTTGGGTGTGTCGGCAGAGGAGAGTGAGAGCCCTGAGGTAAGAGACAACTGAGCTCAGGTCAACACACTGGAGGCCAAACAGGGGGTGGGAGAGAGTGAGAGGAGGAAAGAAAGGTGGAGATCCCATGACAGCACACTGGGCGGCTCTTGCTTTTAGTTCTCACGGCTGATATACAAGAGGTTTTAATAAAAAGCAAAATGTGCTGATGGTTGTTTATGGCTGGATTCTCGACACTCTATTTGGTTAATATTTCATTGCATACAGATGTCCAGAGGGAAACACCTTGATGTATTTTTGATGAGATCAGATCACTGACTGTCATGGCTACTCCCCGTGGTCCTGCAGGTGTACTGATCTAATCCCTGTAGTTAGTGTGTGTGTGTGTGAGTGTGTGTGTGCATACAGCAGATTGGACATCTGCACTGGCTTGATGTCTGAAGTTCTAGTCTATAGCCGAAGTGACACATGTAACTTCAAAGCTTAGGTTGGCTCACAAATTTTGAATGACAGCTTAAGCAAAGTTTTCTTGGCATCCATCTTTAATTGTGGTAATATGTTCCTCATATTCTGTCTTTAATTAAATGTTCTGTGTACAACGTTTAGAACATTATATGGAAGCAAACAACTCTGTGTTACGTAAAGATATAGGGGAGTATTGGCATTGTGAGCAGAGAATGAAGTCATGCTCTGTGTGTGTGTGTGTGTGTTGTAATTCAAGTCTCTCTGTTCTTTGTTGTGGTAGACGATCTGGCTACTGGTGCATGATGGTGCATGTGAGTGCCTGTGTGTGTATCCCACTGGCTAGCTAATCACTGCCACTTTGTACTAACCTACACTCATACCATGGTTACCGCTGATACTGCTGATAATATTATTAAAGGAGAAGTCCAGTATTTGCACTTCGAGCCCCATTCCTGGTTGTTTATGATGAAATAGAGTGGTTAAGACCAAAATCTTGACGATTGCTCCTTCTCTGACAATTTGGAGAATTTGGCTTTCCCCTGCCTGGCTTAACAATGCTGTCTATGGCCATGTGTAAATCTGTCCTAAAACCACCTTAAACGTTCGTTTTCAAAGCCATGAAACTCACCCAGTGGTCAGTGGTGTTCGTTTATGTTCCCACATAAAAATCGTAGCAAGGGGGGGTAAAAATAAAGAATGTCAACACAAACTGTGTAACTGCGAGACAGAAATCATTCAAGAAAAAGGGAATAAACCTCAAGATCTTGAATGACACAAAAAGGTGACGACAGCACATGAACAATGGCATAAATAAAAATGAGCTTGATGCAGATAATGACAAAATAGATAGAAAGAATTATAAATAATCAACTAATGCATTTCTAATGCCTCATTACATTGAACCCGACTCTGAATTGTCAGCGTCTATTGAAATCAAACCATGAGAGAATGATGCTGAGAGCTTTAAAGAAAGGTAATTAATGTTGCGGATTTCACACTACAAACAAAGACATATTGATGCTGACAGTGTCAAGTGCGGTGTGTGTTAATGTGGGAGGTGTGTGTGTATGTCTTTCTGCTGGTATATGCTAGTATGAGGGTGGTGGTGTTGAAAGGATTGATATTTGAATTGTCAGCACATGTGAGTGATTATCCACCATGTACATACTGAGGTGTATTTGTTTGTATTAGCTCATGCATGAATCATATAATTGAATAAAACCACCTGTTCTATTAACTGAAAACACTCTCATTCTCTCTCTTTTTGTGTCTTTCTTTCTGTACAAACATACGCTGTTGCTCCTTACATCCTTGTTCATCACATGCGTTAAACTGTGGGCCGTCTTGTGACACATTCATGCTTCTTGTACTGGTGCAGCCACAGTGCTGTATGCCAGCCATGTGCTATGCAATAATTAACTCTTCTCTGAGCTGTTCCAGCCATTAAAGCAGTAAAGAGTGAGGTTGAGTAGAAAGGGCTATTTGTCCAAAGGCCAGAGCAGACAGTCAGGCCTATTGATGAGATGCTGGAGCTAATCAGGAATAGTGGCTGCCGTGCCCTGAATAGCAGCCTTGATGTGTTTTTTTGTGGGAGAAGGGAAACCAGTGCCACACAAAAGTCAGGCTGTCCCCCTCATCACTGCTGTCATAGCGTTTTATTTTCACATCATTGAGGCATGGAATAAAACTGAGTCCTGGCTGTAATGTTTAACTTTTGGCTTAGCATTACAGGTCCAGTGTGTTGGATTTAGTGGGATATAATGGCAGAAATGGAATATGACATTAAAAGTATGTTTTCTTCAGTGTATAATCACCTGAAAATAAGCAGCATTGTGTTTTTGTTGCTGTAGAATGAGCTACTTATATCTACATAGCAAGCAGGTCCTCAATCCCTGAGTGTGCCATACTGCACTGCCATGTTTCTACAGTAGCCCAGAGCGGACAAACCAAACACTGGCTCTGGATGGGCTCATTCATGTTTCTGCATTTTCACTTTGGCCACCATATTTAGCAGCCCCTCTGTGACGAGAGCTCAGAAAAACACTGATTTTTTAAATGTGAAGCTGCTTTATTAACTGTTTTTACTGGTCCAGTCATCCGGTCTATTTGTTTTGGAGAGGAGGAGACCTCTGCGGATAATTCAACTCCTGGTAAAAACCTCCTGAACAATAAACACTGAAGGAATTCTAACCAGGAGAAGTTTCAGCTGGTCGCAATGTGCAGTCCTCATTCCTAGATGCCACTAAATTCTACACACTGCTCCTTTAACAGCCTGTACATCATAGAAGTGCTGGCATTTGTGATGTGGCCATGACTACAAAGGAGACTTATTGATAAACTCATGGATACCTTTGTGTGCTAAAAACATGTTCAACCTCAATGTTAGCATAGCTTAGCTCACATCATAAATGTTTATGATATCAAGTGGCAGCTTGGTTTAAAGTCACTTTTCGACTTCTCCAGAGATGGATGGCCAGACTAATGAAAGCACATATTGTAATTTGCATACATATTAAGTCACTAATTTCACTGTTAACAAAGAATGAGCTCATATCAAACCTCCAATTCATTTCCGAACACATACGTCCACAGCCACAGCACACAAGATGGATAAATATGCATTTCTGAAAAAATGGTGTTGATGAAATATTACAAACAGCTCTCTATATAATGCAAAATAGTTCAATAGAACCCCAACTACATCCTAAAAAGTGAAGTTAAATCACCACCTCTATAAACAGTTTCAACAAAAATTGAACATTTTAACCTTCATGAAAGAAGGATTTATTGCATTGACTGTTACATCACATTTTTTGTATTTATATCAACAGTAATAAACTGGCAGCTGAGTATAAATTGGTTCTCTCCTGGTAAGAAAGAGAAACCGTCAAATTCCCTTCAAACAGAACCCTTTCATACATGTAATTTCCGGCTGGTGGCTGTTTGCTGCAGTTTGCATGAGCCTGGAGGGCAATTGTAGGGTCAGCCTCTCCTCTGCAGCGCTTCCACTGCTCATCAGTTGTGTTATCTAATGGTCTGATGACTTAAGGGAGGGGTCGGAGCCACAGGCTTAACCAACATATACTGTTTACCTGTGAGTTAAAGGCCACTGGGCAACATTTAAACACGCAAGCTGTATTCACACGCAAACAGAGGGCAAGCACTGTTGGTCCACACAGTAAGACTAAATCTACCACAATGATATATTTCACTGTATTCAATACAATTTGCTGTATTAGCATAACAAATCAATGTTTTATAACGCTGCTCTATGAAAAGACTTTCCCAGAACTCTCAAAAGGCTTGTCAAGACACACACTGGGGCCAAAACTCTTTCTTTTTTCCTTTCTTTCTGTCTTTTTATCTCTGTTTCTCTGTGCCCACGTGTTATACGCTTTTGGTCCGGGCTGCTGAATGGGCCCCAGTGTTTGCCCTCTCCTTATCGTGTGACCTTTGATCTGTTTGGACAGCGTGACCAACAGAGGCTGCAAGGAGAAGAGACACCCGAGTCAGAGCAGAGGAACGCCGGCACAATTCAATCGTAAAGGCACTAAATGAAATGCAAGGATTAAAAAAAAAACATTCATAGCATGTAAAATGCATCAAGTGCACATTCATGCGGATAAAATGCAAATATGATATATCCACTGTATTTTTAATACTCTTTTAGAACTTCACTGTGTCCCTGCTAAACTCTGCAGTGACCTCTAAATATCAACCCATGACTAGTAAATCACAGCATGGCTTTGTACTGACATGCATGAGAGATATGCCACACCTGCAACCTACACAGTGAGATCTCCCGATGCAAGCTTACTTCTGACTTTTACATCAAGAAAACTGTGACATCAACAAAGCTAAAGCTCCATTTCTGTGGAACATCGTGGCACCACTTGTTTGCATTTACAAACAGTCACTGCCCTTGGGTGTGCAGTATAGAGTAAAAATAGCACAGTCAGCCTTTGTCCCCTTAACTCTTTGTTGTTCTTCCCTCCCTGCTGTCCTCTCACCCCCCTTTAACCACCGCTGCCTCCCCTCAACCTGCTGTCACCCTGTCCTGCTTCTGCGTCTCCCTCCATTGACTTACTGTAACAGTCCCTACTTTTTTTCCACTGTCCTGACTTTGCTGAATTTACAGTTGGCCATTCAGATTTATACCAGCTATGCTAAGTCATAAAAACAGAAATATATTGACAAGAAAAATTTGCATTTATAGCAACCATACTGGTTTCTAATAATCTGTCAAACCCAGCTATACTGTCATATGCCATTATCAGTCATCTGCTTACTTTTTCACATATTCATTTCTTTGATAAGTATTTCAGTTTTTACTTTAACACATGTTATGTCCACATTTGTATGTTTGCTTGACAATACATTATCCCATTTTTCTCCATTTTGTTAAAAGATTAAAGTGTGAAAGGCACACTTGATGTTTTCATTAGATCTGTCAACAAGAAAGATATGAACCAAGACAAGCACAATTAATCAGCGTTACACAGCATTTCTCCAAACATTACTGCATTAAAGTTTTCCCACAGTTTACTGGCTGGTGCCAGACTGATGATGTGAAACCATGCAGTTGTGTGTTTGCCCAGCAGAGGGCTGAGGCAGCACCAAAATCAGTACAGAAACAACAAATCCCAGACAGGATAGAAGAGCTGTGTATGAAATATGCAGGACTTCTCTAAAACACTCTTTTTCCCTTCAAGCCTTACTTTCTTTTAAAGTTTAATCTAAATGTCCTTTTAAAAGCTTTGATTCAAATCTATTTCCAAGTTAAATAAAGATTACTTTTTGCTCTATGACCACTTTAAACTGAAATACGTGTGATTTTCTTCCAAAATCATACACAGTTTTCTCCGTGCTGCTGATTCAGATTAATTAAGCACTGTCCATGGCAACCAGACGACAACAAAAAGCCTCTGCCACTCTCTCAACCGCCATGGCCACTGTTGCCACGGAGACCCATTCAGATGCCCGGTGGTGACCTCTGACCTGAGGGGAGGCTGGTGAATGTAGCTGAAAGGGGCGGCTGGGCTGGGGCATCTGGGGTATCATCTGGCGCCTAACAAAGCCCCTCGCCAGCTGGGGAGGAGGGCAGGAGATACAGAGAGAGAGGGAGCTGGAGGACGGGGCACAGAGGAGAGGGGAGTGGAGAGAAAGAGAGAGCACCCTTTTCTTCTTGCCCTCTTCAGAGAGAGTGGCCATTGACACTGTGCATCTCATTAAAATCTGTGCACCCTCCCTCCTCTCCCCTCCCCTCCTTCTCTCTCTGGAGCACAGGGCCCAGGCAGCTGCCTGTCCTGCTCTGGCCATTCAAGCTCAAGTGCAGTCCACTGCAGGATAGAGAGAAAAAAGGCAGACAGAGAAGGTTGGGAGTTGGGGGGGTGACGGGGGGGTTAGGTTTGGAAGAGGCCTTGGACATATGCCACCACCACTGGGAGTGGAGAGGCTGCACAGAGAGAGACATCGCTCTGCTGTTTTATCTTAAAATGCTTTCTTCTTCTTTTTCCTAAAAATGTTTATCAAGTTAAAAATGAAACAAAAATGATGCTGATGAGAAAAAAGATGTGCACAGAAAAATTCCCTCTCCTCCCACTTTGATTCACCTCTTAAAACACTGCATGTTTACAGTTTGATTTCATTGCTCTCCCTCTTCATTGAAAAAAAGAATGCCACACACAGCATGCATCCTGCGTCACTTTTTGTGCATATTTTAAAAGATGTAAGTGAGCTCAAGAGTGATGTGATGTCACCAAGGCGCCAGACACGGCCCCATCCATGTGCGGATGGACGGCAGGATAAAACATGCAAACAGCTGCCGGGTGGCAACACGCGTAATCACAGACTGCAAACAATGACACACACACCCGTCAACCTCCCAGAGCCCCTCTGGTGTCCCTACGCCCCCGAAGGACATTGTGGATATGCACGGGGCTCTCTGAGGGTCATGGTCATGTAATGTGTGTGTGCGTGTGTGTGTGTGTGAAGCCAAGAGAGCACAGCAGGACTGCTGTCAAAACAGAAAATCTGCCATGGGGTGCAAAAGGTGGGGGATCTGTAATAAGGGAGGGGAGAAATTACTAATATGAGGGGCGGGGCTTAAACTGGTGGATGCTATGCTAATGAGATAATAACACTGCAGGTAGTGGAGAGTGAAGCATAAGTGGAGGTGTAATTACTCACAGAAATATGACATGTTTAAATAAGTGCACGCAAACAAACTTTTAGGCATGTGATTGTTAAAGGACAGCCTACAGAGCTGATAGAGTGAAAACAACATGTACCACATGTCTGGAGGAATCAGCCTCAACTCTCCTTCCTCTGTTTTTCACTCCTCACAAGCGGGTTTGGATTCCTAAATTCAAGGGTACAGCAACAGAGCCCCTTGTCCCCCACCTCTCTCCTCTCTCTCTCTCTGTCATCTCCGCTGATGAATGGGGCTTTGCGTGTGGATTTTAATTACTGCTCTGTCGAGGTGGGAATTGGCCATGCATTAAATTGGAATGAGACACATTTTTCCCCTCAGCAGGGGCGGGAGGAGAATGGAGGGTAAAAGGAGAAACTGGTTACTGTATATTAATTGAACCATCCAGTTCTCCCATAACTGTGTGAGGCTGACAAAAAAGAGGAGCATGGAGAGAAGAAGTGCACATTTTTACAGGCAGGAAAAGTACACAGGAGTTACGGAAGTTTACTGAGAGGTTCTGTCGACTTGGCCGGTTTATCCCAAGTGTCAAAACTGTGGCATAAAGGTGACTTGTTTTATGACTGTGGCTTCTCTTTGGATTGCAGTAATTTATTTATCCAGTATACTATAAGTGGAGGAAATCATATAGGCAGAGCACCGCAGGACTCCGACATGGTTGGCAAGGGCATATGCAGTTATGATGAAGGTCTATCTGTGTCAATTATCTCTGATTAAAAAGGACATTACATAGGTCAAATTCCATTTTGCAGTCTGCCAGTGCAGCTTAGCAGCATCAAAGAAATGTGAGCTTTGAATCCATTCATGCACACACACGCACACACAGATAGGCTCCCATTGCAGGCGTGGTGTTCAGTGGACCAAGGAAGGCACTAGTTTTTTTTTTCATTTCCAGGAATTGATAAAGCACCTGAGCTCTGGTGGAAATGGTAGAGATGTTAAAGTTTATGACCAGGATGTCACCTTTAAATGGCTGATAAAATGTAAATACCTCTGGGAATCTATAGAGCAAGCTCAGTGATATCAGATTTTACAGCATCACTTGTGATGTATAACACATGAGGGATGACTGGCAAATTGTTTATAGGTTAAATATGTACAAATAACTTCTATTTTCCTGCAAAGCTCAATGATTAACAGTGTATTTAGGGTGCCAGCAAGATCAAACATTTGCTTTTTCCTTTCATAAGTTCAAGTAGCCACCATTACCAGTGATCAATGACCATCTGAGCTGCTTGACATGGTCATGTCATATTTACCAACTTTATGAGCTGAAGAGGATCGCCTAGATGCTCCATTAAACACCTGACTGGTGGTGTGACATTTTTAGCTGCTCTATCAGGATGCTATTCCAGAATAACAGTGCTTTTATTGTGGCACATGAGGTGGGGAATCAATCATGCTCTAAAATAAGGTCGCTCATTCTGTCAAATGGGGGGAAAAATCTAAACAGACCAGCAATCACATTAGCTGGCTGTAGAGAAAGGTGGCTCATTCTAGTAGGTAGGGGATACCCATCAGAGGTCTGTTCATCTAATCCATGGGGATATTTCCCACTTGTATTCCACTCCTCATCCTAAAGAAGCAAATTAAATAGTCTCTGGTGCATGGTGAACCAAGGGATACTGAGGATTCACTGGCTGCATCCTTCAGATTTTTTTCCTAAGACACTCTCTGTCACATCTGTAACAGCTTTTCATAATGTTTGAAATGCCAAGAAATGTTGACTCTGTATCCAGACACAGTATCTTGTATCTTGTGTTTTCTTGTCATTACATGTTAGTGTTAGTGAGTTCCTTTGTTGGCTCTCTCCAAAATACACATGCACTGGATAAATTACTCTCCAGCAAGTGATGTGCTTCACTCCCTGTGTAGATTTTGTCATGTACAGAGCAGCATCAGTAGCAGCTGGCTTAATCACTTAGAGCAGTGGTTGTCAAACTGTGGGGCAGGATCCTTTGAGTGGGCACAGAGCCTCTGCAGGTGGGGCATGGATGACCAGGAGAAAAATAAGTTTGATGAAAGTACAAGAGTTTGCTGATGCTATCATGCTGACCTGAAAATCACAAAAAAAATCTTTTTTATTAGTTGCCTCCCCGATTATTGTTAATGGTTGATAAAAATTTTTTGGCTTCTGAGGGGGGCACAACAGAAAAAGTTTGAGAACCACTGACTTCGACACACACAGCCTCATGTGAGATTTCTCTTGCTTCAACAAGCCACTTGAACTATTTGGAGGTCAGTGTGGCTGCAAGACATTAGCCAAATTTTAATATTGATTTACAATTGCTTATTGAATTTAGTAAGACTATACAGTCTCTTGCAACATGAATCATGAAAAGTGAAGCTACTCCCACAGCCCCCCATTGCAGTTCAGAAAATAATATAAAGGCATTTAAAGACATTGCAGACTGCACACTCATTCCTGACTTTATATTAAAACATATGAGTTAGATTTTAAAGATTTAAATCTTTCAACATGTATCTTGTCACCTCCTCCCAGTGAGCAGAGATGTATTCCCAACTGTAGCTACTGAACTGGGGTCATGTCCTCTGTATTTATAAAGATCATTTTTGGGGCTTTTTGCCTTAAGGTGATCGTTGATAGTGTTAGGTATGAAGGGGGAAGAGAGAGCAGGAACGACATGCAGCAAGGGGCCGCAGGCTGAAACTGAACCCACAGCCGCCGCAGCAAGGATATCGCCTTTGTACATGGGACGCCTGCTCTGCCCACTGAGCTACTAGGCTACGGTCCTCTGTATTTTTAGTGGGAATTTGAGAGCTTTAGTGACCTGGAGACAAAAAATATACACGCAGTGAGTAATTTTTAGTCTGTTTCCTGTATTTTTAGACTTAAACTTAAGCTTAAACTTAAAAATATAATATACACCTTGTTCAGTATATTTCCTGTGTAGGTGCATTTGGGAGGACGTAAACTCAAATTTCTAAGATCCTGGCCTCAGTCCTGTTCCCACCATTTTTTATACAAAATACAAGCCTTTTATTCTTTGAAATTTGACAAATTCACACTTCATTATCTCAACTGGGGTAAATGGACATTCCTAGCACTCTGGGATTCAGGCTAAATATACAGGTCTTTCATCAAAGCTAACAGGAAGGGAAGCTGATTTAGATGTTGTGTTTTCAAAGTGAAGGAGAGATAGCAACTTCCTGTCTAGAGTCTCAGAGCCAGTAAATGTTGCCTGAAAGGAACTTTTCTATAAATAGTATCATCATTGTTCAGGTCACATTGATGGAAGATGACTTAAGACTTCATGTAATTTGTGTCTTTTGGATAATGGGAGCATGAAACTTAATAGGATTACAGTGTAAGATAAGACTTTGAAGTGCATATCTTGCGGCAGTGTTTCCCTTTACAACAATCTGTGTTTCTCTGAAGTAGCCGCAAAATGATAGAGCTGAGTGTAAAACCCAATATAACTCACATTTTCTGTCAATTATTTACTGTCTCTAGATAAGACCATGACCTCAAGTGTCTCCTAGTCAGAGGTCTTTGCTGTGACGTGAGCTCAGCTGCTTTTAAGGGATTCATAAAGTTCTCTTTTGTTGGAGGATGAGCGTGTCCAGCTGACCGTGGCTTTGAAGCAAATTCAGCCATCATATGATTTGATTGGAGGTTGGAGAGGTCAAGACATGGTCATCTGTGATCAGCTGACAGGCCGAGCTGCTCTCTGATAACAGACCAGACGGGCAAAGGACAGGAAAAGCATGACTTGGAAACAACACGTGACCCTGACAAATATCTTTGTTTATTTGTCCATGTTTGTCTCTTTTATTCTTTTAGACACTTTTCCACTCTTCTTAAAAGTGTGTTATAATCAGCTCTCTTCAGCCAACCACTTCCCTCCTCTCTCAGTATACTGAAGCCCAGTGCTCTGGAGATTTTTATTTATTTATTTTTTGCTGAATTATTGATTTTTTGTTGGGATCTGTAGCATCATGTCATTGAGAGTGTTGAGTTTCTCAGGCCTGATGACACAGTACTAATAAGAAAGGATGCTAAACTGCTTTTTTAGTCCTTTTTCTTTTGGAATTACTCCCATTTTTAATTCTGTCGTTGTTGCTCCTTAAAGGTTTGTTGTTCCAGAATATTGATGCCCCTCGAAAAACCCCAGTCAGGAAAAAAGGCAGGGAAATTCATCACTTTTTCTATGAATCAGCAAAGTAAAACACTTTGAAGAGATGGTTGGAGTATTTTAAAATGGGGTTGTTTGAGGTACTCCATAGTGAGTGTAATACATAAAGTAGAAGTCGGTCAGCTACTCCTGGAGTAGCAGGAGGAGTATGGACATGGAAGTGAAGCAATGTTCTACTGTTGACAGGGTCAGCAGCAGCAAAACATATTTTAGCCGCCAAAGAAAAGGCCCACCAAAAAAAAAAAATTGATATCATTTTAAGTGTATATTTAGAATATTTTCAGTGCTTTACCTTTCCATAAGACAGTGATTTCTGATGGGGAACTAATGTTGTTACATCGCTCTCTTCAAAGCCAGACTTCATAGAGAAAAACAGTAATTTAACATTGCTGAACACAGCAGTTTCCGATCCATCGCTGCCCGTATCGGTTAGTTTTTTTATGTTATTGTGTGACTTTGGCTATAAAAAGGGTTAGTTCAGATTCACCAAAGTCACACAATAACAAAAATTAAATAACTGATGGAGGCAGCAGTAGAACAGCAGCTCCCATGTACAGTTTTTGTTTTTGTCAACAGTGTCAATGTTTTTGTTTGGTGGTTTAGAAGAGAGTGTAGATGGGAAACTGAAGCCAATAGCAGCTTCCCTGTCAAAAAAGGCTGTATTTTGGAGAGGTAAAACAGTGAAAATATTCTATATATAATGTACACTTTGACTGTTATTGTTTTGATTCTGCCCTTGTTCAAAGCAGTACAATATTTTGCTTCTGTAGCAGTACTCTGTCTGCTTCTTAAAATTAGGGTCGTGCCACCTGGCATCTTCTGTGGGTAATACACTGACTATGGATAAGTACAATAAGTAACTCATCCAATGCCACATCGAAAGATTCAAAAGACCTAAACTATCCCTTTAAGTCAGCTCTAAACACAGTAAATCAATTGGATTTGTTGATTCAATTTTGCTTTACATGGTCTTTAAAATCCCTTAACATGCGGTTAAAAATGAACAATTTCGTACGGATTTAACATTTTATTGCTTATGCCTCCTAAATCACCATCTGATATCTTTTCTCCCTCTGGCATGCTTTGAAATGTCAGATCAACTTGAAAAAACCCAAGTGTTGATAATCCGATTACTATATTTTATAATAACTGTGATAAAGCAAAGTTACCAGTTTTCAAACTTTAATCTCATTAAAGTAATTTACTCCATCAACCTTCTTATCCTATCAACCCAGCTCTAATCCTCAGATTATAAAAGGAATACACAGGCCCTCAGAAGTTTATTCTATCCTACATTTCCCCATACAACCAACTTTTCCCACTCCCCTTTCCTTCCCCTCTGCTGCGGCTTTTCCCTCCCTTTTTCCTTCCTCTTCACCTCCTCTTTTTCCCACTCCCTCCCTCCGTCTCTCCTTCTCCTCCTCAGCTTGTTAATGGAGTGTTGGCAGCGAGCCAGGGGAAGCCTTGCTCTGTAGGTCTTCCCTCCTTGGCAGAGCTCCCAGTGTGTTTGTGTGTGTGTGTGCGAGTGTGTGTGTGTGTGGTGCAGAGCTCTCTCATAATCACTGCCATTCAGCACCTCGCCGGAGTGTGTCCGTGTTTACACGAGAGGGGTCAGGGAGCAGGCAACAACTCTCTCTCTCTTTCACTTCAGACACACACACGCACACACACTAGCATAAACAAATGCCCACACAAGCACGTGCACAAACAGAGGTCAAGAAGGAAACAAGGCACATAATCAAAATATTACGGGTATGCTCTACAGTAATCTTAGTGGGCGACAGAAAGAGGTGTAAACGTTCTATTTTTAGCACCAAAGATGACTTAATTCATTCTGTATCAGTCGATAATATCTTCTACATCATGCTCATGGAACACACTATTTTGTGATTGGTCTGTTTACTGGTGAGTTTCCTGGAACACCCCGATTATAACAACGTCCTAAATCAGGTCTAGGTTATTACACCTTGATTGCTTTAATGGTTTTGGGCATCATTCCAAATTGTAATAATAATATAGACTCACCAAGTTAATTACTGTGATTTAGCAAAAGTTAGACAAATATAATTTAAAAAGGTTTTTAGAGCTTCTGTTCTGAAGGTAGTGAGCATTTAAATATAAAGCACACCTGGCCCAGGTGTGGTTCATGATGTTAATGACGACCCTCTGCCTGTAACAAAAAGAACCAGGAAAATGGGCACACCTGCTGAAGTGGAGGGGTCGTCACAAGATCATTTTGCACTTAGTTACACTCATGCAAGTTAGACATTATAAATAAAATGAAAACTTTTCTAAACCTATAAAGTTAGAAATAGAAAACAGGTGTAAGACGTATTACAAAAATGGACAGTGATAATCTCGCAGCAGTGAGGCGGCCCCAGTTTTTAGAGCCAGGTGCTGCAGCTGCTCTCCACCGACTGCAAGACCCAGGGCATGATGGGAAATGCCTGGCTCTCACCTGCTCTAACAGCTGATTGGTTCAGATGTTTACTCAACAAGATGACGTTTTAGATAAACTTTTAATTTTTGTTGAATTTCGGAGATTTAAATTTTATTTGTCTGATTTGAAGGTGTCTGTTCACAGAATACACGTTGTGTTACTGATGGTGAAGTTAAGTCGTCAGAGACTGAACACATTCATCATAAACTATACAGAGTCTACTGTATATTAACATTGGACTGTTTTAATCATTGAAGTAACCTGTTTAGCAACACAGAGACTTGTGGTCAGTGGGATGTAAAGATTCTTAAAAGTATTTTTTCCTCTGACAAATTTATTTAGCCTGTTAAGCACTGAGTTGCAGGTGGCATCTTGTCTGGTAGCCTCGGGCACCAGTGTATGAATGTGTGTGTGAATGGGTGAATGTGACTCATAGTGTAAAAACTTTGACTAGAAAGGCGCTATACAAATGCAGGTCCATTTACCATTTACCATTTAGCTGAGAGGACAAGTCTGCTCTGCAGCAGCAAACTGATATGATGCTGATTTACATGAGAATTCATGTCAAATGGAGGTTGAACCATCAACAGAAATTACAGACCGCCCGTATTTTAATAAATCAGTCTATCATAATTAAAACAACTGGACACTAAGAACAAACTCAAATATAAATCTGACAATATTTTAATAAATCGACATCATATCGGACAGGATGTGAGTGTTTCTGTGACTTCCTGTCTGGACTGAAGGCTGCTGGAAACTGAAGGGAACATGTCCAACTTGACCGCAGCTTTTTGTTACCGCCCCTTACTGCATCTTGCCTGATCTCATTTACTTTACAGGCGAGATGCAGTTCATCTAGAACAAGCCTAATGAGTGTGCTACGATGCTCCAGTTGGACAGCCCCAAAGGTTAGCCTCCAGCTAACCTCCAGGCTAACTCAGAACTAAGAGCCATATTTCCATGATAACACCCAGTGACACCTGTTGGCCAGTGGTGCCAGATGATCTAAAAGGAGGAAAACATAGCTCATAGTTTGTGGTTTGCTGATGATGTTGCATGAGCAACAAGAAAGGTAGGAGTTTTCAGAGACAAAACAATAGAGATAAAATTATACATCTCTGAGGGTATCATCAGTTACTTTAGGCAGAGTTAATCAACAGGCTGAATCCAAAAAACCAAGAAAAGGACACTAGGAAACAAAAGGCTGGAACGCTAGACACACAAGGAGCTAAGACGAACTGGCACTGAAAGAAAACAAGACACACACTAAATACTTTAGTGAGGGGAAGGATAACGAGACACAGGTGAAGCTAATCAGGGCGGGACAGACAATCAGACACAGGTGAAGTCATCAAAAGGGAGGGAAAACACACAGGGGCAGGAAGTGAGGTGAGAGATGTGAGTTTCTTGAGCTGTGATATTTTCTGCTGCTGTGAATGTCAGCTGATCTGCCTCAGCCATATTTTTAGTCGTAATTTATTCCAGAACTGATGACAAATTAGTCCCACTTAAGATAATCAAGAACTAGACAGCTTTGTGCAACAGATAGATTTAGATGTCTATCTGAAGTCTGACTAAGTTTGATCAAAGCCATAGTAAGCCTGTCTTTGTGAAACTTGTCCCTGCGTGGGTGAAGATATTGTTAAAGGCATACGATGCAGGGTTATCTGGTTTCTGTTTTTAAACCTGTCCACCACAAAAGTGAAGGTTAAAGCCAACCCCAGATTCACTTTTGTTTGGCGTTTCACCTTGCTATATTTTCGGTTTCTTGGATGCCTGCTGTGATCTGGCACCTGATCACTTTGTATAAAGCCCTGACCTCACCTGATAGCTGTGGAAGTACACGCCCATAAAGGTCTTATACACAGAAAATAGGAAGAAAGTAAGAAAAAACAGGAAGAGGGATATGAGAGGACTGAGAGAGACTACCTCTGTACAGATAGACTGTTGTTTAGAAAAACACTGCACTGTATGTCTTTAAAAAAAGGTCTGACACGGCAAGAGTCACAAGCGGTCATATGATTATACAGGTTTCACACAAAGCCTCAGGTGAGACAAACTTCTTTCAAAGAGAAAACAAAGTCAAACCATAAAGTCATGACCCAAACTGTCTGTTGAAAACATCAGTCACAGTGTACAGACCTACGAGGGGATTATACACCCAACATTTTAGGTATGCTCACTTTCAGTTTTTTGGGGGGAAGATAATTTGTTCTAATGAACGATTTGATCGCTGCTCCGAGAAATGGTAATAAAACCTTGTTGTGTAACATCACTTGCTCACATGTCAATCAAGACTGCATTTAGCAGGTTGGTATTTAGGCCTATGTTTAGACGCACACTGACGTGTGAAATGGAGGTGGCACATACTGGAGTCATAACTTGTCAGCGTCCCCCCAAGCAGTGCCACATAAAAACATGAATTTAAAAGCTGTTACATGAAAATACTGGTTTATACAACAAGGAAGTTGATGTCATGTGTTGATGGTTGTTAAGGTTTGCGTGAGTCTTCCTCCCAGATCAGCACTCAGAATGCTGTGATGGACTAACGGCTTCAAAACTGTGTGCATACAAACACAGTGTATAGTTCTATGTGCATGTAAATAATCTTTGGCTGCACTCACGAAAAGCTCTGGTAGACTGGTAGACTCCAGTTTTTGCTGGCAGGAGCATGTTAGTGACAGCTCCCAGCAGGGCAACCTGTACCACAGGTTTGAATGTACAGTCACTTTGCTCACATTGACAGGTATTGTAAGTAACTAATTGCAGCAAAGAGTCCCCTGGCATGGAGGAATGTGGCTCGTTCTCTCTCTCGTTCTGTCTGTTGTCTCTCTGTAATCTGTTATTCTTTTTTCTCTCTCTCTAATAGCTACCCTCTGCTCTTCCCCCTGAGGGCCTGTGGGCCATTCTCTTTATATTTGCATGTCAGGAGTGGGTGTGTGAGCAGTTCAACTGTCTGTTTGAATCTCAAATAGCCCAGGGATACACCACTCATCACTGGATGGCAATTCTGCTTCTTGGGAGAAAATGATGAAACACCTTCAACTGTGACACTGACTACCTTTGGGGCTGTCCAAACACAATTACCATTTTACAGAGTTAGAGAGTTAATATTCATGATCCTGGTAACTGACTTTGGTGCATGTTTTTTATTAACTGCTGCAGGACCAGTGGTACCTCTTCTACCGGTTCCTGCCAGTATGTGTCTACAAAATGTTTTATGGGTATTTGTGTATGTCTGCATGTGCGTGTGAGCAAACATGCCATTTCAGAAGAACATTTACATCCGGCCTGTGGGTGAGACACATAGGCAGACAGTAAAATGAGAGACAGGAAACAATAGAAATACAGATAGAAACATGCACACAGCGTCTTTGCTCTATTCTCCCAGCATGCTTTACTCCCCTGGAGGTAAATCTGCTGCTGTAAAACAAGTAACATGATTGTTATTAAATGAGAGCATTATATACAATAGACTGACTGTGGGGTTTTTATTAGTTGTAACATCATTTACCATAATTTATTCATAACTAATCAGATTTAGCTTGATTTAGTGACAAACACTGCGAGGGGACAGCTCCTGCTGTGATACAAGTTGCCTACAGGCTGGGAACATGTGACCCATACAGTGAACTGAAGTGTTTTCTATATGCCGTATTAGGACTTTTATGAGAAACATAAAAATGTTTGAACATAATTTATAGAGAACATTTGCTGTACTTAGTAATCTGTTATATATGTTTACAGAGAGATATCTGTTGATATGTCATATATGGACATCTCAGCCTTCTGCATTTTCTTTTAATCATACATAAATGTTGGTTACTCTGCAGTGCTTTGGCACTGATGAGGTGCTTTACAGCACTGCTGCCACAAAAACAAACTTTCTAAGTCCATATATTGTTCATTAGAGGCTCTCTACTTGTTCTTTTTTCCCAGTTAATAAAACTAAACTAGGCTGAAGAACCAGAAGAGAAACTATAAAGAACAATAGAGAGGCTTTAAAGGTTCTGTACTGGTTCCTCAACTACATTAAAATAGCCTACACATTGTGTATTTCCAAAGATTCACAAATTAAGACAGCAGGCTCTTTTTAATATGCACTGTTAATATGTTTTCCTACGAAAAGTATTGCACCAAAATTCTCAGATATATCCAACTCAATGATGAGCCAGTAATTTTTGCATAACCCATGTAATTTGGAAGGCTGTGATCACATGACTAATGTGCTGATGGGAGTAAAGAAGAAAGTGGAAAGCGGTCCTGTCAGGCAGCAGGTTGGGGTGCTGAATGGGTCACAACACACAAAGCTTTTCCCCGAGACTTTCCCCAGACAACCAGTGTTTGGAACAGAACTTTGAGTGAGTCATTTTTACAGTGCATCCGGAAAGTATTCACAGCGCTTCACTTTTTCCACATTTTGTTATGTTACAGCCTTATTCCAAAATGGATTAAATTCATTTTTTTCCTCAAAATTCTACACACAACACCCCATAATGACAACGTGAAAAAAGTTTTTGAGATTTTTGCAAATTTATTAAAAATAAAAAAAAAGAGAAATCACATGTACATAAGTATTCACAGCCTTTGCTCAATACTTTGTTGATGCACCTTTGACAGCAATTACAGCCTCAAGTCTTTTTGAATATGATGCCACAAGCTTGGCACACCTATCTTTGGGCAGTTTTGCCCATTCCTCTTTGCAGCACCTCTCAAGCTCCATCAGGTTGGATGGGAAGCGTCGGTGCACAGCCATTTTCAGATCTCTCCAGAGATGTTCAATCGGATTCAAGTCTGGGCTCTGGCTGGGCCACTCAAGGACATTCACAGAGTTGTCCTGAAACCACTCCTTTGATATCTTGGCTGTGTGCTTAGGGTCGTTGTCCTGCTGAAAGATGAACCGTCGCCCCAGTCTGAGGTCAAGAGCGCTCTGGAGCAGGTTTTCATCCAGGATGTCTCTGTACATTGCTGCATTCATCTTTCCCTCTATCCTGACTAGTCTCCCAGTTCCTGCCGCTGAAAAACATCCCCATAGCATGATGCTGCCACCACCATGCTTCACTGTAGGGATGGTATTGGCCTGGTGATGAGTGGTGCCTGGTTTCCTCCAAACGTGACGCCTGGCATTCACACCAAAGAGTTCAATCTTTGTCTCATCAGACCAGAGAATTTTGTTTCTCATGGTCTGAGAGTCCTTCAGGTGCCTTTTGGCAAACTCCAGGCGGGCTGCCATGTGCCTTTTACTAAGGAGTGGCTTCCGTCTGGCCACTCTACCATACAGACCTCCTGTCTCGGAGGTCTACAGACAATTCTTTTGACTTCATGCTTGGTTTGTGCTCTGACATACACTGTCAACTGTGGGACCTTATATAGACAGGTGTGTGCCTTTCCAAATCATGTCCAATCAACTGAATTTACCACAGGTGGACTCCAATTAAGCTGCAGAAACATCTCAAGGATGATCAGTGGAAACAGGATGCACCTGAGCTCAATTTTGAGCTTCATGGCAAAGGCTGTGAATACTTATGTACATGTGATTTCTTAGTTTTTTATTTTTAATAAATTTGCAAAAATCTCAAAAAAACTTTTTTCACATTGTCATTATGGGGTGTTGTGTGTAGAATTTTGAGGAAAAAAATGAATTTAATCCATTTTGGAATAAGGCTGTAACATAACAAAATGTGGAAAAAGTGAAGCGCTGTGAATACTTTCCGGATGCACTGTAGGTACACTGTTACCAAGTTTCTTTACCTAAACCTAACCACAGTTACTTTTCATGCCTAAAATCAACCAGTGGAACTTTACTCGCCTAAACCTAAAGTTAGCCATCCATGTTTTTTTTTTTCCTAAACCTAACCACAGTTACGTTACTTGATTAAAACTTTAATTTACAAAATTTGGAAAAAATTGCTCATCACAATTTCTAAGAGCCCATCGCATCTCTAGATTTAATGTTTTGTTTGACCAACAGTCCCAAAACCCAAAGCAATTTTAGAGAAAGAGTATCTCTTCACATTGGGAGGGCTGGAACGAGTGAATGATTGGCATTTGCTGAAATGATTAATCAATTATCAAAAGTAATTTTGCTCATTCATCTCAGCTGCACGTCTGTAAAACCAAAAAGAAAATTATGAATTAAAAACAGGTTTAAACAGTAATGCTCATATGAGTACACAGTGTTTAAAATTTTAGCATTAATTCCTCCAAAGCTTATAGCTCCAAGATTTTTACAGTAATATTGGAAGCAGAATTAGCTGAGAATTATGAGAGTGTACTGGTTAGTTACACGGTATTTAAATTAAGGACGAATTAGCTTTAAACAGTTAAGCTCATATAAACAGCATGTGGCTTAGTTTGGTAAGAACATGCATGTGTGGAAAGGTTCCAACCCTCAGTTACGATGGCAAAGTGAACGGAGGAGGGACAATATGATGGCAATCAATAAAGGCGAAACACCATACACCTGTGTGAGACAGAGAGTCAATAGAAAGACTGTCCATAGCTGTGATTGATCTCAGAGCTTCCTGATTATTTATGAAGCAGCAGTGCCAACAGGGCTCCCACGAGAAACTTAATGTTTTCCTCAGGAGAAGCTGAATTGCCCGAGGACTAAATCTTATAGTTCCAAGACTTTTATATAGTCTAGCTGTGGATGAGTTTAAGGGTTTTTTGGTTGCTCATGATGCTCTGCCTGCAGAAAGGATCGAGCTCTGCACCTTTTGATCTAATACAGAACCCCGACCAGAGAACAGTGCTAACCACTGAGAGGTTCAGGTGCACCAGAGAGGTTTTGCACAAGTTAACATTTTCTTGAGGAGAAATGAATTGGCCTGAAACTAAAGCTTGCAGCTCTAGGGCAATATTAATGGCAACTGAGGAAACTGAGCAAATTGATATGTATATTTGCACAGTGTTTGAGTTAAGGAATAAAAAGTAAGTTGAAGAACAAGAAAAGTAAGTAGGGGGTCAACGTAAAGTTTAGATGGCAGCAAATCATAATCAACAAGGATGTCAAGGACATCGGAGGAGATACTCGTATACCCATGCAATTAGGCTGGATAGTTACAAAAAAGGTTCACAGGCTGAGATCAATGCAAAAAAAAAAATCAATTTAGATCAACTTTGAGCAGAGGCCTGACTATTAAATAACAATGACCCATTCAATGAGCACTGGACTCCAATGTATGATAGCAGAACATATACACATGTATAAAAAACGCAACTATAAAGAGGATAATAAAATAAAAGAAAGTACAAAATATGACAAAGCATATCCAAAAGGGCCATACTGGTACATGTAGATATTTATAAAAAGCAGGACAAATTAAGTGTAAAGAAGGAGGATCCATCTACCTTCACACTGCAAGAGTGTAGTTTCCAGATCTGTACGTCTGCAGCTACAGCTGTGCCACAGAAACTGAGTGCAGTAGCTGAATGTTTGGCCTCCTGGAAGTGTCACAGCAACCCTAATCAGAACTACTTTATTGATTCCCAGAAGGAAATTTGGTCACGCTACAGTACATATATAAACTTATATATACATGAAGGAAAATTATAAGAAAAATATGAAATTGCAAAATAAGTATGTAAAAGTATATGAATTATGTTATAATACATAACAGTATATATAGAGAAGATGGAAAATAACATGTAAGAAATATGTTCAAAATATGTGCATCATACTACAATACATAACCACAGCATAAACAAAAAATAAAATTAAGATTTGAGATCTGTAGGTGTGTTAAATATAAATGCAGGAATATTACTATTATAATTAGATAAGAATATTACGACACATTGACAGCCTGAGAGAATACATTGCAGGTAATGCTTGAATAGATGGCAGTAAAAGCAGTCACTCAAGACTTAGATAGCTTAAAACCATAAAAGCTATCACAACACAGTAGACAAATTTGGAAGTTCAAAGTCAAACAAATGTTTTAATGTTTGTACTGAGTCTGTGGCCCAACCACAATAGACGTAACCACTGTGACGCCACTCATTGGTTTGTCGACTCTAGTTTTGAAGCATCGGCATTTTGATCACCCCCATTTTGGTTTTTTGGAGCCAGAGGTGACCATATTTAAAGAAAAGGGTGGAACTGTGGAGGAGCGAGAGTTGAGTCTGACTCATAGGCTGTGCTGATGCCCTGCAGACGGCCTGTCACTCAAAGTGGCCACACCCTTAATTATGCTTAACTTAAAGCCTCAATACAATGTAAACAGGTCAGTTTTAGAAACATTCATCTGTGAAACAATTGTCATGAACGAGAAAATGAGCTATAGAGCCCAGAACTGTTTTTTTTTGCACCAGGCTGTAAACCTGTTCATTTCTGTTGTAAAGTTGGGTATTTTAACATGATGGTCTATGGGGATTGATTCAGTTCTGGAGCCAGCCTCAAGTGGCTCCTGCTTGCAGCCCAGAATATGCCAGTTTTCTTTCAAAGCTGAGTTGGATCTTTCATCTCATAACCTTCCATTTTAAAATCATGATTTTCAAAAACTACTAAACACTACATCACTTGAATATGCTTGAAAAAAGAAACAGCACACATCTGCTAAATGAGCTGCACAGGTTGCTGCTCATGTTTGCAGTGTAAAGCATGCGGGATGTAGGATCGATAAACATAAAGAATTAAAAACTGGTCTTTGCCATCATCTTATACCCTCTGCCTGACTCTTACTTTGTCCTTTGTTTACGCTGGTGTCATTTGGCTCTCGGAGTGGCTCACTAATCAGCAATCTGCTTATACCAACTGGGTCATTTGCACCCTAATGAGATCAGGGAAGGGTGATCCAGTGCTTTGAGCTTGAGATCACACCAACAGCCTCTTTTATTTTAATGTATACAAACACACAGCTCACATTCTCCGACTTTGTAATACCTATTATTCTTTTACCACAGATTTGTTTCAAACGTGTGACACACTGTGATGAAAGTGCAAAATTAACTTTGAAAGTTTTGGATAAATAACTGTAAAATAGACAGTGTGGCCTTTAATCAGAGGGTTTTAGATAAGGTCCAAAACACCCATGTCTGTTTCCTTTGCTGTTTTCAAAGAAACAGCAGCACTGAGCTTAGAGCTGGTTTAGTAATTCTCCAAGCAGATTAGGATGCCTACTGCATGCTTGCAGGGGATTGGGCACACAAGCACAAAGTCCAACAATACATCGAGACAGATTACCGAACCACTGTGGCACATGGCTGACCACAGCTACAGGAAAGACTTATTACTGCTGATTTCTTTCTCTTACAGTCTTACATTTAACACTCACAGGCATTCATAAATACACATGGTGCAACTCCATCCAGATATGCAGCACATGCATCCTGTACACACACACAACATGCTAGCACACATACCAACATGAACACACATGCACACATACCATGCACACACCAGTACCCAAGCACTTGATCCTGATCATCTGGTGCTGATCTCTTCTGTTTGTACAGAGGTCATATTACATTCTTAACAATACATAGTATTATCTGCAAAAACAATTATATGAGCATTCACATTGCTTGTTTTCTCCTCAGAGATAATCTGCTCCACTGTGGGATGTTCATTTAAAGGAAAATGCACGACCTTGGTTTCCTATGGGGCATTCAACAAGTTATTTCATTTCTGTGTATCCATTTCTAAAACCTGCTTCTCTTATCCCACTGCTGTGTCTGTTTGTGATTTCCTACATTTCCCAAAAATACCCATAAGCAACCCTGAGTATGTGTTTTTTCAGGTGTGGGTTATATATGTGGAGAGCAGTTAAAAACAGTAGCAAGAAAGAGGTTAAAATACAGTTGGGAGAACGTGAGAACCGCAGCAGATATTCAAATCCTGTGGTTACAATGTCTGCTGGAGTGATGCGTACGCACTCACTGAAGGAGTTAGCGGGTATGATTTCTCCCTTGATGACAGCTGAAGACATGTGCAAAATCCACAAGATGAACACAGACACATCTTTAGTGTAGATGCAGGTGTGTTCCTGTAATAATATATGCTTAATTATTCCTTAAAGGGACAGATCACCTCAAAAATCAAATATACAGATTTTTCCTTTACATGTAGTCCTTTTACAATGTGTTTACCAATCTAGATTGTGTTGGTGTGAGTTGCAGAGTGTTGAGATATCAGCTGCAGAGATGTCTGCCTTCTCATGAATTTAATGGAACCAGATGGTGCACAAAGCATAAAAAAAAACCCCAAAAAGAACTCAACAGCTATGTCTCTTTCCAGCAATCATAACCCAGTCCCTAAGGATAATCCACAGACAGAGTTTCATGTAGGAGCTATCTGCTTTCTATCAAACTACACCCTCCAACTATATCACAGCGCAGAGGGAAGCATGCTACTGCCAGCTCACCTAGCACCACAGAGGTAGATAACATTACAGCTCAGCGGCAGAGGAGACCATGAATGTTTACATCTCATGCTGTGACGAGCATGAGCCTCTTGTCCATGAGCAGATGCACACTTCTTTCTCCGTGGTGATATGGTTGGTAGGTGTTGTTCAGTTGAGTTCTTGAAGTGTATTCTTTTTGCGCTTTGAGCACCACAAGCCGAGTGCTATCTAGTTCCATTATAATCGAAAGAAGTCAGACATCTCTACAGTCAATATCTCCAACACTCAGCAACTCACATCAAAACAATATAGACTGATAAATAGCACTACAGGTAAGAGGGCAAATATGCATTTTTGATTTTTGGGTGAACTGTCCGTTTAACCTCCTTACATAATGGATTGTGAGTGCGACATATCCTCATACAACAGTTTTAATGACGTTACAAAAATCCACACATACTTAACATAAAGATACTCAGGTTAAGTATAGGCAAATAAAGTTACATAGGTAAGATTTAGGAAAAGAAACATGGTGTTGATGTACCTAAAAATAACTCAAAGTTCACTTGGTTTCACACAGGACACAACCCTGTATCCTGACACTGACTCTCACACTTAATACTACATCCTTCTTTCCTCCTGTCAGCACACTGGTCATGTGATTGCAGCCTTTCAGATTATGTGGGTTATATATGAATTCTGGTGCTTTACTTTTTTGTAGGTATACAAACAAACAGTACATGAAAACAGCCCGGTATGTGACAACAGAATACAGATTGATATATTGTAATGATTCCTCTCTATATCAGCGGGGCCTGCTTGCAGTAAATATGGAACTCTTGTAAAATAAATATCATCCTCAATAACTGTAGTTATGAGAATTTGCTTTGGTTTGTAACATTAGATATTCACAGAAAGTAACAAGAGATTTGTATTTTATATGATGTATGCGTGGGTTTTCTCTGGGTACTCCGGCTTCCTCCCTTAGTCACAAGACATGCAGGCTAACTGATGACTCTAAATTGCCAATTGTGTGAATGGTTGTCTGTCTCTATGTGTCAGCCCTGTGATAGTCTGGCAACCTGTCCAGGGTGTACTGGGCCTCTAACCCAATGTCAGCTGGGATAGGCTCCAGCCCCCTCCTGCAGCCCCTAAAAAACAGTTACAGAAAATGCAGGAATGATATATGAAATTTTTCAATGGCAGTGGACAGTTTGCGCCAAATCCAGCCTCTACCTTTTTCAGGAAACTATGACCAAAAGCTAAAAATGTTGCAGCACAATTTATTAACAATTTTATTGTTTAGCATAAAGGGGCACATGCCTTCTCCAACACTGCCAGGATTTCAGTCCTACTAAGGAAATAATTTATTTACATAGTCATTTGTGGTAAACTAAACAAATATACTGAGTCAAAAAATCCCTGTGAATACACATGTAAGGTTTTAGCTGCAGAATATTAACTCCCACTAGATTCCCCTGAAAAAATCATGACCTCGGTGTCCTCCGTGGTAGCAGCAGCCCTGTCTATATCATGAGCAAAAGCAGTAATTTGAACTATGAGGAATACTGACAGAAAATGTCTCTTGTGATCCATCCCCATCTGCTCTGCTGAGGGAAAAGTAAACATAGAGCTGTTTCCCCTCATTATTCCCAAGACTGTTGTTTCCCGCCAGAGCTACAACACTACCATTTCCTATAAAAAATCAAATTGGAGTCTGCTGTCAAATAAAAACACACATATATATATATTGCACAATTGCCCATTTATTGACTGCAAAATGTTCATACACGGACACACAAAGGGTGCTGGTGCTGTGCTGGCGAAGGCTCTCTCCGCATGTCCACACAGAGAGGGTCTGACCCAGTCTAAAGGCTTGGAGTCCCAGAGGGCCAGCGAGGGTCTCAGGGCCCCCGTGGTTGAGAATAGGTAGGCGATCTATATTCATTGGCCAGCTTTGGAGAGGCCTGCTGTCATGCCTCCCCTGCCCCCCATGGCAGACCAGACCAGGGACCTGTGTGTGTATGTGTGTGCATGTGTGTGTGCATGTGTGTGTGTGTGTACGTGCTCCTCATGGCACTAATGAAGTCTGACAGAGATGAATGGAGCTGGACCACACGGTTTCCAGCAACGAGGGGTCCAGAGAGCAGAGAGCTGAGGGAGTTATCTGCATAAAAAGGCAGAGAAGAGAGAGGAGATGGAGAACATGTAGGTGAGGAGGGAAAAAAAGAAGGAAAGAGGAGGGACTGTAGGGGTGAGGAGAGAGAGGAAGGTAGATAACATGAGGGAGTAGGGGGGGATGAGGTGTTGGACCAGTCCTAGAGAGAAGAAGGGAGGGAGGAGGGGAGGTATAAGGCACTCCTCATTGGCACCACATTTGCATTGGAGGTCAAGAGGATGATAAAGATGAGAGAATTACGATACCTAAACAACAAAGTAAAGGCCGAGAAAAAAAATGCACCTGCAAGAGAGGGGGACAAGAGATAGTGACGGGCAGGAAAGAGAAGAAGAAGGAAAAACAGGGCAGAGGACGAGCAGTAAGAATGATTTGAGAAATGGGGGCTGGTCCCTTTAATGTTAATCAAACAGCCCTGACAGATCCTAATGAAGGTTTCATAAGAAGGGTTATTCATGATTTCTCCTGGTGCTCCCAGAGTCACATTTCCAGGCCAGAGCTGGACTGGCAAGAGCCAAGGAGTTCATCTTTGGTGTTATCCATTACTTAAAAAGATTACTTCCTCATAATTTTTTTCCCACAGTAAGGATGATATTTTAAAAGGAATACAGAAACAAGAAACATAGAGCGAAATCAAATATTTATTGGCGCTTGCTGAGCTGCTTTTCTCAGGGTCCCTTTGCAATCCAAATACAGCTGAAATGAGTTGTATGTTTGTCGCCACACACAACATGACAAAAGTATAAAACAAGTGAGGACTTAACATTTGCAAATGCCAGGGATCTGGACAACCCATTGAATTAGAAGTATGTTCTCATGCACTGTTCAAATATAACCCACGTAATCATGAGCCAATAATTGATGTATAACCCACGTAATCTGGAAGGCTGTGATCATGTGACCAATGCCCTGTCAGGAGTAAAGAAGGAGGTTGTATAAAGAGCAAAAGTCCACGTCAGGAGGCAGGTTGGGGGGTGGATGGGTCACGTAAATACAGGACGTTCTCTCAGAGCGGGGTTAGGGACTGTGTAAATACAAGTGAACTGAGTTATTTTAAAGTCCTCACAATGTTTCTTCTCCCAAACCCACCTTACATAACTTCAATTAAACCTTACCTACGTCACTTTGCCTTAAGTATGTAACTTTACTCTAAATACGATACATGACAGCGCTGGTACTGCTGCTTTGTGGGCACTGATTTGCTAGATATCATATGAACTGTTGTGCTTTTTTGCAAAATATCATACAAATTGTTGTATTAGGATAAGTTGAGTTTGAAGGCTACTTTAGCATGTAAAACTCTCCTCACATTTTCTGAGATCTCTCTGATTCTGTCCAGTCTTGTAACCCATCTACTGTGACTACAGTAAAGCCTCTTGGGGCGACGGCCAATATTTTGGAAGATAGGTAGCCAGCAGACATCCGGGCCAAGACTCTCCTTCCAAGTGCCATTCATTGTTTACAGTTCAATCAGCAACTGCTGACAGGTCCAGACAACATTTTAGCTAATGTCTTTATTTTATTTAACCCATATTTAACCAGGTATGTCCCACTGAGATCAACAATCTCTTTTACAAGAGAAACCTGGCCACGACAACAGCACACAAAAAGTTACAGTCAAACAACCACACAATAAAAAACATAAAAGATACACAGTAACACGTAGAAATATTAGAACACTTGCACACAACGACAAAACCCAACCAACTCATTCATCCTTGTACTTATGAGAGCTGTAAACAGATATCTGCATATAAATGCAAATAATGTAGTAAAAAGCTCATAAAAAGCTAAATGGTTGTCAGACGATTGCCGATGGGTTCAGAGATTGCATTCCAAATGCGTCCTTCCCCTTTTGCTCCTTACATGGACTGTTTACCTGCAGGCAACCAAAGCTCACTCACGTGTGACTGCTCAATGCTAGACAACTAACGGAAACCAGAACACTTCCTCTGCCAAAATCTTTTTGCCTATATACTCTGCATACAAATGCAGATATCTGTTTACAGAGATTAGAGTCTGTCCCACTAGTTATTTGAAAAGACACTAACTGGATTAAAGGGTTCTTAAGCTAAGGTTAAATAAAGATACAGAGTTTAAAAGTATAAGTGTAGCTGATGGTTTAGACTACATCTGGTGTCATTACATGTTACATTAATTTTTAATGTTTCCTTTGGAGTTTTTTTTTTTTTAATCTTTTTTGTTGTCTGCTTGCAGGATCAAATAAGAAAACCACTCAAAATTTATTTCTAGTGTGTATTTGTAAAGATGATTATAATTCCAGTACAGAGTATGGGACTGATGAGTTGCACAGAGAGTTTACAGCTATTGCTAATTTTCAGCTCTTGTCCCTAGTTGGGCTTTTACATGTAGACCTAAAATGTTATTGAAATATACAGTTAAAAACATTGTACAACCACAATGCACCATACACATTGAAGGCACAATAAAATACATAAACCACAATCCACATACTACAATACACATACCACCGCACAGATACTACAATACATAAATCACAACATATCCCTCAGTACATCCACTACAATAGACATACCCCCATACACATACCACAGTACATATGCTAAAGTACACATACCACAAAACACTTTGTTGTGAAGGATTTTAAATGTGTAATCAGTTTGATTTCAGTTGGTAATGTGGTCAAGAGTTGACAGCCTTTTATAGACAAACCTGACTGTCCAAAGTTTGATTTACGATATGGTATATTACAAAATATTTAAATGAAAATTGGTGAAAAGTTAGGGGCCATCGTATAAGTGATTAGGTTTCAGTTAGTACAGTATAACACCACCATCTGGTCATTTATTCAAAGCACTTTACATCTGCTCATAAAGCCTGAATTGAGCATCTTTGCAGAGTTGCTCGCTCTTTGATTCCTTGCGAGTTTAAATGTGTAGTTTTGCATTTCTGACAGTGGATGCCAAGCGACATTTAGAGGCTGTACAGTTACACATAAAGTCAATGTAATGATGCGAGTGACACAAATTCACGCGGGTGAATTATGGCAAAGACGTGTCTGACTGGAGTTTAGTGAGTTCTGAGATCAGTCATGGTCTAAACTGACTCATAAACACACAAAGACACTCAAATACAACGACTGCTGAAACATTAAAATTTATGTGAATAATGCAAGGTGAAAATTTACAGTCTGAACACACTGTAAAACTGGGCGAGGCATAAAAGTAATTAAACTTTGAAATGCTTTTTTAATGCTTAGTGAATTTTTTTAATGCCATTATAAAATCTTAAAGACTGTTACATAGTATAGGATGTGGGCAGTTGCCAGGCTCCTAAGATGTGTGACATATTTAGCTTTGTAGAGTGATGAGACTTTATGACCACCGTGGTTTGCTACAGCATCTATCTGAGGTGATTATCCAGCAGGGTGTAACGCATAGAACTGACAATGATGTGAGGACCAGCTGCAGAATAAAACACAGCACCTTCAGAGACCTGTACTGCTCAGTACAGTGGATGTGTGTGTTGATCACTGTTTTTATTCCAGATATCTGGTAGACCAGCTCTCAGTGTACACCCTACCTGTTACGGCCATGATAATGACTGTTTTGCAGAGGATGTGCACACATATACCGTCCTCCTTTCCCTTCCTGCAGGCCGTCTGTGGTGGCAGCATTGATGTGTTTATGTACCATATGCACCATGCTGGTTCCCATTATGGACCCAGGGCTCTCTCACCTCCCTCCTCCGCTCGCCACGATTAACAGCACTCTCCTGTCAGACTAATGAACATGCCAGAAAGCATAGGAAAGAGAAAAGAGCGGGAGGGAAAAGAGAGAGGGGGTGGTTATGAAAGAGGCGGAATGAGAGAGATTGCGAGATACGAGGAAGGATATTAATAAGGGAATGAAGTGAGAGGGTAAAAAAAGAGAGGAGGCTACAGAAAAAAAAGGTGATCAGAGAGGATGTAATTTCACACAGTCAGCCATCAGATCTTGTAGCGATCAGGTTTTATTATGACAGCAGGGAGAACAAAGCCTCACACTGTATGGAGATGGCCTGACCTGCATATCGGAGGGGCAAACAGAAAAAGCAAATAATGTAAACCAATAGTGACCCACAAACACTATAGGTCTGTATAATAGGAGCATATTTAATAAAATATTGAATGAACAGAATTGTTATTATGAATTCCAATAAGGGATGTCAGTTTGTTTTGGGTTTATTTTGCTTACACCCAGCACTCATTAGGCTGACCAGTAACTAACCAGTTAATTTATGAGAAGAAACACACAAAATGACGAACAAGACACAAGGAGGTAAGAAGAGGACAATACAAAAGGCCTTTCCTTTTCATCTGGCACTCTTAGCACCATGTTTCAAAGTGCTATCCATTTAGAGGTGGTGAAATTTTAATGTTTTGTGATGTGCATTGTTTTGCCTTTTATTTCATTAACTCTTAGCTTAAACGAAAAACAGACAGCTCACTGAGCAAACATGTGGAAACATTGTGCCCACTGCCCAACCTCTGGTCTCCACTGGTTACCTAACTTTAGCCTTGGCCTCTCTGCACTACACACCACCTGGGTCGAGCATGATCTAGCTAGAGATGCCACTCATTTGGCAATTACCGCTGCACTGTCCTGCGACCAGGATGGCATTGCTGGCACTGAAACATGGAAGCCACCCTCTGGTCTCCCCCCTTTAGCATCGTTAACTACATTAGTACCACCACAAAGTGCACCGGGCTTTGAAGCCAATTTTTGTAGTGGGCAAACAGTGCTACTGCAATTTCGGGGGTCCGTCACGTGATGACCTGCAGCCCAAAAGGAGTGGGCCACACAATACAGAAGCTGTGCGGATCATCCAGGTAATTTTATATACAGCAAGTGAACCATTTTGGATTCATGCACCACAGAGCACCCGTTATAGGAAGGAACAGAGCCCTGACACAAATGCTGTATCCAGTTTTCCTAATACATCCACGGTGCTGACACTGCTGACAATGCTAACAAAGCTTACAGTGATAACATAGTTAACGATGCTAAAGGGGGTTTACAGCTCAAAACTGGGCTGCTTATTCATGGGGCAACCTTGAGGGAGACCAGTACATGGGTACAAAATTTCCACAGCATCGCTGTAAGGTCGAGACAGCACGGCAAGACTAGCAGGAGGCCAATCGTTACATGAGCAGCACCGCTAGGTAGCTCACACCAGACCCAGTTGGTCTGCAGTGCAGTAAACTAAAGAGCAAAAATAACCTATAGACTGACACGTGTAACTGCTGACATCCCTTATTTCAATACAGTGGATGTAACAAGTGAATTAAACAATAATGAGGATCAATACTGGACTGATACTCTATTATGATTACACAGTAGAAGGAGAGTCCAACAGATTTCATACTGTTTCTAGGTTGATGGGGAAAAGCACATTTCTTTATTCCTCTCTGGTACAAAGGAATCATTTTTCTACAAGTCTCAAGTTGTTCACATGAGAGAGCAACTTCAAAGCATCCGTGATGAGATAGTTTGTCATTAATCTGTCGCCTCTTTCACTGTGTATTATGGAAAGAGCTTGGAGCATGTAAAATGAGTCATTCCACCTTTATATAGTGAAGTGCTGGTTTATCTGCTGTTATTGTTTCTGTTTGTTGTATGCTGGAGGACCACAGTGGAAATAAGACATCAGGCTTTATTGTGTTTCCATCCCCACTGAATATAACTTCTGCAGTGCAGAGAGGTATGGTGTATTTTTAAGCATAAAACATATCAATCAGCGATGAGCTACTTTGTCATTTCCTGCACACACACACACACTTGCTGTTTAGACCTGTAGATGACCGATTTCCCCTGACACCTATTTTCCTCTAAAGCAGCCTGGTGCCACACAGACTGTAAAGCGTAGCTTTCAATGCTGCAGTCAGCCTTGAGTGAAACAATGATGACAAGATTATTAAATCTGATAGCGCTGCAGATGTTGTGCTCCTGTATTCTGTGTTAAATGAAAGAGAACCAAGGTAAGATGATAATGATGACCCCAGCGAATGCCCAACCAGTAAATGGCTATTTATACAGCAAATTAATGCATGTACAATGTCACATTTGAGCACTTTGAGAATTAATGTCTATGAATGATGATCAGGAATAATTCCATCAGCTTGTTAATAAATCATTTACTGCTGCTTCCCTGTATCTGGGCTAGATTAGTGGGGGAAATTCATAAAATGAGAAGAGGAGAGGGTGGGGGGAGTTGCTGTGGCAACGCTAATGACACCCACCCCCTCTGTCTATGTGTGCTGGTCCTTTCCTCAAGGTACTATGTAATTGCAGCTGCTGCAGAGGTTGGTAGTGCAAACCCTTATGGAAAAATCTTTGATTTAACCTGCTGTGTGTGCGTGTGTGAGGATGTGTGATCTTGAGCAACTCACTGCCAAATGCTTGAAATGTTACAGCCAAGACTGTGATATATTTGATTTAATCAAGACGGAGCAAAACTATTAGAGCCACAAAAGCACCGAAGGCATTTTCATGGAACATGTTGTTGTTATCTGATCCTTGGGTTTATACAGCTATAAAAGAAATTCATTAGGGTGCAAAAGCAAAAACAAAGATTTTACAGAGTCGGCAAATCAGTGTGCAAATGCTAAAGTTTCAACAGTTTCCTTTTGATTGTACGACTTACAGGAATAATGAAGAAAAGTAGATAATCATCTGAGGAGATGCGGCATTTAAAAATGTTAGAGTGTGAAGCACAGTTACACATGTATATCACTGTCATGTGCAGATTTCAGCATCTCTAAAATGCCATTTTCTCATGAATTAAGAAAAGAAAACAACAGATGTGTTTGCCAGCCAAGTCGTCAGAGTAAAATGTTGGCATTGTATGTTTCTGCAAAGAAACACTTGAAAGTTTCATTTATATAATTTTAACGTTTTAAAAGTGACGAAATGTCTAGGCTGACTTTGTTACCGGGAGGTGGGTGGATGGTGGATGGCGTGTCACCCAGTTGAGACACCTGCCAATGTTTGGAACCAACAAACAACAAAACTGCTTCTGATTTAGTGAGTCATTGCTGTTTTTCCATCAGCATTTCAGGAGCCAAACGTCGGTGTTGTTTGGGCCTGTCGCAGTGTTTCAAGCTGCTTTTTCGGCATGAAAAGGGCTTGTTTTTTGCTGAGACATTGCTGCTTTTCTTTCCCCCAGACTGGGTATTACAAGCCAAAACATGTCCTTTTCCTAACCATAACCAAGTGCTTTATGCACCTAAACCTAACGACAGGTTAAGCACAGCATTTGCTGAAACGTAAAGTTTTAACATCACAGCTACATAACGTATCCGTGGTTTGCAGAAACGACAATGCCAACGTTTTTTTTCTGGTGACTGGGTTATGTTTGCACACATTAATGCAGGTTTCATGTTCACTATTTACTCCTGTTGTATTCCTTTTGCTTAAGGTGTGTTTACATATGCATAAATGTGTCTCACTGTCTGGCTTTACATTGTGACCTTGTGTCACTCTGCAAACACTGGCCTATGCTCTGTGTTCTCTGGTTATCTGCAGGGTATAATGCTTAATGACTGGGTTCGATAATAATAAAAATTAAATTAATAATTTAACTGGCATTCTTTAAAATTCTGCCATGCTTCAAAGCGGATACCAGCAGCTATTTCCCACTGATGAATAGAAAAGTGCATTAGTCTTTTCCTGTGTGAGCAATAGGCAGGCACAGTGATGCTTAGCTCACATCCCTCTGACTGGGATGTGATGACTGAGGAGCCTGGGCTGTTGGTGTGAAGAGAGGCTTAGGCCCATAGGCTGATTACTGATTACCACAGTACTGCTGAGTATGCTAAAGCACATAGGCTCAAGGTGGGCTGGGTCACTATGATTAAGAGAAGAGGAGGGTGGGTGTTGTGGATTGGAGAGCAGAGAAGGGGACAGGGCCACTGAGACCCCACCAACAGAGAGAACTGCTGAGGTGGACCGCGCAAAGCCATTACAGGCAAAATCATCTCCCTCCTCTGCCTGCTGCATACCCATACAGGAAAACACATTAGGAAACTGTCCACTTTTAAAGGGAACACATCAGGAAATGACATAAATGTTAATAATGGTAATGTTTGGAGCAGTGCTTGTCCACAGTTGTTGTTAGAAGTGTCAGTCACAGATCCAGGCGCTTGACCCCTTTTAAACGCTGGAAGGAAAAGGCCTAGGACGAAGCCTGGAGCAAATCCCTGTCAGTATGTTTAGGGTCGTGGTGGCTAGTCTTGAGGGGAAGAGGTTCAGCTCTTCAACTCATAGAGAAATACAAAAAGAAAATGTGCTTTGGTTGAGGGATCTCTGAAAATGCTGAGTTTACCTTTAATCCAATGTGCATGTGTGTGTATGTGTGTGTGTGTGTGTGTGTGTGTGTGTGTGTGTGTGTGTAAAGACTCAGAGTGAAGATTATTAAATCCATTTGTGTGTGTATGTGTGTGTTCATCTGTCCCCTTGAGGTAGTTCATGATTTTATTGCCCGTCGACTTATTGCCAAGGTGTAACTGTCCAATCGCTGGGGGTGAAACCATAATGAAGTTGCCTTTTATTGTTTTAACAGTCAAAGTCAAGAGGCCACTTCCCAGCTGCAGGACACAGCTTTTTATGCATAGTGTGTGTGTGTGTGTGTGTGTGTGTGTGTGTGTGTGTGTGTGTGTGTGTTTATAAGATAGAGAGAGCACAAGAGGAAGTTAAAGTGAGTTGCACCTTTATATACCGGTATATATTTGTGCGCAGAGGCTTGCAGGCATATATGTGACTAAAGGACTACACTGGTGTTTCTGCTAGTTTTAGAAACCTAATTATCACGTTTACATTTGTGCTCAAGAGTTGAGTTTTAAATTCATACCCTCCTTGCCAGCTATTGGTTTTCATTCAGTTTTGTTTGTGTGACAATCAATTTGCGGACTATTGAAAGTTGCTTGAATGCTGTAATAGTGACAGTAAATATTTGCTGACCTGTTAAAATGTATTAAAGTTACATCGCTGACCCTTTATTACACCAGCTTTGCTTTTTTGCACAGTACCTAAACAACACCAACATCATGTCACCCCAGTGTGTGATTTTAGATCACATGCTGATGTTCCGTAAGCAAAAGAGGCATGATGTGTAACACAACAGCATTCGCCTCTAGCGTGACATGTAGCAGCACTTTCACTTTCTACCATCCATCTTGCGTGGCGATTGATCTCATCCTCTGGGAGACCTCTCTGACCACATTGTTTTCCCAATTTGCAGACATTTTTGGCTGCTGCTCTTCTTCTTTGAGTTAGCTGCTAACTGCTTCTAGCTGCTTTTTAAATCTCCCATTGGTGGGTCGCACAGATAACAAATGATCAAAACCAGTGATTCCCAACTGGTGGGTCACGGTCCAAAGGTGGGTCAAGGATCCACTGTGAATGGACTGCAAGTGAGTTTGTAAAAAACACTTTATTTTGAAGGTGCCGTTTTTGAGGTGCCGTTTCCTGCTGTAGAGTGAGTGAATGAGGTACAGCTTCTTAACAGAGACAGCAAACTAGCTCAATGACATGGCCAAACGCAAGTATAACACTGAATATGCTAAACTGTGTGGACGTGTGGATGGATGTGACTAAGGAGAAAGCTAGACCCTATGACTGGACTAGTTTGGAACCACTGATCAAAACATCACACCCATCAATTTGACGCTGTTACTACCTCCACTGCGGCTTTAAGGCAAGACAACTCTGTCCCACCATTCTGTGATCGTACCTTTTATACAGATCGGCGAGGTGGAATAATGGTGCAACATTCCTGCTTTGAACAGGCTGTGTAAAAGGGGCTAATGTTAAAAAGTCAATTCACCTAAATTACCACCAATGCTATGGTAAATGGGCTGCACTTGTATAGCGCTTTTTTAGTCTTCCTACCACTCAAAGCACTTTAACACTACATGTCACATTCACTTACTCACATACACATTCACACACTGGTGGTGGCAGCTACCGTACAAGGTGCCACATGCTACTCAGTTAAATATTCATTTGCATTCACACACCAGTGGCACAGCCATGGGGGACAATTTGGGGCTCAGTATCTTGCCCAAGGATACTTTGACGAATGGTCTGGTCTCTCTCAAGATGTGTTTTGTTAGATTTTTTTGAATGGAATTCTATCACAAGAAGGTCAGTTCACCTCCTCTGTCTTGGGGTAGAGCGAAAAAAAATCCCAGAGACAGATATCATCACACCTAAATGAATAAATAAAAAGAAATAAGATAAAATGATCCACTTGGCTAAATACAGTAAGAGGTAAGTAAGAAATATGTTTCTGTAATTTAAGTGAATTGGCTATTTGACTGCATGTTTGATTTGTAGCATTGGTGATGGATATGCACAAGTGATATTGATAAAAACCAAAAGGTGCTTGGAATTACATTCAAAAATCTTAAACCTAACCAGTGTGGTTTACAAAGCTGTTAGATGCGATTTAAAGTATCTTTGATTTTTAGTAACTGGGCCCAAATAGCAGTGGAATAATTTAGCAAAACTGCATTATCACATCACTGCAAAATAACGAGCTGCAGAGAAAAGGTCACAATAAGGCAGGTGTGGCTGTTCTTCTCAATAACAGCCATCAGGGGCCATTTAAAAAGAACCGACCAATTACACGACATGACGAAATGCCACAGTGGAGGGTCTTGTGACCAACAGCCTCACTGCCACACCAAATCAATAATCATTAACACTGTAGCTATGTAATGTCAATTACATACATAACATTTTCAAAGCAATACCCTGAGTCACACAAAGGAGAAGCTGAAATGTTTGCTCCAATCGATCCCACGGAGCCCTTCTTATGACTCATTGTACCAACGCTTTTCTAGATACAGATCCTCCACACTTCGTTTGTGCTCATCTGGAGAAAATTGATATTGCTGCAGAGGCACATATTAACTCAAAATAGATAAGCTGCTCGTCTTTCGCTCATGTGAAATCTGGAATCCACTCCCATGTTGCAAGCCACAGCATATTTACCCTCCTGCCTGCCTGCCATGCACACACACGCACACACACACACACATACAGAAACAGTATGGCTGCCAGGCAGGGTGGAATTACCAGAGATGTGCTTCAACTTGCCCAACGACATTCCCCAGAAACCATGGCAACCTAGGTATAGCGAGAGCGTGTGTGTGGTGGTGGTGTTTACTTGCCTTTAAGGATCTCCAGTGCCCATCAGCCTCACACAGTATGACTGACTGCACCGACCCTCGCTGGAGCCACTCCACATCTTTCAGGAGCTGAATAGGGTCAAGCCTGCATGGCAACAATCTCTTCTTCCTTTGTGGCTCTCGGGGATCCTTAAAAGAAACCAGGAGGGCATAAAACTCATTCACTGACTCACCCACTCACTTGCACACACACATGCCCTTTCTTCCTCTTTCTAACACACACACACACGCGCACACACACACACACACACACACACACACACACACACACACACACACACACACACACACACACACATTGACACGGACCTGTACAGCTGCAGAATGTTGTGGTCTCGTGGGAATGGAGGGGTAAGTGCAATGCAACCTCAAACTGACCCTTGCTTGAATAAAGGTGCATGCATTCGTGCACACCGACACATGTACACACACTAAAGAAGGACTCCAGCACCAGGTTTCAGAGGGGAAATCCAACATCACTATTTAACTCTATCATATCTTTAACCCTGTCCAATGAGTAGCTGGTATATTTTAATACCCAGGGTTGTCGAACTTGGATTCCTGAGCAAGCCTGGCTATGGGTGAGGAGAAGCTAAGGGTCAGTTTACACATCTCTCCCTCTCTCTTTCTCTTCCTCTTCTCAATTATTCATACACTATAACATCCTCTCCTGCACCCCAGCCAATCACCATAAGCCAAGAATGAGGAGAGGAGGCTTGGGGGAGGGCATGGAGAAACTTGGGAGCGAAGAAAGAGCTGATGAGTCCGTGGGCTCCACGAGAAGCTGCCACTCACTCACTCACTCACTCACTGCGGGCTCCATTATCTCCTGAAAGGTATCAGACACGGAAGTATCTGATTCCACAAACTGATGATGATACACACACACTCATGTACACATGTACGCTCATTACATACAGCAGCCGTACCCCCCACAACCTCCCTCTCTTTAATGCACACATATAAGAATGCTCAAGGAAGCCTTCAGTGAACAATACCGCCACAATTGCTGTGTAAGCATTAGCATAGTAATGGTGTCTTGAATACAGGGTCAGGCACAGCTCTTAGGTTATTAGACCCACTCCAGGTGCCCTAAATCTAAAACTGATCCTACTGAACCGTGGCTGAAGGCTCATTTAATGTGTCAATTCAACATTTTTCTAAGGGCTAAGTGATATTCATGGAATAGATGTAACTGTATGTAAAGCAGGTTAACTGTGGCAAAACGTGCATGTAAAGTGCAGAGGTTTTGGAACAGTAACAGACTGGGATTCTTGCCTGGATGAAAAATAAAGTGAGAGAGGGAGCCAGAGCAGTGAAGCACTGCTTAGCTTGCCGAATGACTTAAAACACATTGGGAAATGCTGGCATGGTTTGCTAAGTCTGTGTCTATTGCAAAGAAATTTAAGTTAAGTGAAGGAGAAAGCAGAAAATGGTCTACAGCAAAAGTAAAACAGAAGAAATAGAAAGTTTGGAACATGCTCCTTATTGAGGAACATGCACAGACAAAAACTTTAAGGACACCTTTTCCACCAAAAGGTTATATATTTCCTTTGATGATTTCTATTTCACGATTAAATCTTTTAAAAACATACTTAAAGGAGTACTCCTGCTGTTTTGTATCACACTTCCATCAAGTCGGGGAGCTCACATGAGACAGACATCCAGAGATATCCAGATTTTTATTCCCTAGTATGGGTCAAGCTCCAAAAACACTGAATCCTTAATGGTCCTTTATTTAAACCCTCTGCCTCCAGAATGCCCATGTCTTTCAAACAGCTTCAGTTTGCAATACAAGCTTTCTGTTAAAAATGTAAAGTTTCAAATACAAGATAAGCCTGATGACTTATATCCATTGATGAATTTAAGAGCATCATAAAGAATGTGGTGATAGAGACGTGTACTTGTCTTTCTTGAGAGGACACCATGTTTGAATAGTTGTTGCTTTATTGTGGATTTATCCATTATATATTGTGTTTGTTGCATTTTAAATGTGTTTTGATTGGCTGCTACCTTGGCCAGATTTTCAATCTCAGTGGGACTTCATGGATAAATAAAGGTTATATAAATGAAAAATGACATCACAATGAAATCATCTAGATTAGTGTTTTCAAACCTTTGAAAGCCTGGAGGTACTGAGGACATGACACAACACTTTTCACAACAGTTTTTAAAGTCTGAGTCGTATTACTCACACTAAACAGAATGAACTACTTGTGTATAGTTTGTGGAGTGCCCCTTTAAAACAGCACTATGAAGTGGATGATATGAACCATGAATTGGGAGCCATTTAATACCAATAGCACACATCATGCAGGTACACTAAAAGTTTGCCACTGACAGGCTCAGATTGTTATTAAAAGTGTCTGACAACATTATGGAAAAAGAACCCTATACAGAAAATTTAAAAATTATTTATCTTTTGCTTGATCCAGTCTGCTATATTGACCAAGTACCATTTTGAAATCTTGCTAGAGGTGACTTGCTGCAGGAAAAACAATGGTGGAAACTTGAATGAGAGTTGAGGAGAGGAATGCTGGGAAAAGTGGAGCTTAGTGTGATCCAAAAGATTTTCAGTGCCATGGCTCAATATTTACCTAAATTCAGCAATGTGGAAAAGTCCACAAGATTTCAGAACAAGACTTCTCCTTGTTAGAACACTAACAAACCTCATCAGCAAAAGGTACGGGATGATGTTTTTCTCAGTAGTGTTCTTTCCATAATGCTGTCAGACACTTAGATTAACAATCTGAACCTGTCAGTGGCATAAACAAGCACTTTTAATGGCCGGAAATTGACAGTGTGCTATTGTCTTGAATGATTGTCAATACTGAACCAATTTCAAAAATTGTTGTCTCTATTAGTCACTTAGATACAAAAAACATGTGAAAATAGAGTCCAGGTTAAAAAATACACAAGTTACCCTGTGATTTGTCAAGATGAGAGTGCATGTAGTGCGTTTGGATAACATGTTAGTTAATTTAAAAAACAAAACATAAGTTTTGTGTCATTTTGTTTCATTTGATTATTATCAGTCACAAAACAGCTTGATGTACAGTAATACATTGAATGAATATTACATATTGTTGAGAGAAGCTGAGCAAACAGCCTAATCAGGTTCATCCCTGGGGTGAGGCCGCCACTGACCTCTTTCCCACAATGCACTTTGGTGGCTTCAGGGCAAAGGGTGTAGCTCAGTGCCACAAGGGAGCTTTCCTCCGGCCCTGTTACATACAGCCATTACCTTTATTCTGTTCCTCTCTTCTTCTCTGTCCCTGGTCCTCCTCTGTCTTTGAGCACAAAGTAAAGACACAAAAGAGAGTGGAGGAGCGAGGGGCAGGAGAGAGCAACGGAGACAATGAACAAAGGTTTTTTTTTTCTATGAATATATTGCATTATGGGGAAAGAGAGCAAGGCAAAGAGGTAACCAAAAAGGGAAAATAAGGAAAAAGATGACAGAAGAAAGAAAGAGAAAGGGAAGCAGATCAAATTCTGTCCAATTACAGCAGGAGCTGAGGCGTAAAGTGAAATGCTTAGGGAGAGGAGAAGGTATTCTTGCTAACCTAATGTAACCAGACAGAGAGGAGAGGAGAGGAGAGGAAACTGAGGTCAGTTAATGTTGAGTCAAAAAGGTGAGACAAAGATGGGATTGTGAAAACTGATGACGATAAAGAGGTGACAAAAGTAGAGATGACGATCTACTATTGACAACTGATTCCTAAGAGTTTCAGTCGATAAGTTAATGAGGATTTTGCAAAGTAATAAATGAGTGATTAAGAGGAAGCGTTCAAATCCACATTAAATCCAGTGGCTAAACAAACATGTCAGTGTATAAACGCAGGCCTACGTAACCAAAAATAAAGCTAACACAAAAGATTTTTAAAAAGGGAAGTGGTTCCATAATAGAAACAAGATAAAAAAATAAATGGTAACACTTCACTTTAAGTCCCCCTACACTATAACTCATCCTGTAGGCAGCTATAATTGGAGGCCCACAGGGTAATGACTGACTATATACATTTATTACAGTTACAATAATATAAAACATGTCTTCATAGGAGAAGTTACAACAGCTGACACATATTGTACATGAATAAGTACTTAAAACGTCCTTATAGCTGCATGCGGAGAAAAATTATAGGGTTAACGGTGAAACAATTAAATCTTTGTTAACACCGAGGGCAAGACTAACATTAAATGTGGTAGTCAGTCTGTAAAAGCAGAGCAATTATAACTCACAGAAAAATAAATAAAAGCTAACATAATGTCTTAGACGCTGAGCATAACAAGAGTAAGAGAATGTTAATTATTTACCTGTTTAAAAGATTGATAAATAAAACTGAAAAAAAGAATGGGAGAATGACCAGACTGGTTCAAGATGATAGAAAGGCAACAGTAACTCAAATAACCACTGGTTACATCAAGGTCTGCAGAAGACCATCTCTGAACCAACAACACGTCCAACCTTGAAGCAGATGGGCTACAGCAGCAGAAGACCACACCAGGTGCCACTCCTGTCAGCTAACAACAGGAAACTGAGGCTACAATTCACACAGGCTCACCAAAACTGGACAATAGAAGATTGGAAAAACGTTGCCTGGTCTGATGAGTCTGGATTTCTGCTGCCACATTCAGATGGTAGGGTCAGAATTTGGTGTAAACAACATGAAAGCATGGATCCATCCTGCCTTGTATCAGCGGTTCAGGCTGGTGGTGGTGGTGTAATGGTGTGGGGGAGATTTTCTTGGCACACTTTCTTAGTACCAACTGAGCATGGTTTAAACACCACAGCCTACCTGAGTATTGTTGCTGACCGTGTCCATCCCTTTATGACCACAGTGTACTCATCTTCTGATGGCTACTTCCAGCAGGATAACGCACCATGTCACAAAGCTCAAATCATCTCAAACTGACAATGGGTTCACTGTACTCCAATGGCCTCCACAGTCACCAGATCTCAAACCAAAAGAGCACCTTTGGGATGTGGTGGAACGGGAGATTCACATCATGGATGTGCAGCTGACAAATCTGCAGCAACTGTGTGATGCTATCATGTCAATATGGACCAGAATCTCTGAGGAATGCTTCCAGCACCTTGTTGAATCTGTGCTGTCAAGAATTAAGGCAGGTGTACCTAATAAAGTGGCCGGCGAGTGTAGTTTTGCTGTTGTTAAGTGGGGTCACCTATGACTTCAATTCATCAACAGTTTTCTAAGGTTTTGGATTCTTTGTTCTTCTTCAAGAAAAACTAAATTTTCCTCAAAAAATACAACGTAACACAGTGTGAGTATTTGATATACAAATAGTGATTTGGGGGTGAAGTACTCTTTTAATGCTATAAATTTTGTGTGTACCTTCCCCCCTGATATTCAGCACTGCTTATTATTTCTATGTGTAAAGCCCACATTACAGCTTTGTACTCCACATCCTCTGGGCCTTTAATGAGGAGTGAAAAGGAAAGAAGAGGAATTTCTCTGAAACTAAAACACATGTCTCTTCACAGACTCACAGCTTCATCTTCTAACAGCGCCAGATCTTCGAAGGCTCTTTCATGCCATCATCGTTACTCCTTTTAAATATTCACCCCTAGAATGAGACGTTCTTTTTTTATTCTTCTATCATATGTACTGCCTTGATTTTTATGTCGAGTCAGAAAGAACTGGTAATTGGAGCATGTAGGAAGCATTTAAACGGACATAAAGGAGATCCTACTTTTTATGTGAAATCTTAGTGTGAATGCAAATATCTGTTTTTCAGCTGTTTGTTTAATGATTCTTTTGACATTGTGAAACATAGAGGCACATAATAAATGTGTCACACTGTATGTAAGCAGCGGCCAGTAATTAAATTTTTATGTTTTCCACACAAGATTATCTGTGTGATTGTGTGTGTGTGTGTGTGTGTGTGTGTGTGTGAGAGAGAGAGAGAGAGAGAGAGAGAGAGAGAGAGAGAGAGAGAGAGAGAGAGAAAGATGAGTGTTTCAGTGTTAATATGCACACTCTGATTAACACTCAAAGTCAGCCAGTGAATGATAAATTAGGCAAGTTTTAATTCACTCGCCACCAAAGAGAATTACACACACACACACGCACGCACGCACACACACACACACACACACACACACACACACACACACACACACACACACACACACACACACACACACACACACACACAGGGGAAATAGATAAACAAATTAGTACAAAGGGGAGGAGATTAGAGACCAAATGAGTTTACCCATACGCCATGACGCTGATTACTCTGAGACAAATACCTTTCCCCTCATGATATCCTTCCACTGTTTATGACTTGATTGTGCTGTATGTCTCATTATAGAGGGCAAATGAATGAGAAACTGTGACAAACTGAGGATGACCTCACATTTAGAGGGCACTTTACTACATAGGGGTTTGATGTTTTTGAATGTGCCTTTAATATTAGACTCCTGTTAGATTAATAAGGAATAGCTGCAATTAACAATCATTTTAATGATCAATTAATCTTTTAATTTTTCTTTTTTATTAATTGTTTACTTGATTAAATGACATAAAATGCCATTCAGTCCAAGGTGGTGTCTTCAGTGTACGCGTTGCATCTGAGCAACAGTCAAAAGATATTCATATTTTTATTTCATGAAACATAGAAAAGCAGCAAATCTTAAAATTTATAGTATACCTACAGTACATGATAAATCGATTATTGAAAATGTTGTTGATTAATTTCCATGTTGGTTCATAAATTGGTTGAGTTTCAAAATTCATTCTCCACCTTGGGAACAACAGTTGACAAAACAATCTCACCTCAAGGTTTATTTAAGCTCTGCTGGAGCTTTTGATCAAAATACAAATGATTAATAACGATGGTAGTGTTTTAAAATTGTCATCAGCTGATGCCGCTAAAACTCTCCCTGCGTTCTGAATTGCATACTTTTCTGCCCTTACAAAGTCAACACATTCTGACTCCGACCTTCGTCACATATCTCCTTTTGGTTCATGAGCTTTCCATGTCCAGATACGACGTGCAAGGTACCCTGGGTACGTTGGTTGTTGACATTCTGGGATGCTGTGTCAAGTTCTGCCTGTCACATGCTTTGTCTTCTTTCAAAATACACTTCAGTTTTCACAGGAAAATTACAGTTTGCATACAGTCTCTTTCAAAATAAACGCACTACATCTGTACAACGCCATGAATTGATTTTTTTTTTTCTTCAACTATAAACACACATGGTTACGTATTTCTAACACATGTGATTGGGTTTAGGGGAAAAAAACAGCGTTTGACTTTACAATCTTTCAGGAGGAAAACACCAGCCTCCTGGGTCAAAGTTGGTGTTTGTAGGACCACCACCCCTTCCACCAACCCTACTCAGGCTTACGCTGCCTTAAGTTTCATTCTTGTCCCAACGTGTTTCCCCCTGACACCCCCGGGCCGGGTATGTATCGTGCCGATGTGAAAGGACAGCTTTTTTTGTCAGGCTCTGGTGCCGGAAGTCACTGACCAAGCACCAGATTTCGATGACTTCAGAGTGAGACTGAGGGCTCTGTTGTTGTTACTCTGCAATGTATATAGTTTTAACTCATAAGTTATAGCTGCGTAGAATGTTTGTTATTGATTGATTTAATCATCATTTAGTCATTTAGTTTTCTGTCAACTATAAATGAGCTGTCATCTGTCTGTGGCTCATTCGATGTGACATACCTTCCGTTGTGCAGAGGACTATGGGACAGGATAGCTAGAAAAGCATGCTGGATTGCATGCTGCAAAATGCAACTGGATGCATTAAAACATTCTGGAATTTTTGGCACACTTTTGGCATACTATTGAGCCATGGTGTAGTTGAGTGTATACATAGAAACCCAACTCTTTTTCTGGCCATTTACAGTATACTCACCTATCAGCCAAAGATAATATTCCCATTTCTCCCTGGTAACCTACCCATGTACCTTATAGTGCATGCAGCTTATCAACTACCACTACACAGTTGCTTTTGGGACATACAAATCTTTTCCTGACATGCTCAATAGTATGGTAGTATGGGAATTGGAATGCACTGTCAACTTTTTTAACTTTGTGGATGAGAACTTTCAAAATGTTTGGAGGAAAAAATAAAAACTGAATATTTGCATGTGGTCTACAACAATGGGGCAAGTTCAGCTACTACAGAAGATTTTGGCAGTGTTCAAAATCACTCCCTGTTTATTGAAGACTTTATTAATCGTGTACCATTTCATTTGACTGTATGAATTTTGAGTGCGTAAATTTATGCTCTTAATAGTCCCTCAGAAACTTTCGGCAAACAATCCCACCATGCAAGTGTCCAAAATCTCAATTTACAGCTCACTATATAGTAAAACAGTAAGTGTTGTTGTTAGCAAAGTAAAAAGTGGCTTTCCACACACACTTATCACTTCTGCATTTAATTATTAAAACAGTGTCATGTTTCGGTCATGTAGACCTTTCTCAAGACATACTCAAACATCATAATGTGACACAGTGTGTAAATACAGCCCATAATTGCATGATAGTCCACAGCTGTGCTGGAGGTGTGTCCATGATCACACAGACACGACCACTCAGGATTCCCTCTGCTGTTCAAGCATAGAAAAAAGGCTGATGCACACTCAAAATGCAATTCAATGCACAAATGCCTGTCCCATAACCCTAGATTTAAATATGCAAAAATATATAAACAAAGCAGTCAGTGTGCATGTTGTCTTACACTCATCTAGACTTCAGAGACATAAGTCAGCAAAGATGTTTAAGACTAGGTGTTAACAGTATCCAGTCTTCTTATATGTCCTTGGATTAGCTCATAAGGAATGCAACACATTTTACAGCTGACAGGAAAAGTTTCATGAAAGCCACTCTGAGTCCTCTTAAAGAAAACCACAGCATCACCTCACAAACTAAAGAAGAAAAAAAATCCAAAACTGCCATTCTGACCAAACAAAAAAACCAAAAGCAGAGACTACACCACGAAGCAGGTCAGCCAGTCTCTAATTCTTATTTAGCTTTGAAAATGGGATAATGATGATAATGAGTATGATTACCGAAATGGACGTCTTGGAGCACAATAATCTAAACTGTCCATCACAAAGAGAAAAAAGAATCTGTGCATTTTTGTGTGTGTGTGTGTCTGTGTGTTACAGCTTACAGTACTACTCTGTAAATGAACTGGCATTAGCATGCTCTGAAAAGGAGCAGGACCGGGGTTGAAGGGAGCAGGTGAAAATCTCACTTTGAATCATTTCCCCTCCCGGTCCCTGCCATTGTTCCTGTCCTCACACATGGCAGAGGCAGAAAGAAAGGATCCTATTATTCCGGCCCAAGCCTGTTCTCCTCGTTTATCGTTTAAAGAGGGGGAAGAGAGGGGGAATATTCTGATGGAAAGCAGGGCCTCTGTGGCAGCCTAGCAGTTGTGTGCCAGCTGAAAAGACTCCGCGGGCTGAAGCTGTGGCGGTGCCCACCACCTGCTGAGCTCTTTCTCCTTCATCTCTCCCTTCTCTCTCTGCTCTCTTTCTCTGCCTTTCACCGTCAAGCGCTCGGTGACTCAGCAGTCCAGGTTCAATTCAGGCTGAGGTCTCATGAAATAAAGAAAAAAAGGGAGGGTATAAAAAGAGAGAGAAAAGATTAATTTCTTGAGTGGGAGAGTGAAAGGGGGTGAAAGAAGCAGGCAGATACATAGGTACTGTATTTTGTTTTGCATTGAAAGAGAGGCCTAAGCTGCACCTGGCTCTGGATTTCCAAGTGATTTTCATGGGTGTTGAAGAAGGACGAGGTTTAACTTTCTTTCGGAAATCCACATATTTTTCAGGAGTTGAAGAATCACAATACGACTTCTAGCTTGTATATCGCATGCAAGTCACTCGATCGGTGCCTTCTTAATTGTGCTCTTGCCATACCTGCAACACAGGCCTTGAACATCCTCCCCATGCTCCAAATAGACCCACTGAATTTAAGATCAGGTATTGATGCTCAGAGTGTGCTCAGCCCCCATCAATACTGATGGGTTATTGATGAAGGAGTGAGTGAATCCTTGCGCAGCACCATCATGAGACCGGGGAAACATCTGTGTGTGTGTGTGTGTCATGAAATAATGAGATTGGGCTAGAGCAAGGTGTTGTCATATATACGTGTGCACACTCACGCAGCAAAAATCAATGAAAACCCACACAAATGGAGATATATACATTGCCTGCAGCACTGCACTTTTGTGCCAAGACACGTGTCTTCCCAGTGGGATGGGATCCACTGCACTCTTCCCTGAGGAAAAAGAGGAGGAGGAGGAGGAGGAGGAGGGCACGGTTAACTGTGTGGACAGAGGGAATGGCCCAACAGGCAGAGGCAGCGAGATGAAAAGATGCAACTATGAAAAAGAGACAAAGTGTTGGAAACCTGGATGAACAGGACAGAGCTTTGTATCAGAGGGGAAAGTGAATCAACGTGTCTCTTCCCTGCTCCACCAGGAGCAGCATCTCATAACGGCTGTACAGACAACCTGGGGCTCCAAGGTATAAATTCAACACTGTATTAATAATTGATGTGCATCAAAACAGTGATGATATATGCACACATGATCAGAATGCATAAATCAACTTGTGGGTGATTCACTCTCCTCTCTAGGGGGTTTTAACAATCTGTTTCGTAGGCAGCTGGTATGTCTTTCCTCACAGCAACTTTGGACCAATAGAAGCCGGTTTGCATTTACTTTCTGCATGAATAGCCCTCAATGCCAGAATCTTTTTTTAAAAACTTCTGCTTGAAAATCAACCTTATCTCAGAACTGGTGGAGCTTTTACATAAAGAACACATTTGGTGTTGAAGCTGCACACATCTCATAAACCTCTAGTGTGCCTCCATCCTCATAAAATCCTGTTGTTTTTCCAAGCATTGCTCATACGTGCAGAGCATGAATATTTCACTCAAAGCAAGCATCATATAGCTTCAGTGAAACACTGGAACAAGCTGAGTATGTGATAATGAGCAGAGAAACATGTATTTTTGATAAATTTAAAGAAATTTAAAAGAGCAGTGTGGAGGACTCGGGGAAATGCAACCAGCTAAAACTTCACTCGTGTGCCGAGCATGAACTCCCACTGAGAATTCCTTCACTGTTTATTCTTCAGGAGGTTTTAACCAGGAGCCAAATTATCCACAGAGGTCTCCTCCCCTCCAAAGCAAATGGACCAGGGATCTCATTCATAAAACAATGTGTAGGATCCATACTAAAGATATATGTATTAACAAAAGCCAAAAGTGGTGTGTGCCAAAAAATATTTGAGCATTATCAGGCTTCCACCTCACCACCTGCATCAGCAATTTCCCGTCTTCAGAATAGTTTTTTATTTGGGACATATACATATTTGCTTTCTTGCAGAAAGTGAGATAAGATGATTGATACCACTATGGGTCTGTAGTAAAAAACATGAAGGCTGAGCCAGCAGAGGGTTAACTTAGCTTAACACAAAGGCTGGAAACAGCTAGTCAGGCTCAGTTAAAAGATAAGGCTAACTCTCACTGATGGACTTAAATCTCTTTTGTTTAGTTTGTACTTAAGTTTGTGTAGAAACAAGAAGTTTTGGTTCTACAGTGGTCATTTAAGTGTAAGCAAGAATTAAAATGAGCACATTTCCGAAACATGTCACTCTGTTACTCACAAAGAGGTCAAAGCTGAGCCAGTGACCAAGACAAGATCTAGAGTCCCTTCTGCTCAATATCAGCATGTAGACAAGAAGGTCATCTGGCACTGGAGATAAAGGTGGGTGTGGGTCGTTTGTGTGTATGTGTGTGTGTGTGTACCACTCTAACAGACGCTGTCCATCTCCCTCGCCCACCATGGGCAGGCCAGGCATCTCTCATCTACATTCCTCAGATAATAGAGGGCCATCCCAGGCGAGCAGAGGCAAGCCTGGACCCACCTGGGCAGACCCTGGTGAATTCCACTCATGCTCGCAGACCCACTGGGATAAGAAAAAAACTGGGGAGAAGTGGGGGCATTTTTTAGGAATTTCTCCCTTCGCTCTTCACCAGAGCAAAGCGAAAGCTGAGTTTCATGCTTGTCCTCGAGGAGCCAAAACAGCACTCAACATGAATGACCCCTAGCAGGCAAACAGGCACTCCAGGTCTTTGCTGTGGGTAATGTCCACCCTGTACCGACCCACCCACCCACTCCCCTCCGCTCTCACTATTGTGTTTACTTGGCGCTGATGTTAGGGGAGAGAGGGGCTCGAGTGGGGGAGGGCAGGGTAGGGCTACCGACACCAGGGCCATTGTTTCTCAGCGACCCCCATTCAGGGTCATTTAGCATGTGACACCTCCAGGGGCACAGTGCATTACTAATGGCACAGAAGAGCAATAAATGTGCCAGCTCCCTACACTCTGACCCTGAGCCAGGATGGTGAGAAATAAGGCAGCGAAGATGAGGAGAAGGAAAGGTGGATGGAACAAGAAGGGCAAAATCATCATCTCAATATTATAGGGGACGAGGAAGCAACAGAAGAAACACATAATGGATGGATGGCAGTGAGAAACACCAGGCGGACGAGACAGTTGAAGGAGCTCATCTACATACCTGAGGAGGGCGTGGACAAGAGTATGTGTGATGTATGCAAGTGTGTGTTTACGGTAAGTGATGGGAAGGTCAGCAGCCCGCAGCCATGGGCACTCCTGGCGGGGCATCAAAAGGAATATAAGGAAGAGATACTGGGGGAGGGGGTCTGCAGACAGGCTGGAAAAGGCCCAGTGTTTACCCCAGCTGGGTCTGTCCTCACTGTCCACCACTGTTCAGTTTCCATGAGATTTTTAGACATCTAAAAATCAGGGGGCAAGGTATCTTTATGAGGAGACAGCAGGTCAACTGTCTATGCCACACAGAAGTGTTGTACATCATCTGAAAGCAGGAAACCTGGAGATTAATTTGAGATATGGCTCACCTATTCAAATTTTAGAGTGCATACGGGCTTAGAACACTATGGTGGAAGTAAACAGTGGTGACGCCCATGTTTAATTATGTCACATAAGTTGTATCAGCACTTTTATTCACTTAAATGAATTACTTATTTCGAAACCAAAATAATAATAAAAAATATTAAAAAACAAAGATGGACAGAAGAAACAAAGAACATCCAGTGTTACAAAATAAATTTACACTCCCCTAACACAGACCTTTCCTCGTCTATATATTTGCCTAAAATATCTTTTTTGTAAAGTTTTTAATTGGTTTATATTTGTGCTTTGTTTGTTTATTCTGTTGTTTTTAAAAATATTTTTATATATAATATTTAATATTTTATACATTTTTTTATTCTGCTGTATTTATGTTTCTTTATATTTGCACGACTTGTTTTTACTTTCAATTTCATCTTCTCTTACTATGTTTATGTTATGCATCAATACATCCTTGTAAGTGAGAATCCTACTTGGGAATAAACCTGATTCTGAATCTGATTATTATTCATTTAGATTTGGCAGGAAATACTCAGCTGTTTGAGGGAGCTGTCAAAGAATCCGAACCGTGACGAGGATTCTGCAGAGAGAGAGATAATCCCCAAACACTTCCGATACAGCATCAGATATAGAACTGTACACAAACACAAGCTTAGCGGGGCAATATTAAAGCTTCACTGACATGATGAAGCGAGTATTGCCGCAATCAGCATTGGGATTAGAGAGGAGTAATAGAGTTTACAAAAGCTATAAACACTTGTATGGTTGGATAATACTGGTCACCTGATAGCAAACATATGATCCATCAATAAGCTAATGATATGTGACAGCTGATGTAGATCAGCTGATGTGAGCAGGACTTCAGGACTCTGCCTGAATGAAGGCTATGCTTCATTACTTTAATGCATCTTTTCATAGTGCTTTAAAGGAGCACTTCACCCCCATATGACCATTTTATATCAGTTACTCATCCCATAGTATTTAGAATTTGTGAATCCAAGTCTCACTGAGTCAGTCATATGCTCAGTACTTCCCAAACCGACAGCCCTTTCCAATGGGGAACTGAACTGATCAAGTCAGTGGTAGACCAGCAGCACCTATGTACAGTGAGGAAATGATTCTGGCCTTAAAGAGAACATAGATAAGTTTCACTTTGTGTTCAGTTCCCTGTTGGAAAGGGCTGCCTGTTTGGGAAGAGCATACGACTGGATAAATTAGACTTGGATTATACTGCATGATTTTTGTGAGAGTTTACAAACAGTGTTTTGATATAGTTTTGCTGTTGTTAAATGTGGACCCCGGTGATTTCAATTCATCAAGGATTTTTCTCCATTTCTTTATTCACTGGAGCACTTTTCCCCCACAAATTTAGTGTAATATGGGGTGATAGATTCATATACGAATGGTCATTTGAGTGGTAGAGTACTCCCTTAAGGTTCCCTTACTAAATTCTGTCACTGGGGTTTTTTTTGTGACAACTGGTTGTCAGTGCAGTATCACTCTATTTTGCATATTTCAAGAGGCCTTTCACTTTGCCACATTGCAGACTTTTGCAATGTTTGGGTCTGGTCCAAAAGCAATTGAGGCTGTAAATAGTTAATCCCAACGACAGAGCAGGGAGTGTCAGCCATAACAAAGCTATGACAATCGCCATTTTCACAGGAGATTTTTCAAGACATAATACAACGTAAAGAGGTACAAAGCTGCCAGGAAGTCACTGAACTGCTGGTGCATCAGTGGCAAACAGTAAAATTGTGCAAGGTGGCAAAAGGAAATGACTCAAGAATGATGACATAAGTCAAACACAGGGAAACTAGTGGCCACAAGTTGACCCTTGCTGAGTCTTTTGGTCGCAGTTGACAGGAAACATGCTTACTACACTATAAGCTATGGGTCCAAAAGTAAATGAAACATTAAGTCAGTAACAGAATACTGTAAATTTCGCCAACCTGGTGATGACCCCAAGGCTCCACTATACTTAAGTGTTGTTTTCGTCTCTTCCCTATACATCACTTATGCATGTTGGCCTTATTGTGTATAAGGAAAACTGCCAACAGGTTTTAACTTCACAGGAATGAAATACACGTGCACAACACTACATAACATGTGTCATTGAGGCATCTTCATAGAATGTACATAAATCAACCCCGAGGCAAACTTCACAGGGTAGCAATACCTGAAATGAGACAAGAAACATGTGACCTGTGAGTGGGAAGACATTACCCATTAGATATTATCTACCAACGGTATCACTTACACAACTACAGAATCAGACTTGCTCCCAAAAGAAGAACACACAACACAGAACACCGTTTTGGTTTTCAATCAAGCTTTTAATGAAAAGATCATAAAATAACAGTTTATTTTTCCTCACTGCTGTACATTAAGACTGCAAGGTTGTGAGTGCTGAGGTCAGCTGTATTACACTTTTATGACACTTTGAGTTTGCGAGCCCCATCGCTATGCACGGCGGTGGCTCTGACCTGAATACGAGCTCTCTGAGGAGTGGAGATAAAGAGAGAAAGAGCCCAGCCTGGGTGCTGCCAGAGGCCACACAAAAGGGTCACAGAATCTCACCTTAAATACTGGTGTGTGCATGTTAAGTTGTGTTTGAAGTCTAGACGGTGGCATCTGTGTTTGTACGAGTGGAGGCGAATGCGAGTACATGCCAGCAAAAGTGCACCTGGGTGTGTACACCTTTGCATGTGAAGTGTGTTTGCCAAGGGGGAGGGCTTCTCGGCTTTTAATTATTCATCAGCAAAGACCCTACATGTCCATTCCAGAGCCTCTCAGCCTACGGATCCTGATACATTATTGAGAGGATGTTCCTGAAGAAAACAGACCAAAGAGGAAGCTTGATACACCCACTTCATGGGCAGCTCCACTAATCAACTCTTCAAGTACGATTTTTTTTAGCAGCTAATCATGTCTTTCCATTTATGTAGTGCACGTCAAAGTGACACTGTGCCTTTGTAAATTTAAAAACAGGTCTTAAATTAAAAGGTTTCGTATGAAAATATGCTGCTACAAACTCCATTTTAAAAAGGATATTTTGGTTACAGATGGACGGCAAAACAAAAAAAGTATTAATGTGGAGATGTGATGGCAAGATAGCACTGTAAACACTGAAAGTTTTGAGGTAATTTGGTGTTTTGTGTTTCAGTCACTACTGCACAACGTCACCGGAGGTACAGTAAATACTGATGTGAAATGTAAAATGCAGCAGAGCCGGGTATAAAGTCGCCTGCACAGTAACAGAGATTACAGGAGGTCAACGGGCTAAAGCAGGGGGTCAGGTGTGTCTGAGATAAAGCAAGGGACAATAAAGCTTAGAAATGCTTCAATGGCACTGGAGGCCATTTTAAAACTGGCTTTGGTTTAGTCTGCCGAGGTAAGAAGGAGCATCTCCATAATAACTGGACAGACCAGCCCCTCTACTATACAAAATGCCTGGAGAGGATGGTAACAAGCGTACAAGGTGTTAACAGCATTTATACCAAGAAATGAAATGGAAACGTGAATGCTTAGAGCCGAGTACAGCCTCTCGGTTGCGTTTCCTGCTTTGTATATTCATTTTTAAAGCTTTTGTAACACTGCATAATGATATGATATTTCAATACACACAGGAACAATGATGAGGTAAGAAGAGAAAGACAAAGAGTAAACCGTCAGTTAAATGGGAACTGATATGAGAGCGCCCGGGTCTTCCCAGAGGCTTTGAAAAACATACAAAGTGCACTTAGTAAAGCTATCTCACCCAACGTTTCTAAAATCCTCCGATGTAGAACTAATAGACACTAAAAACATATATGTCATGTGAAAGAGAAAGAGGAAGTGGCGAGTGGTTTAAGACAAGAAATGTAACAAGAGTCGTTAGAACACTACCATTCAGCGGAGAGAGGTGTCGATTATGTGCATGTTTCGGCTGTGTGAATGTATTTTATTTTTAAATGGCAGCAGCGTGGCAACACCCAGGGAGAGCAAGCTTGAAGATACAGTAGCCTCCGTTCTGCACAGGCAGGTCACAGTGTCCTGCCTGTGTCCACAGACACACACAAGGGGTTAAAGTTCAACTCCCCTGTGTGCAGTCATTCAGTGAGAACTCAAGAACACATGGGTAAAAAAAACACCCATACATGAAATAAAAACCCTACAGACTGTCAGGTATAACTGAGAAAGAAGATATTAAATGCCATAGACCATTTTCTTTGAGTTGGAAAAAATAAAATCTCCCATGAAAAAAAAAAAAAAGTCAACTTCACAGATTGTGGTTAATGGCTATGTTTTGTGTCTCATTTTTGATTCTCAGCTTGAAATCCTCAAAACAAAACAAAAAAAAGGGGGTCCTGCCTCCACCTCAGTCTCACACACTGAGCGAATTCTTTGCAGAGGTGAGGGCAGGACCAGAAATAAATACATTCATCACTGACAATAGACATTTGATAAAAAAAGAACACTGTCAATAAGTGTTTGCACCAACTTTGTATGAGGCCCGGCCAGCCAGAGGTTTGTGCTGCTTTTACCCACAGAACACAGGCAGCTTTAAGAAAAAAAACAACATCATAAAAGCAGAAAAACGACAATAACATTCACAGTTAAGACTACCAGATACGCCTGTTTACATGCAGTGAACAAATCAAAGCTACATTCTCCAGATAGGTTTCAAGAACCGCCAGCATTAAGAGATGTACCATGTTACTAAAACAACCCAAACCATTCAAGCATCACCCACCCACTCCTACATATTAGAGACCCAAGCAGCAGAGGTAGCCCTCAAGTGCATTTGGGTAAACACAGAGACACAAAATTGAGCTAAAGACCCTGACTAACAATGCCTTTTGATTAATACGTCAAGGACGCACTGCCCACCCCCCACCGCTGCGGTCCCATCTGAAGACAGGCCAGAGGGCAGGGGGACTGGGGCGCAGGGTCACCCCAAAGCCAGCTGGCAGAGAGAGGGGGGGGTGCCCCAAAACCACACACCCCTCCCCTTAATTGAATATGCAGCAGTTCACCCCATGCTCGACGCTATGCTTTTGTTTTGGCAGCAACCCCTGTGGAAAAGCATCTTAAAAAAAAAAAAAAAAAAACACACACACAAAATCACCTCTCTGACTGGCCGAGCCTCGACTGAGGTCTGTAAAACTGTAAAAGTTTATGTAAACAATGAGATAAATACATATGTTTCTTTTTAGAGCCACACATGGTTCCATAATCATTCAAATGTGCTTTGGTTTAAAAAATAGTTTGTGGATTTGGGTATGAGCTTTTTTTTTTCTTCTTAGTTCTTTGTACAACTTTGCAACTATTTCTGAACATACTGTGTTACTAACTAAAATGTAGACTTGTTTCGAGCTGCCTCGCCTTTGTCAAGGCTCTTTGTGTTAGTTGAAAAAGTACCCCCCTGTTTGTCTTAAATATGAAACTAGTGTTCTGCTTTTTCCCATGATTAAAATACAGAGAAATCGATACAATACCATGTCTTACAAATGTAGCTGAGAGTCTGCATTCACAGATGCAGAACAATCCCTGAAGTATTTGAATAGTAGTAGTACTAGTAGTAGTAGTAATAATAATAGTAGTATGGTCACAGTTTGGAGTTCGTAGTTTTTTTTTCTTTTCTTCGTTATGTCAAACAAGCAAGCATTCAAATGCAGCTGCAAAGTCTTTTGCAGAGATGGCTAGAGATCTTGATGTACAAAAACACCTTTTGCGTGACAGACATTATGCCGTACTGCAGTAAGTGCTGACAAGTACAATGACGTTTGAAGGCAATGCATTGTGGACTCCCTCTTAAGCTAGAAGAGGTCACAAGCAACAGTGGATCAGGCGATAAATAATATGTTTGTGGTTTGGGGGTGGGAGGTGGGGGAGTGTGAAAAAGTCAAAGATGTACCATGCAATCACTAAACAGCAACTGCTTAAACAGCAAGACACCAACATCCAACATAACCAAGTAACAACTCTGGGAGTCCAGGACGCAGGTACCTTAAAACGGTAGTGATGTTTGTGTAACTGTAGCTGCATCCCTATGATAACAAACATTTCACAGACCATAACATGAGGACGAAAGAGGAATAAAAAAAAAAAAAAAAGTAAATCAAGAAGACAGTTAAACCAACGTAATAGAGGAATGCCTATACCAAAAACTTGTAGTGAAGGTTCATGCTCCACAGTGTAACTGTTAAGAGTAGATACACTGGACAGGTTTCAGTGAAAAGCCACAGACAACAGAGGGGCCATTCCCAGCTTATGGTTGCTTAGGATGAGGTAAAGCTTTAGAGGTTTAAAATAATTTAAAATCATTCTGCGATATAATGGAATACAATCAGAAACAAAAGGATGCCGCAGGAGACCGATGAGTTGTCCAACTGTCCAGTGCATCTCTGCTTCTCCCTTCTTGTTACAAGTTTTCACAAGTCTGGCTCAAAAAAAAAAAAAAAAAACCTAACAAGCATCTTGAACTTCACATTAAAATTCTGATTATAATTCCTATCTTTTTTTTCTTTTTCTTTTTTTTTTTTTGGTCTGAACAGAACACATACAATGTCATCAAGTCCTGTTTTTAAAGTCAGGGAATATAAAGTGATAAGGACTCTGAATACAAACAAAAAGAAACCAAAAACATGTCCAGGGGAACACGTTTTTCTTTTTTTTTTCTTTTTTTTTTTAAAACAACTTCACCATTTTGGTTAGGTGGTAAAGTTTACATTATACCGGCCCACCAATCAGCACAAGCTTTTCTTTGCAAAACCACAAGAACCTTCCTCAGTCGCAGAGTCATTGGCCAAAACTCCATCAAAAGAGTGGATTTCTTTATCTGGACTTAGAATATAATTCATAATTTGTTTTTATACAGCAAAAAGAAATCAAAAAGTGAAATAATTTAGTATGCTATATATCTTAAGTACATCTTTTTTTTTAAAACTTTGGTTATGACCTTGTCTAGCAATGTTAGTTAGCTCTGTTCTCCTCAACATTCATAAGATCTTTGGAACACTATACATCTACACTAACTAACCACTATATTCTCCAGGCAGGAAGCTACAGTACACTTTGAGGTGGGCCCACACTGAGCAGCGCGCCCGAAAAAGCTATATTTGACAAGTAAAAACAACAGCTAAAAACAATATTAATGTGTAAAATCTATGAGCATTAAAAACCTGTGTTGAGAGATGGGCAGGTTAAAGCATTAGGTGAAAAGTTACCATAATCTACACACTTTTTACAATTAATTACATAGGAACTTTCAACTAATCGACATAGAGTTCGTAAGAGTAATCAGAGGTAGCGAGGTCACAAGCCTATATAAATAGACTTTTCTTTTTTCTGAGGGGAGGAAAGCTATACAGACAAAAAAATAAAACGTACCCCACTGAACATGACGCTCAGTCTAAAACACCCTCTCCTTACCCCCTTTAAACTACCCCCCAACCTCCCACCCACCCAAATCCCTCCCCTCCACAAGAAAAATCCCAAGACTTTCCAGTTTAAACATTCACTGAAACATTACAAGTTCTTTAAGTAAAACAAGTACCTCAAGGGGTTCATCTTTCATCCAGGAGTCATTCCTGGGAGCACTAGCAGGCAAAACCGAAAACAATGATGATCCTCTCTATATTACTGTGGCCAGCTGCAGAGAGGACCTTTGAGTATTTGTGATCTGTAAAAACTAAAATCCAAATGTCATCCCACCATTTCTTTCAGGACTTTCAGTTAAAGCATGGAGATGGTCCCAAACCCAGTTACCCCTCCTCTTACATACAGATCCCCATCACCAACGTAACAAAGGATATAAAGCTGTCAGGTTAAAATTATCTTTTTGCTGAATTATTGCCAGTATTGTTTGCACGGGTTTTTGGTCAAAATAGCACTGGAGTAGAGAGGGGACTCTTGAGTTAATCAGTTTGAGGAACAATCTGAGTGACTCAAAGACTCAATGCTCAAAAGGTAGAAGAGAGAAAGGCTGCTGAGGGGTATGAGGTGAGGGGGCTTGACTTTGTATCAGTACCCACATTCACATTTGACAGACTTGCAATGCAGACCAGAAGTCGTGCCACTCCACCATGGCTTTGTGACTTTGGAGAGAGACAGGAGTAATTGTCCCTCTAGAACTCCTGAGAGGTGAGCAGACGTCGCTTGATATAAATGATGACATGATCCTTGCATCAACAAGTTCCCACCGTCACCAAGAGCCCACTGTGGCTAACAGCTACATCATTCACTTAGCCAGGGCGTCGTAAACTGGAATTCATGTGTGGAACTGTGAGTGTCTGCATGTGAACGTGTACGTGTGCGTTTCTTTGCTGTCGAGATGGAAAAAAGGTAGAGAAATGTTTTTTTTCTATTCCCAGAGTTCTTTGGCTTGATGCATTTCTAAGAGGGTGAGGTGTGCATTCTCAGGTGACTGATGAGGTTGCGCTGCTGGGTAAACTTCCCCCCGCATAGCTGGCATTCGTACGGCTTCTCCCCAGAATGGACACGCATGTGCTCTGTCAGACGGTACTGGCGTGTGAAGCGCATGCCACACTCTTCACATGCAAACGGCTTGAGGCCGAGGTGGCTGCGCATGTGGCGCGTCATGGTGCCCCTCTGGGTGAACATTTTGCCACAGATGTTGCAGGGGAAAGGCCTGGTCAGCCAATGGCTCTTTTCGTGTTGTCTCAGCGTCGCCGGGTCTTTGTAGCTCTTACTGCAGACTGTACACTTGAACGGGCGCGCTTCAGAGCCAAAGCTGGAGGGACCCACAGGGGCAGAGAGGTCCTCTGCCTCCTCCTCATCTTCCTCTTTCACAAAGGTCCCTCCCTCCTCTTTGATGTAGAGCTCATCCTCATTGTGTGTCTCCACGTGAGCATTGAGCTGCTCTGAGCTGGGGAAGCCCTTACCACAGGGTATGCACACATAGAGGTTGTCTCCAAATGCTGGCTCAAAACCTTCCTGCCGGTACACGTAGTTGGCGCTGTGGTGTCCCCCTCCTGTTCCTCCTCCACCTCCTGCACTCTCTCCATCACTTTGCCCACTCTCATCAGTGTGGTCCTGGCCGTTCTCTCCTCCTTCTTCCTCATCTTTACACTGGAAGGACTGGTCAGAGGAGCGGCCATCTTTAGGACCCACAATCACCCCATTAACCAGGGGCCTGTCATGATCTTCAGACTTCAACCCTGATGCCTCTCTCTTAGGCCATTCGTTCTTGCGAGCACCCTGCCGGGTTTTCTTCTGGGGTGGAGGGCCATCAGGCTGGTTTTGGGTTTCCTCTGAGGCTTTAGAGGAGGAGTTAAGCTCCATGCTCTCTGAGCCACAGGTGTCTACACCTGGTAGGGTGGTAGAGGAGTCGTCCAGTGAGGCACTGTTGGTTGTGGATACTGAGGCAGATTGAGGGGATTCTTGGGAGTTGCTGTGTGGGCTGAGGGCATCAGTGGCTGTGCCCGCAGAGGGAGGGCTCTTCTTAGACAGATCAAGTCCAAGGTCTGGCTCCCCAGCACTGCCTCCACTGCTGAGGTTACCATTACTGCTGCCGTTCCCCCCACTGCCATTCCTCGCAGAGCTGCCAACAAACATTTCGTCGTCTGAGAGCTTGTCCCGAAGGCCTTCATCTGGCTGTGGCTGGTCGGCATCGGAGGGGGTCGGAGGATAGTGGTTGTTGGGGCCAGCAGGGGTAGAAGAGGAAAGGCGCTGGTTGTTGAGGCGTAAGCGGCTGAGGGGACCTGGAGTGGAGGGTTTACCTGGCAGGGGTTTCCCACCACTGCGCTTGAGCTTCTTTCTGCACAGAGCAGCGAGGTCATGGAGCTGGAGGTAGCTGGCTGCGGTTAAGAGGGCACTGAAGTTCTGCTCACTGCTCTGGTCCGACGAGGACAGGAGCTTCCCAGTGTAGATGAAGTCCAGAACTTGTCTGAATACAGAGGGGTTAACCATCTCTGTGTCGAGGTTAATGAGGTTATCGTGGAGGACCAAAGATTTGAAGTAGATGCTGCTTGCCGCCAGGATGTTCTTGTGGGCACGGAAGAGTGCATTCTCCACCACGATGATAACATCACACAGGAAGCCCTTGGCTCTCTGCTGGTTGAGTTGCAGCAGCAGTTGTTTGGCATGATTTGGCAGTTCCATTTCCACCTTCCTTCTTTCCTTCTCTCTCTCTCTCTCTTCCTACACGAGCACCACCTAAAGCTGAAAGAAAGAGAATGAAAAGGTGGTTAGTTTTACATTGTAGGGCACAAAGGAGGCTTGCACACATAGGCTCCAGATAGTTTATTTCTCTTTGCAAGGCAAAGTTTCGATCTACAAGATGTTCCTCTGGCCCCTCTTCTAGTTTTACATTGTAGACATAAAGAAAAATTTGTCTGATACAATGATTCATGACAAGTTATTCAATACAGTGTGTAAGCCAGAGTAAAGAAGCATAAGGAGAGCAGTGGTCTTTAACAGAGGGCAATAAATGTTTAAACACTTGAGTTGGCAATGAAAAAAAGGCCCAAAAATGTTGACCAAGCAATGTGTTGTACAAGCTAGTTGTACTGACAGGGCTTGGATTGTTCAAAGCAGCACATTTCTGCACAAGCTTGGTTTATTTTCTAGTTTATTGCAGCCTTCAGAGGGATTAAAATTTAATACAAGTCGAAAAAAAAGCTGACAGCTACAGTGCTTGCAAGTCTGACACATCTAACAATGAAACTGCATGTGTTATGACTCCCACAGTGAGTACATCAATCTAAGCTTTTAGCTCTCACAGGGAAATTAGCACACTGTTAGCACAGCGTGCCACATAATCACATGGCAGCTTAGAAACTGGAACCTTTCCCTTCCTCTCACCTTCCTATTTACACAAATAGGAACCCTACATGGATCAAGTTCTGATACACTTTGCCACTGTTCTGGCACAAAAGCCAACGGGGCGGAGAAGAAGAAAGGGTATAGTAACTACTTTTCTAAGGAGCCTCCCCTCAGCTTCTCTTCCCTATCTCCGTGGAGTAACTCTAGTTTCGGTGGGGTGCCCTCTTTGGAAACTCGGCTCACTCTGGCCTCCATTAGGTCATGGTAATGTCAGCCCTGCCCCATTGTCTGGGGGTGGGGGTCGGTGCCACAGCAGGGCCGGGGGGAGGGATTAGGTGACACCTGAGCAGGTAAAACTACACAGGAGCTGGGGCAGAGAAGGGAGGGGGAGGGAGGGTGTGGCTCAAAGACAAGGACAGCAACACCTGATCCTCCAGAGAGGCCCTCATTTATGGAAATGGGACAGATGAATCTCATTCACTGTTTAACTACATAGTGATGACCTGTTATGTACCACAGTGCTCTACTTTTAGCCTGTCACTGAAAATATATAAATTTTGTTAAAGAAATTTACAACAATTGATGCAAAGAGCCTCTCTACAGCTTAGGTTGTGACTTAACAGAAGTGGTGTGCTTAAGTTGAAGCAGCAGGGCCTGTCCGGGGCTCATGTTTAACATGTTCTTAAAGCCCTGGGCATTCTGGGAAAGTGAACATATATCTTTAATGCCCCTGATCAGAGCAGGGTATACCGTATTACAGGAGATTACACAGTAATACAGAGAAATGCTTAACTCAAGCCGTAAATACATGTGAAAACGCGCCATTTCAACCCAGTGCCAACTCAAGAGATTTACTGAAAATCATGTTTTATAATACGCAGCAGGAAAGAAGGGAGCAATTCCTAAACTCAGCTGGAGTGACAGGAGTGCCAAATCTGAGTTCAACCTCGTAAAACCTCAACTGAAATAATTTATGTGAGGACTGGCATTCACAAACACGTGTCAAGCCAAAGCTCATTCTCAAATCACAGAGCAGAAGGCAGCTGGCACAGCCTGTTTCCTTGTTCTGAATGTTTTCAGATGTATATTAACCGAGAAAAACTGCATGAAGATAACCAATGTAGCTCACCACAAATTTAGTTAAATCTCTTCCCTTAAAGGTTCTTTGTGTAGGATTTGAAGGAATATACTGGCAGAAATTGAATATAACAAGTATGTTTTCTTCAGTGAATAATCACCTGAAAATAGGAATCACTGTGTTTTGTTATCTTCGGGAGCAGGTCCTCGTCTGCGGACATTGCCATGTTACACCACCATGTTTCTACAGTAGCCCAAAACAAACAAACCAAAAACAGGATCTAGGAAGACACCTCTGCAGATAATATCGCTCCTGAAAAAAAAAAATCCTAAATGTCTGGGTCAGAAATAAGGTGAGCATTTCAGCACACATTTAGTTATCAGAGCAAATTGGTGAGCAAATATTAGTAAGTGCTGTGCTAGCAGCTGTCCCACTTTGTTAAGTGTAACTGCTTTATTTGGTGTTTTTATTGGTTTTAACCATCTGATGCATTTGTTTTGGAGAGCAGAAGAACTCTGCAGATAATTCAGTTCCCAGTAAAAAAAACTCCTGAACAATGAACACTGAAGAAATTCTAACTGGAAACTGGAAGTTTCAGTGAGATGCAATCTGCAGTCCTCACTGCTAAATCCACCTAAATGTTACAAATGTTTTAGCTGCTTCCTCTAGGAGGAATCTGACATGCCCAGCACAATAATGACATGCTGCATCAAAACATTCTTCAACAAAGCCTTGAATAATCTGCCAAGGCCCTACAGTTAACATCTATAATCACTGCACAGACTCTGGTGACAGAATAACTCACATAAAAACCTCAAACTGGTGAAAAGATTGACAGGAAATTCGTTAAGTCTGGATGATGGGGACAACGCAGTGTCACAAAAATCTATCAAAACGCAACACTAAACATAATGCAAGGACAAAAACTAGGCGAAAACTGTAAACTGGAGATGGCTGGCTGATGCATCAAAGCCGACTCTGTCTGAACAGTCAGGCTGGCTGATACAATCAGCTGGAGTGATCATTACTCTCAGGTCCAGGCCTGGGCTTGCCTCCTCTGCTTTGACACTTCTACCCATGGTCTTCTTCCCCTCCCCCGTCTTCCCTCTGCTCCTCTCCTCCTTTCTCTCTATCCTCCCACCCTCACCAGCCTCTCACCGGGCACGCAGACACATCCCAGGAACAGTTCGCTGTCCCCAACGTGAATTACAATGAGCTATTCTGGAATACATAACCCAGATCTGCAGTTAATCGCAGAATGTGCGACTGGGGTGTGCAACACTCAACCCTGCAGGCGGTAATGGAGAAGAGAGCTGCTAGAGAAAGAAGGGCCTCTGCTATGATGCCAGCCAGGAAGCCATATATCAGTCAAGTCTCTCTCTTAACATACACATGCACCTCTGCAGGCTTTATGGGGGGGATTCAAGAGGCTTTTCCAGCAGGCCGACATAAAAAGGGGGCTGGGCTCGGAGTAGAGAAGCCAGCTCAGGAGAAAGAAAAAAAAAAAAAAAGAGCCCTCCCCCACCCCCTCCTCTTCTCATCCCTCGTTCTCTCTCTCTCCTCCCCCCATCACCCACACGGCTACCCTCTCCCCCGGCCCCTCCAGTGCTGTGCTGTGCCGGCTGGATTCCAGGGAGCTGCTAATGGATTATGGCTGATCTATATGCAGCTAGGGTGGGACACGTGTAGGCCCAGCTCCCCTTCCAATGGTGCTGCCCAGGAAAGCAGGCTTAATACCACAGGAGAGACGGATAGGCCTGCACCATCATGGCAGCTCCATCTGTGAGTGCATGCCACCCTTTGCAGTCTGTAGATACATTTCTAAAACCATATCCAGGCTGTTAGAGCATTGCAGACTCACAGTTATGGTGTTAAGTCAGGGATGGATGACCTATTAGAAAGATGACCCAACTGGGACAGTTACAGCGATGTTTCCAGTATGCAGGATGACTAGTTCATATGTATAATGTTACACAGTTGGCGAGCAGCATTTCCTGCACGGTGGGATCCCTGTATTTTTAAGCCCTCGCCAAGGGCTGGCAGAGAGGTTGAGAGATGGCAAGATAGCCGATCAGGAAGGCCGCAAGAAACAATACTTGCCCTGGCCAAATATGGCACCACATACCAACCATGACAGCTCTGCTCTTGGACTGCAGACCAGGGTAGATGTTGCCCTTCAAGCACAGGCACAGGATCAGCTTACCTTGCCTGCAGTGTTAACCTTTTCAAAAAGTGACTGTGGCTTAATGATAGAGGGGGAAACACAGCACCCTACTGCTTAGCCTCAACCTTGACTTGTTACAGAAGCCTGCTGATGAGGAGATGAGCAGACAGGGATGTTTACACAGTCTTGACAGACACAATCAGGATAACATATCCGTGTGTTGGTCCGTGAGGGACTGAAAACTAGAAAGCACCAAAGTGCCTCCAGCAGTGAATTAACATGAGTCTTTTCTACATTAAACTGGTTACACCAGCAATCTGGATGATCTGGTTTTACTTTATTTACCGCTGACTGTCATTGCATCCTTTTTTTCCCCCCAAGGAGTTTATGGATTAAACAGCGAGCTAGTAAACCTTTCAGAGTCGGTGTTCATGCAGCGGCAGTGACTGAGAGAGCAGTGGGCTGTGGCACTAATCTCCTGAACAGAGGGTAGAGAGCCAGGAGAGAGGGCAGAGGTGAGGCAAAGTCCTGTGGCGCAATAACAAAACACACCCTACTACTGTGAAAGGTCATCTGCTAAATAACCAATAGAAAACAAGACAGAGTGGGATTTTAAAAACATATTCACCCTCTAGGCTTATCTTTCACAGCCATTCCTTTGAGCAACATACAGCAATGACTTTGTAGATGGTCACACTGTGCAGAGGATGGACAGAAGAGACGGATCATGTGCAGGTAAAGTGTTTGAAGCAGAAAGAAAGTGAGCAAATCCTGTACACGAGCAAAAGGCCTCGCTGAGTGCGCGCACTCACGGAGACAGTGCACTAACCACATGCACTCAATACACACACAAATACACACACACACCCAGAGAGTATGCTGGTGGGCAGAGGGAGTGGGGGAGGGGTTAGGGGGATGGTACAAAGCCAGTTTGAAATACAAACACTGAGCAACCACCTCTGAGCCATTTCAACATGGCTGACACTGCTGCGTGGGTAAGGTTGATCCATGCAGGACTCGTGAGTGCTGCAATTATCTGAGTTTCAGTTCTCTCGTGAGAGAAAGGATGGCTCATGACACAATGAGGAGATTAAACAGAACAGCGGTGCTTTTCGGCTACGGGCTTGACATGTTCCCTTACACCTGCGTAATATCTGCTGCATCACAGGACAAAACACGAACCTGTCTCTGATGACTTGGTCACGATTTCAGTTTTGAGAAAAATTTGAGACTTTGGTCCACAGTTTAATGTGTTTAACTGCACACAAAAATATCCGAGCAAATCAGGTAAAGGCAGGAAAATGGAGAATGCATTTATATGTACCAAAATAATCTGGTGAATGTAAAAGCTGCAGTTACATGCAGGTAACCCATGCATTATATTTTTTTAACATTGTCATATTTTAAGTGTAGCATTATTGGAGCATTTGGTTTAAGCAGGCTGTGCAGTGCATGCTGTGTGTACGTTTTACAAATATTCCACTGTTTAACCCTAAAAATGACCTAACTTCAGTTTTAATCAGAGGTTGGATTGCTTACTTGCACTTGTAAGAATAGTGATGGTACCTTTCATGCTGCCACACTGCTCTCACAGCGATACTTGCCCTGTCTGAAGTCTTTGTCATGCACATGCGCATAAGTAAAAACCCCTATAGAAAAGTTAAGATGTGGCAAAGAAATCAAGTTTGATCCGAAACCCAAAGCAGTCTCATTGGTTTCTGCATTGAAATTCTACACAAGTCATACAGTCTTGTATTGAATTCTCTTAGATAGATACAGTGATGTATGTAGTGCAGCGCTTTGGTGCCATGGAGAGCAGAATATTCAGGGTTATGTTCCAACCAGTGTGACTACAGAGGGTGAAATAAAAAGTGAAATCCCCAGCTGTGGCCTTTCCTTGGAATAAAAACCAGCCTCTACTTGTGTCTCCATGGCAAATGGTTGAATAGCTCTGATGCAGAGCATCTGCTGGAATTCTGGACACTGATCCAATTCTGGTTATAATCTCTTCAGAAAAGCTGCAGGGGAGACGTCCTGCTGTACAAAAGCTCAAAAACATCAAGACAAGTAGTAAAGCCTGACCTGTCTTGTCTCAGAGACATGAATTTCTGCAGAATAGTTGGATACAACTGCTGGTGAACAGGTGAACGACCCCAGTGCTGCGGGACTGAAGGGGGAAGTACACGAAATACAGTATCCCTACCGCAGCCTGGTCAGAACCCTTCCAATTAAGACTCATTTTCTTTCAGGCAGTCCAGCCATGTTACAGACAAACAAGTCCTGCCCAGGGTGCAGTGGAATGAAAGGAGCCCCGTCCATTTCATCACAGGAGGGGGCCAAAGGTTGCTGCCTACCCCATATGGACCGGTGCTGTGCAGCAAGGGAAGAAAAGCCAAGACTCTCTCACACACACATGAATCATCTTACACGTCCACAACACAACCTGTAATCAAAGCCACTGGTTCATTTCTGTGTGAATTCATGCAATTTTCTAAAGAAAAATAGCTGTGTAAATAACAGCTTTTGCATTTCATTTCCTTGCAGCGGGGCATTAAAACCAGTGAAAAAAGGAGAAAATTATTCTAAAGATATCCATCATATTTTAACGCAGGCACTTGAGTCTCAACCTTTTTTTCTAAAACAAAGCAGGTCACCAATGAATTTCTTCTGTGGTGTGAATGTCATCCATAGGCAATACTAGATGCTAAAGCCACAGCAAAGTCTTGAGGGTGTAACAGGTATAGAAGTATACTCTCTCATGTGTGCAAAAATAGAATTCACAGCCTCCCATCACATGTATTGTTGTGATGGATGCAATTGCCTAACCTGTGGCAAACTCCCATTTCAAAATCAACCCAACTTTATCTATCGGCACAGGACATTGGAGGCATAGTGTCTCAGGAGATTTTACATTATGACTGTTAATAAATTTGCAAAAATGTCTACAAACATGTTTTCACTTTGATATAATGGGTTATTTTGAAGAGAATGATAAAAAGGTAAATGTAACCAATTTAAATTACATGTTTAACATAATAAAATTGTGCAAAAGGTAGGTCTAAATATTTCCCTTAGCAGCTGTATCTGACAAGAACTAGGGAGCAACAATTAAACAGTATCAGACTGAACTCACTGCACAACCAAATCCTTCCCCTTGTAATACATTTTGCTTCCAGCAATTTTAAGTAGCATGTAATTAATAAATCTAATATTAAACAATGTTTCAACATACAGATTACATATTTGCTCTTTAGTTAAATCACTACCTGAAGGTGTGTTTTTTTAATTTAAAAAAATTAATATTAAAAATTATGTGAGAGATTTGTTAGACTCTAAGATTAATAAATCCAGTTATTTAATCAAAAGAAATGTCTAACCCAACTGTACTCAGGCCTTTATTAGAAACAGTGAGGAGTTACTTCTCTTTCTTTGCCGTGAGTTTATATATGTGTGTGTATCCAACATTCTGTGCCCTCTTGCTGTAATGTATTTTATGGCTCAGTTGCTGCATCCAAACCCAAAACACCCCCTGGAGTAATTAAATAAAGACAGAAACGAACACCGAGACATTCGCTGAGGCTACCAGCAGCACTGGTGGGCAGTTGGCACTCAAACATACTGATACCAACTGTGAAAAGCAAACCCAAAAATGAAGTAATCAACCGCTTCCCTAACAAGTGAACATATGATTGGTATGATAACGTGACCTCTGTCTTGAGAGAATGAACTTTGTTGATGAGATAAACCCCCCCCCGTAAAAAGCAGCAGACCCACATGACCTGTGGGCCTAATGCTTGGGCTGAGGACAGAGGGCATGTTGGGTAAGGAGAGATCCTGTATGGTCCAAGGTTTTACAGAGCTGCCACCCCCTCCTCCTCCTCCTTCTCCAGCCTTTAAACACTGCATAACCTTCTGGCTATCAGCACTACATTCCACAGCCTGTTTCTTCTTCTTAAAGAACAACAACAACCCTGCCCTGAGGTGCTTGCGCCACTGCACAAACCAAACTGCCCTCGAACAGGCAGCGCAGAGCAGAACAGACGGATACATATAGATACGACAGCCAAGCACAATCTATAAGTCCTCGCCTAGCATGTCAGCAGAACATATAGCCTAAGTAGCCTTACTGCATTGTGCTGCCCACACACGCCACTGTAAGCCACGGTCACAATCTACACAGGGTACATGTGTGTGTGTTAAAATGGGAAGGGACAAGTAGGGTGAAGCAAGACCAACCAGCCGATCATGAGGATCATGAGGCACACACGGGCCTCAAATTACCCTCCAGGCCCCCCTTTGTTGTCCACAGTAATCAATGAAACTAGTCACACTGATCAGTTAACGTGACTTGGTCATTTTTATGACCTATATTGACTTGTTCAACAGTTATTAGTAGATGTACCTAGATATAATGTAAATTTGACCACAGCTACAGTAGGCAGATGATTAGGCTGGATAGATACTTAATTGCCAAATAGCGTACATAAAACATTTACAATGCAATACAATTGATCACTCCTCTTTAAAATACAACACACTATTCTCACACAAGTCAGTAATTCCTGCATATCTGCAGCAGTATGGTTGCAACTAATGATTATTTTCATTGTTGATTAATCTGTTGATTATTTTATCAATTAATCGATCGGTTGTTTGGGCTATAAAATCTAAGAAACAGTTGAAAAATGTTTATCAGTATTTCCCAAAGCCTGAGATGACATCCTCAAATGTTTTGTTTTGTCCACAACCCAAATATATTCAGTTTACTGTCACACAGGGGTAAAGAAACCAGAAAATATTCACATTTAAGAAGCTGTAATCAGAGAATTTTGATGTAATTTAATTCCTTAAACTGATTAATCACTTATAAATTTAGTTAAATGATTAATTTAATCCTTAACAACCAAGTGACTAATTGTTGCAGCTCTATACTTGAATAAATTTATAAGAAACACTGTCTTTAGAATAATGGTATCACATGAACTAAACACTGTCAGCCTTTAAAGCTTATTGCTGCTACAGATGCAGCACTGTCATCATCAAACGCCTCAGGCACTACAGCCAGGAGCCCTTTCCAGCTTTACAAGCCTCACCAAATTAGATTATGTATATAAAGTGTAAAATGAAAGCACACAATCTTTATGGCTTGACGAGATGAGTCAAAATACATTTTCACCGCATTATCGAGAAGAATTCAGCTAACTGTTGGCTGAATTTTAAGCTGACAGGCAGAGCAACTGCTCACTTTAACTGCACTTCTAGGTGGGTGTAACCAACCAAAATATAGTCCTATAATCTTCATATTATAGGCTGCAACACCCTGCAACCCTGAACAGGATAACAGGTTGTGAAAAAAGATATATTTATCTTCATATCGCACTAAAAGTTGTGACAAAACTTAAAAAGGGAGTTTCATCCAACAACTGCATTCGGTTAGAGGAATAAACACAGTTCACTTTGTGTGATTAAGCTACAGGCAAGACGATGCAAAACCATTTTGTCGTGCCTGACAAGATCAAGAACAGACAAAATTTTTATGGCTAACCAACTTCAAACTCATATTTTTAGATGAGCATAAATGATAAAGGACAAGTGAGGGCCTCTGGCTTACTCAAGCATCAAGAATGAGACTTTTAAAACTGGCAAAATTACTTAGTTTGCCAATATTATACTTTCACACAAACTCAGCATGTATAACAAGAACCTCCTTTAAGAAGTTCCTTTAAGCTTAGAGCAAAACAGAAGTATCTTATCATCAAAGGTGTGCTGTTAGTTTAAACTAAGCAAGGTAAAACAGCCAGTGGAAATGTTCTAACAGAACAAGACATTTGGTTATACAAAAACAGCAGCCAGTTAAGGGAACCCACATTACTCACATTCCTGTGCCTTATTATCTGCATGCCCCTTGGTACTTTAACAGAACTAATCACCTGAGAAACCAAGCTGCCTTCGCACCTGAGCACATTGTTTTATTAGTCACCGAGTGATTTGTTTTTCCACTGAATCAGAACTTAATAAACAGATATTAAACATACTGATGCTGCTTTTTCTTGCTTATATAAATATTATAACTAACACCCGGAAATCAATATCACGCAACAGTGTTTCAATGAAGCAGTTTTGGGTCACAATGTAACATTACACCCACACTGTAGCCGATCACAAAGATGGTCGATGTATAGCAGTAGCCCACCTATAGGCTATGAAGACATACACAATCCCCTTCATCGACAGAATTTAAACCTGAAAGTAATCCGTGTCTACATCGTACTGACTATACATGCAAGTCAATCCCTTTAAATCATTTTTTAATTAGCCGTGCCTAAGACCACGGTGGCTTAACCTACATATAAACAATGCAGGTTACACTACAGGTACCGGCTGTAACATCTACATGATTATCAGCAGGATTGAGCAAAATACCGTGCGTAAAATACGCAGATTTAGACTGTTTTTGTGCAAGTTTAAAAAAAGGAAAGTCAGTGTTTTGATTACATGAGAGAGATCGATTTAAATGAAACCTTCATCTCGTTACAGTTCATTTAGTAAAACACTTCATTGAACATATTGGATGATAAAAGCGGAGAAAACGCGGTAAAGTGTGGAAACATTTCTGCGAAGCGCTGCGACGAGCCGTTTGTGGATCCTTTCTGTCGCCTAATGTGCTTTGCCAGCCTGGTGAATATTTGGTACACACTCGTCCCGCGGGGGCATCTCTTACAAGCCCACGACGCCAAAATAAACGCCACAAATATTTGCAAATCATTTATTTTGCGGTTTCGAGCAGCAGCCGCGATAAGCTCGAGCAAATAATGTGGGATTTCTCGGCTTGCCAAGCAGGCTGGTAGAGCCAGAATAGGCACCAGCGGAGCCCCTTTTTGTTGGCACGCCGTGGAAAAAAACACCACCGTAACGCCGAAAACCCTTACGATCCTTGCAGCAGCTGGGAGAAAAACCATCCGATCCAAACAGACGCGAAAGCAGCCCCGTTGCGCATTTACAATCCACCACAAAGATAAATTATTTCTTTTAAATACCTTATTACATCGGTAGGATCGTTCTCAAGCGTTCTTTACCATCCTCTTGCTCATCTCACAGCCTTCGGGACGCCATGTTGCAAGCTTATGACGTTAGGCTTCCTCACCCCTGACCCACATTTGAATAGAAACCAGCCCAGAGTGCAGCAGAGAAAACACCCAACTGTGGGAGGGTTTGGCCACTTTCTCAGCCCAGGACCCCTGGCAACTTTACCTGCAAGATGGCAGGGAGAGAGAAAGACAGAAGGAGGGATATGTTCACACTGTGGTTTAGGCCTTCTTCTCCCAGCAGCAGCAACACGACTCAGCCATGGTCCTATACTGCTGAATGCAGGTCTACGCTGCAAAAAATGTCTCACTTAGAAAGTCTGTTTTGCGTAATGCTGGGGTCTGCCTCTCTGATGCCAAAGGAGTAATGAAACAAAACAAATATTTTATGAGGGGGTGTGAGAGAAACCAGCAGGTTTCGGGTGCAGGTTTCACCGAAATTCAATTTAAGTAGCAGTAGGCCGTGAAATAAAAATGTAGTGGCAGTTTCCTCTTTATGATGGAAACGTTTTAATCAAGTTTGTGCGGCAAAAAAAAAAATAAAACTATCCTGTAAGATATCACCGGGTTTAAATGTAAAAATCTCGTTGCATTAATGCAGAATAAAATATATGATATTTTTTGTAGTGTAGACTATGCCTCATGAGTCTTCTCTTGTAGACCATGCAGTTTAATTATGCAATGTATTTAATGCACCTATTTTAATCACCAGAGGAAACTGCATCAGCCATGTTTATCCTGGAACCAGTTTATCAGTTGAATTGAAACCATTAACCGCAATTTGAGGCTTCGATCCAAAGCAATAACACACCTCAGGATGACTGATGGTGAAATGATTTACAGGTATCAGCAGAGAGAAAGAGAGAGGGAGCTTTTCTGGTTCAAAAATTGGGCACCAGATGTGCAGGAGTGTGACGATCTGTTGGCTCCTCCTCTTAGCCCAGAGGACCCACACAGCAGCCCTGAGCCAATAGAAAACAGGATACATGATGGGTTTCACCTACACGCCATTTATTAGACCTCTGTGAGTGAGATTACTTTGATGATGCCACCTCGCTGCAGCCACTAATGAATATTCTTGCCCATCCTGCAAGGTGCTGCGGAGACACAGATTGATCCAGAGAGTGTATCAGTTTAATCTCCCATGCTTTATGTTAATGGTTCACATTCCTCATTGGATATCCAAGTTATGGCTCTGTGCCAAAGTGCTCTTCTGACACGCTGTGGTGGTCGTGGAAAGTGCATCCTCTGCAGGGAAGCTCAGCACACTGTGTGTTGCATAATCAAGCCGCACAGACGCACTTAATGTATTTCTCTGTGTTATTAACTCTCCTTATAGCTGAGGATCCTTGACACTGACTAAGGCAAACATGTGATAAACCATACAAGGATATGTCATATACCAGATGTATTATAGCCCATATAGTGGAGGCTTATCAGAACAAATAATAAAGGGTGCAACACACTTTGCCCTTTTGCATAATTCACATTTAATTTAATTTAATTTATTAACTGAAATGTGTAGTATAAAATAATAATATTCAAACACGCCATTGGATCTGTGTTAATTTATTTTTCATAAATTCTATATTCTCAACATCTAACAAAGACCTAGATTCATGGGAACAACAATGGAAATAATGCGTAAAAACAACCGTGCGTTCATTATAAAGCATTTCCATAATCTTCCAAGAAGCCTGAACATACCGTCAATGTTTAAAAAATCACCACCAGTCTTTAATTAGTTTGGTTGCGTTGGCATTGATTTAAAACAACATTCACTTTGGCATCCATTCAACTTTTAAATTACGCAGAGGGGATTGGGTGTGTATCAAGAATGTGAAGCAAGATCCAACAAAAAAGAAGATGTAAAAACACATTTAAGTACAAAATATGAAAAGTCATACAACATATGGTTAACCGTACATCTGCAGTGAAACCGTGGAGAGTGAGCTGCAATATATTGTCGTGAAGTAGATATGGTAACATGGTTATTGACAAAATATACATGTTTTCTGCAGCATGTACAGTGCTCTGATGTGATCAAAAAATTGCGTTAAATCTCTGAAAACCATCATGTGAGGCATCTTTGGATAACACTAAAGAGTTAACGTCAAACATCATCTCTCTCTTAACCTCCTCCTGCAGCAGGGTCTCCACACTGTGGTGAACAGCTTCGCTCTGAGCGCAGTGCACCCTCTGATGTACAGCACGGGGGTCAAGGCAGCATTAAGTCGGGGCAAAATGCGAATAGGGTCAGTGCCTTCATTTTTAAAGGTATAACAGGTCGAACGAAAGAAATTACAGGCCATTACATGACTAAATATGGGAAGCCACGTCGCTAAGAAAAACACAGCCACCACCAGGATGAGATACACGGATGAGCGCTTGTTGTCTCTCTCCTCAGAGGGTGGTTCCCTCTCCAGCTGGAACCTGGCTATCATGAACAGCCTGATATTCAGCCCTATCATTATAATCACTGTTAATATGTTCCCCACAAATGTCCCCAAGCTCGTGATGGTTCTGGCTACCCCGATTGTGACCAGGTTGTGCACAGCCACGATGAGGAACGCATACACCCAGTAGGCAATGATGACCAGCACGGTCCTGTTTCGGGTCATGCGCTGGGAGTATTTAAAAGGTGCCACCACAGCGTGGTACCTGTCTGCCTGCGCGGCCAGGATGGCCATGTAAGACAGCCCTAGAAAAGTGTGTACGATGTAAAAGGTTCTCGTAGGAGAATCAAAGCTGTCCCTCACGTCGAGAACACCAGCGTAGTAATACGACACGCCGGTGCAGATGTCGCTGAAGCAGGTGCTGAGCATGTACATGAAGCGGTTCTCGCTGCGCATTGCCTTGTCCAGCAGTATGGAGAGTGACACAGACACGTTGAGGAAAATGATAGTTGCAGGCAGGAGGATGTTGAATAGAAACATTAACACATTGCCAAAGCTTGTGAGGGGCAGCACAGGAGACAAACCCTGGCTGCTGTTACTCATCGAAGCAGAGAGAATGCAACAGTGTTCAGGTCTTCATCGCACAGAGGAGACAGCAGCGGTGCAGCTGTGTGACTGCACAGCTGAGGGGGCTACCTCTGCTCTTATTTATGTAGGAGGGAACCACCTGGGTGACTTTAATGTCCATGGACAAGGAGTCAACAAGCTCCTGATGCAAACAGGTCAACATGTTGTTCAAATATTAGAATACTGTGGCTATTTTCCCCCTAAGTGCAGACTGATTTATTAGTTTCAAGTTTACATCATCGACACCTCTTACAGTCTTGACTTACTTGTACTTTTTCCATAAAACATAAAAGTCTCCATCTGGATCTGACAGCAGCATCAAGACAGGCCCTTTAGCATGTGCAGTAACCCAATCTACACTGGACAAAAATACAAACACTTATTTTTGCTCCAACTGATCACAGGTTGAAATGAATCATCTAAGACTTTTTCTTGCACTCAGTAAATATATTTCTCTCAAATTAGTGACACAAATTTAATTATTATTTGTGGTATCTCAGTTGCAGTGGCAAGTGACCTAAAATATAAATACAACGCTTGTTTTTGCTTCCAGTTTTCACAGGTTTAAGTTGAAGGACTTTTCCGTGCACTCAATTTCTCTCAAAAATTCATTAAGTTCTGTGTTAGTGAGCACTTCTCACTTACACCTCTCCAAGATAATCTATCCACCGACAGGTGTGGCATATCAAGATACTGATTAAGCAGCATCATTACTACACAGTTGTGCCTGTGATGGTCACAATACAAGGCCACAATAAAATATGTAGTTTCATCACACAAGACAAGTTTTAAATTAGTGTACACTGGCATGCTGACTGCAGGAAATGTCCACCAGAGCTGTTACCAGTGAACTGAATGTTCATTTCACTACCGTAAGCCATCTCCAATGATGTCTCCATTAATTTTGCAGAATATCAAACCAGCCACATAACTCCAGACCACATGTAGCCACACAGGCTCAGGACCTCCACACCCAGCATCTTCACCTGTAAGATCATCCGAGACCAGCCAACTAGTTTGCACAACCTAAGACATTTAGTACAAACCATCACAAACTGTCTAAGAGAAGCTCACCAGCATGCTCATCATCTTCACCAGGGTCTTGACCTGACAGCAGTTTGTCATCATATACGACTTGTGCAGTTTTGTGGCCCATTGGATGTACTGCCAAATTCAGGGAAACAAAATTGGAGACAGCTTATGATAGTGAAATGAACACTCTGAGACGGTTTCCAATGGCTCCAATGGCCTAATCAGCATCTTGATATGCCACAGCTGTCAGGTGGGATTTTCTTGGAAAGGAGAAGTGCTCACTAACACAGAATTAAACAAATCTGCTACCAAAATTTGAGAGAAATCAAGTGTCTGAAGAAAACTTTTAACTTAAACCTGAGAAAACTTGGAGCAAAAATAAAAGTGCTGTGTCTATATTTTAGTTCAGTATATTTAGCTTTGCTTTTTACATAGAATCTGTCACTGCAACTAAGATACTATTTTACGGAATGCACTGTCTTTGCTCATACACTCAGTTTGCAACTTTATAACACACTTTTTGCTAAACTTTCAACACTGGTCTCTGACCAGACCCACAAAGAAGGAGAGATTTAGCCTCATTCTTTCTGACACAAATGTTTTTGTGTCTTCCAAAGTTCTGCAAAATTAGCTTATAGTTTCAAAGATGTGTCTATAAGCAACCAGAAAAAAACTGTAATAGAAGAATGTCCTTAACTCTTATCTCACCTACCCTGTCTGTACTGAGCGTGTCTAATAGTTGCACAAACCCTCTCTAGTAGGGCTGAATATGAATCTTTAAATAGAGGTTAGCAGTCTACAGAATATTAGAGATTTAAAACAAACGAACAGATGTAAATAAAATGGTGTTTCTCAAGTAGGGAGCAAGAAGCTGCCAACAGCATGTGTTAACTGTTCGCAGTGTCTGTGAAGTTAAGCTGAGTGTTTTAGTGACATCATATTTTTTATACTCTAAACTTCTAGGACTATAAATCCTGTTGTTTGGGATAAGAATATGATTTATTCAAATGCATGTTTGTGTTTAAGATGAATGCATGTATTTTACTGCTTTTTTGTCAACCCTTTGAAATACACACTTTCATTTTAGCTGTATGTTTGTAGTTGGTAGTGCTGGAGGAGAAAACTTCAGTGAACACACAGTGGATCGAGCAGTGAACGGAAATCATTACATATCATGATTTCCACTATGAGGGCCAGTTTATGAGTGAAACTTACAACAGGATTTAATAAAGTGCACATAAACAGAGGTGCAAATAATAATAAACATCATTATTTTATTTCTTATCTTTCTATTTTCTATGTTTATTTATTTTCAGTTTTTATTAATTTAATTTTTTCTCTTTTTTAAATGTATTTATTTATTTTATTTTATTTTATTACTTAACTGGTGCACGTGATTTCTGCCTGCAGCATACAGAGAGGTCTTTTGAGCCTATAGTGGGAAAAAAAATGTATTACTGCTCCCTCTAGTGTTTGAAACACGCATTGACTTTAGTCAGATATTGTAGGGTGAAAGTTCTTACAGATACATTGATTCAATGACGTACAAGTGGACTATATTTAATGCAATGCAGCATTAAAATAATGTAGAATTCAATGGCAATCTATTGAAGAGGCTTTCGACTGAGTGATGCTTATTTGTTTTGAGATTTGCATTAAACTTTTTGCTAATTGTCCCTGGAGTAAAAGAAAACTGTGTCTGTTATCTGGCATGTTTTTCACCTACAAGCTATGAGTGTTGGTTAATTTTTATGAATGAAATGAGCACTTTATTATCATGCAGGGTGATTTGGATGAAATATGTAGACCCTGTGCATCTATGATCTTTGTCTACATTAGCAAATAACTGAAAATAGGGTTACAGGTGGCAAACCAGACGTTTATGAGAACAGAAACATCCTCTATTTCAACTGTGCCGTACAAAAGGGAAGGCCTAAAAAGACATGAGCAACCCTGCAGAGTCAAGAAAAAAAGACAAAATATCTCATCACTATTTTGCTTAGCCAGTTTAAGCATGTTTTGTATTTTTGTTAGAGAATATCAAAAGCTAATTGATTTGTTACTCTGAAGGGGAGGTAGCAGTTAGGAAAATTAAGGTATTAAACAAAAGTGACAACAATCTGATACGAGTCAAAGGTCATCCTGAACCATACAGACCTCTGACTTCAACATGACAGGACTTGGAAGGCAAACAAAGTGACGAAGTGTTATGGAAACCACAGGACGCACAAACAAGTGCATGCTGGTGATCATCTTGTTTTTACCATTACCAAACTACCCTGGGACTCATTGTGATTAGGCCTCGTTTATTCTTTCCATATGTCTGACATGTTCTACCTGTTGACATGTCACCTGTTTATGCTGGAGCCCCTTCCCTTTAGAGATTAGGACATCTGCTTATATTCTGATCACCACTCATCTCCTCTTCTGGCGGAGCTCCAGGATGCTCCTTAACGCCACAATCCCTCTGTCTGTGGATTTCGACACTCCGGAGGACTTCCTCATCTTCATCTTTCATATCCTGTTCGCCACAAGCGCAGTGCTGGTCGCCGGCTCGGTGGTCGTCGGGATATCCTCCACCCGGTCTCTGCGAGGCCAGAACCGGTTCATATTCATGCTGAACACCAGCATCAGCGACACTCTGACCGGCTTCTCCGTCTACTATCTCGGCCTCTTCGACGTCCAAGAGGGATATCCCTCTAGGAATGGGACATACTATATTTTACCCTCATTCTAGGTGTCAATGTTTTAACCTTCCTGTTCGCTCAGTTTGACCGCTACTTCGCTGTGTGCCATCCTTTCTTTTACAACCGATACATAACCAGGTCCTTTGTGATTGGGATTTGCGCGTTTTGTTGGATTTACACATACACCATCCTCACCGTGCAGAACATGGTGCCTATTTCAAAGGCGGCTCAAATAAACGCGTTTGGTGTGATGACTCTGCAGATTATAGTTCTCATTAAAGTCCTGATGACAATTCAGTTATACATCATAGCCCGGAGTCACCTGGTGAGAGAGGCGCCCAGTGCGGAGAGAGACAACAAAAAAGAGTCGCTGCGCATCATTGTGTTTGTGGTTATCTGCTTCTTGGCTCTGTGGGTGCCGTCCTTTGTCAATATAATTGTCAGACAGTTGACGAGGAAAGGTTTGAGGTTTAGGAATGAAGCCACTAACTTGTTCGCCATCATGGCACGCCTGAACGCACTGGTGACCCCAGGCTCTGTACATCTGGGGCAGCCCGGCGCTGCGGGAGGCCGTGTGGAGAGCTGTGTGGCGCAGGGTCTGCCCCTGCAGGAGGACAAGGTGAGACACGGCCATTTAAAATGTCATCATTCAGCTGCAGTCAACGCTTTATGTGTTTTTTAAGTCAGTTTTGTGTGTTGATATGAAATCTCAGGCTATGAAAGACAATTAATTTAACTCTTCCTCTCTGCACCTTCTCTGTCTTTTTCAGAATTGGCTTTAACTTTAATGGAGTGACAAGCAAAATGAAGCAGCAACCAGCATCATCATCATCATAAGGTATCACAGGAAAATTGACTAAGTGACCTAAATGGCAGCCGTGAAAATGGCACGTGTTTCAATCACTTTTAAATGGATGAGAGCTCTCAATCATCAGGTCATAAAAGTCAAACGACTGAAATAAAACGCACTTGGCAGATTGGACAATTGAACCCTTCAAAGGTGAAATACGCACTGTATTTGGGATCAGATGAGGGCAGTGTGAGTGTGTGTCACTGCAGCATGTGTAGAGGACAATCCATTACAATTTGGGACTAAGCCCACTAATTCAGATTTTTCTAATTTTAATTTTCAAACGGGATTTTCCACATGGAACACACCTGCCATACTTGTCGATACCGCTTTTAAAAGATCGAAATAAAACATTTGAATAACATTTTTTTGGTACCAGCTGCCTCTATTGCTCATTTTGAACCTATAATATGAATGATGTGTTCTTACTTTGTGGAAAACTTGTCTTTATCTAACTGCCAACATTGCAGGTTTTAGAAACAATGTGTTATTATCCTGTCTTATTTGGCATTTGGATCACGCCACTTCCCGTACAGGCTACTGTTGATATAAACGTAGGATGCCATGACACAATCTCTCACACACAGTTTATCCCTCAGTTCAGATTTAAAATTTCTAAACACACCCACAAATTGATACCATCTCTATTGTTTTACTGTTCAATAAGTGCGTTTGCAGCAAGAACTGTGAAATTCAGCATACAATAGATTTATAACAGAGAGGGGTTTTTACCGTTAACTTCCAGTTTAACGGCACAGTGATGTTCATGTGACTATCTTTGTGGAGACCTCTGGATCACAGCAAACAGTGCAACTGTAAATATGACTGTTGTTCACTAATTTGAGCCGAGCAGCTGTGATCAAGGCTCCAGACCTCCATGCGTATTTCTGCTTCCCTGTAGCTCAGATGGATCAATAGAGATGTTCTTTAGGTGTGTCATCACCGCTGTCCAAGGTAATGATCCTGGGATCTGGGAGCTGTTCGGGTTGCTCGCTTGTGTTGAAAGTTTTTTGTTTTGTTGTTTTATTATGATGTCGTAACAACAAAGTCAATTATGATAAAACGGTGAAGACGCAAACACACAAATAGAGTGAATTCAAAGGTTAGATATCACAGATTAGTCCTGAAATTGAAGTCACAGAGCCAGTACGACATTTATCTTTTTCTGTCTTGGAGAAATAAGAGCTGGTAGCACGCACAGTATTTGTGACATTACTGTTTTGTCCACTGTTTGCTAATTTAATGGACATACGTGTATCTATGTATGTTGACCTTGACAGGCAGCAGAGGTGGGGATGTGGAGGGAGGTTCAGGGTGGGAGATGTCACCTGTAACTCTGCACCTTTTCCTCTGAGTGGAAAAATCATAATAAGGCTTATTTTATTTTAACAAAGGGGGGCTTGACTAGAACTGTGGTGACAGTCTCTGATAGTAAAACAACAACAACAAAAACAAGCAAACAAACAGAATCTGGCTACAAGTGCGAAGTAGACCAAGCCGACAGTATTTATTTCATAAGAGCACAATAAGCAAAGATAAATGAGTTAAACCCGTACATTGGACAGCTCCATTATCACTAACAGTCGCTATTTCAGGACCTTGGTCAGCTCCATGTTGTTGCTATTGTTGTTTAAGGCGATTGACCCCACAAGATGGGCCATGATGGTTGTGATGGTAGGAGGCTCAACTTTAACCACTTAATTGTTTCACCAGTACAAAACAACACTTAACTTCTGAAGAGAAAAAAAGTCAGCATGAAATTGATCACAAGGGGAAAGGGCCACTCCTCCTACACGCACCCCATCCTCTAACATCTCACATCACAATGGAAAATTTCTGTGACAAAAACTGACTTTAAAACAGGCGCGTCTCTATTTCTGTCGCAGTTGATGTTGGGCTGTTTCCACTGTGCACTGCCATCATGATCAACATAACGCTCATCCCTCTGTGTGTTGACTTTGACAGTCCAGGGGACTATTTTCTCTTCATCTTTCACATCCTGGCCGGGGCTTGCACCGTGATAGTGGCCGCTTCTGTTGCATGTGGCATTATAAAGACGCAGGCACTCTTACGACAGAACCGGTTCATATTCATGCTGAACACGAGTATCTGTGACACAATGACCGGCTGTGGTATTTTCTATCAATTCCTCTTCGATGTGCGAGTTGGCTTCCCTTCTAAAAACGGGACTTATTTCATCCTGCCCTCGCTTCTTGGAGTTAATATCATGACGTTTCTATTCGCCCAGTTTGACCGATATTTCGCCGTGTGCCATCCCTTCTTTTACGGTCGTTTCATCAGCACCAGAGTGGTTATATGCGTCAACGTGTACAGCTGGGTGCATGTTTATACTCAGCTGCTCATACAACACACGGTGCCACTTTCTAAAGCCATACAGATTGCAATCTACAGCAGAATCAGTCTGATGTTGATTATTATCACAAAAATAATCATGACCATCAAGCTGCTGGTGGTGGCGAGACACCAGCTGCTGCGGGAGCCGCCGGGCCCGGAGAGAGACAGCAAGAAAGAGTCCTTGTTGATCATAGTGGTGGTGGTTGTGTTTTTCCTGCTGCTGTGGGGCCCGGCCATGCTTTACATGGTCCTGGCTTCACTGACGGGGAAACATCTTGTCATAAAAAACGACGCTGTGAACCCGATGATAATATTATCCAGGAGCAATGCTCTGTGCACTCCGTCCCTGTATCTGTGTGCCAGCCCTTCACTCAGGACGGCCGTGTGGGAAACTGTGTGGAGCAAAATCTGCTGCAAGAAACCCAAAAGGTTGGTTGGATCAATAACTGTAAGGGTAAAGTAATGCCTAATTGTGAAGTGTTTAAGCACGACAGAGTGTTCATTTCAGTGGCTGCATCTCCACAACACACTGCATTTGACATTCAACATATAGACGTATTCAATGACCCTTTAAATGTAGAGTAAATCATTATTTGTACTGTGGAGAGACCGGGTATGGATGTAACAGCACTACTTTCACCAAGAAGGGATGTACTATGAGTCATGTAATCCGTTTATTGTATGACCGCTTCCTTCCTGACTTTGCATGTACACAGTTCCATAGCTGTGTGAGTAAGTGTGCAGATTTTACAACCAAAATACTGATTTTCAGATATGAAGATTAGAGAGTAATCTCCTGGGTAAAATGTGAGGCATTCTGTGTGTAAGGACAGTTGGTGAGAAAAACCGATATGCATCAGATGAAGTGAGGCAGGGAGAGACAGACCACAGATACGGGTACTTTGTGTTAATTTTTTAGAGCTCTAACATAAAACATTCAGAGTTATAGATGCTGAGGCAAAATGTGTTGCAACCGTACCCAGTCTCCTCTTTAAGAATTCAGCCAGCCAGATATTTGAACGGCGACGGTACAGGCCTTTCCACGGCGGATATTTTAGGTTTCAGGGCCCTGATGTTGTGCATGCTGGCCTGTGACATGATTTTTTGGCCAACGCTGTCATCTAGAAATTACATTTACATGCTACCAGTTTGAAACAGTGAATACCTCATGAACAAAATGTTATACTGTCAGCATTAGATATTTGCATGACCATATGTGCAAGCTGCAAAATGTCTGTAAAGAGCAACATGTCTCATTTGTTTACCCCCCAAAATATCCGCTGCTGCATTACAATATCTGCTCGTGCAAATGTAGCATTATTAAAGGTATGGTTTTGTGCGTCACATTAATGTTATTATTTATATATATTAAATATATGTATATTACTATAGTTTTTACAGGGTCTTCCTCTTTAGGCTTTCTAAATGTCTACGCTCGAGGATGTCATGTCACATTTTATGTACACAATACTGCTAATAATATAATAATCATCACAATTCATGCACAATGTTTCTTCCTAAAGGATCGATAAGGTCGGCGGGATGACCTGGAAGATTTCAGCCGTGACGAAAAGCTCCTGTTTCAGTCTGAGTTAGTGTTCACACATATAGACTCAAGGTTTGTAAAAGTGTTTTAAAGTTTTTCAAATAAAATATTTTTTTTTATGTCATTCTTTCAGTCTTTCTCTCGCGATGGTTCAGCCATACTCTACAGCTTTATTTCTGGCCATAAAGTTCATGCAATCTTCAGCAGTCTGTGTATTTAGACTCTCAGAGAAAAACATTAGTCTGTGCAGATCTCAAAATACATGTCCCTCATGATCTGTCTCCAAAAGTTTGCCAGGCCTCTCGTTATCACTTTACAGTAATAAACTTTGCCAAAGTATGTGAAATTGAACAAATGTATCCTGCTTCTTATTTATTTATGTATTTATTTATCTGTCCATGTCCAGAAGCATACAAATTCTTGTTACATTTTTAAAATGAAAAACACAGTCTTACTGATGCAGCTGATTTGCTTCTGAAAATGTATTTTATGATGTGTAATGCTGATTAAAAAAAAACTGTCTGTCTCCCTGTGTAATAGGTACAACAAGCAGTTGAAGACCTTTGCACAAAAAAATTACCTCTCCATATAATGCACCAACACTAACTTTGACCTGTATGCTAAAACACCTGATTAAATGAACACCTTCTGACAGTGTCAAAAAACCTGTATATTATTGGTATCGTGAGACAGACAACAAGCAAACAAACAGAATCTGGCTACAAGTGCAAAGTAGACCACTCCGAACAGCCACACCGACAGTATTTATTTCATAAGAGCACAACAAGCAAAGATAAATGAGTTAAAGCCGTACATTGGACAGCTCCATTATCGCTAACAGTCGCTATTTCAGGACCTTGGTCAGCTCCATGTTGTTGCTATTGTTGTTTAAGGCGATTGACCCCACAAGATGGGCCATGATGGTTGTGATGGTAGGAGGCTCAACTTTAACCACCTAATTGTTTCACCAGTACAAAACATCACTTAACTTCTGAACAGTTTTTTTTCCTATTGTTTGAAAAAAAAGTCAGCATGAAATTGATCACAAGGGGAAAGGGCCACTCCTCCTACACGCACCCCATCCTCTAACATCTCACATCACAATGGAAAATTTCTGTGACAAAAACTGACTTTAAAACAGGCGCGTCTCTATTTCTGTCGCAGTTGATGTTTGGCTGTTTCCACTGTGCACTGCCATCATGATCAACATAACGCTCATCCCTCTGTGTGTTGACTTTGACAGTCCAGGGGACTATTTTCTCTTCATCTTTCACATCCTGGCCGGGGCTTGCACCGTGATAGTGGCCGCTTCTGTTGCATGTGGCATTATAAAGACGCAGGCACTCTTAAGACAAAATCGGTTCATATTCATGCTGAACACGAGTATCTGTGACACAATGACCGGCTGTGGTATTTTCTATCGATTCCTCTTCGATGTGCGAGTTGGCTTCCCTTCTAAAAACGGGACTTATTACATCCTGCCCTCGCTTCTTGGAGTTAATATCATGACGTTTCTATTCGCCCAGTTTGACCGATATTTCGCCGTGTGCCATCCCTTCTTTTACGGTCGTTTCATCAGCACCAGAGTGGTTATATGCGTCAACGTGTACAGCTGGGTGCATGTTTATACTCAGCTGCTCATACAACACACGGTGCCACTTTCTAAAGCCATACAGATTGCAACCTACAGCAGAATCAGTCTGATGGTGATTATTATCACTAAAATAATCATGACCATCAAGCTGCTGGTGGTGGCGAGACACCAGCTGCTGCGGGAGCCGCCGGGCCCGGAGAGAGACAGCAAGAAAGAGTCCTTGTTGATCATAGTGGTGGTGGTTGTGTTTTTCCTGCTGCTGTGGGGCCCGGCCATGCTTTACGTGGTCCTGGCTTCACTGACGGGGAAACATCTTGTCATCAAAAACGACGCTGTGAACCCGATGAGGATTTTGTCCAGGAGCAATGCTCTGTGCACTCCGTCCCTGTATCTGTGTGCCAGCCCTTCACTCAGGACGGCCGTGTGGGAAACTGTGTGGAGCAAAATCTGCTGCTGCTGCAAGAAACCCAAAAGGTTGGTTGGATCAATAACTGTAAGGGTAAAGTAATACCTGATTGTGAAGTGTTTAAGCACGACAGAGAGTTCGTTTCAATGGCTGCATCTCCACAACACACTGCATTTGACATTCAACATATAGACGTATTCAATGACCCTTTAAATATAGAGTAAATCGTTATTTGTGCTGTGTAGGAGAGACCGGGTATGGATGTAACAGCACTACTTTCACCAAGAAGGGATGTACTATGAGTCATGTAATCCGTTTATTGTATGACCGCTTCCTTCCTGACTTTGCATGTACACAGTTCCATAGCTGTGTGAGTAAGTGTGCAGATTTTACAACCAAAATACTGATTTTCAGATATGAAGATTAGAGAGTAATCTCCTGGGTAAAATGCGAGGCATTCTGTGTGTAAGGACAGTTGGTGAGAAAAACCGATATGCATCAGATGAAGTGAGGCAGGGAGAGACAGACCACAGATACGGGTACTTTGTGTTAATTTTTTAGAGCTCTAACATAAAACATTCAGAGTTATAGATGCTGAGGCAAAATGTGTTGCAACCGTACCCAGTCTCATCTTTAAGAATTCAGCCAGCCAGATATTTGAACGGCGACGGTACAGGCCTTTCCATGGCGGATATTTTAGGTTTCAGGGCCCTGGTGTTGTGCATGCTGGCCTGTGACATGATTTTTTGGCCAACCCTTTCATCTAGAAATTACATTTACATGCTACCAGTTTGAAACAGTGAATACCTCATGAAGAAAATGTTATACTGTCAGCATTAGATATTTGCATGACCATATGTGCAAGTTGCAAAATGTCTGTAAAGAGCAACATGTCTCATTTGTTTACCCCCCAAAATATCCGCTGCTGCATTACAATATCTGCTCGTGCAAATGTAGCATTATTAAAGGTATGGTTTTGTGCGTCACATTAATGTTATTATTTATATATATTAAATATATGTATATTACTATAGTTTTTACAGGGTCTTCCTCTTTAGGCTTTCTAAATGTCTACGTTCGAGGATGCCATGTCACATTTTATGTACACAATACTGCTAATAATATAATAATCATCACAATTCATGCACAATGTTTCTTCCTAAAGGATCGATAAGGTCGGCGGGATGACCTGGAAGATTTCACCGTGACAAAAAGCTCCTGTTTCAGTCTGAGTTAGTGTTCACACATATAGACTCAAGGTTTGTAAAAGTGTTTTAAAGTTTTTCAAATAAAATATTTTTTTTATGTCATTCTTTCAGTCTTTCTCTCGCGATGGTTCAGCCATACTCTACAGCTTTATTTCTGGCCATAAAGTTCATGCAATCTTCAGCAGTCTGTGTATTTAGACTCTCAGAGAAAAACATTAGTCTGTGCAGATCTCAAAATACATGTCCCTCATGATCTGTCTCCAAAAGTTTGCCAGGCCTCTCGTTATCACTTTACAGTGATACACTTTGCCAAAGTATGTGAAATTGAACAAATGTATCCTGCTTATTTATTTATGTATTTATTTATTTATGTATTTATTTATCTGTCCATGTTCAGAAGCATACAAATTCTTGTTACATTTTTAAAATGAAAAAACACAGTCTTACTGATGCAGCTGATTTGCTTCTGAAAATATACTTTATGATGTGTAATGCTGATAATAAAAAAAAACTGTCTGTCTCCCTGTTAAATAGGTACAACAAGCAGTTGAAGACCTTTGCAGAAATACCAACTAAATATTTCGGCCTCTGTATCAGCTGCAACACCCAAATCGAGGAGTACAGCGCAGAAGCAATGTTTACATCAGCCCTCCATCTGAATTAATTCATCAGCTTAGTATAAAGCTTTTCTGTGTGATGCCTATTTTAGAAGCCTGACTGATATTTGAAAGCTTTTTATCAAACAGGTCTAAAGGAGGGCACAACACTCATTCTTGAATGTCTCTGGAAAACACTAGTTTACAGTACCAAAGAACACATCAGCAATGTGATTTACACACTCCTTAAAAAGTGTATCACAATGGAATCCAAACAAAGAGGACTTGATTCTGCTTTAATTGTAACTATATTTGGGCTTTTTTTCAGATGCGCTAAAAGACAATAGAGTAGAGTTATTGTGCAGAGGCTACACTATACAAATGTGGCTTCCTGGACACACTTAATACATAATAATATGCTAGATCCAAAACTGTTAATTTTCTCATTGGAAACTTAAATTTATTTTCTGTGCTTTCATGTTCTTCTTCTAAATCTATTATCTAAACCTTCTTTTACATTTCATTTTTAGTGAATGTCTGCCATACTTAATATAAAGTACTTTGACTTGCATTGAATTAAGAAGTGAAAAAGACAAACCAACAAACAAAAACCGTATTAAAATATTAAGCTATGGTCTGTGGTGTCTGTGTTGAAGGCAAAAAGGTGAAACTTGTTGCTCTCACAATAAAGTTGTTCTTTATACCACAGGTGTTGCTGGAGTTTGACGTCTTCTTTCTACGGTCCTTACACATGAGGTTTTAAAACTGATTTCCTAGACCAACTAATTAAGAATACATTTTATCACATTTTAGAAAAAAATAAGTACCTCTCCATATAACGCAAACAAACAGAATCTGGCTACAAGTGCAAAGTAGACCACTCTGAACAGCCACACCGACAGTATTTATTTCATAAGAGCACAACAAGCAAAGATAAATGAGTTAAACCCGTACATTGGACAGCTCCATTATCGCTAACAGTCGCTATTTCAGGACCTTGGTCAGCTCCATGTTGTTGCCATTGTTGTTTAAGGCGATTGACCCCACAAGATGGGCCATGATGGTTGTGATGGTAGGAGGCTCAACTTTAACCACCTAATTGTTTCACCAGTACAAAACATCACTTAACTTCTGAAGAGTTTTTTCCTATTGTTTGAAAAAAAAAAGTCAGCATGAAATTGGTCACAAGGGGAAAGGGCCACTCCTCCTACACGCACCCCATCCTCTAACATCTCACATCACAATGGAAAATTTCTGTGACAAAAACTGACTTTAAAACAGGCGCGTCTCTATTTCTGTCGCAGTTGATGTTGGGCTGTTTCCACTGTGCACTGCCATCATGATCAACATAACGCTCATCCCTCTGTGTGTTGACTTTGACAGTCCAGGGGACTATTTTCTCTTCATCTTTCACATCCTGGCCGGGGCTTGCACCGTGATAGTGGCCGCTTCTGTTGCATGTGGCATTATAAAGACGCAGGCACTCTTAAGACAAAATCGGTTCATATTCATGCTGAACACGAGTATCTGTGACACAATGACCGGCTGTGGTATTTTCTATCAATTCCTCTTCGATGTGCGAGTTGGCTTCCCTTCTAAAAACGGGACTTATTACATCCTGCCCTCGCTTCTTGGAGTTAATATCATGACGTTTCTATTCGCGCAGTTTGACCGATATTTCGCCGTGTGCCATCCCTTCTTTTACGGTCGTTTCATCAGCACCAGAGTGGTTATATGCGTCAACGTGTACAGCTGGGTGCATGTTTATACTCAGCTGCTCATACAACACACGGTGCCACTTTCTAAAGCCATACAGATTGCAACCTACAGCAGAATCAGTCTGATGTTGATTATTATCACTAAAATAATCATGACCATCAAGCTGCTGGTGGTGGCGAGACACCAGCTGCTGCGGGAGCCGCCGGGCCCGGAGAGAGACAGCAAGAAAGAGTCCTTGTTGATCATAGTGGTGGTGGTTGTGTTTTTCCTGCTGCTGTGGGGCCCGGCCATGCTTTACATGGTCCTGGCTTCACTGACGGGGAAACATCTTGTCATAAAAAACGACGCTGTGAACCCGATGAAGATTTTGTCCAGGAGCAATGCTCTGTGCACTCCGTCCCTGTATCTGTGTGCCAGCCCTTCACTCAGGACGGCCGTGTGGGAAACTGTGTGGAGCAAAATCTGCTGCTGCTGCAAGAAACCCAAAAGGTTGGTTGGATCATTAACAGTGAAAGTAAAGTAATGCTTAACTGTGAAGTGTTTAAGCACGACAGAGTGTTCGTTTAAATGTCAACATCTCCACAACATAACTGCATTGTGTTCAGTGACCTTTTAAATGTAGAGTAAATCATTTAATTCAATTTTATTTATAAAGCCCAATATCATAAATCACAATTTGCCCCAGAGGGCTTTACAGCCGTGTTTAAGGTCCTTGTATTTGATACTGTTAGAGGGCAGGAGGTGATGGATTTTGTCTCTAGTAGTTATAATTTTGTCATTAAAGAAGCTCATAAAGTCATATCTGCTGAGGGCTAAAGGAATACAGGGCTCAATAGAGCTATGACTTTCTGAAAAGAAACCTGGGGATGTTCTTATTTTCCTCTATGCTGAGTAATAGTTTGCTCTGGCATTGCGGAGGGCCTTCCTATACATTTTAAGACTGCCTTGCCAGACTAAACGAGATTCTCCCAGCTTGGTTAAACGCCAATTCCTCTCAAATTTTCGTTTTAATTTACAGGTTTAGGAAGCTAACTTTCTTTGTTTCATTATCTTATTTTTGCTACGAGTGTTGTTCGCAGTGAGTTTAAAGTTAATATAGGAAACCTCTGTTACATTGGGATATGGCGTTAAAGGAATTAAATTGATGTATTATGCAGGAGAGAGCGGGTATGGTTGTGACAATGGGATGGTTGTAACAGCACCACTTTCAGAGAGAAGAAGGGATGTACTATGAGTCGTGTAATCTATTTATTGTATGACCACTTCTTTCCTGACTTTGCATGAACACAGTTTCATAGCTGTGTGAATAAGTGTGCAGATTTTACAACCAAAATACTGATTTTCAGATATGAAAGTAATTTTTTTGGACCAATTAGAACTGATACTACTGAAATCAGAATAATGTTACTTGTATACGATTAGAGAGTAATCTCTTGGGTAAAATATGACTACTATTGCTACTTCAGCTAACAATGTCTGACATGGATGGGGATGGTTGCAAAACCTTTTTCAAATACATTTACAACTAACCCCAGCGATTACTAAACACAGCCTCTATCTTACCTTTTCAGTAGTTCAGGAGAGATGGTGAGAAAAACCGTTACGCATCAGATGAGGCAGGGAAAGACAGCAAGGCATTGCTATTTGTAGAAAACAAATAAAGGCACATTGTGTTAAAAACTGAGAGCCCTAACAAAAAACTTTGAGAGTTGTAGGTGCTAAAGTAAAAAGCATTACAGCCATACTCTGTCTCCCATCGGAGTAATTCAAGTGTAGCGGTACAGGCCTTTCCACGGCGGATATTTTAGGTTTCAGGGCCTTGGTGTTGCGCATGCTGGCCTGTGGCATAATTTTTTTGGCAAACCCTGTCATCTAGAAATTACATTTATGTGCTACTAATTTCAAACAGTGAATACGTTATGAAGAAAATGTTATACTGTCAGCATTACATCTTTGCATGGGCATATCTGCAAGTTGCAAAATGCCCAAATGGCTTTCTAAATGTCTACGCTCGAGGATGTCATGTCACATTTTATGTACGCAATACTGCTAATAATATAATAATCATCACAATTCATGCACAATGTTTCTTCCTAAAGGATCGATAAGGTTGGCGGGATGACCTGGAAGATTTCAGCGTGACAAAAAGCTCCTGTTTCTGTCTGAGCTAGTGTTCACACATATAGACTCAAGGTTTGTAAAAGTGTTTTAAAGTTTTTCAAATAAAAGATTTTTTTTATGTCATTCTTTCAGTCTTTTTTTCACGGTGTTTCAGCCAAGCTGTAGGCCTCCTGTACACTAACACTAACTTTGACCTGTATGTTAAAACACCTAAATTAAAAAAATAATACCTTTTGACAGTGTCAAAAAAACCTGTATATTACTGGTATCGTAAGAACAGACTTTAAGGCAGAACACTTGGGCTGCATGAGATTGTACAGGGTCTAATAACAGCACAGTCGCCAGATGAAAATGTTGGCATTGTACATTTGTACATTTCATGTGCATCATATTAACACTTCTAAAGTGATGTAGAATATGAGCTGACAGTCATCCTGAGGTGGTGAGTGATGGAAGGCGTGTCAACAAGGCCAGAAACCTGCAAAGGTTCGCTGCAGACCACTGTTCAGGCCATCAAAACTGCTGTTCTTCTATCTTTCCATCCCCAAAAGCGATTTTTTTTTTACCGAGAGTTAAAAGGCTGTGTTTCCAGCCGGGATAGTGCCACGAAAAGCGGGTTGGCCTAAGCCAAAAGATGATCTTTTCGCGAGTTTTGTGCCTAAATCCAACCACACATTAACTATAGCCTTGTTAAAACGCAAAGAAACAAAATATGTGCCACAAAATAACATACAAATGCAACATATCTGTGGTTTGCAGAAACCTATGCAACAATGCCAACATTTTTCTGAGGATAATTTTGGGTTATTTTGACTAAAATCATACCAACAAAACACAAAATGTGCAGCACTAAAGTACAGCATCAACTTGCAGGTGTGTCCTGGTTTATTTCAGAATCTCAAGGCCTCTTCTTTCATAAGGTCCCTTCAAGTTTTATGTCCTTGTTTCCTCGTTTTATTTTCGTGTAATTCTTTGTCTCCATATTTGGTAATATACACAATTTTTATCTATTCATTTGCTTGATTATTTATTTTGTTTCCTGCAGTCACAGGGTTCTTATAGGGCCTATAGGGTGGTGACAGTTGCTCTGTATTTGTGTTGCTTATTATTTGGATATGAAGTGAGATTAGGTCATCCCTCGTGGGTAAAACCAGTTTGTGTGTACATGGGCAGTGGCTTAACAAGCAGCTATATAAAGATATTCAACTCAAAGTGCATCTTTGGAACAATGTTCCTCTCCAACATCACTGACTCTGGAGGAGTGCCTCTCTCGGTGGACTTCGACAGTCCTGTGGATTATCTCGTTTTCATTTTCCAGCTTTTATTCGCCACAACTGCTGTTCTTGTAGCCGGACCTGTGGTCATTGCCATTTGCTCCACCAGAGCTCTGCGCCTCCAAAACAGGTTCATTTTCATGCTGAACACCAGTATTTGTGACACGCTGGTTGGGTTCTCAGTGTTTTATCTCGGTCTGTTTGATGTTCAGGAGGGATATCCTTCCAGAAATGGAACTCGTAATATGTTACCTTCTCTTCTTGGAGTGAATATATTGACTTTTTTATTCGCACAGTTTGACCGGTATTTTGCTGTCTGTCATCCTTTCATCTACACACGCTTTATAACCCGAGAAGTGGTTATCACTGCAAATTTCTACTGCTGGCTTCAGGTGTATGCTCAGTCGATCATTGTAAGTTTCGTGCCACTTTCTAAAGCATTAGAGGTTTATGTTTTTGGTATTATCAGCTTACAAATCATCGTGCTCACCAAAGTGGTCATGACCATCAAACTGTATGTAATTGCCAGATTCCAGCTTGACAAAGATCCTCCCAGCGCTGAGAAAGAAAACAAGAAGGAGTCACTGAGAATAATCATCTTTGTTGTCATAAGCTTCTTGGTGTTGTGGTGCCCCTCTTTTGTGAATATTATCGTCAGGTTTATGGGAGGAAGAGGGCTGACGTTTAGGAACGAGGCCACCAATCTTTTCGCCATCATGGCTCGTTTAAACGCTGTGTGCACACCTTCTGTGTATATCTGGGGGAGTCCGGCTCTGAGGGAAGCCATGGTGAGGACAGTGTGGGGCAGAGTGTGTCCAAGATGCAAGGCGAGGTAACGAGAGCAAGGGAACACTGTGAAACTGCATGCAAAATCCACTAACACTTCTAAAGTATGCATACTGTGAATGTATTATTTGATGCAACCATTACTAATTTAAAATGTATGTCCCTTTCTTCAGAGTCGGCTCCTGTCATGGGAAGGCAGATACCAAACAGGCATGGAAATAACAAGAAACCGAGGACTACATTCAGCACGTTATTCTGATCAACTGTGCTATTTTTTGCCATCTCTCTCTCCTATCCTTATCCTACTCGTTATACACTCAAGGTGCTTTTACGCAAACACAATTTTCTGCAAGACATGTAAGAAGTGTACCTTTATTTGAAATAAGGCTTCATGTTAAATTTTTAAATACAGTAAATTAAATTGCCCTGTGATTTTTGGGTTGGATGTGCAAGTTTCTATCCAGGTGATGTCTGTGAGGAGGTTCATGTGTCGCTGCCCATGGTGTGTGGTGCTGAATCGGCCTATTTTTAAACTCAGTGCGCACGCAACTCATGCTATCCTGGTCACTGTTAGGAGAAGGGCTGACACAGAGGAATGAGGCCACCAATCTTTTGTGTGTATCAGGGAGAGTCTGGCTCTGAAAGAAGCCGTGCCAAGGACAGTGTGGGGCAGCAACCTGGGCAGAGTGTGCCCAAGATTTCTCAGTAGTAAACTAGCAATGAGCAGTAAAGAGTTGGCTCCTGTTTTGTGAAGGGAAATGACAAAGGAAGGCCTCTGATTCACTGAATATGAGAATGCGATAACCGAGAGCTCCGTCAAAAAATATTCTGCAATGATTCGGGGGTAAGGTGTAAGAAAATGACTGAAGGGGATTTTTTGTAAGGCAAAGACAATTGGTATTATATATATCATACATTTGGACTGGGTTATACTTTTAAATCATGGATAACTGGTAATCTTACACTGGCATAGATATTTGGTAATATATACATATGCATGGGTTATTTTTGTGTGACAAAGTTAAAAGGTTATAGTAATGGTATATTGAGAAAAGAAGAAGAAATGAACTAGTTAGAATACCAAATTAAGTATTTACTGCTCCTGGTAAAAATGCCGTTTTTCAATATATATGGATTTATACGAGCATAAGGAAGTTCTGTGCAGAGGAGACGTTGTGCAACATCTCACGAGTGCCGAGTCGGGCTGTAATAAAAATATATTTACTGCCACTCCTATTGTGTTAAAGAGTTCAAGATCATCTCACCTAATTCCCATATATATTTCAAAGACAATTAAAAAAGTTTAAAACATTTTAAAAATGCCAACTGTATCATTATCAGTCTGCGCACTGCTCTGTTGTCAAACCCTAGGAGTCAAACCTTTTTTCGGCCTCTAAATGAAGACTGAAACAAAACGTTTGAGCACTGTTCATGAACTCAGTGTATGCTTTACTAATACAGAGAGACAGGTGAAACCAATGACATCACCTGTGGCTACAGTGCCAGATGCTGGGCTGATTGACAGAGGTCATGTGGACAGCTCCTGGTGCTGAAGTCATGTCTAATACCCGACGAATAACAGGGTGCACGTTCAGTTCAATCAAACGTCTCTTGTTTGAAAAAGAGTTAAAGCCCAAATTATATAACAACAATAACAATATTTTACCAAAAAAAATTACGTCTCACAAACACAACTGATGTCGAGATTATTTTCCTTGCCGCTGTGCTGCCAGCTTAATTGAGCACCAAGTTACTTTGTTGCCCATTCTTCTCCATATTTTTGTAGCTTTATGTTTTTCATTGTTTCTGTAACACTGTTATGTTTCTGCTCTGATGAAAAAAACTGCATTATAAACATTAAATGGAGAGCTTCCTTCTGCTTAAAGAGACCACAAAGCTCTCGCAAATTAGCAATAAGTATGAATACAGTGAAATGTGTCATTCTGTTCAGATGTATAAAACAGTCTTTATCAGGCTCAGTTAGCTTGGACACATTTTCCCACGATACTGAATATACTGAAGCAGTCACTAGCATTTGTTAAAGCAGTAACATGTTATGTTCTGTTTATTATCAGATATCCATAGAAGCAGATTATTTTTATATTGTTTCTTGCATCAGGATGAGCACTTATTGTTATTATGGCAAAACAAAAGCTGAATGCCTGGTGTACTACGTGTGAGAAAACATAATTAAAGCCAGTCCCTGTGCTAAAATGTAGTCCTATGACCTTCATTACTTTAGTTGTGTGTGTATATGTTGCATATTCCTGTAAATTAAAGTGTTTAATCAAGTACCCACACAGAAAATCTGTGGTATAGTGTATGTGACCTGACTTGAGCTAAATGATCTGACATGATTCTGGCCAAACTTGATTATGTGAGGTGAACCAGTTGTTCTTTGAGCTGGGTGTCTGAATGGCAGGAAATAACACCTGGAAAGTACCTACAGTTCCTACAGTGCTTGTTTGTCACACACTTTAAACTGTCATGATGTACCAAGTCTTTGGCTCGCTTGAGAATAAACCCTCAAATGTGCAACTCCATGTCTGAGCCTGTCTTATTTTAAGCTTTGTTTATGCTACAACAGAGGGTTTTTTTTGTTGAAATGTAATGATGATTTGTTTGTGTAAAATGCATTTTTAATTTACTTATTTCTGTCCCAACTCCAAAAGCTGCTGCAGATGTTCCCACCCAACAGAAAATATTGTTGTTGTCAAAAAATGAAACAAAGTCCATATTCTTGATACCTTACATATGTTACTTATGTAGACAAAAAATAATCTGGGGCCCAATACTGACTCCTGTGGGATTCCACAAGTAATATCCAAAAACATGTTGGTTATCTGCCCAAACTGTTGCTGTTCAAAGTTCAAAGTTCAGCTCAACCCCTCTGGTGCCATTTTATTTAGTAATAAGTCTTGATTTATCAAATGCTTTTTTGAGTTTAATATTCCATGATACAACTGCTTATTTCTCCTATTAACTGAATTAACACCACATAGGTGCTGATCTGTTTGTTTTGGGTCCATGCTGTCTGTCCATCAGCAGCTGTGTTCTTCACCATAAAATAGTCAAATCTGCTCAGAAAGAGTTTTTTCCAAAATCTTAGAGAGGGAAGACTGGATGGAGGAGGCCCATGAGCAAAAGAAGGACACATACCTTGAGCAGTTAGAGGCCTGTAGAGAGAGTTTTTGGATGGCCAGCTGTGAGCCAGTCGAGGTGGGCTGCAGGGGCTTCCCAGGGCAATCTTTGCACCGGGCATTCAGGCTCCCTGGCATCAGAGGGTTGCAGGAGAGGGAAGCCACCAGAAACATCAGTGAGGCTGTGGATGAAGAGGGCTCACTGATGATGTGTCCTGGACCATCTAGGTGTTTCAAATAACCACACAACCAGAGGCATATGGGACAGAGGGGGTTGACACTGGATCTACATTTGTGTTGTTTAGTATTTGCATTTAATTATAGAATAAATGCACAGTTTGTGTTTGCATATGATTGTGGAGTTTGTGTCCTCTGTTTTATATACTCTGAAATCTTTTATGTTTTATTTCATTGTATCCCCCTAAATAAAATGGGATAACTGAAGGGAAAAAGTATGCTTTATTTTTATTTCTATGACTCTAAAAGGACAATGCCTTGAAAATAAAAATCAACTTAAATGTTTATTAAAATGTCAAAAGTTTAAGTCTAAACAGTAATGTATGAAGTGAGATTAGATCATCCCTCGTGGGTATAAATAGTTTGTGTGTACATGGGCAGTGGCTTAACAAGCATCTATATAAAGATATTCAATTCAAAGTGCATCTTTGGAACAATGTTCCTCTCCAACATCACTGACTCTGGAGGAGTGCCTCTCTCGGTGGACTTCGACAGTCCTGTGGATTATCTCGTTTTCATTTTCCAGCTTTTATTCGCCACAACTGCTGTTCTTGTAGCCGGACCTGTGGTCATTGCTATTTGCTCCACCAGAGCTCTGCGCCTCCAAAACAGGTTCATTTTCATGCTGAACACCAGTATTTGTGACACGCTGGTTGGGTTCTCAGTGTTTTATCTCGGTCTGTTTGATGTTCAGGAGGGATATCCTTCCAGAAATGATACTCGTAATATGTTACCTTCTCTTCTTGGAGTGAATATATTGACTTTTTTATTCGCACAGTTTGACCGGTATTTTGCTGTCTGTCATCCTTTCATCTACACACGCTTTATAACCCGAGAAGTGGTTATCACTGCAAATGTCTACTGCTGGCTTCATGTCTATAGTCAGTCCATCATTTTAAGTTTCGTGCCACTTTCCAGAGCAATACAGCTGTATTTTTGCAGTATTATCGTCTTACAAATCATCGTGCTCACCAAAGTGGTCATGACCATCAAACTGTATGTAATTGCCAGATTCCAGCTTGACAAAGATCCTCCCAGCGCTGAGAAAGAAAGCAAGAAGGAATCACTGAGAATAATCATCTTTGTTGTCATAAGCTTCTTGGTGTTGTGGTGCCCCTCTTTTGTTAATATTGTCCTCAGACTTGCGTTAGGACAAGGGTTGACTTTTAGGAACGAGGCCACCAATCTTTTCGCCATCATGGCTCGTTTGAACGCTGTGTGCACACCTTCTGTGTATATCTGGGGGAGTCCGGCTCTGAGGGAAGCCATGGTGAGGACAGTGTGGGGCAGAGTGTGTCCAAGATGCAAGAGAAGTAAGAGGATAAAGGTCTCTTCACTGCGATGAAAATGCAGTTCTTGTCTCTCAACAACAAACTTAGAATGAGCAGCAGAGTTGGCTCCTGTATGAAGTGACATGACAAAGGAAGGCCTCTGATTCACTGACTGTGAACATGTGTTGACCGAGGACTCCGTGAGAGATAAGGGGAATGTGTGAAAATTACTATAGGGGAGCGGGAAAGAACAAAAACTGTGGATATAAGAACAAAAATCTTTGTCACAGAGTATGTTGGCTGTAACAGGTTGTTTCCTTGAACTGCAGTTTGCCATTTTGTTCCTGGATTCTCGTGCTTTATTTGTGCATTTTGTTGTTTGCTGTTATGTATAAGAAGCCCTTGGCTTCCTCAAAGATTTTTCTCCCAATGAAATAAATCTTTTATAAACTCTACCCAGATATAGTATTCTGAAATAGTAAAGGGGAGGAAGTTGCATTATTTTTTAACTGTGGTGTAGTTTGTTGCTGCAAAACCCCATCAACTTAAATACAATGGAGTGTGGCATCCTACAGTGTGAGCTGGATGTTTTTTTTTTTTTTTTTTTCATTATTATTATTATTAGTAGTAGTAGTAGTATTAGTAGTTAAATTATTAAATTTATATGTTCACTTATTTAAATATAAAAAAAATAGCAGGACACGTTGATGAACATATACATGTAATATTAATATTAAAAAAATTGATATTTATTTATTCATCTTTAGTTTTCGTTGTAAGGCAAAGATAACTGGTATTATAAATATCATACATTTAGACTGGTTTACACTTGTAAGTCATGGATAATTGGTAATTTATATTATACTAAGATGGGTTTTGTAGTTTGTAAGATAGATATTTGGTAAATACTATTATATACATGAATATTATATATGGGTTATTTTTGTAAGACAAAGCTTAAAGGTAATAACTACGATATATTTAGAAAAGTCTTATGTATAGGTTTAGCTATATGAGGAAGCTGTCTGTTTCAATTCACTCAATGATTTATGGAGAAGGGGTTGGATTTAATAAGTTCATACTTCCTCCCACTCCTTTTCGGATGTGTAAATCAAGATAACTAGACACTGACAATAGCTTAGAAGAAGAATAAGAAAACTAGTTAGAATACCAAGTTGAGTATTAATTGTTTCTGGTAAAATGCTGTTTTTCAACATATATATGGATTTATAATAGTATAAGGAAATTTTGTGCAGAGGAGAGATTGTACAATGATTGCATGAAAGCTGTAACATCCTTATATTTCCTGCTACACTTTCGTGTTAACGAGCTCACGATCATAAGATATATTTCAAAGACAATAAAATAATTCAAAACATTTTTTTTAAAAGCCAACTGTATCATTATTAGTCTTCATACTGCTCTGTTGTTGGCCAGTCTGACTCTTCAGAGAATCAAACCTTTGTTAAGCGTCCAAATGAAAACTGAAAGTTTATCTACAACAACACTTGTAAGCACTGCTCATGAACTCAGTGTATGCTTTACTAAAACACAGAGCCAGGTGAAACCAATGACATCACCTGTGGCTACAGTGCCAGATGCTGGGCTGATTGACAGAGGTCATGTGGACAGCTCCTGGTGCTGAAGTCATGTCTAATACCCGACGAATTACAGATAAATAAGGGTGCAGTTTGCATATGTATATGTGTATGATTATGGAGTTTGCATCCTCTGTATCATCTACTCTGAAATCTCTTTTATGTTTTATATAATTGTGTCCCCCTAAATAGAATGGGATAACTGAAGGGAAAAAGGACGCTTTATTTCCATGACTCTTCATTGACAATAACTTGACAAAAATAACTTAAATGTGTATTAATGATTCAAAAGTTAAAGCCTTAACACTGATATACAGAGTGAGATTGGGTCATTCCTCATGGGTAAAAATCTCGAGGCCTCTTCTTGAAGAAGGTGCCATCTCGTTTTATGTCCTTGTTTGTTTCCACATTTTCTTTTCATGTCATTTTACACGTAGTTCCCATATTTGGTAATATACACTATTTTTATTTATTCTTGTGCTTGATTATTTATGTTGTTTCCTGCAGTCACAGAGTTCTTATGGGGCCTATAGGGTGGTGACAGTTTCTCTGTATTTGTGTTGCTTATTATTTGGATATGAAGTGAGATTAGGTCATCCCTCGTGGGTAAAACCAGTTTGTGTGTACATGGGCAGTGGCTTAACAAGCAGCTATATAAAGATATTCAATTCAAAGTGCATCTTTGGAACAATGTTCCTCTCCAACATCACTGACTCTGGAGGAGTGCCTCTCTCGGTGGACTTCGACAGTCCTGTGGATTATCTCGTTTTTATTTTCCAGCTTTTATTCGCCACAACTGCTGTTCTTGTAGCCGGACCTGTGGCCATTGCCATTTGCTCCACCAGAGCTCTGCGCCTCCAAAACAGGTTCATTTTCATGCTGAACGCCAGTATTTGTGACACGCTGGTTGGGTTCTCAGTGTTTTATCTCGGTCTGTTTGATGTTCAGGAGGGATATCCTTCCAGAAATGATACTCGTAATATGTTACCTTCTCTTCTAGGGATCAATATATTGACGTTTCTGTTTGCGCAATTTGATCGGTATGTTGCTGTCTGTCATCCTTTCATCTACACACGCTTTATAACCCGAGAGGTGGTTATCGCTGCAAATGTCTACTGCTGGCTTCATGCCTATGGCTACGCCATCATTTTAAGTTTCGTGCCACTTTCCAGAGCAATACAGCTGTATTTTTGCAGTATTATCGTCTTACAAATCATCGTGCTCACCAAAGTGGTCATGACCATCAAACTGTATGTAATTGCCAGATTCCAGCTTGACAAAGATCCTCCCAGCGCTGAGAAAGAAAGCAAGAAGGAGTCACTGAGAATAATCATCTTTGTTGTCATAAGCTTCTTGGTGTTGTGGTGCCCCTCTTTTGTTAATATTGTCCTCAGACTTGCGTTAGGACAAGGGTTAACGTTTAGGAACGAGGCCACCAATCTTTTCGCCATCATGGCTCGTTTAAACGCTGTGTGCACACCTTCTGTGTATATCTGGGGGAGTCCGGCTCTGAGGGAAGCCATGGTGAGGACAGTGTGGGGCAGAGTGTGTCCAAGATGCAAGAGAAGTAAGAGGATAAAGGTCTCTTCACTGCGATGAAAATGCAGTTCTTGTCTGTCAACAACAAACTTAGAATGAGCAGCAGAGTTGGCTCCTGTATGAAGTGACATGACAAAGGAAGGCCTCTGATTCACTGACTGTTAACATGTGTTGACCGAGGACTCCGTGAGAGATAAGGGAATGTGTGAAAATTACTACAGGGGACCGGGAAAGAAAAAAAACTGTGGATATAAGAAAAAGAAATTGCCACAGCCTGTGTTTGATGTAACAGGTTGTTTCCTTGAACTGCAGTTTGCCGGTCTATCATTAATTTTATTTTATCTTATTAATTTTTATGTATGTAGGTTTTTTTTTCTTAAATATAATTTTATGATTATGATTATTATTTTAGTAAGTATTATTACTTTGTGTATATAATGTCATATGTTGTGGTTTGAGCTTTTAAATTATTTTATCATTTATTATATTATCTGGTTGTATGTGGAAAATGAGAGAAATGGGAGTAAATGTCCAGTCTTATTATTCTGGTCATTTTGCATTATCAAAACACATTTACTCAATTAAAAGCACCCAGCCAATTGATTCTTTATTTTGTCTCTCAGTTGGAGATGAAGCAATCACTTCATGTTATATATATATATATATATATATAATTAGATTAATGAATTAAGTATTCATTAGTCCGGGTCAAATGCTGTGATGTGGATTTAGAAGCAGAGCACATATTTGCTGCTGGACTTTACTTTTAAATCTTTACTGTTGAAGAGCGCAATATCACTTTACCTTTTTTATTTATTGCCACACACATATTCCAAAGACAATAACATTCAAATTCAAAACACTTAAAACAAGCCAACTGTATCACTATCAGTTTGAACACTGATCTGAGTCTGACTCTGAGAGTCAAAGTTTTTTTCGGCCTCCAAGGAAATACTTAAAGTTTTCTTCTACATGACAACTTTTACGCACTGTTCACTAATCCACTGTTGATACTGCACTGACGCAGAGAGCCCATGTGAATCCAGTGACACTGGACTCTTTACCATGTAACAGTCCGACCAATACCTTTCATAAGATGACGCAGTACTGTGGCTCGTGCTGTGCCATGCTGGGCCCATTGACACGAGGTCATGTGAACAGCTCCCGGTGCTGAAGTTATGTGTAATACACGACGAATAACAGATGAACTCCACAGCGACATTTGATCAAAATAGATTTACGTCTCACAAGCACAAATGGTGACGAGGTTTAACACTGTCATCAGTTTTATTAAGCACCTGTCTAACACACTGTGTTGTCCCATTTTCATTCTTTTACAATGATTTGGTTATGTAACTGTTTTTAATGTCGTCTCTGTGCTGATTTGTAAAATGTTGCAAAAAGGGAGAACCAGGAGAGCATGCTGATTCACCGTGCTTAAGAGCTGAGTAAAAGCCGAATGCGCTGCTTGAAAACAATGGAATAAACATATAATAAGGTTATACTAGATACTCTGCATGACTTCAGCATGAGGCTGGTGTTAAAGAGGGAAAAAAGACATTAGATGATGGAGCATCTCCAGAGATCAGGGCTGGTGACTCCACGGTACAGCAGGTCCTGTATAAAATAAAGGCTGCACTTTAAACCATCTGGTAAACAATGCTCCCCTCCAACATCACAGACTCTATGACAGGAGGAGTGCCTCTCTCGGTGGACTTCGACAGTCCTGAGGATTATTTCATCTTTATTTTCCAGCTTTTATTTGCAACAACTACTGCTCTGGTAGCCGGACCTGTGGTCATTGCCATATTGTGCACCAGAGCTCTGCGCCTCCAGAACAGGTTCATTTTCATGCTGAACACCAGTATTTGTGACACGCTGGTTGGGTTCTCAGTGTTTTATCTCGGTCTGTTTGATGTTCAGGAGGGATATCCGTCTAGAAACGGAACTTTTAATGTTTTACCTTCTCTTCTAGGGATCAATATATTGACGTTTCTGTTTGCGCAATTTGATCGGTATGTTGCTGTGTGCCATCCATTCATCTACAGCCGCTTTATAACGAGGCAGTTTGTGATAGGCATCAACATCTACTGCTGGGTTTACAATGCTGCTCACCTGCTCGCCAGGAATCTGCTGCCAGTTTCCAAAGCCATACAAATGTACGCATTCAGCATTGTGCTCCTGCAGCTAATCGTGCTCACCAAAGTGGTCATGACCATCAAACTGTATGTTATTGCCAGATTCCAGCTTGACAAAGATCCTCCCAGCGCTGAGAAAGAAAGCAAGAAGGAGTCACTGAGAATAATCATCTTTGTTGTCATAAGCTTCTTGGTGTTGTGGTGCCCCTCTTTTGTTAATATTATCATCAGATTTGTGGTGGGAGGAGGGCTGACGTTTAGGAACGAGGCCACCAATCTTTTCGCCATCATGGCTCGTTTAAACGCTGTGTGCACACCTTCTGTGTATATCTGGGGGAGTCCGGCTCTGAGGGAAGCCATGGTGAGGACAGTGTGGGGCAGAGTGTGTCCAAGATGCAAGACGAGGTAAGGAGGACACACTGCATGCACAATTCATTATGTTCAAACTAATTATCTATACATACTGTGATTTGTATCCATTGATGCAGCCGCTGCTAATTTAAATTACCTATTATTTCTTTCTTCAGAGTCGGCTCCTGTCATGGGAAGGGAGATACCAAACAGTCATGGAAATAACAAGAACTAGTGGACTCCATTCAGCACGTTATTCTAATTAACGCTTTTCCCTTTCTCCCCCCTGCCTTTCTTTCTCTCCCTCTGTTCCTGAATAATTTGGCTTGAAATTATGCAGCCTGCTCAATATACAGTCAGTTTTTTTTATGTAAACATTATGCTTTCTGAAATGTTTCCATCACTGGATCTTACAGGGTCATCCTAATGTTTCATCTGAATTAACCGCTGTTTCAGTGACAGTTTCCTGATAATGATCCCACGCTCAAACAGCTGCTCGTAATTAATGTTAAACTATAATGCTGTGATCTGAAACAGTCGTTTATGTCCACTGTAAATCTGAAAAAAAAAGTAAATTATAAGGAAAATGTTAAATAAATTGGGAAAAAGTGTCGATTTAACTGAAGCAAATTTAACTGCTTTGCGATGTGTGTGGCCACGTACACAAGTGAGCAGAGCCGGAGTGCTCCATCCAGGTGTACATGACAGGTGGAGAGCTCGCTGTAGTGGGCTAACAGGCATTAGGATAAGAAAAATACTCTTTTTTTATCACTTATTTTTCCAGTGTGTTTTCTGCCATGTTTAATTACCTGTAGGCTCATATACGATGCTGTAAACGTTGTCTCTGTCCGTGCTGTGTGCTGCTGAATCCGCCTATTTTTAAACACAGTTTCAGCACGCCGTGTGCTGCAAATGTTGGCTGTTGTGATGTTTTTCCTTTAATCTGTGTATTCTGTAATGGTTTGGGGTTTGCTGGTTGTAGCAGCTGTCGGCTTTAAGCTTTCAAACACCAATTCAACATCTGCGGTGGTGTTAATGTCGCCTACTTGTGTGCGTAAAGTTGATTTTTGTACTCGGAGACCAAGTTACTACTTAGCAGGAGAGATGAGCGCACCTGGCTGTCGTCAGTGGATTTAAGATTTTAGAGAGCAAGCGCTACAAATTGACAATTTTACACGATTTGGGCTTTTTTAGAGGGGACTTGCATGTTGATGATGTGTAGTTAGGACAAGCCTGCGCCGTGACGCCACCCTCTGGAGCACTTGTTAATAACCGGGACTGAACAATTTGAAGCACACGTGTATCAAATAACATTAATGATGGCTGCATTACAATCCCTCTATGCTAAAAGACAAATGCACAGACCCCATTGTCTTTGATACAAGTTTCTACTTTAAATCCATACACGGATAAACAATAAATAAACACAGGCCTATTTCTTCTTTTTTCTACAGTTGAAGAAAGTGCTAAATCTCTCAGATTTAAACCCTCTCACAAATTAAATACAGTAAATCTGAACTTTAAATGGCCATTCGAAAATCTTTTGTACTTTTAGCAGAAAAAAATGCCTTTCTAATTATGTAGGCGTCAGACCCTGAGTAGCTCTGTGAAGAAAAAAACTCACATGAGAATGTTCAGAAACCTCATTATGTAGAAAAATCAAAGAGACAGCTAGTCCATCCCTTCATGACAGACTGGAGGTACTATGAGAGTTGTTAATGGGCGATGACAATCACGGATGTTTAAGAAAATTGTTGCAAGTAAGGGACATGGTCTATTAAGTCTATTAAAATGCAAGAGCAATATTGTATAAATCCAGTAAGTTAATATAAGAGGTCAAATATTTGTGAACTATCTGCAAAGAACTACTGTATATTGTAAAAAGTCAAATTGGGCCAGCTTTAGTAACTGAGTCAGAATATCAAAATTAATGCATTCACATGAAAGCAAGCAACCTAAAACATAAAATAATAGAAATGACCTTGGATGTCATTTGGGAAGAAAACACAACTTGCCTCAAAAGGTTGTAACTGCAGAGTAAAGCCTTGTATGGGGATTTGGCATAGCACATTTAAAGCTACAAGAGCCTCATTTGTGATACCCTAGCAGGTAATTTGCTTACATTAAACTAAAGCTTTCTCGCGAGTAAACTCTCTAATGTGCAACTCCCTGTCTGAGCCTCTCTTTTTTTAAGTCTTGTTTATGCTACAACCAACTCAAATGTTGTTGAAAATAAGCCATGTTGGATATGAAAATGCATCATTTTAAGTTCCAGACAGAAGCATGAATGGCAAGGCACCTTTTGAGAAAGTTAGTAACTAAAAACAGAAAGCTAACACTTTGAGCTCTCCAGATATTTCTTGTTTGCAAGGTTTTCATTGCAGTGCTCCATTTTTACAGACTAAATCAGAAAGAACTGTATTAAACTCTTTACTTATGTTGTCATCAATAAAACTATACAACATATACCACAACATAGTTGCCTCTTTATTTTTGGCAGATTAGACTCTTTAGTAGCATTGCAACATGTTCATAATTGGTATTGCTATTTTCACAAAAGCCTGTATGTCATACCCTGTTTTTTTATTATCTTTATTTTGTCTCCACTTTTTTCCCCCAACACCATCCTGTGTCAATACTGCTCAAGAGGCTGCTCTTAACACATTTTTGTGGATCATATTGTTGTTGTCTGGTGATTCAGCATCAGGCACAAGCAGACAGAAAAATGTGTGTACGATCTTTAAAGTTGTGTAGAAATGTACCTCAGAAAGGCAATAACTGCTAGTCTGAAATACAACAAAAATCATTTTATATTTATTAACCATAAGAGAAACAATGTTCATTTTGGTCATGCAGATAAGTAGGAATTCATTAACATTTTAACAGTGAGATGACATTCCTGGTACGCTGTATTGTAGTGAAGTTTAATAAATAGTGTCATGGCCTGTTTGCCCCCCCCCATAGTGTCCTACACAACAACTACTATTTGACAAGGCAAAAGAAATGGTGTGTATCACTCTGCATGTGTTGTATTGATGCGCATCCAATTTTTCAGTTTCAACACTGACTAATGACCAACAAATGATCTGTACAGAAGTTCCTGAACACGACTCAACTGATAAACAGACTTCTTATCTTCAAAACCACCTGCTAATTCAGTCAACTTCAGCTGAGCGCTGAGAAAGAGCATGCATGTTTCTTGCTGAGTTTGTCTGTTGTCACCTGGTTCAGCAGCTCTTAAAAAGAGTCCCAAGGCTCACTCCACGTGCCTTTGGCCGCGTGTTTAAGCGTGATATAATCATGTGTACGTATGTTAATTTACTGGTTCACTAGAGCTTGTGAATTTGTTGAACTACCACAGAAGAATTTCCCTGTGAGGCTGCGAGTTTATTCAAAGCTGACATGACATGCACTGATGACAGAGTGTTTACTGAGTGAGGAAGTGCATGACGCTGTGGATGTGCGTCATTTCTACCACAATGTCCACGGCGGCTGCTTTAGTGGGAATGAGGCCAAAGAGGAAACATTGACAGGAATGGAAATGACAGCCCACGGCAGCGCTTGTCTCTGAAGAGATCGCCTGATCATCATCCTAGAAAACAAGGAAAAGGGGAACATTTGTTTATGTCCTGAAATGTATTGTATTAATGCTTGTATAACATCAAACAACACTGCTTGGTTGTTTGAGTGTCTGCATGTCTTACCCATCACGTCCCAGCAGGAATAGAGCAGGTATACTTGGCTTAGCTGTGCTTCCATCAGTGATCATATCAAGATATTGACTGTCATTGTCCACTGCATTATCTGCGATCAGAACAGCTTTGCCTCCTGCTTCCTCAACGTGTCGGGCCTTCTGTACAAAGGAGCAACCTCTGGAGGGCACACAAAAACAGATAAAGTGTGAGAAACTATGTCAAAATGTACCGGCAAATACAAGCTGTAATACTACAAATAATCTGTTTCTTAAAAACAGTTTGATTTGCAGATAATTTGCAGTAAAATATTACAAAAACATAAAGTTTTCCCCATATATACAAGTAGAAGTGCCATCATTTCACCTGCTTATTTCCTCATACACAAATCCTGTGTGTGTGACACCTGATAAGGAGCACTGGTTTAACTTTTTTAAAACGTTCACACCAGACCAGACTACCGTTGGTCATCACTGGGTAGATAGTTTCTGACCAGGGACCAGTTGCACAAAACACCTTAAGTTTTCTCCTTGAGTATGAGACTAGAGGCTAATTTCTCCTTAGCTGAGGGACTTACACAGTTGCACATAATCCCTTGAATCCCTGTTTCCTTTGTTAAGGAAAAACAATAACTCATTTTACAGGTGGCAAAGGTTTTCAAGGAGACTGTTTGATAGCTTGGAGTCACGCTTGTGATGCCTGTTATCGTCCCACAAATTTCACTCACAGTTAGATAGTGAGAAAATGGCAAAGAAAAAAAGACAAGAAAACCATATTGGTCAGAGGAGGAAGAGATTCAACTTCTGGAGGAATACAATCATTGAAAGCACATCCTATAAAGTAAATTTAATTCCCAAATACCAGAATGTCATGTTGCAGTTAAAACAGAGTCCGAGGTACCTTAAAGTTGTTTTTTTTTTTATCTTTTACCTTGCTTTGGTTGCTAAGGTCTTTTGTGCAACAGTGTAGGGATTCCTTAAGTATAAGACCAAGACAAGGAGAAACCCATGAATACTTATGTGAACATTTTAAGGAGACCTTAAGGAGAGGGCTTAAGGGTGTTTTGTACAACTGATTTTAACATCAGGAAACCTTAACTAGGAAAATCTTAACTCAAGGTATACTGTGCAACAGGTCAGGGGTCTCTACAGGTCTCTACTCTTAATGTACAAAATTAAGCAAGACAACTGTAGGTTTGGTTTACTGTGGATATTCAACAGGACACATTTGTTGGAGTTTTGGTCTTTCTTGAAAAGCCAGAATATCACTGTACTGCGGTTATGCCTGCAATTTTGTTTAAATATATTTACAACTTAAAGAGTAACATTTAAGCTTAGGAGGGCTAGAGGTTAGAGCCATTATCTTGTGTTTGCCAGGCAGCATCCAACCCATGTACAACATACTTTACTGACCTTTAAATGTCAACATGTTTATTTCAGTGAGGCCTACTGCTCTTCAGGTAAGAACCTAGCTCCCAGGAAGAGGGCTGGGTTTTCCCCTGCTACATTTTGCTTGTATAACTCCAGTCAAAATTGCAGGAAATGCAATGCTCTTTGACCCAGATAAACTTTTTCCTATATACAACAATACAAAAGAAACAACAAAGCAAATTTACTATGGATGCTTTATTTAAAAAAAAAAGTCAAAATTTTAGCCAAAGGCCAAATGTAAATTTAAAATAATATGCACAACTGGGGCTGGACGATATGGAGAAAACTAAGTATCACAGTATTTTTACCAAATACTCCTATACTGATATTGCAACAATATCATAGGGTTGACTATGTGCTACAAACTACTACTACTATAAGTGACAAATAATCATCAGTTATGTGGAAAGAATGATTCAGTGGGTAAAGGCTAATAATAGAAGAGCTTGAACAGCCTGGTATGTTCACCAAATGACATCACTTTACTGTAATGCTGCCTTTAAAAGCAGGAAATGACAACACTCACGCTATTATGATGTCCAAAATCTAAGGCGATATCTAGTCTTCTATCACAGTAACACTATAATAAAGATACATTGTCCAGTCCTATGCACAACCATATCAACATTTTATTTTTGTGCCAGTTATGAGTGCAGGCAAAGTGACCAGTGAGGCCAAAGAAAGACTCTCATGTGCACATACTGTGGGTCTGAAAATGTGAAAACCTGAAGGGTGTTTTTGTCGGTTTATGTGCCAGGGGAGCAACTTTGATTGATTTGGTTTATTATTATTATTATTAGTAGTAGTAGTAGTAGTAGTAGTAGTAGTAGTCGTAGTAGTAGTATTATAGTGTGCGCTGTTTCCGTGTATTCTAAACTTGCTGACTCACTGCTAATAAGCACATTATGTCACTTGTCCTTGAAACTGTCTTTAGTCTGTCTTGTATAGTTCCTATTTTTACTTCTTTTCTCTTCTAGTTGTATACACTTCTTTTACTTCTCCATTTATCTGTATCTATTTCTGTCTTTGTGCTGCAGCAACACCTGAATTTTCCCTCTGGAGATCAATAAAGGCTTATCTAATGTTAGTGGAATGAATGGACACCATCAAATAACCTTAACACATTCAGAATGAGAATAAATGTGTCTTTTTAGGATTTTTTTTTTAATATATCAGAGGTAACACATGGTGTACACCTACAATAAAGCTGCTCAAACAGTCCTCTTAAGGCCAGGAAAGCACCACACTGAAGCTTATAACAGTTGCCTTAGTGTCCTGCTTCTCAAATCTTTATTTCTTGGAGCTTTTTCAGTTTGACTCCAACCCCACCTTTGGCATAAATGACTCCATCCAAGCTTAAAGTTTCAGTTTCCAACCATTGGTTTGTAGTCACATCCTCTATGGCAGTGGTTTTCACACTTTTTGGGCCCAAGGCACACCAAAGAGCAACCCAAAATCTCAAGGCACACCTGCATTTATATCTGTGCACAACAGCTTCTATAATGTGTGTTATCACTCTTATTACGACATAAGACAATAAAAATAAGGGGAAATAAGACAGGTTGCTTTTGTGATACTGTTTACTGACATTTTTTTGTCTCTTTTTTTTCAGTGGTAGGTCGTCATTGCCTGGTGCTTTGTTGTAATTTGCTCCGTACAATAAAGCGATCCATTATCCCACTATTGGGAGAGTCACAGCTTTCTCCTTTTAAATATTAACATCCCTCACACTGGCTGCCAATCAGGGCTTGTATTGTGTCACACACTTATAACTCCCATGCATGAACGGTTGTTTATTAGGAAATGGGCGCGCATAACATGCTGATACAGCCAATTAAAAATTAATTCATAACTTTTTGTATAGGCCCAGGTGAATATTGCAATAATAATGTCTGGTTATTATATCCCACAAACCTGGATTGGCACCACGGCACACCATTTGAGAACCACTGGTGTATGGTTTATAGATGTGATGCTATGTGTGCTGAGCCATGTGTGTACATACCCTCTTTCCACCAGGACTACTTGTCCATGGATGATTTCTCTGTCCTCCAGGTCAGAGCAGCCATCTGTTGGGTCTGCTGGCACGAGGAAAATCTCATCATAAGATGATGTCTGGGGACCAAAAGAGAGGAGGGGAATGTAATTAGATGGTGGGTGTACATGAGGCCAGCAAATTAAGTTAAGAAGAGGTCAGAATACTCACAAAATCTCCTCCAAAATCTTTAGCAGGTGCTGCACTGAAGATGTACCCTATCTCCTCTGGACTGATGACCCGGAAATAAAGTAGTTCATTGATCCCAAGAGCTTGAGCAGTCAACAGAAAAGAAACATGCAATGAATAACTGCGTAATCATTAGTATGAGGTTGGGAAAATGGGAAGTAAATATACCACAGTACGCCTCCACACTTGATTTCACAAGTGACGAATCCTGAAGGCTGCAGCAAAAAGCTTTAGCTTCTGAAACCCTTCAGCTAATTGTAACACCGACCCGATAGCTAAATGAGCTGTTTACTAGGATTTGCAAATTGCCTCCGCCCCTTAACTCACCTGACACGCGACTGAACTGCATGAAAACACTCCAGAGATATAACATTAAACCTGTCGTCCGAACAACCTTTGCCATGTTGAAGACATTTACAGAGCTCCCTGACGATACAAAGACGAGACTTCAGTGTGGCTTTATATTTCAGAGCGGAATATTGTCCATGTGTGCGCCATCCGTTGTGCAGTCTGCAGACAACAGAGCAGAGCAGCAGGTTCACAGTCACTTCCGCGCTTCTTTCTTGCGCATGCGCAACGTGCAAAGCCGGATGAACCTGCTAGGAGGCCGCAGGGGTCAAATGAGCTGTTGGGCCCCATCTGCTCAGTTTCTACAAGTATTACAACTCTCCAGCTGTGAAGTACAATTTTGATATACACTCACCGGCCACTTTATTAGGTACACCTTGCTTGTACAGGGTTGGACCCCCTTTTGCTTTCAAATCTGACTCGATTCTTTGTGGCATAGATTCAACAAGGTGCTGGAAACATTCCTCAGTGATTTTGGTCCATGTTGATATGATAGCATCACACAGTTGCTGCAGATTTGTCGGCTTGCACATCCATGATGTGAATCTTCTGTTCCACCACATCCCAAAGGTGCTCTATTGGATTGAGATCTGGTGACTGTGGAGGCCATTGGAGTACAGTACAATTTGCAATTCAGCTGTTGCCAATCTCATAGTGATAAGTTATATGTGCCATGTAACCGTAAAATCAATGCTTTTGCGCAAAATTTAGGGCGATATCAATTAAATGAGTATTATATTAAAAGGCCATTTACCCAGGCTTGCCTAAAGGGCAGGCATTTATAAAAACTACTTGTAAAGTTGAGGGAATGGCTTGCACCACTGACTTCTTGTTAGATTAATGACAAAAATCAACTAAAATCATTCCTCTGTTTTGCAGTAAAGTTCCCACCACATTTCAGTTTTCCAGCTGCTAAGAAATGATAATAAAGACCATGAATCCACCCGCTGTACATATAATGAAATCCATGCTAAGAGAATTAAACACACTTTTGACAAAAAGTGAACAATATCACAAAGGTATAGATTTATTAGGTAGCTGCTGCAGTAACATTGGTTTGAAATAGCTGTACTCAGTGAGCTGTATAATTGTAAGTATCATTCACACAAAACAAATTATGCCTCTTTCAATTCAGAGCTTTTAGAAATTTAGTTTAAATTATTTACCATCCTCAGTATTGAATCTTTGTTCAAGCAATTGACAAAAGCAATTTAATTGCTGCATATAAATACATCCACCACAATTCCTAAATAAAGTGTGTTTGTACACCAGCACAACCCCAGATGCAATGCATGTTTTTATTGAGCATCCTCTTCTTCAGAAGTCTGGCTCCGTTCAGCATCTTAGTTCTTTTTTTTCTTCCTTCTCCTCTTGCAGTTGTCCAAGTGCCCAGATGGCAACTCTGGGCAGCAATATTTTTCAGTGTTTTTGCATTTGCATAGTTTCTTTGTTCCTGTTATCACCTGCAATGAGTTAATGAAAGGTCAGTGTTCAAAATGTTGACAAGAAAACTGGGTAACTTTTTTTTTTGCCTGTTTATGAGCTGTAAGCAAACACATTTATTTTACTTCTTAAGGTTTGGGAGAATACCAAATGTTGCAACTTTTGTTGGGCTTTTGGTGCGTCCACTGATTTCAGTGAATAGATTGCAAAATGTACATGCTAACATTGAAATTTTATATACTATATGTAAAAAAAAAAAAAAGACAAAATGATAATGCTAGCTAGGAGGTAGAGCAGGTCATCCACTAATCAGAGGATCAGAGATTCTATCCCTGGCTCCTCCAGCCACATGTCTAAGTGTCCCTGAGCAAGATACTTAACCCCAAATTGCTCCTGATGGCTGTTCTATCGGTGTGTGAGTGTGTTAAAGCTATGTAGCAGGTGGCCCCTTGTATGGTGGCCTCAGCCATGAGTGTGTGAATGGGTGAAGTGCTTTGAGTGGTAGGAAGACCAGAAAGGCATTATACAGCTGCAGTCCATTTACCATTCATCTGTAACAAGTCTGGGTGGTAAACCAGGTGCAGCTATGATAAACCTTTGCAACGTTTTGCTGTTTGCTAGCTATAGCTGGTGCCTTAAAGCTCATCACTGTTGAATGATAGTATAAATATGAGCCTCATTGTTAGCCTCACTGTCTTCATTTAAAATTACTTATTACTTTAGTGTTGGATTATTACCATTCAGATTATTCAATATATGCCGGACATGTACTTGCAGATTTTACTGCCTAAACTATGTGATAGTGTCAAATGAAATAAAAAGAATTTATTGCTTAAAGGGTAAGGTTGCTCATTCACCCTAACTACGAATAACTGAGCATGATGAATGGCCTCTAAAGTGACTAGTTTAGCAATAAATTAATAAGTGTGAGTTAGTGAGAATGAATAACAGTGATTAATAACTAAAAGTATTAGTATCTAGTGTTGTTTCTGTTCATTTAATTTTTAGTGAGGAACATACACATACTCATAAACTTTCTAGTGTTTTGTCTGCCCCCATGTACAGGAAGAACATGAATATGAAGTGTCACTGCATTACATTCAATGGGGATTTCTAATTCAGTCAGTCAGTCGTTGTACACATGACATGAGCAACACATAAATGACGAAGGAACATGTATAAGGAAGGAAGCACAGAGCTCTTTTAATAGCCATTTGGTCTGCACAGTGTCAAACCGACAAAATACACAGAAACGCCAACACACTTACAAAGAAACTTACAGGGCCAAGAAACATACCACGTGAAGGTCCTAAATCATGTGTGAACTGAACTCCTCCAGTTATGATTCATGTTAAATGATGTATTAAGTGGTTTACCTCAAGACTCCTTAAATGGGCAAAACTGTAGGGACACATTTTTAAGATTTTGTGCCATGAAACCCCATTGGACATTATTTACTGATAGATAAAATTTGTCTAGTGTCTATATTTCCCAGGGACCTCCATTTGTCCTCAAAAGGACCTCTGGGAGTTACCAGACCCAACACTGGGGGACATCAGTCTTTTTGTTTGCAAGAAACCTATTTTTTACATTTTACAGTATGTCTACAATGGTGTTTGCTCTACTTTTTATGTGTATGATTTAAAATAAATTATAAATATATGCACAAATAAATAGTTTGATTACAGTCTTAAATAAAAAATAATAATAACAGTGTGTATTGATCTTATTAAGGCTTATTACTGAGCTTCTGGTGAGTGCTGTGTTATCTCTTGGCCATCAGTGTGTGATTGCCCCAAAGGGAGACAGCCAAAAACACACAGTGAGAAACAAAGAGGACATAAGAAGGACATTGGAGACATGTAAGAGCAGGAGCGGACAGTGCTGGGTTCAATAAATTCAGTAGGTTACATTTTTCCAAGGAGTCCACTGGCTCCAGTCCGAGAGCACCAGTGAGTCTCTGGAGCGAGCCCTCAGCTTGCTGACTGCCTTTGGTATCAGAGCAGATGAAGAATTTCCAATCTAAAACCAGACAGAGAGAAAATGAGAAATGAGACAGAAAAATTTGGTGGGGAGAATGATAGACATCGAGCAGATCGCCAGACTTGTCTTTACCTTTCCATCGTCTCTTAGCTCGTATTGGATTTGGTGCTCCAGACTGAAGAAGCTTTGAGGAGTTGACCAGCTCAGTGGTGCATCAATGGTCACGTTCAGGTTCTCCCCCTGCGGCTGACACTTGCCAATCTGGGGACTATCAGGTTGAACTGGACAGAAGAGAAATGACAGTTAAAAAAAAAGAAGTGTACCCATAAGGAATCATTACATGACTGCTTACATTTGCCTTCTTTTCTTTTCTGCACTTGAATTCTTGATAATAATGATAATGTGGAGAATATATTTTTAAACCAATTTATTTATTATTAAATGTCATATTTTTGTATCTTGTAAACAACTTTCTCAGTGGTTTTTTTTTTTTTGATAATCTTCTGCTGAATGCCTTTAATGTAGCTCAGTTTCAGTCAACTTACTGATGTCTCTGAGATAAAAACTCTTGGTGCTCCTGAGGATGGAGTCCTCGATGATGGCCTCAGCAGTGAGTTCAAGCATAGTGCTTTCCTCAGCGTAGGGTGAGAGAGAGTGGGAGAACTCAAAGTGGAATGTCCCATTCACAGGCTGATCACGGCTGACCCAATGGCATGACTTCCTACCTTCACTGCTACAGAGGCAAAGCAGTAAAGCAAACACCAAGTGAAATATGTAGCTGAAAAAGGTACAATTCTGTCTGGTTGTTGGTTTATCATGATAAACTATATGCAATACTAATTTGTCTGTGATTTTTGCCTTACCAGTCATGGCCCAGTCCAAGGCGCACTGCTCTTTCTGTACTGTGGGTCCAATCACAGCTGAAGTTACAGTCATACGACTTTGCCCGACACTTGATAGAAAAATTATCTAAAAAGATACACAAAGTGAGTGAATTCAAGTTTAATAGAAAATGTTTGGACTTTGCTGGACCAAAAAAAACAAACACAAAATATCACTAAATGTAAGAATTGCATCATGGGTCAGTATTTGTTAACTTCCAGTCTCACCCTCTAAAAAGAGAAATGTCACACCCACTCAGTCATGCAGAGAGTTTCAAGATTTTGGTTATTTTAGATGTATGTTTGCACTGCAAGTTCCTCTATTTGAGAGACTCTTGATCATTGATGATTGAGACTCTAGAGTAAATAGAGAATGAAACCAGAGCCTCTTACATTTCTCCTGAGGTTCCACCAGCAGATAGGTTGATGACAACATTTCTTCTCCTCTCCAGCAGCTGTATTCTCCCACCATGGGCGTTTCTACCCTTGACATGGACAGATTTTGACCGATCTGCTGAGTTTTTTCATCGAAATCTTCATCCTCCATCACTTGACCATCAAACTGCCATGTGACATTTCCGGCGGTCTTTGTGCGGCAGGTCAGTGTGACTGGATTTGAGTCATTCCATTTTGCCACCACAACTACACGAAGATACAGTAAGACAGACACACACAGACACACATTTATCAACACGTCAAGATTGACAGATTTAGAACCACTGAAAATATGGAAAAAAATGAATGACAGAAAAGAATGTGGAGCATTAATAAGACGTACAATCTTCGGGAAAGTGGTTGAGTTGGTGCGCTGTGGTGAGGCTGCTGAGCAGAAGCCCACATATCCACAGTGACAAGGTCTTCTGAGGATTCTGTGACAGCAAGAGGAGGAGGTTACAGAGAAAAATTTATCATTTTAATAAAACCTAAGTAATTATCCATTGATTTGCCAGTGGTCATTTCATCTTCAACTGGGAAACAAAATAAAATATCAGTTGGCATGTGCACTTTCAGTTGAGAAAATATGTTATTATAATGCAAAATGGCCAGAGTTGCATGGTTGGACATTTACTCTAAATTCTGTCATTTACCATATACAATCAAATGCCACATTAACTGACCAGATAATAAACATAATTTAAAAACAGCCTGAGTTAGAACACAAAGCATTATATATAAAAAATAATAATAATTAGTGATAAAATCATAATCGTAAATTCATTTCTAAAGATCTACATACAAAAAAATAAATAATAATAATGCAGTAAAACAAAGTGTATAATTTAAGCACACATTTAGGACAAGGCACAACACAACAGTTATTTCCTACCATCTGGAAGAAGTTACACTGAAGTGACGCTGTAAAAAGAATCAAGAGCAGAAGTTGTCGTAGAAGTTCTGATGATCGTATGCTCCAACTGCCCACTGACCACTGGTTTTATATCATTGCACACAGCACGCATTATCATCATCATCATCACCCCCACCCCCCATTACCACGATCATGAGGTCATCACCTTTGGAGGTGAGGCAGAAACTGAGCGATGTAGTAAACTGATAACAGCCTGTTGCTGGTGCATTTCCTCTATACTGCTTTGCATGTCAAATTTTATAAACACGTCGACTGTGAGGATTGAATAAGGGACCAAGAGATTGAGATAAGAAGTGTCAAGTGTGGGTGTTTGGTGGGGTGGGGGGTTGCCCTTGGCCTTCAAGCTGTAATAGTACAGCATCACACGCATGTGAGATATGCATCTGATGACAAATCCTGGAATCTGACATTTGATCTCTCGTCTTTACGAGAACTAATCATTTGTTTTTTTTAGGGAATCCTATCTCTATAAGTTCACCAGAAATGGAACCTTTTCCCTTCATTTACAAAATAAACAGCCTACACATATTGTACAGTGGTGGAAAAAAGTTTTCGGACACCCCATGCATGCATTTGTGAAATATTGCATTAAGAATCACTCTTAGGTCTTCAAGTGCAATTTCTTTTAGTACAGTCACAGCCAAATTACTAAACAAATCCTAAAAAAGCCATTAAAAACTTAAAATTGATTGGCTCCATAAAAATACATCAGAAATTTTGAGTATTGGGTCATGTTGGTACCAGTGATCCATTAATGAAGGTCATGCTTTTTATTAAAATACACTATTTTTGTTGCCGTGCTTCTTGTCTATATAAAGCCAGCACATTTGAAAGTTCTTCAGAGACAAAAATGGCTAAAACAAGGACCCTAACACAGTAAACACACCTCAAGATAAAGATTCTCAGCCAGGAAGGGTACAGCTGCCGCCAGATAGCCAGGAAGTGCAGATGCAGTCCTTCAGCAGTTAGATACACTCTGCAGAAATACAGATGAACCAACAGCTTGGAAGACAAACCAAGATCTGGGCGTCCAAGGGTTTCTTCAGCAAGAAATGACCGCATCCTGATCCGCATGTGCAGGGAAAACCACCCAATGACATCACAGGAGCTTCAGCAGCAGTGGTCAAACCAAACTGGTGTCCAGTGTTCCACTCATACTGTACGTGGCCGACTTTTAGATCATGGCTTAAGGTCCTACAAGGCTGTCAAGAAGCCCCTGATCAATGAGAGACAGAGGTTAGCCCGGCGTCGTTGGGCCCAAGCACACAAGAACTGGACAGCCAGGAATGGGAAGAAGATTCTGTGGTCAGATGAGTCCAGTTTCCAGCTTTATCTTCCTCCTGCTAATGTGAGGGTACACAGGAGGCCAGGCCAAGCATTATCTCCAGCATGTACAGTACCCACTGTCAAGCATGGTGGAGGCAGCATCATGGTTTGGGGATGCATGAGTGCTGCTGGTGTTGGTCATCTCACTGTCTGTGATGGCACATTGAACTCTGCCAAGTATTGTGCCATTCTCCAAACCCACATGCTCCCTTCTGCACGTGCACTGTTCTGTCAAGGTCAAAACTGGATGTTTCAACAAGATAATGGCCCTTGCCACACATCCAGGGCCAGTAGAACTTGGCTGCAGGAGCACAGTATCCAGGTCTTAGAGTGGCCAGCTCAATCCCCGGATATGAGCCCCATTGAAAATCTGTGGTGGATAATCAAAAGGTCTGTTTCAAAGCATAAACCAAAGAATTTAGAAGAATTAAAAGCAGTAATTCAAGAAGAATGGGACAAGATTACCCCTCAATAGTGTGAAAGGCTCGTGGGGAACATGCCAGCCAGGATTAGAGCTCTACTGCGTGCTAATGGCAGGACTACTAAATATTCATTTGATGATGTGATGGTTTATTTATTTTTTGTTCAGTTTTGAACACATTCTCTGTTATTTGTTGACTTTGATACCGACAATGTTGAGAACTGACATACTGAAACTGTCAAGAATTTAGTTTTGTTAGTTTTTCTTGTAAACAAAAAAAAAATTATCATTTGTATTTGTTTGTGTCTGTCTAATGCAGCCACACCTTTTGAAACACAAAAAAGATTTTTCCACAAATATTTCATGATAATATTTGAGATTGTTTAAAATTTTAAAGGTGTCCGAAAACTTTTTTCCACCACCAAATTTTACAGAGAAATTATTTTTAGCCTCTCTGCAATTTCTTTTCCGGGTGTTGAGAAATTTGTTCTTAGGTTTACAGACTAGATCCCATCTAAAGATTAGAGATTCTTCTGCAAGAGTCTGGCAGACAGGACTGGTCAAACTATTTTTGATAGTGTTTTTAGTCATTAAAGGAATAATTCACCCACAAAATGACCGATATATCAGTTAGTCATGCTGTGTTAGCTTGGATTTTTGCAGAGAACTGTTTTTCTTGCATGCATCCATGGAAACTGGTAAACATGTTGATTTACTTATTGATAAGGGATGATGTTAAACCACAGTAGAACTATATTAAACCATCTGATAACAAACTCTCACAAAACTTGTGCTGTATAATCCAAGTCTAGTTTATCTAGTTGTATGCTCAGTACGTCTCAAACACATGCATTTTCACTAAAACGTATTTTCACTCCCTTCAAAGTGAGACTTTAATACTAAGCTTTTTTAGCGGCGTGACCCCCAATCAATCAATAAATCATTATATTTGCATTATCCATGGAGGCATGCACACACACACATAGCATCATTGTTCAAGGGCAATCACACGCACCTTTACACAGTAAGAGAAGAGAGAGGGAGAGACACCAGGACTTTCCCTCCCTGCCGTTAGTCACACACGGGGCAAAACCTATTTTGTTGGGCCAAAATGTCAGCTATTTCACACTCACATTTTTGTCTTGTTTGGATCCTCACAGTTGCGTTTATCACCTGATCACATCATGTGTCAACCTGTGTGTGAGGTACTGTCACAGTAAACAAAGCTTCGCATTTGGTCTTGAAATTCTTCTTTGTCCTCTTACAGTATGGCAGGTACAGCAAGTACATGCTGCATACTTCATAGAATCTCCCACCAAAAGAGTGACAAGCATATTGTAACCACATTATGACCTAAAATTCTGCGAAACTTGCTTGGTCATATGAACAGAAATAGTTGGTTTCATGTTTCAGTTCCTTAAAAGCCTGCAAGTAGAGAAGAATATAGTGTATTCGAATAACCTCTTGCTTGTCTGTATGTAGTGCATTCTCACAGTATTGATAATCTTTAGCTACAAAAAGGTCCAGCTATCTGAAATGTTCACATCCAAAAATCAATTATCACCGTCCTACAAATGAATGCATAACAGATAATGCAAGGCCAATTCTGAGCTGGTATGGGCTTGATGAGCACTGATGAGGGAAAGACAACCATGAATTGATGGTAACTTAACTGTATCAAACATATTCTGACACGTTATTTTGCTCAGTTATAATCTTATAGATTTCAACTAGTAATGAATGCTTATATAATTTTCAGGCTTTAAAATGTTTCAGTGTGGTTTCGGTGTAGCTGTCCACACAGCTTCAAGTTCAAAGATAGCTTTGAGTCACCTAACTTCTTTTTTCTTAAGAACTGGATGAATCAATGCGAATAAACCCACAGTCTGGGAAAATTCAGTGTGTTACTTGCATATAAATCCCCAGGCCTTTAGTTTACACAGTGGTCAGCAGGCAAGTTTCAGCATCTACCCACAAAGACCCAGTTAACCAATGTCGTCTTCATATACAGTGGTGGAAATAGTTTCAGTATGTCAGTTCTCAACATTGTCGGTATCAAAGTCAACAAATAACAGAGAATGTGTTCAAAACTGAACAAAAAATAAATAAACCATCACATCATCAAATGAATATTTAGTAGTCCTGCCATTAGCACGCAGCAGAGCTCTAATCCTGGCTGGCATGTTCCCCACGAGCCTTTCACACTGTTGAGGGGTAATCTTGTCCCATTCTTCTTGAATTACTGCTTTTAATTCTTCTAAATTCTTTGGTTTACGCTTTGAAACAGAGCTTTTGATAATCCACCACAGATTTTCAATGGGGCTCATATCCGGGGATTGAGCTGGCCACTCTAAGACCTGGATACTGTGCTCCTGCAGCCAAGTTCTACTGGCCCTGGATGTGTGGCAAGGGGCATTATCTTGTTGAAACATCCAGTTTTGACCTCGACAGAACAGTGCACGACTGCACGTGCAGAAGGGAGCATGTGGGTTTGGAGAATGGCAAAATACTTGGAAGAAATCAATGTGCCATCACAGACAGTGAGATGACCAACACCAGCAGCACTCATGCATCCCCAAACCATGATACTGCCTCCACCATGCTTGACAGTGGGGACTGTACATGCTGGAGATAATGCTTGGCCTGGCCTTCTGCGTACCCTCACATTAGCAGGAGGAAGATAAAGCTGGAAACTGGACTCATCTGACCACAGAATCTTCTTCCAATTCCTGGCTGTCCAGGTCTTGTGTGCTTGGGCCCAACGACGCTGGGCTAACCTCTGTCTCTCATTGATCAGGGGCTTCTTGACAGCCTTGTAGGACCTTAAGCCATGATCTAAAAGTCGGCCACGTACAGTATGAGTGGAACACTGGACACCAGTTTGGTTTGACCACTGCTGCTGAAGCTCCTGTGATGTCATTGGGTGGTTTTCCCTGCACATGCGGATCAGGATGCGGTCATTTCTTGCTGAAGAAACCCTTGGACGCCCAGATCTTGGTTTGTCTTCCAAGCTGTTGGTTCATCTGTATTTCTGCAGAGTGTATCTAACTGCTGAAGGACTGCATCTGCACTTCCTGGCTATCTGGCGGCAGCTGTACCCTTCCTGGCTGAGAATCTTTATCTTGAGGTGTGTTTACTGTGTTAGGGTCCTTGTTTTAGCCATTGTTGTCTCTGAGGAACTTTCAAATGTGCTGGCTTTATACAGACAAGAAGCACGGCAACAAAAATTGTGTCTTTTAATAAAAAGCACGACCTTCATTAGTGGATCACTGGTACCAAAATAACCCAATACTCAAAATTTCTGATGTATTTTTATGGCACCAATCAATTTTATGTTTTTAATAGCTTTTTTAGGATTTGTTTAGTAATTTGGCTGTGACTGTACTAAAAGAAATTGCACTTGAAGACCTAAGAGTGATTCTTAATGCAATATTTCACAAATGCATGCATGGGGTGTCCGAAAACTTTTTTCCACCACTGTAGGTGTGAGTATGTCAGGGTGTATGACTTCTTTTGTGCCCCTGTTTCAAAGTACCTTTTTGGACCCTTTCATGTATGAAACCCACATTGTACAGTTGAGTGTTTAACTGGCTGGACCAGCCACATATTAAGTATAAGAATTCCACACAGATACACTGCCAGCTGATATTTCCTGGCACCAACAGGTGACCCCGTCTCATGTGTAGTAAGAGATCAGGTTCTCCTTAATACTGGTGTCAAAACTCTGTTATGTAGGAACATTGTTATCCTTTGAAAACGTAACCCCAGTATGTTGCTGTTTCAGCAAGAGCTTCAGTGATTTACAGCAGAGCTGCATGGTCCTGAGCGAGAGAATTCCTTCAGTACTTCAGATGGAAAATTAACTCCAGCTCCAGCTTCACAATGACACAAAACTCTGGCAGATCATTTACCATTCAAGGTGCACAAGAAAGAGGCAAATTTTTTGCTGGTTGGTACAGATGTAATTCTCCAACTCTGAGTTTTTATGTTGGCTAACTGATACTTTTGCCACACCTCTGACTTGATATTCAGAATTTATAAAGGAGTTTGATTCTTTCTTTTATTCTACATACAGAAAAGACTATTTAAAAGAAGATTATAATCATGTTTGGAAATCCAGAATGGGGCTACGTACAGCTACTGTACTCCACCTTTTAGGGGGGCAGCACTGGTTTGTGCTTGATGGATGGATTTCCACCATGTTTTTCAGCCTCTGACATCATGGAACAAGACGTGTCAACTTTAATCAATGTTGCCATCTACACCGGCCTCTTAATGGTAACACTTAACATTTAGCTGCAATCTGAAGCTTTTTTCCCACTTACACATCTAATATAATGTGTTAGGCTGTGAAGTCTGTTAAATGAGTACACACAACAGTACTGAGATCACGGGTCCAGAATACTCCTACAACTAAGATAGCATATGCTGCTTTCCCTGCACAGCCAGTGATGACAAATATTCAGTGTGTGGTTGTTATTACTGAAGAGTTCCATGACCTGATCATCTGAGGAAATTCAGCAAACTAGGATCATGAGTAAACGTAATTTTTATTACATGATTAATTCCACTAATACATGTCTGATGTGTTGGCACGACAATGCAGGGGAGGCAGCGTGTGAGGGAAAAAAGGTTTGCACATTCCATTGAATTAAATAATGTCATTTGTACTGCAGAACGAGGCAAATCAAACACAAGGCTATGTGACAGTTGCCATAAAAAGTCAATTTTACTTGTTTTAGCCTAGTTGTCAAGGTAGGAATTAAAAAGCAACTTCTGTTTGTAGCCACAGAGCAGTTACAGAGATGAACAATTATAAAATGCTGCTGTGACAAAGTACGGTGAGTCAAGAGGGGCTCTGAAATATCCGCTGGTGTTTGTTAGTTTGCCTCGTCCTTTGAAGCCTCGTCAAAGTTTTCAACAAGATCTGAAAAAGGAAACAGAGTAGGGGAAGAGGAGCGGAGGACAGAAAACAGTGACTGATAAGAAAATGTTTGACTGAGATAAAAAATATCTGGCACACAAATAAAATTGTTACTAAACATGAGTAAGAATATCAGCCCTAAATATCCATACATTCTGTCAGTGGCAAAGGCTTGTATTTTGTTCTTAGAAACACGTCCAGATACACTGAGGCTAAACTTACTAGACATGAGATCATAAATGTTACATGTGATATGACACATATGCAAACATCTAAGTCAGCTTGTTCTGCACTGTTACTCATGTGGCTAGTCTAATGCTTCATTGCATAATAATACAATTTAGGCATATGTTTGTTTGGAAAGGGGATGTGTAAATTTGCTTACCTGGGACGTCATCATCATCCTCTTCAGCAGCAACCATGGGGGCTTTGTTCTCTCCAGCTATGAGGAGGAGGAAGAACAAAAAACAGATTGTTAATAAACAGAACACAACACAACTGATATCTGCAAACAGATCAGTAAAGAGTGTTGTGGGTACCTGGTTTGGGCAGGGTCTCTGCTAATCTCCTGAGGCTGGTTAGACTGTCGGCTCCCAGCTGGTTTAGGATTCCTGGGAGCATCTCTGTGAGCTGCTTGTTCTCAGCGTGCCCTGTGATCGTAAAGGTGTTGGCAGCCAAGGAGGCCTGAACCTTTGGGTTATTGAAGTGGATAACTGTGCCCTGGTTTGTAAACATATTCACCTACAGTCAAACACAAAAGGAAGTGAAGGGGAAAAAAGGAAGAGCGGTGTTTAAAGGTCAGTGTCAAAGAGGATGAGGCAACAAACTGAAACACTACAACATGTACTTTTTAATGCTATATTTTTTTAACCAACTGATTAATAAACGCTTTGTTTCAGCGGTAGAATATAACAATTAAAGGGCTTCATAGGAATCTGATTATTCTTTTAGTCCCTTTTTTGTCAGTTTCGCCTTTTGTATCACGTTATCAGGATGGGAAATTTAACTTTTCTGTCCATGTGACACTGTGGTTGGTGGATTCCAAAATCTACCAGCCACTCAACAGATTACCATTGTATTTTTGGCTGGTGAGTTCACCTTATCTAGCAGCCACTTGCATATTGTACCAGCATTTGGATGGTGGCTTATGTGAATTTCCAACCCCTTCTTTTTTTTTAAAGTTTATTTTTGTGTATCTTGCCTTTAATTGATAGGGCAGTTAAGTGTGAAAGGGGGAGAGAAAGAGAGAGAGGGAATGACATGTAGCAAAGGGCCAAGGGTTGGAATCAACCCGGGCCGCTGTGGCAACAGCCTTCGTACATGGGGCGCCTGCTCTATCCACTAAGCCACCGACGCCTCTGATTTATTGCTCTTAGGTTGAGAACCCCATCATGAAGAAACCTGTCTGTCTACTGTTGTGCTTTTCAGAAAGACTTTGCTGTACCTCCTCAATGCCAGAGATGTTGTTGACTCCCAGTTTCTTGAGGGAGAACTGCAGCTTCTTGTCATCTGCTGTTGCTGTCCTGTGCACCACCTTCTTCTTTCTGCGGGCTGACCCCTACAGAGCACAACAATGAACTCTATGAACCAACAACCCAATGTCAAGACTCACGGAAAAAACAATTCTACATTTTCTTAAAGGTCCAGTGTGTAGGAGATAAGGGCATATAATAGCATAAACTATTCATAAGTGTGTTTTCAGTAGTTTATAATCACCTGAAAATTAGAGCTGTTGTGTTTTTGTTACCGTAGAATGAGCCATATATATCTACATATGGAACAGGTCCTCTTCAACTGAGTCTGCCATGTTGTTCAACAGTATTCCAGAACAGAAAAATCAAACACTGGCTCTAGATGGAGACATTACCGTTTTTATGGTGACCACCATAGTTGTCCTACATGCTTAATACATGAGAAAATGTTCACTACTGTAGCCTCACCGCTACATGACACTAAATCCTACATGCTGGACCTTTAAATTCATTTCCAAGCACACATTCCAACTCACCTTGCCGCCTATGCGGACCTGCGCCTGCAGTTTGGCGAGCTTCTCCTGGTTCATTATGAACTCCTTCATCTAACACAGAGAAGAGCCCACACATCCAAATTTAGTATTTACTCACAACTTTCAGTCAATTGGGAATAACATAATCTCATTAGACACAGAGCTGAGAGACATATGAAAGCACCACTAATCATTCTACTAATTTCATCCCTGCAGCATCCGTTTGCTGGTCAAGCCATCCTACTACATGCGTACTCATAATCTGATCTTGAAATGAGAATCAATAATACAGAAAAATGCAAAATGATGTCCAAGTGTACATTCAATGACTAACAAATTGACAAGTGATGAAAGTGTCAGCACCTAATGTGCGATTACAGCATTTTAATGAGATGCACGCGGTTTATGATTACAGTGAAGTGCCAAACCTAAAACTCCCCCAAAATCCCCCTAGTCGTTTGGCCATTTGGCACAGCAAACGAACAAGAATGGACAGCTGCCAGAGGCCCAAAAATAGCTACACACTTTTTAGTCTCGACTCAAGTTCTGCATGAATAAGACAGAGGTGGTGCTAAAGTTAGTGGCTAAGTTAGGCTCCCAACGTTATGTAAAGCAAAAAGATATCAGTTAGCTTATAGCTTTACAAGCTTATGTTTCCTAGGGTGGCATAACGAGAAAATGTGCTGTGGGTTCATGCTTGCTGCTCAACCTTCGAGAGTGGGAGGCTAATTTTTCTTAAATCGGGTTATGATAAAGTATGACAACTGAAGTGTCGGCTTGTTAGCTAACTAGCCGAGCTAAACAGCTAGCTCAGGCCTCTTCAAACTGATGCTAGCATTCCAGTATGATTTACCTTTTCCTCCACGGGCCGTAATCTGACACAGAGGACAGTTCTTTCTCTACAAAGTCAAATTTATATGAGGCTGACAGCTTAAAGGGCTACAGAGACGTGAACTGACCTGGGAGTGTGTAAACACGCGGGTCACACAGTCGACAGAAGCTCAGAGAAAGGAGGGAAGACCGGAAGTGACGCGCCCAGATCGATAAATGCCGGAAATGTCCGCAGGTTTCAAAATCTATGTTAAAAATAATATCGCTAACAATAATAGTAATTTGTGTGTCTTCAATCTAAATTTCTAGTGCTTTCTAGTGTTAAATCCGTCTGTTCAGATTTTTGAAGTCGCGAGGATCACGTCCAACAATTACCTGCTTTCTAAAATTGTCTAAAAGTAGGAACTCTTGAAGCCTTTTGAAAATGAGATTTTTTTTAATTTAGCGTTTAGCCACCTAAAATATCAGAAATTAAACTACTACTCAATACATTACTAAACATAAATAGATCAAATCAGTAAAGTTTTTCTGACAGATTTCGCCCAAAAGGAAGTAGAATTATTTTTAATACATACAATTAAATAAGCTATTAAATATATTTAAAAAATGCTAGGTTCACCGCCAGTGCTATTTAAAATTACTTTTAAAAATGAAGAAAAAAATGTTCCTCTCAATGAACAATAAAGATGTAGCATTCATAACGGAAGTAGTCACGTTAGAAATCATGGCGTCCTCCAGTGCACCGAGAGGCAACGTGATAACTCTTTAAAATGAGCAACTTTTGGTTTACTTGGACTAACAACATCGATGTAATCTAATTTCAACACATCGTACTTAGAAAATAAGACTGTACTCCTGCACATTTTCGCTCAAAGGTGAGAATAATCGGAATGCAGTTTATGGTAGAAAATGCTAGGCGTGCTAACTAACTTGCTGTAAGTACTGAACACGTTGGCTAAGGTAACTTGTCTGTTTAACGTGCTGCTTTTGTTGTCTAACTAGTAACATTGCGTGTAACTTTATCGCTTAACTGGAGAATTCCTTTTTTATTTTTGAGCTCTTAATGCACAATCGTAAACGTCAGTGAAGAATTAAACTGTCTCAAAGTATTAAACCTGTTAGCTTAGCCTTCATACCGGTTGAGAGGTGGTGAAGGTTTGTGATGCTCTTTGAGTGTTAACTCTGTTGCCGTTCAGTCCATGTTGTTGAGTTAGACGCCTTCTTTTTGCCTTTGTGATCTTGTATATCAAGACAATCTTGGCTAAGCCACAAGCCCCTTACCATCGATTTTTACCACGTTTATTTTCCCTTAATTAGATTTAAAGCTGTGGAAACCTTCCTCTTCCACTGTGTTTGTTCCAGCTCCTCTTTGAAGCTATATCATGTTTACAGTGGGGTGGATTATCATCATTTCTTTATCAGCATTTAAAATTTAAAATACATTTGTTTGGGTTTGAGCATTGTTTGGCGGCACAGCATGAGTTTGTTTAAAAGGTTAACTAGTGTCATATCTCCTGCTATATGTTAATATCCATGTTTTTATTTTCTGTATATTGACAGACAAACAGCATTTTCTGATCAACACAAAAATGGCTTCATTTAAACCTACAAAAATCCAAGTATACCCTAAACTTGGAGAGAAAGTCACACAAGACACACTGTACTGGAAAAACTACAAGGTGAGTTTCTTCTGCTGTCTTACTATTACTGTGAGCAAGAAAAGTGCTAAACAAACTTAAATGCTATTTGGCCCTAAACAGACAATACACGATGGCAAACTATCTGACCACTGTAACAGATCAGAAACTGACTACTGACTATGTACAGACTCGGTGATCACAGCCTGACCATAGAGACTGGCAGACAGAGGCAGACCTGGCTGCCTAGAGATGACAGGCTGTGTGAGCTCCGTCCTCAGAGACAGGTGGAGACAGAGAAACTTTTCCTGCTACAGTGTAGCACATATGAAGATATTAGAACAAAGTTCTTTACAGAAATTAAATGTAAACTCCAAGATTTTGATTAGACTCTCTGACCTGACTAAAGTGCAACATCTGCTTGGAGAAAATAGTGTCAGCGCCATAGATGCAGCAAGATATGTCAGTACATGTCACAGCCTAAGAGACAACCAACACAACAATCTACAGTTCATCTCCTCACAGATCACACTCTGCCTTTTTATTTACTCCTTCACTTAATACATTTTTTTCTCCTTTAAAATGTATGTCTATGTATTTTTAATAATACATTTTGCTAATCCATTTTGAATTTTCACTGTCATGTATTGTAATTGTGCTTTGGCAACACATATGAAATGTCATGCTGATAAGGCTTATTGAATGGGATTGAATCAAAAAGCACATCCTTAATGTTGTTTTTCAATTTTAACAATGCACCTTTGTTTCTGACAGGCTCCGGTCCAGATAAAAGAATTTGGAGCAATTACAAACATAGACTTTTCCCCAGTGGCTCCACATAACTTTGCTGTGACAGCATTCACAAGAGTAAGTTGCTTTCTCTTGTGTCATTTTATCTTAGTTGTGCTAATTCAAACGCATCATTGTTCCCCTCATAAGTAAATAGTTATGGTTGCAGTCAGTCCTCTGAATAATCAAGTATCAGTATGCAGTCTCTCATTCTAACTCTGGTCTCTCTACAGATCCATATTTACGGGCCATTCTCCCAGGAGCCTGTGAAGACATTTACGCGGTTTAAGGATACTGCATACTGTGGGAGATTCAGGTCAGACGGTCAGCTGCTCGTGGCAGGATGTGAGGACTCTGTTGTCCGGCTGTTTGATGTCAGCGGCAAGGTGGCAATCAGGATGTTCAAAGGGCACACAAAGTAGGTATCCCATGTGTCATTGAAAACATGAAGACATGTTACAAATTTGATTTCATTTAAACATTGGAATTGTTGAATGATGATCTCTTGAGTGATCCATCGACTGAATTTCATGATGATCTCAAGAATTCTGACAACGTTTAAACTGACTCACTGACTTAACAACATCAGTTCATCAGAGTAAACTGACATTAATTTTGTCTCTCATTTCATTTCGGCTCAGGGCTGTACATGTCACAGACTTCACCTCAGACCGTTACCAGATCCTCACGGGGTCGGACGACTACACCTGTCGACTCTGGGACATCCCAAATGCCACTGAGCTCAACACCTACCAAGAACACACAGATTACATTCGCTGTGGTGTCACGAGCAAACTGAACAGAGATCTCTTCATTACTGGTGAGATGGAAAAAACTTTTTAAAATGGTGTAAGGAAAAAGTTAAAGGAGCTCTGTACAATATTCAGAGTGTTTCTGTGATTCAGAGGTTTTCTGCACATGACTCTCAACAGTGAGCTGGCAGGATTGTATTTGGCTTTTCACAAGCCTTTTATTTTCTATTTAATCAACCTCTTTTTTAAAAAAATAATTTGCTTAAAAAAGGAACAAGTATGAAGAAACTGTTAAGGTGTGTATACATATAATTTATATACCTTGAATAATAATTATGCAAAGTAAATAGTGGCCGCAAAAATAATCTGAGTAATTAAACTCCAAATTCTGCTCTTGAGCTCTTTGACAGAATGCCAGTGGAGTAGGTCTGTCAAATTTGATTATATAATTGAATTTTAAAATAGGATTCTATTTTAAAAAATAGCATTACATTTTAGGATATAGGACATGACCTTATTTATTTATTTTGTAATGTATAGGTATGTCATTCTTTAAAAAGACAGATTTATGTTTGTATAGCTACATCTTATCAGGTAGTAATGTCTCTCACTCTGTTGGTTTGCCCTCTAATGGACATAATGTGCAAAAACAGGTTTGTTCAAACCTATGTGTTTTTTTTTTTTTGTTTTGTTTTGTTTTTTTTAGAAGGATTAATAAAACATAATTTTGGCCAGTTTTGATAGCCCTACATCACTGATGGAAAGATGAGGACCAGGATGAAGGGGTTAAGCCTGCTTTTGTGTGACTAACAATTGCTTTTTTTCCCCTTAGGATCTTACGACCACACGCTGAAACTGTTTGATGCCAGAACGGATAAGAGTGTGATGACTATGGACCACGGTCAGCCAGTGGAAAGTCTTCTCCTCTATCCTTCGGAGGGACTCCTCGTCTCTGCAGGTGGGTAGCCGTTATAATCACCATCATGTTTAGTCAGTGCATCCAGAAGATGTACCCATTTGTCAGACTAAACTCAGATTTTGTTACTAGTGTTTAGGGATTTGAATTTAAGGGTCCCTTGGCCTTGTTAGATTGGTACAGGCGGAAAACTGGATGGATTTGGACATGATAAACAAGAGAGAAGACAGCATTTACGTCCATTGTATGTTTGGTTGTGATGTCAGTCAGGACAAAAACAACCTGAAATTGTTTTCCTACACAATGACCTCCCTGAAAATGACCTGCGCTCATACACACATGCTACATTATATTTTCTAATGTTTATCCAGGACTTTTTTCAAAAAACAATTTCACTCTCTTTAGGTGGCCGCTTTGTGAAAGTGTGGGATCTGCTAAAAGGAGGCCAGCCTCTGGTGTCTCTGAGGAACCATCACAAAACTGTCACCTGTTTGTGTCTCAGCAGCAACGGAGAGAGACTGCTGTCAGCTTCTCTGGACAGGTATGGGGGCAGGTGTATGCATGTCTGTTATAGCTCTCTTTTCATATGAACCTGATCTAATGCAGAGCCTCTGTTTGTCTTTTCAGGCATGTAAAGGTGTACAACACAACCAACTATAAAGTGGTCCACAACTTTGACTACGCTGCCTCCATCCTCAGTCTGGCTTTGGCTGTAAGTAGTTAGATTCAACCCATCATGTTCTATTATTAATTTTTCATATTTGAAGATGAACTAAATGTAGAAAGAAGAATGAATTTAAATGAGCAAAGCAGAATGTATGATAATTACATGCTGGGTGATTAGTCACCCAAGGTGGGAAATGCCGTATTTGGCTGACTGTGGTCTGTAAACAATACAAAGTGATAAAAATTCTCTTGTATCTGAGGTACACTCAGAGTGAGCTATGATTTGAGAGACCAGCTCTGAGGCTGCAAACAGACAGATTCACATTCTAAAGCAGTGAACAGAAATATCCAGTATTACCAGAGGTTTAAATCGATAGATGAATCAGTACATCCTCTCCTCTTGGTTTTGGCGTGAGGGTGTAGGGTTTCCAGAACACAATGTGCAGCCTCAGAGAGTGAACTGACAACCCTTGTTTTTACTTTACTTTGGGCTCACAGTGCTCTTGGATTTTCCCTTTCAATCGCCACCACAGTCACTTTAATATGTTCGATACATGCACTCTTATAAAGAGATGCTGTCCCAGCTGTAGCCATAGTCGATACCAGTATGAAGCTGCAGGAGGTGATTGTGTTTTTGCCTCCACGCCGATGACAGACGTGGCCGGAGGCATTGTGTTTTTGGGTTGTCCATCTGTCCCATTTTTGTGAACGTGATATCTCAAGCACACCCTGAGGGAATTTCCTAAAATTTGGCACAGATACCTACTTGGCTCAAAGATGAACGGATTAGATTCAGAGTGACACAATAATGTTCTGCAAAAACACTTTTCAAAAATGTTTATTCAACACCATAACTCAGGAACAGAAGGGGAGACATTTGGTCAGATACTGAATTGCTGACACTAATCTTGGGTGCCCTTCTTGAAACTGTGCTGATTGTTTAAATCTTCTGTGCTGCTGGGTTGACGATGTGTGTGTAGCATCCACATTTTAGAATATGTAACTTCTTTGCAGCAACATCCATAATCTGAAGCATTGTTCACTGTCATGGCTACAGATGAGCCTGGACAGATTTGGATGTAAACTGTAACTGCGACTTGACTGGCTGGCGGAGGCATACAGCCACAAGGCAGTAATTCTAGGTTCTTGTGTGTTGAAGGAATTGTTGAATGATGATCTCTTGAGTGATCCATCGACTGAATTTCATGATGATCTCAAGAATTCTGACAACCCTTAAAAACTGTGTGACAGACTCATGAATGTATTGTCATGAAAGTGAACTGATTGTCATTTTGACATTAAAACTATGAATGTGTCTTTCTCAGCCGAACGACGAGTCCATTGTCGTGGGTATGACCAACAGTATTCTGAGTATCAAACACAGGAAAAGCCTTGAAGAGTCGAAGGAAATCTCTGGGCAACAGAGGCGACGACCCTCATATCGTGTTTTTGTGAAGGGGAAGAACTACGTCCCTAAACAGGTATGTTTACATTTGGTTTACACACAGAGGATAAGGTCGACAGTGTGAGATCTGATGTGGTCTGTTGAGTTATTATTCTCTTTTTTTTTCTGCACAATGAGTTCTTATATAAGACTTTTCTTTCTTGGTTCTCCATCTTTTTCCAGGACGATTATCTGGTCAGCAAGCCAGTGAAACAGCATTTGGCCAAATACGACAAGCAGCTCAAGAAATTTAATGTATCAAAGGCTTTGGATACAGCTCTGGAGGTACACATTTCATTTATTTATAATATCAACATGGTTAAGTTGTTTTGTTAAGATTAGTTAAAGTGGTCATTTTTCAATTAGCAACGAAAAGCAGTGACTCCTCCTTCTTTCCTGTCACTGGCTAAATGGCCATGTTGGATGATGTAAACTGAACAGCGTCCCTCATGAAAAACAAACAAAAGAAACATTTCAAAAAGCTGTAGTAGGATTTTGCCTTTTTCATAAAGTATATTCAATTTAATTTATAGACGTGGACAAGACTGCGAAAGCCAGAGGTTACAGTTGCTGTGATAAAGGAGCTGGACCGAAGAGGGACGTTGAAGAATGCTCTGGCGGGAAGGGATGAACAGGGGCTTGCTCGGTTGCTCAACTTCCTCATAGGGTAAGACACAGATAAAACTTTATAACTCAAGTAGTAATATGTTATTGGATTGAATTTAATTTGGTGCATGCATGCAGAAGTACTATTGCACATGAAAACTTAAATCTTTTTTCTGTTTCTTCTCCAGGAACGTGGTCGACCCCAGGTTTGCTCCGGTCCTCGTTACAGCAGCTGAGATGATCCTGGACATATATCAGTCAGTCATCGGCCAGTCACCAGTCGTGGACCGACAGCTGCTGCGTCTGCAGGACCTGCTGGAGAGAGAGATCGACTACCAGCAGGACCTCCTGGAGGTGCTGGGTATGTTGGACACAATGTTTGCCTCCTCCCTCCCTAAGAAGGAGGTTCCATGCCCCGGCGTCAGCAGGGCTAACGGCCTGGCTCAGGGAGAAGCGAGTACCTCAAGACCACAGCTTCAGGCCACCTGAGGCTCGTAGAGGAGAAGAACTGCGTCAGACTGGGTTAGAGTGCCTTTACAACTCTAAAGACCTCTTTTTGAAACATCAGACACATTTCCTGACATGACGGGCTACATGTCACCAAACAGAAACATTTTGGTACAGGTTTTTAAGAGACTGACAAACCCCATGGTCTCACTCTGATGTTTTAACTCAGCGTGACTGAAAACACAACAGGCAACAAAGAGAACATACATTTCCTGTATGAACAATCTCTGAACGTGTGAATGGTAAAGCAAAGTGTTTTTATTTGAAGTCTTGTAATTACACTTTCAAATGTAAATGTGATGTTTGTGTGCGCGCGCTTGTGTGTTTGAATGATTTAACTGTTAATGTCTGCTTGGTGTTTTCATAATATTTGGCATTGGCAAATGTTTTATAAGCAGATATAAATAAATCTTTGTAATATGGAAACAATCAGAATTGTGTTTAAACTGTGTTAAATTTCTACTGATGGTCGTACATATTTCAGCATGTAGGGCAGTGATCATCAACTTAGAGCCGGCAGGACAAACTTGGCAGGGTTTTCATTTGTAACCGCAATTGTGGCATTATGCCAGTGTGGCGGTGTTATCATTATCAGCCCAGTGCACTGGGAAGAGCCAAAACCGCCAAAGAGGAAGAAAAGAGCCGTCTGTTTTGGATCACAGCAAAACAGTGTTTGTGAATGCTACTTCCAGGTGCCTCTGTGTGTCTGAATGCTGCCTTGTACTCAGACTACAACTTTAACACTGGTTAAATGTAAGAAAATAGAGTATTTTAAATCAACTTTCCCCCTCTTACAAAAGTTACGAATCTGTAAAATATATTAGTTTATTCATTAGAACAGTGGTTCCCAACTGGTCCAGCCATGGGTTCTAGATTTCTCCTTAATCATCAGTTCAAGGTCCACACAGTTTCATGTTGAACTAGTTTGTTGTCACTGTCAAGTAGCTGTCTGTTAGTCACTCACTCTACAGCAGGAAACGGCATTTGAAAATAAAAGCTCTGTGATGGAATTTCACTGCACTTCAAAATAAAGTGTGTTTTTCACAAACTCGACTTGTTCACGAGTCACTTGGGTTCCACTTTTGGACCGTGACCCTCTGTATTAAAACATGGCTGCCACATATACTATGTGCAATAATCCAAATAAAAACAGTAAGAGGATAGGATGTCCTGTAAGTGTCCTGTAAAAAGTGGTTGAGAAGATTATTAAAGATACAATTATTTCTAAAAAAATATTTTAAATAAAGAAACACATTAACCAGGTCATGTGATATGGTATTTCACTAAAGTAAAAACTACTGAGATCACTACAGACAGTTAAAGATGACCATTAATTATCCAGGCACTCACATTATAGACACAACAGATTGTTCATGTCACAACTTGGCCACGATTTATCAATAGTTGTAGTTTTTGGGGGTCCGAGTATGAGCCAAAGGGGTAGATGGAAAGAAAAGTAGAAAAGTAAGAAGGAGCATAGGGAAGGCAGACTGTACAATTAACTAAACACAAGAAGAATAAAACAAATAACGTCATAAAACATCATTTGGTTAAAGATAAAGGAAGGCCTAAGCTAAAATCAAGATAATCAATTGGAAATAACATCAATAAGATGGCAATGAAATAGACAGCTCAGATAAAGTCAGGATAGGCTTTCCGATAGAAGTATGTTTTTAGGAGAGACTTAAACGACGCCAGTGACTCAGACAGTCTTATATCCAGAGTCTCGGAGCCCTGGTGGCAAAAGCTCTGTCCCCTTTGGTCTTCAGTCTGGACTCTGAAACAAGCAGAAGACCTCTACCTGAGGATCTCAAACTACATAAGGTTCATAAGGGACTAACAGGTCTGAAATGTAATCTGGAGCCAGGCAATGAAGAGCCTTAAAAGTAATTAATAAGATTTTAAAGTCAAGTTAGGGAGGGTGAAAGCTTCATTGGGGTCATCAGTAGATGTTTCACTGTAACTGGTGTTTTGATGACAGGCCCATGACACCTCGAGATATCCAAATAAAATAATAAAGATAATAAATAATAATAATATAAAAAAATGTAATGGGAGGATCCCCTGGACCCCTGACACAGGTACAGGCTAAGCCCTGAATGCCCTCAAATCCTTAAAATGCCCCTGTACACCTGACCTATGCAGAGTGACTGGATTTTCCACATGACAAAGGAGGGTGAAGACAGGAAGCATCAACAGCAAAAATAAAATAAAATGAAATAAAATAAGATACAGTAAAATATGATATATTATATTATATTATATTATATTATATTATATTATATTATATTATATTATATGAATGAATGATCTTTATTGTCATTGCACATGTTGTTGTTACAGAGCAACAAAATTTGTTTCAGTTTCAGCCTGTCCAAGAAACATAAAAAGACAGTGACACAAACAGGGGGAGGACAGGAGCGGGAGAACTGTGGGTCGCCATACGAACGGCGCCCCGTTACTTAGATGAAAAAAACTCCCAAATAATATTATAGTATATTATATTATATTATAGTAAAATATTATATTATATTATATTATATTATATTATAAAATAAATGACCTATGCAGATTTTACACATGACAAAGGAGAGTGAAGACAGGAAGCATCAACAGCAAAAATAAAATAAAATAAAATATAATATAATATAATGTAATATAATATAATTTTATATTATATTACATTATATTATAGAATAAAATAAAATAATATAATATAAAATAAAATAAAATAAAATAAAATAAAATAAAATAAAATATAATATAATATAATATAATATAATATAATATAATATAATATAATATAATATAATGACCCCTGGCTTCTGTTCATTTTACAGAATTTTGCAAAGCAAGTTGAGGCTGGCTGTCACCCTTTTCTACAGACTGGTCGCTGTTTTATCGCCTCCCACTGGGGGTCGCTGTAAGCCCAAAGAATCAGTTAACTTTCACATGTAAGGAGGAATTTGCATTTGACCAGACGGAAGACAGAAAGCATCAACACTGACAGTCAGAGGGGAGGATGCTGTGTCAGTGGAGGCTGCAGCTCACACTGGAGACAGCAGCTGCACCGAGTCAACGCCATTTCTCAACTTGTAGCTTTCAACAGCGACACTTGAATTAGCACTTAGCAGAGGAGGGATGTACCCGAGTTAGGGGCTCTGTTTTTGGCTGAATTTAAGGTGTCTCCTGCTGGAGTTTGAGCTCCTGTGAAGGTAAGTACGTCAGTAATATTAACCCCTTCTCTACTAGCTGCTGACTTTTTCCTTCAACGTGTGTATTTCATGTGATATTAGTGACAGTTTGCTAACATGTCAGTGTCGAGTGGTGAAATACAGCCTGTGAAAAGAGGCTCAAATGTATTCTGCAGCTAAATAGGTCAACATTAAACTGAGTTGAGTTCATTTAAATCACTCAGAAAATAAAAAACAGGTGTTTCCAAAGCCACTCTGTCGTGTTAAATATCCAATATAGTGCCATAATCATCACACCTGTGTTGAGCAGTGTTTCTGTCATGAAGCTTGCACACTTACAAAGTCCTGTTCTCTTGGTTCATGCTTTGCCTTTGCTCTCACACGCCTTTGGTCTGTTGTGATTAAAAATAATTATGTATAATTATTACATAAAAGAATAATTATAGATGCAGTAGCTAGTGTGACTGCACAGGAAAACATTTCTTTAAAAAATGTTGTGTTAAGACCTTGCTGTTGTGTCCAGTTTAAAGAGCAGAACTGATAAAGAACAGATCTCAACCCTGCAGCACTGAAACTTAATCGATTTCCAGCTGTAGCACACACACACACACACACACACACACACACACACACACACACATGCAGGAGTTGGCTACACACTGCTTGCAAATCAGATTGGGGGCATATTTGGTGTCTCAACACACTAAGGTAGAAAGCATCACCATTAAAATCATTATTCACATACTTGAGATCAAACGATGGTCCTGTCTCATCGGAGGACCTCTGACTCTGCTTGGCACAGATGAGGTTTGATAATCTCCTCAGGATCAGAGGGAGCAGGCAGAATAACCAAAATAACCAAAACAGATAGGAGGAGTCACATGGCTACGTCGTGTGTGAGTTTTCATCTTTGTTTCTCAAACGTCTGCTCATTCTGTGTCTTTGCCCGCAGTTGCTGTTGCAGATGGAGCTCAGCAGGAGGAAAGTGCCTCTGTATGTGAGTATGTGCTCCAGTTTGAAGTCAAGTTTGTGCTCTCCAGTTAATTTCAAGAGTTAGTTATCCCTGTGGAAAATCTCTGCAAATTGAGTTTGGTATGCAGCAGCCTCATTTATAAAAACTGAAAGTCAGTTGCTTAGTTTTTGTGCTCGTGACCAAACTGTTATGTTTAATAAAAATGTATCGAATGTTGCATCTGACAGGATACAACTGTTTTCTGTTTGTGCATCAATACAGAACATGTAATTCAATCATGTTCACTATAGTTACTGTATGTACTGAGCGAGTTTTTCAAATGAGATTTGGCTCTGGGGTCGATGAGGGCGCCGTGATGACAGGAGACTGATGTTTTCGACTTTGATCAAACAGGGACTTTATTAGTCTTTGAGTGAAACATCTCTTGGCTTTTGCTGTCGGATTATTTGAGCACTGAATCATAGTTTCATAGGAAAAAAGTAACTATATCCATCAGCACGGCACTGACAAAAGCAGCCTGGCATTTGTGTGTTTAACTAGCCAATCAGTAACTCTGTGATTCATTCACAGTAATGTTTTTTATTTGTATTTTACTTACTCAGAGTTGGAAAGGAACATTTATTTGCCATTGTGTTGATTTGTGATGCCTCTGGTCGTGTTAAACCTTTGAATGGATCTGTTGTCTGTGAGGTTAAGGTGTAGTCAAACAGGGCAGGACCATGGTCAAATATTGTTTTATTGGTTTCAGTTTGGGATATTAACAGTGTACGCAAATACTATTGAGAACTAATGATTCTCTAAAGATCAAAGGAGGGAATACGTTGCTTACCCTGTTGTCAGTCTATTGAATCCTTTTTAATTTGACATGTTTTTAATGTGGTTTTCCTTTTACCTGAGGTGACGTCAAGGTTACCAGACTTGTGTGGATGCACCTTTTGCCCATTTCCTGTAACGAAACACCTGCTCAGCATGCACTGTGCATGCTCTCTACAGAGGCCCATTAAAGAGTACACTTATGCAACAACTCAGTTTTGAATGCAGAGGCTAGTAAAGCTGAATAAAGTTGACCAGTGTTTTAACAAGACTAGTCTACTGCGATGCCAGCAACTCTGCGAGGCTTGTAATGAGATGCTCACAATGCCGTTGCTAATGTGCTGAATCTGATGTTTAGTAGTTAATGTTTAGCATGATACAGGAGCATCATGCAGTCACTTGTGAAAAAAAATCTGCTCTGTTTTCTGAATCAACAAGATTATTATGTCAGAAATATGAGGAAAAAATTCCACTCCTGATTTTTTAAATCAGTGGTTCCCAACTGGTGGGTTGCGGTCCAAAAGCGGGTCACAGGTGCATTCTGAATGAACCACAAGTGACTTCCAAACATGTCAAGTTTGTAAAAAACACAGTTTATTTTTAAGTGCAGCAAATTTCCAGCACAGAGCTTTTATTTTAAAGTGTCATTTTCTGCTGTAGGCCAAGTGACTAACGGACAGCTACTTGACAGAGACTTCAAACTAGCTCAACAACACGGTCAAACTCAAGTATGACTCTGAATGTATTGAACTGTGGGATCTCAAGCTGCTTTTCTACGGGATTCCCCGCCATTGAATCAGACTTTCAGTGAAGGGACGTGCATGCGCATCTGCATTTGTAGAACAGCCAACAGGAACGCCCTCTCTGTGAAATGACCTGTGATTGGCCAAAGTCTTTCGTCACAGCCTAGAATTTCTAAAGCCTAAAAACAGAGTCAAGAGAAGCTGCAGAAGTCTAGTTTTCTCTCAGTCCACTTGATTTACAATATGCTGAAAGTTTGTTATGGTATTTTTGCTCAGTGACGTCAAAATGAAAAAATGAAACCCTACCCCAGCTTTAACAGGATAATCTTGTAGATTCTTGTTTTTCTGAATTAACAAGATTAGTATATCGTTAACATTTGCTAGCTGACACTAAATGTGAAATATGGCTGTGATTAATGGGAATTATTTTTGCAGGTATTTGGTTGAAAATGAAAGTTTATTATTTCATGGTCAGCATCTGGTCAATCACACAGAGGTCAGGAGTGTTAATGAGGGCACAGGAGAAGCTAGACATGAATTTGGTGGTAAACCTGGTGTTCTCTCTGTCAAAGAATAGCCGACTGGGGATAAAGAAATGGATAAGTGAACCTGAAGGTGGGATTAGGTGAGACGGAGAGACATGGAGGCAGGATTACTCACAGTGTCTCTTTCTGAGGCAGCGAGAGAATCAAAGAGAAAAGCCTCTGAGTTTTATAGCGTGAGAAATTAGGTCAGCTGTTGAGGTGATGCAAGGCTAATAGATAGACTCTCACGAGAAAAAGAGGGGGGTTACTTAAAAAAAACATCATCACTCTTACACAATCCAGCATTAATCTGTGATGTTCACTGCATCTTAAGTGAAGCCTTATAATTAACATTTTTTGGTGCACTTTCTTTCCTTCAACCTGTCTCCTCTACTCCTGCCTCACTCAGTCAGTTTGATTTGTTTCCCAGAATAACCCACACAGGGTGTCTTGTGGCTGCATCGCTGTCTGGTCTATTGAGGCCACTGTAGGTGGACAAATTGATATCTTCTACAATAGATTTCTTCCCCTGCGACTGTTGGATGTTGGTAAGAGCGGCAGCTCTAAAAAGATTTGTTTTTGTAGTCTGAGGGACTGATATTAAAAGCAGATGTTTAGTCTTGATTTTCAGATTGCAAGAAATCTGCTTTCAAATTCAGTTACAGTTGCGTTAGATATCAACACACTGCAGCTGTTAATCCACAGAAGGAAAGTTCATAACCAAACAACAGCATTGGCCCTGAAATGTTTAACGTTGCACTCATTGACATTTTTACATTAACAATGAGTTAAATGATCTTTACAGTGTGAACGGGGTTGCTCATAGTGACAAACAACAGATAATTATAACCTGACATTGCAGTTCTCCGCAGCTCTACAAAGCTTTTTTTTATTATCCTTTTACATAATTGTTGTTACTGTTAGAGTCGAGTCTCACCACTCTCATCAAATAGAAATATGTCGATCTAATACTCAGCATGCGTACGAGCCGATACTGGCCAAAATTACTGAATGGGATACTGTGGGGAAAAAAGTATAATCTGATAAGATCCATCAGCCTAAACTATTGCATAAATGCTTAAAGGGACAGTTCACCCCAAATCAAAAATACATATTTTTCCTCATATTGCTAGTGCTGTTTATTAGTCTGTTTTGTTTTGGTGTGAGGTGCAGAGTGTTGGAGATATCGGCTGTAGAGATGTCTGCCTTCTCTCCATTATAATGGAACTAGATGGCACTCAGTTTGTGGTGCTCAAAGTGCCAAAAAATACATGTGAAGAGCTAAACAGCAATGTGTCTCTCCAGAAACCACGACCCAGTTACTCAAGATAATCCACAGACCTTGTTGTGAGCAGGTTCATATAGGAACTATTTTCTCTCTACTGAACTACATTCGCCAACTGTAACACCACGCAGAAGGAAGCATGAATCTCCTTCTTACCCACTTGGCACCACTGAGCTAGCTAACGTGACAGCCAAGGAGGACGCCACTCCACCTCACACTGTCACAAGCCTCTCGGTCATTAGTAGATTCATGCTTCCCTATGCGTGGTGATACGGTTGGTGGGTGTAGTTTGGTAGAAGGAAAATATTTCCTTCATGAAACTGCTCACAGCAAGGTCTGTGGATTATCATGAGTAACCAGGTCGTGATTTCTGGAAAGAGACATAGCTGTTGAGTTTTTCAAATGTGTTTTTTGGCACTATGAGCACCACAAGTCAAATGCCATCTAGTTCCATTATATTAGAGAAAAGGCAGACATCTCTGCGACTGATATGTCAAACAGATATGTTACACAGTGAGTTACAAAGAGTAGCACCGTGTGTAACATGAACAGAGTTTCTATAGAGCTCGCACTGTCTACCCTTGGTATCAGGTGTATTAATAGCCTAGAGTTTCAGTTGTGAGTGCCTTGAAATGCTGTGTCTAGCAACTGTGCAATGTTCCCCTGCACATGTTGCACTGGACATGCTATTATATCTATGTTAGGTTATAGTTATTTAACCTATGGTTTTGTTAAATTGATATCACACAAATATACCTATGTGCTAATTACATGTTCTTCAGGTTCTGTAGTTTTTAACAGCTCATTGGATCTCTGAAGGTTTTTGTGCATAATATCCATATGACTGGGTGTTAACAGTTGAAATATGCCTGTCGTCCTTCATATTGAATATATCAGTAGCAAAAGCAGTAGGTTGAATGTCTGGTTAGATTCCTTTTGCTCATGATTTGTTTCAGCAGTTCCAGACTGAAATCAAAACTGTGTCAGTTTCATACTTTTTTTGGCAAAGTTCTTGCACAGCTACATTTAAGTATGTTGGCCTACAAAAGTATCCATAAAAGAATGATTTTGTTACTAGTATCAAAGCTCAGGGTACTTTATTCCTTTAGGTATCATAAGACTTTAGCCCTGAATAAATCAGTGACCTAGAACTTGAACAGCTCAACTTGGGCCTCTTAAGTGAGGTTGTCGAGTCTAGTAAGGTTTTCATATAACATCGCACACCCACATTTGACCTGCATGAAGTTTTTAAAGGCTACTAATCACTCTGCATATCAGCTCTCCATTTCGATTTCTTCTGCTTCAGATCAGAAGTCTAAAGTGTTCTGGCCTGATGGGATCAGGGCAGGCCTTTGCGGCAGACACTAAGACATTCCTGCTTTTATTGAGGGGAATGTTTTATTGTATCCTCAAGAGGCATGCTGTCAGGGGATTTGGTGTACTTTACAGAAATGTAGAACACTGCATCAGAATAGAGTCTTTACTCTAAAATAGGCTTGTATCTTTAGGAATAGTAATACGTTTTGCTCTCTAGAATCTTCTGTCTTTATTTTGCTCTCAACTTCTCTCACTTTTCTTTATCTCAGGGCCAGGCGAAGGTATTTGCATTGCTGGAGGGTTTAGACTCAGTACCGGAGGATGCAGAGGTCTACGTTGTTCTGGAGGGATCCACACTGGTTCATGTCACCAGGGCTCAGAGTGATGTCATGCTCTGCTTTATAGTGCCTGGTATGTTCTGTACTGTCTTGCTGTGTTACTGTATGTACTTTGGGTTCATTTTCCATGTTATACATCAAAAGGGGAGAATTTATTTAGAAAACTATTCAGACATTGAACAGCACATCCTGACAATCCCCGGTTATCCACTCCTGTCTTTGATATACTCAGGAACACTATATCACTATTTGAATCTGTCTGCACACACACACACACACACACACACACACACACACTTATGCAACATACACACTGCACAGTCTGTGACTTGAGGTCTGGAAAAGCACAGAATCTTATCAGCTTCCTCTCAGGAGGGAAACAGCTCCATAAACAATACGTCAACATTACCGAGCCTCTGTGTAGGTTGACACAGACAGCCGGCAGTCCTGCAGGCTCGAGCACTCTCGACAATAGCTGGACTATTAAAAGCAGGTCTCCTTCTCCATTAAAAAAAAGCCTTTATCTGCATACAAAATGAAAATCTGAGAACATTTCTAGCCACGCTCAGTGATTCTCTAAGGGGCTTAGGCTCTTGGCTGAAATATATGAGGCATATTTAAAAACCGTACCGGTCGTTACATATTAATAGCGTGTAACCTACAAACTGTGTATGATTTTAATTAGTTTCATTAATTCATCACAGACTGAGTATTTTTAGATGGATTTCTTTGCACCCAGGTGGCCATTATTTTCAGCTCATTATATGACACTGGCTTGAAACGTGGTTGAGATAGCTGATCAATCATGTTGTCTTCTGTATTGTAGTTGCATGACAACACAGTTGCAGGCAGTACCTCATCACAGTATTAGGTAGAAGATTAGAGAGAACGGACTACATGGGTCTCACACTGAACATAACAGCTCTTTCTTATACAAAGCAATATAAATCTGTCCTTGTTAAAGTCTGGCTTTTGCTTTGTTGCTTTCCTCTGTAGGCCATAACCTGGCTGAGGTGGTCTCTGTCCAGGCCTACCTGATCACTGAAACCACACCCCTCATCTGGGTGGGCAGAGCCTCATTGGAGTATGTCCAAGATGATGCTCAGGTAGAGAAGATGCACAAAAATGATCCTATACTGTACATTGCATGTACATTTGTGCATCCCTGTGGTAAAAATCACCTGCTTGTACACAAATTATTTATGCTGTGCAAATTATATCACTGTTCGGTCATTAGTGTAAAGTGAATCACTGACATCATGTCATGGAATTCTTCAAACTTGTTGCTTTGAATGAATGGGCCCTCAAACTTTGCCGTATATCAGGGTACTGCCAGGATGCTGGTTGATGCAGCGGTGCATTTCCGGGACCGTTTGACACCATGCGCCAGTGATTTAAACAATTTTATTTCCTGTGTCGAGTAAGTGGTGCTCGAAATGACTTACTGCAAATTTTGTACCACTTCACTATGTGGCTCTAGAGCAGTGGTTCCCAACTGGTGGGTTGCCGTCTAAAAGTGGGTCACAGGTCCACAAGTGAACTCACAAATGTGTCAAGTTTGTAAAAAACACACGTTATTTGTAAGTACAGTGAATTTCTGGCACAGAGTTTTTATTTTGAAGTGCCATTTTCTGCTGTAGAGTTAATGACTAATGGACAGCTACTACACATAGACAGCAAACTAATTTGATGACATGGCCAAACGCAAGTATGATGCTGAATATATTAAACTGTGTGGACCTTGAACTAATGACTAAGGAGAAATCTGGACCCCGTGGGCTGGACCAGTCGGGAACCACTGCTCTAGAGAACACACACTAATTAACTGTCATGTCGCTGGATGTTATGTGTAGACCGCACATTGTAAATTTCATGCAAATTTGATCATCTTTGTCACATAAGGCTGACTTCCTGTTGTTAGTAGGTGTTGCTGTGATGCTGAGTCAGAATGGGCATGTAAATGTCTTCAGGCCTTGACTCCTACCCAGCATGTGAAGTCTGGGGCAGATTTGACTATGCAAAGTCAGGTTACAACAGCTTACAGTTGCCTGCCTCGTCATGGCACATCATTCCATGACAACACAAAAGCTTCACTATTGGCATCTCGAAGGTCTTGAGGTTCTGCCGATCAAATTTGAGATCGCTTTGTTGAATCCTTAAAGAGAGGTTCAAAAAGTTCTACACTTGTTAAGTGCCTAAAATGGTGTGTTGTCACGTGACCTGTTACATCGTTATTTGAGCCATTTAGTGTCACAGTAGTCAGAGAGTTATACCAACCAATTTTGAAACTAATCTGATAAACCCTTCAGGTGGAGTTCGAAAAAGTTTGCATAGAATACATAAAAAACTGACTTTTGGGTGGAGCTAATAAACCCCAATGAGAAATATGTCAGAAATGATGAGAGCAATGTGGTTACCAAATTTCGTGAATATCGGAGTAACATAACTAAGGTCTTCCAGGCATTAGGGGCTGTTATGGAGCCCGCTAAACACGCCAGAGCCCAATCAATGGGAGTTAACGATTTTTACCAGTTCTGCTGTGTGGACCAATTTTTTCATCAGTTTCCAAGCATCCTAAGACCTTCAAAATGTGAAAGCACAGCAGAATAATAATCTCTACAAAAACAATAGGTTCCTCACACTTTCAGTGCCAGGGGTCCAACGACCCCTGGCACGGGCCCCAAGACTCTCACCTCTGTTGCAGAGAGGTAGTTTTGACATTGCTGGGTTATCACAGATTGCATCTTATTCATGACTGCTTCATTCTCAGGACCTGGCAGAGCACCTGGTAATCCACGGACATTGCCTGAGTTTCACAGATCACAAGGAGCTGAGCAGCCTCTTCAACCTGGGCCAGGAGAGCTCTCGCTGGGCTATGGATCGTCGCGTGGCTCTGGCCATGGCCAATCTGGATATTCCTCAAAACTGGAATGTACTGGGGAGCAACAGTGGAGACGGTGAGAGTGGGATTATTTTATCTCGCTGAATGGGCATTCCTGCACAGATATGTTGATGAAAAGCATTTTTGTTTTTTATCATACAATAGATGAATATATGTAACTTTGTAAAGCAAACTGGCAGATGAGGAAGATTAAAGTGTATTTTAATTGGGTTTAAAGTCAGATTCAGTTTTGTTTAAAGAGGCATTTACTATTTTTTAGTATTTACACGTCAATTCATGAACAAAAATTCTTGAAGACAGTCTTTGTCATAACCTCATCTCTCAGCATTGCTCTGGAAACTTGGAGCCAGTGCTACCAAAGAAAGGTGAACTCTTCAACTCCCCTCAACCCCCCTTCTTCTCCACCATCGTTCCCATTTTCCATGCTCACTGGGCTAAAATCGGAAGTGAACATGGTCACATGTGTGCTTCTGTTAAATTCATCAAAGCCAATTAAGCAGCATGTAATGTGGTTAATAGAGCCTTTCCTTCTGGAAGTAGCCCTCGGCAGAGCTTAATAAATCTGAGGGCAAGTGCGCATATGTGTGTGTGTGCTGACCATCATGTTTACTAGATGCCTCCATCTGTTTCTATGATCTGAGTGTTTGTGTAGGGCCACCTACATAAATAACAAACTAGATTTAGCATTAACATAGTTAAGGCAGTCTGTTTCATTGCAGCGTCTCCCTCTAAATGTCTACAGTTAATTTGATAACACTGCCTGTGACGTCATTCTGCTGCCAATGCTGTATGCGACCGAATTATAAGTCCCTATTTTTCTTTTGGTGCTTACCGTTTGTTTATAGCGCATATTCTGCATTTTTAAAGGGGCTGGAAAAAATTAACAAAACCTCATTCTGTCACAAAATCAAAAGACATTTATTCACATTCGTTGCAGCTTGGCATCATTATGTTCTTTGTGGACTGAGTACAGCTCTGAAATATTGAGCATTGACATTTTTAATGCAGCTGGCAAAAGTGTTATCTTGTGAAATCTGTCTTTATAGCTCAAAAGGCCTGCACCCTGATGGGCTTTGGATGCAGAATATTCTTGGACAAAAACAAAAAGTGAAGTGGAGCCTTTTTGATCTGTAAAGAAAGTCTGGGTTTGGATTCACCAGTTACTGTCTGTTTGTATCTTATAAAGTAACCTCAATAGAAACACAGTAGATCCATTTTAAAAGTAAAATTGCATTTTCTCTTGACCAGGCTGCAGTGTACTGACTGTGTTTTTTCCTTTTGAAAAATAAAACTTAAAGCCTCAAGAAATGCCCAGATGACATCAAAATATTTTTAGATTGTGATGAATTAATGGTGTCTGCATTTTTAAAAAATGCAGTAGCACATTTTCAAGCTTACTCACTGCTTGACTGCAGCTGATTAGGTGCAGGCCAGTTACCTGGATACAGATATTGTTGGACCGTGATGAGTGGCAGGCACAGAAATAAGAAGCTGTCACCACTTTGTTGAAAAGCTTTTATTCCCTTAAAGTGGGTCAGTGGAGCAGAGAGATTCAGCGCTGTGCAAGGGAAGAAATCAATCATTGACATTTAGGTTAATTATCATGAGTAGGTGGTTATCAAGAAGGAATTGTCGACATGTTAGTTTCCTCCTATTTATCTCACTTTCCACCACAGGCTTGTTTGTTCCCATCTCACTGTTAATCCCTCCTCCTTCAGCCATTCAGCAGCTGACTCAGATCTCACTGCATACTTTTATCTCTGCAGGTTTCTTTTTACCTTATTATATTTCTCCCCTGATCTCCAGAGCACAGCCTCAGAGAGTCTCCCCTCCACCTGGCCGTGAGATGGGGTCTGTATCGGCTGGCAGAGCTGTTGCTGTGTCAGCCAGGGGGTCTGATGGCTGTCAGTCTGCCAAATGAAGAGGGAGTCACGCCGCTGCAGCTGGCACAGACGGCAGGCAACACCGAGCTCCTGGAGCTGCTCACACAGTAAGATTATAAGCTCCAACAGGGAGGGACGCTGACAAATGAATCACTGTTTTGCTGTAACATTACGCGTGTAGTGCAGCGCTTTCCCACACACGGTGACGGAAAGCTTTGCTTCAAATGTAGAAACAACCCAGTTTTAGCTATCACCCCATCTGTCTATTAGTTACACCTGCTTATCCTCAGAGTATCCTAGGGGCCCGTAACCAATCCCAGCTTACACAGGGTGAGAGACCGGTAAAACCCTAAACAGGTCACCTGTCAATCAAAGGGCTGACACATAGAGACAGACAATCATTCAAGCTCACAATCACACCTCGCAGGCAAATGTAGAAGCATCATTTAACCTAACCAATGTCTTTGAACTATGATAGGAAACAGGGGGAGAACATGCAGATGCCACACATTACATTCTTTAGATCTCTCAAATGCTGTAAATGTACTTGAAGTACATTTTATGAACACCTGTCAAACTCAGGAATGTTTTGTTCTCAATCTGGATCCATAAATCATTAGCACAGATTTACAGACCCGTTTACTTGACCTAAAAAATAGAATACCATCATCCGCTCTGACAGTGAGATTTATGTATATGTCCTGCTGTCTTTCTGTTCACATTTGTAATGAAAGAAACAATATTCTCTGAGAATATCAACCCTAATGCTTTGTGTTTTTTGTGACTTGTGATTAAACTAATCCGCCTGTTGTGCTGCAGCCCACCCAACCCTCTAGCCACGCCTCCAGCAGGTCTGTCTCAGGTGTGGGCAGACAGGTCCCGCTTGCTGAGGTTCTGCCACGATACGGGGAACCTGACTCTGACCGTCCGCCAGAACCTGAGGTGGAGCTCAGAGGAGAGCCGGCACGCCGACATCTTGCTTCTCAGAGACCGGCTCAGAGATGAGGACTTCCTCAGAGAGGTGAGTTTGAGTATCAGTGTTGTCTGGTGCTGGTAGAGGAAGGCAGACAACACTGTGACTTATGATCAGATATTCAGATAAACCTGCATATTGTATAGTTACTTATATAGTATTTATACTGTAACGAACATGTACAGACTGGCCATCAGAAAGTTTGGGAATTTTCCCAGTGGGCCAGTCTTGTGAGGACCAGTATGATTTTTCCCCAACTCCAACACCATAGACAGTTTAAGCTACACTGAACTACACAGACATTCTAAACAGGTCTTTTTGTATTTCCTGTTTAAATGTTTAGCAGCATACGTGAATGGCATCAGTTGACAGCAAGTACACATGGACCCAAGCTGTTGCCTAGCAATGCAATTCCAGTGAAAAGGTCTATATAGCCTATATACAGATATTCAATAGGTCATCATAGCTGCTGCAACACGGCTGGTGCAATCCACAATAGCAGGTAGCAGTTGCCATCACAACTGAAACTGAAAGTATCGAGCACTCGTTGCCGAAACATGGATAGAAAGACAAAACCTGCGGCCGGCAGTGCAGAGAAGGTGAAGGAAAAGGAAGGAAAAGGCTTTGCTGGCTGATGCACTATTCATGGTAGGATCTCAGACATATGAAACAAGGGCTCGACAATATATCGATATTATATTGAAACATCTTGATATATCTTGTAATACAAGATTAAATATTCAATTTTGGATATTGTAATGTTGTAACTGTTGTCTCTTCTTGGTTTTATGGCTGCATTACAGTAAAGTGATTTAGTTTCCTGAACAGATTGTTCTAGCTGTTTTATCATTTGCCTTTACTCACTTAAGTTCTCTTTGCATGGGACTGATATTACCTGGGGACTTCATTTAATTTGTAATAACTGTGGAGGTCATCTTTAATCGTAATCCTGTACCAACCTGCCAGGTCTGTAATTTGTCAAGTAAAAATTCCACCACAAATTACCAACTGTATTTCTCCAAACACATAGGCTATGCAATAAGTCGTGTTTGAATCAGTATCTCTGTGATTGAGGTCACATTCAGGTTTCTCGTGTTCTCCGGGCCTCGTTCGACCTCTCTTCCAGTAGAGGCTGCGTTGGCTATTATAGATGAAGGTTTTGACAGCATTTTAGGTGCAGGAGGCTCAAAGATGATGAGATGGTTGACACGTGACAGTGTGTGGCGTAGTCATTCTATTTGTTCAACCCACATTTAAAAAGAAATCGAGGAGGTTAACCCTGTACAACACTGCTAGTGGTGCTGTGTAGTGTTTCTGTGTTTGTGTAGAGTGGAGTTACAAATGACCGTGTGCATCATATCTCAGAGATACGTTGGGAGTTATTTGAAATCATGTGACATCCCCAGGTAACACTAGTCCCATGTGAATAGGGCTTTAGTCATTACATCCGTATCGTTACTGATGGCTACTTGATAAAAATCTCACTGTGTAAATATTTTGTGAAAGTGCCAATAATCAATCCTACAATATTGTCGCACTATTGATATCGAGGTATTTGGTAAAAAATATGTTGATATTTGTCCCCAACCCAACATTTTACACCCTACTCCTCAGAAAGGAAATCACAGACAAAAACATTGTGTATATAGTGTGCTTTGTGTGATACTGTGTAAATATGGTGTTCTCTGTGATTTTGTGAATTTAGTTTGCTGTGTGCTTTGTGTCAATATGTACTGTGAATATAGTGCTCTATAGAGTCTGCTGGTTGTCATTTATTTGTGTGTTTAAATAGCGCTAACTAGTTTGCAGTATTTTGAACAATACTGAAAAGGTCAGGTGATTATGACATAATTTCTTTCTGTGCACACAAACATGGGGAGGAAAACTTTGGGGAATGTCTTCTATCATTTTACATATTACCATAAGACAAACAATACAAATTAACAGACTGAGTTTTTGGTTCATTGATCAGCAAACGTGTTATGTCAGTTTGAATTTGGTGTATCACACTGGGGCTGCTTGACAGCAAATTCACAGGCTGCTTTTTGTTGTCCACTGGTGACTAATGTACCTGAAAGTACGATCCAAATAAAGCCAGCTGGAAACTGCGTAAATTCACATATCTGCATTCTCTTACTTAAACATCACCTTTCCTCCCACAGATCAAAGCTCTAAGGAGGGAGCGTGTGGAGACCGTCCTAGGGAAGGAGGAGCTGGTAGATGATCCTACAGAGAACGGTATCATACACCTCCTAATCTGTCTGCTTTGTGCGATATGAGAGGCCTGGTTAAACTAAACCATCCAGTCTTAACTCTCCTCTTTTATGTTGCAATGGTCTGTTACTTTTTGTTCTGGTGGTTTACCAGGCTCGAAACTGTGACTTGAATCAGGCCACAATATTGATAGACATTGACTGCCCTCCTGTGGGAGTTTTGAGGTATTGCAAGTCTATGTAAAAAATCATAAAAGTGGGAAAGAGTAGATTAAAGTTAAATGTTCATGTGTGAGAATCAAACTGTTGCAAAGATACATCACAGAAAATTCTAGTATCCTGTGTGAATTATGAGAAGGTCATATGATCATAAGAAAACAAATATTTTAGTCACAGTGTTTTAATTCGAAACATATTGACCCCTGCATTGGTATATCGTGCAAAATTGCAGAACAAGCAAGCATTATGTTTATAAGTAGTGCTGAAACCATTAGTTAAATAACTGACATATCAATTCATTGATGACAGTTTTGGTATTGGTTGATTTATCATGCAGAAGTGGCAGATACTTTATGGCTCGCAGATGTGTCATTTCCGCTTTCCTCTGCTTTGTGTCACTGCACATGTGATATGTTTTGGTTTTGAACTGATGTTTGCAGTGGTGGATGTTACCAAGTACATTTACCCTAGTGCTATACTTAACTATTAATTCAAAGGACTTGTTCTTTACGTCAGTATTTCCGTTTTATGCAACTTTATATTTCTACTTCACCAGATCAGATGGAAATATCAGATTACAGTATTTAGTCCACTTCCTGTCCAGTGAAATCCACATATCTTCAGATGTGTAATTTTAATTGAAGGAGAGATGGTCTTTAATGTGTTGAGAAAATTCTCCTACTTCTTAATCTAGATTAACAAATTTAAAAAAAAATCATCTTGGATCAGCAGGAAAATTAATCATCACAAAGCTGACAACAGGGCTGTTTTTCAGACACAATGATGTTGAATAATTAATTTTATTACTTTATATTTCATACTTCTGTTTCATGCTCTTATTCTTACTTCTTTTAATTCTGAATTCTTTACATCAGAGGGGACTGTAACAAATCACAATTTTCTCTGGGGGATCAATAAAATATTTCTGACACAGGACAGCCACGCTACAGACATATGATGATCTTATAGAGCATGATTTAAAGAAGTTAAAATGAGCACAATCTTTAACATCAACAACAGTAAAATGCAACACAAACATAAATGCAGCAATAATAATAATCCATGAACATCATATATATAGTATAACACAGACAGGGAACACTTGACTGCACAATAAGTACATTACTTTGCATACTTTAAGTACATTTAGCTGATAATACGGACATTAGAGATGTTACCTTTGACTCTGGGCTTTTTTATTTTACAATTTTCTGATATTTTACAGGCAAAAAATATAAAAGAATAATGAAAAATAATCATCAACAGATGATTAAAATAATTATAAATTACAGCCCTATCTATAAGTGCTCTGTGTGATCATGTTTTTATTTCTACGTATGTGTCAGTAATATTCATGAGCATGTAAGTCGAGGTAATCAATAAAAATGTAAATTAAACATCTAGTCAGTCAAAGGATGAGATTTGGAAGGTCACCGTCTCCTTTACAAGGTTGTTTCCGTTCACCCTCTCTTTGGCGCTCTGCCTCTTGATGAGGAGCCAGCTGGCATCACTGTATCAGACTTGAGTGAATGTGTTTTATGGTATCACACTGAGGCACAGAAAGACCTTTGTCAGATTAGGGTTGTTGTTTAGTCTTTTTCAGTACTTTACATCTTCTCCTTTCTCAGCCTTTGCTGTTTGTTCTTTCTCCTCTCTTGTATTTTTTGTCTTTGATTTTCCCTCCCAAACTAGATATCCTTCATAGGTCGCTGCGTCTTTCCTCTCCTACATTTATATGCCTTCATATTTCTACATGACCCCAGGCTTTGTATCAAACCACCCATACACTAATTTCAGGGTGTCGCTGCTTTGTTTTTTGGTAAGCAATCATACAATGTGTCCTTTGATCTTAAATGAAAGGAAAGGAAAGGCCACACGGTAAACATCTCCCCAGGTTATGAAAAAAAGAGTTTTTACATGGCACATACATCATTAAAAACTGACAAACATCTGTGTTTACTTGAGCCTCTTTTGAAGTTTAATAGCTGCTGTATGTCTGCATCTGAGTATGTTTTCTCCTCTTACAGCACTCTACTCTGATATCAACAGAGCTGCAGTAGAAGAAAATGTGAGTATTTGATCTAGTATTTCACAAAGGCAGAAAGTAATGGACTGAAATATGACCAGAATATATTATATGCATGTTGTAAGTCTCACATTTGTTAGAAGGAATACTGAGGAAAACCATGTGATATTGTTAAGAAGGTGTTTTTCTCACATGCCTCCGTTGAACAAAGAAACCAAAAACTGAGAAAATTCTTGATGATTTAAAGTTGTAGGCGGCCGCATTTAACAACAGCAGGACTATATGAACTATATGAGAACATTCGTTTACAAACTCTCACACAAGTTGTCCATTGTCGGTGTTGTAAAGGGTTAATTCGGATTCACCAAAGTCACACAGTAACACAAACAAATTCAAATAAAATCAAATCAACAACTGCAGTTAAACAAAGGGCTGTACAAATTACACAATGACATGCAAATATATAGCAACATGTATACAAATACAAAACACCAGTAAGAACAATTACACATGTAAAAAAAAAAAAAGATTATAAAGTACTAACATATTAAAACCACTATGACCATTCAAAGGCCATTGAAAACATGTATGTTTTAAGATTTATCTTAAAAGTGTCAGTGGGTTTGGAGCATGTGATTGAGAGCGGAGGGCTATCAGAGCTTTGGAGCAGCTGACACAAAGACATGATCTCCGTTACCCATCAGCCTTGATCACAGGACAGTTAAAAGACCTTGTTTGGAGGATCTAAGAGTTCGGGACTCGGAATAGAGGCAGAGAAGTTCAGCAATATACTGGGGTGCCAGCCTATGTTTGCCTCTCAAAACAAATAAAAGAATCCTAAAATCAATCCTGTGTTTGATCTGTAGTCAGAGCAGGGATGCTATCACTGTCTCTTTTTCTGGCACCAGTGAGGCATCCCATCTGTAGGTGAGGCAAAGATGACTGGCTGACACAAAGGTACAGAGAGTTGCAATAGTCAGGCCTTGAGGAGATTAATGCAGTGAATATAAATGATCAGGGCAGTGGTAGACCTACAGCTTCTGTGTTCAGCAAGCTAAAAATAATAAATGATTTGTAAATGGAGTCTGGCTTTGAAGAGAGCTTAGATAAGTTCAAGGTTGGAAAGGGCTGTGTGTTTGGGAAGTACTGAGCATACCACTGAATAAATAAAACTCGGATTATACTGCACAGATTTTGTGAGAGTTTGCAAACAGTGTTTAGATATAGTTTTGCTCTTGTTAAGTGTGGACCCCTATCATCAACAATTTTTCATCAGGAGCCTGTAGATTCTTTGTTTACTGTGGAGGCATACAAGCAAGTTTATCTCACGAACGGTAACGTTACAAGAGGTGAGTGATATACAAAGCTCATTTGGAGGCTTAAGTATTCCTTTATAGCGCTTTTTCTGATGAGATCAGTCAGATATGAACATAAATCATAACGATTCCTAATTTTGTGTCAACAACAGGTGCCACTTAAAAAAATCTTGGATATCTACTTTCACATTTTAAAACTCTCAAAGCTCCATTTAATCTCCATGAACATCTGCATCAGCCAGTGGCACTGACTGCCTCTCAATGCTCCACATTGTTTCACTCTTATTGTTAAGGTGTTGGAGTTGGCACCTTGCACACACCACTGAATGGCGGACTTTGTGAGCGGTCAAGTGTGTGTTTCACGATTTGAGAGGTGTGGCGTGTGCACATGACTCTGGTCATCCAATAGGACCTGTTTTATGTGATACAGATGGTTACCTAATTGATCTCTCTCTGTCACACACCTAGGCACTCACCAGACACTTGTGTTTTTGTACTTAGTTCGAGTCTATTTTTCGTGGTGTGTTTGTAGCCTGATGAGAAAGTCTCACTGTGGAAATGTGCGTGCTGTTTGGTGAAAGCTTCTCTGTTGCTTCAGGACTATGAGGAGCCGCTGATGTTTTGCCTGAATGAAGTGGACGAGGAGGACGACCCATCACAGACTGCCTCTGGTAAAGATTTTATTTTTAAAGTCCTTTTCAACTTCCCGTCTGAGCGAGGTTTCTTTCTCAGAAGCCTGCTTTTAGATATGGTTTCAATTTTAGAGTTTGCGGTGCCTCAGCTGCAGATCGTGTTTTGAGCAGACTGAAAGTGATCATTGTTGTTTTAGGTGGCGTTATATTCATAGGAAGTTATCCAAGTAGCTTCTAATCATTAAGTGAGTCCAACTGCAGGAAACGTTTCCTTTCCTGAACAGAACTTGGAACTCAACTCTAATCCTCTCGACTATGGCTGTCTACCATCCCCACGGACTATAGGATCACATTTCAGCCCCCTGGCTTCTCTTGCTCCCCCTCTCTCTGGAGTTTTTGGAGTCTTGTCACTCTGTGTTTACAGTGATTAGGCCACTGAGAAGGAATCTTGTTAATGCGACATGTAGAGAACAATCCTGAGTCATCCTATTCCTGCCAGCACTGACAGGGGGACAGAAATGAATCCTAACTATGTGGCGGAAGGTGGCTTTACTCTGATCTGCTTCTGGACGGGAATGGACGGATTTGAGAGTGGGAACATCCTGCGGGTTAATAATTGGCTCGTATTGCTGCAGAGCAGACTGATGCCTCAGTGTAAGAATGCTGCGGTTACAAGCTCAGGCCTCAGGCTTTATAACACTTGGCACTGGACATCTGCAATCTGAACTTCCTGTGGCTGGTGTTGTTTTCCATGCTATATGGTTTAGCCATTTTCTCAGTGTGCATATGTGTATTTGTGTGTGTGTTTGTGCGTGTGTGTGTGTGTGTGTTGGCTGGTTGTGGATTTTCACATTTTCTGGTCTTTGATGACCGCATGCCTGTGACCTCAATTGGTCCCTTCAAACGCTTTTTGTGGTTCAGATGAATAATGCTGGTCACTTGAATCCTGTTTTCTCCTCAGTTTCCCCTCAATGCCATGTTCAAAATAAAAAAAAATAGCTCGGACTGAAAGTGACTCAGGATTTATACATGTTATTATTCCGGGATTACAATGCCTATTTGACCCTTGAGGAATTTCAGTTCCTCATTAGACATTCCTAAGCTGTCGGGCATAACGAGTGACCAGCAGGTTTTTATTTTTTTAAACAAAGAAGTGAAGCATATACTGCGATTCCAGTCTGTTTTTATCATTGAGCGAATGCGTCATCAAATAGACAGACAGAACTTCTGTATTCAGAGCTTCAGCAAGGGATGAGGAATTTTGAGGGTAGCTGTCATGTTCCCCCTGTCTTCTTGATGTCAACTCTTTCCTCTCTCCAATTTAAAGGACTTAAACTTCATCGGCATCACTGTAATTAAATGCAGATGCACCATAGCAGGTTGTACAAGGTTTACACTGCAAGTGTAAAAGTTAAAAAAACGTTTAATAAAAGACGATAAGTTTGTCTCCCTTGTCCTGCATCCTTCCGCCTCTCTCCTCTTCCCCCCGCCTCTGCCCTCATAATGCCCTCGAAATTCAAATACCCCACCCAAAACACACACTTTCCCCCAAATACCTACATACACGCACAAACAGACAGACTCATGCACCCATGCCCCCGAGTCCCATCCTCCCAGGTCAGCATTTTAATGTGAGTTTAGTGAACAAACAGCAAATGCCACTTCATCCCGAGGAGCTCTGCTCTCCACAGCTGAAGAAAGGAAGGAGGTCGATGTGTGTGTGCTGTCAATGTGTGTGTGTGTGTGTGCACTTGTGTGTGCACTTGTGTGTTTGAGAGGGAGAATGCGGTTGGGAAGAGCTCTCTGAAGGGGGCAAGGGGTATGGGGAAGTGAAAAAAAGGGGGTGTTTGTGGCTGAATGGGGGTTGCCAGGGCTTTACTGAATGCAGTTCTACAGCAGCCTGTTGAGATCCCCAGGGAGAAGAGAGTGGATGAGTGTGAGAGTGGTGTGTGTGTGTCTATGTGTGTGTAATAGCGGAAAAGAGTGTGAGCAAGAGAAAGGGATTTATGATATGGATAGTTTGGCAGGGTGACAACAGACGATGAGTGCATCGCCGGGAACGCTAACAAGAGTCTCCGACCCCGGCTGAGGGATCTAATTGGAGAACGGAAAAAAGGCTTAAACCTCACACAGACCCCACAAAGGCAGCATTAATGTTCACTAGTACAGTGCCAACACCCCTCCCCATGCACACACACACACCCTCACACACACACAAACTACTTTCTATAGTCTCAGTGTACCTCTGTTTCCCTCCTCTGCATATATTCTGCCTAAAAACCCTTCTCATCCCCCTTTTCTCTCTTTTTTATCACATTCCTTCATTTATGTGCATTTATAAACCCGTGTTTGGCGTCCCTCCACAGTGCCATTGTCTGATTTGTCTCTTAAACCCCCTTCACCATCCCTTTCTGTCACTTTTACCACCTCTAGCCAAACTTACTTTATTCCTCGCTGCTGCAAATGGAGCACTGTACTCCTGCAAGTTGGCAAGAGGAGGAAAAGGGGGGGAGAAAAAAACTGCATGGAAGAAGAAAACAGCAGCGGCTCTTACTGCTGTCTCCATGGTGAGGCTGCTGACCTGGCAGACTGCTCCCCCCCTCCACGCTCCGAACCCCTTTCCCCCTCAGCTTGGCTTTGACATGCTAAAATATAGAGAAAGAGACAGCGAGAATGGAGTGATTGAGAAGGACTCTCTTTAGACGTGGCATCAGACATATTTGGGGAGCATGGCTTGCAGCTCTGCCGCCTGGCATGTCTCTGAGACAATCATGAACTCACAGGGTTAATGATTTCTCCCGTGGCTGAGACTCACCTCTGCTAAGCTGTCTGCCCTCATGTTTGTCTTTGCTGAAGGTTCTGAAGTCACTCCTATGTTTGACTTTGTCTCTGTCTGTTTCTCTCCCTCCTTCAGTCACTCTTTCCGGCAGTCAATATACTCCTCCCCCCTGCTCCTGTCAGCATGTGTTGATCCCTCTCCCTCTCCCCCCGTACTGTGAGTGGTAGATGAGTGACTGAGGGGGACAGAGACAGACTGTAGAGACCCATAGATTTGAGAAGAGCAGTCAGAAAGAAAGGAAAAAGTGCTACATAGAGTGAAAACTTTAGAAAAAGAACAGAGGGAAAAGACAGGGTTCGGTCCCGGCTCTGTTGGACAGTTGGTGCAGAGTTGTCGAGGGGGGAAGGCGAGGATTTTAGGGGGAGGGGTGGCTGGGGGAGACAGAGGGGAACATGCTGGCTCACTTCTGAAGTGTCAGAGTGTCTACAGCGGGGCTCTGGAAAAAGGAGAGTGAACGCTGCAGCTAGTCCGCAGTCTGTTTAGCCGCGGGGAAATGGATGTAAACTGAGGCGCTGTTCATTTATTTATCAAACACCTTGAGCTGTTTGGATGAAGATTTTCTTGAAGATAGCAAATCATGGATTCTGACTCAGACTCTCCTTTCAACTACTCCTGGCCTTCTTTTCCTAAAATGAGGATGCGCAAGAAGAAAGGCAAAAAAGGTAACACTGAGTGACACTGTAATTAATAGATGTGGAAGTAAGTTATTCATTTACGGAAGCAATGTTTTTCCATCATGTCACACTGACTGTTATTTCTTGGTTTGTTTCTGATAAGCCACTAAAGATGACAGTTTTAATTTCACCGATTTAAAGAGAATTAGAGAGTTATAGAGGGGACAGAGTCTTACCAATGTGTTAATTGCTGCAGTATTTGAGAGACATTCGATGCATGTGGTTTAATGTCAGAAAGATAGCTGCTATCTTGTACACACAGGCTATTCAGTTTTCCCCTTTTTAGTTGTTTCTACTTTCTTAAAGCGGTTACAGATGGCAAATGGAAGACTCTACCACAAACTGCCCTCCTGGCACTCTCCACTGTGGAACAATACAGTTAAAATTAGACTGTTCCCATTACACATTCTTATTCACAGGCCTCCTCTGCACCATCGAGTCAATCACAGTGAGATAACTGCATGTTTGCTGGTGATGTAACCTGATATCTGACAGTATGTTGGGGAATGTCAGATGTCCACTCGAAGCTGATTGAGTGCTTTCGACATCCCCAGTCCGTACTGTTGTGTGCATGAATGAACCCTGCTGAGGAGTCGTGGCCTCGTGTGACTGCTGGGGTCCGTGAAGTGCAAAAGAGGGGCCCGTTACTTAACTACATGCCTTCATATACCCATAGGCATAGATTTCTGAGAGCACGCAGAGGACATGTCCCCCTTAACATTTGTCCCCCTCAATAAAACATGAAAGTAGCAGAGGACTTTGACATAATGAAGGATGATTACACCACGCATTGATGCAGAAAAGGCACAAATTGGTACATAGAAATTACCACAATGCAGGAAATTAAGTGTTTGATGCCTCAAATATTCCCCCAAAGCCCCCCTCCTAACTCCCCATCTCATGTGTCCCCACCAGTGTTGAAATGAAACCTACACCCTTGCATGTGCCTGTGCTCAGGCACCTGCAGTTGATAATCAAAACTGGTGTTGTGTCACTAAGATGTCATGGGAGTTAAAGTTCAGCGTTTTCCACAGTTTATTATCAATTTATGAGAAGACGAATCAAAATCAAGCTAATCCTGGCGCGTAAACAAACAAGCTTGTTGCTTCATCATTAGTCATGGGAGAGCTGAAGTGAATGCTTAAAATAGAGCAAAATTAAACCAGGATGGTTAAACAGTTCATTGCTTGTGTGCAAGTGCCTGTGTGTGTTTGTTGGGAAGAGAGACAGAAAGAGACAGAGCAAGATCGAGTTACTGCCATTTCTGTGTCATGGCTCGACTCCAGTGGTCTTTTCCTCATCTTTCACCATAAACCTCTGCAAGATTATCCATGTTATTGCTTCTTAATCGTGATTGACGTCGGCAAAATTTATACACACTGCCTGCCTGTGCAGTGGAGCTAAAGAGCAGAACCAGCGGCGCTATATAAACTTTTTAAACCGACCGTATATTCTCCAAGTGGATTAAGAAATGCTCAGAGTCAGAATTTGAAGTGAAGCAGCTCTGGTGTAACAATGCACCTGCAAAGTGAAATGTGATTTCAGGTGTGTGGAGTCACAAGTTTATTTCTCCACTCTGAGGACTGATCGCTGTTAGCTCTGAGTTTACCTCTTCCTGGATCTCTCAGGCCGGGTGACGCACTGAAATGTAAACACAGCAGGGAACGCACAATGTGATGCTTGGACCGGGATGTTTGACCGCAGGTGTCATAACTCAGAGTGGGTTTGTGGATCTTGGTGGACAGTTGTTTTAATGATTTAAACGACCCTCCATGAACACTGAAGTCAAATAATTAGCTCTCCCCATCTTATAAGGTAATAACACTCTTTGTTTTGATTCTTTTAGACTCGGCTTGTTATTTTACTCCCCTCCTAATTTCTCCCAGCTCTCGCCAAAGTGACAATTGTTTGGAGCTGTGCTTAAAAAGTGATCTACATCATAAAAGAAGGGACAGCATAGACAAATAACCCCCTTACACTCATAATAAACAAGCTAAGTGTTAACGCAATTAACAGTTACGATTCTTCATTTGTCTTGAACATTTTGTTTTGCAGCTTTCAGCACACTAGCAGCCTCCAAAGAGAGTAAACCTTGAGAAAGAGTCCTTGTGACAGCCTTGCCTCCCCCCTCTCCATCCTGCCTTCCTCGATCTCTCTCTCCCAGGGGTGTGCATGGGTTGAAGGGTCACTCTCTGTGTTTAACTGCCCTGGTCTGGAAACCTGGCACTGACTGCTGTCTTTGTCTGGGTCTGTAAAGCTCGGGCTCTCTTTTTCTCTCCCTTGCTGCTGCTCCAGGCGCTGCTACTGTATAGGGTTGGCTCTCGCTCAGGGACATGCTCTGAATATCACATCACTCCAAATATACCTTCTATGAGCAAAATCCTATAGAAACAGCCCCACGCACTGCTCCGCATTCCTCAGAACCTTCTCTGAAATGGCAACCTGCGGACAGCAATCTCCGTCTCAGTGATAAAGGCAGCAGAAAGATTGATTTTGCCCGGCTCTAACTTGTTAGAAATATGAACTCCCTGGCCCTCTGTTATTCCCCCGGTTAACTAATGTTAAACACAGATCGCAGCGCCTGACAGTAATGTTCACTGAGGCGGTGTTTATGGGTCAGAGGTGTGTGAATGATCGGGCCCGTGGCAGCCAGCTGTGGCTTTGGACCTGGCCCAGAACCTTAACTATTAGGCCTGTCTGTCAAGTTCCTTAAGTGGGCTCGTATGAAATGGTATCTGCTTTCAAACAGCGGTTTGACCCACATCCAGAGTCTGACCCCGTCTCTGGATTTGATGTGGAGGTAAAACTAATCCTACGACACACAACAGAGGGTCTAACATGACTTTGTGGAGGTGGTGTGTATCTGGATTCAGGTTCATTTATGGTATAATGTTTTCATGTGGAACTAAAAGGATCCAGAATGTTTTTTAACGACAGAAGAACAGGTTGTAATGTTTATATTTTTGCCATTTTGCGATTTAGGTTCTGGGAGATTTTATGCAGTTTGAGATGTACTTAATAACTTAAGGATTGATGTAGAGTGGGCTCTGTGTATCCTGCAGTGGCTCAACTTGAGGCTATATATTTACATTTTTTGTGGATGGAACAGGACTCATCTGGTGTCCTCATCAATGTCTGCTTGACTCCCTGTTGCCTCTCAGATTTATTGGGCTCACCACCTACAGGAAGCACAGCCAATTGTCGGCCTGATTTACTCTCCCCTACAGATGCTGGACCTCTCCGGTCTTACTGTGGTGCTGGCAGCTTGGAAACTATGGATAAACTCTGGATTTGTCTCGGTTTAATATCTGCTTGATGAGTTTAGGTGGAAACAGCAGCAGTGCCAAAGACATGTTTTCTCACCGCTGGCATTGTTTCAGGCATGACTTGGCCAGCGTAAGGTGAGACTGTCATTAGGAGCATAATAATATAACTGAGCTAATGAGGCTGCCTCATCTGGTTAGTGTGATGAGTACTGCACAGCTAGTACTTGTTGCTAATGTGGTTTGAAGTTCTTTTTTTTCCAGTGAGTGGTTTGCAGATTGTGAAATCTTCTTTTCACTGCTGCGCTTCACATTCATATTGTTGTCATACCTGTGAGCCGCTGAATTGAACACAATCTGTTTCTGTGAGCTTACTTAGAAGTTCCACTGCAGCACTGAGGGGGTTAGACTAAGAAGTAGTTAGGGGGGTAGGTACCTTGTAATTTGGTGATGTGGTTTACTTAGTTCTGTTCATGACTGACCTGGTATGATTGCAGTTTGGCAGCCGAAAACATTCAGATGCTTTAGTTTAGTTTAGTTTAAATACAGCAGTACAGGCGTATCTAACATTGTCAAGGATAACATGATAAAATCCAGGACTTATTTTCATTGTGGTCCCTGATGTTCCATCAGACCTTCCACTACACAACAAAATGCAGACAGTCCTTCAACAACCAAAGCAGACTATGCTCAACCACAACTTGCCACATCCCATCAGAACAACCCACCCAAAGATATACATGCCAATAAAAAACATTACGCATGTATGTTCTTTTTTTAAGAACCCTAATTTCAATGTACAAAACAACCATGACCTTATTTGCAGATGCTTTCCAGCAGCCTTCGTTGGACCATTTTCTTAAAGGCTTTACTGCAAAAGGCAGTTTTTTCCCCACCCTGTATCACTGGCATAGATAAAAGGAACCTTATCCATCATGGTTTCGAATATATTAAGGCTCAGGTTAGCTACCCTATTAAAACTGCAAATTCCAAAAAACTTTGGACACTGTATAAAACATAAATAGAAATAGAATGCAATGATTTGCACGTCTTTTTTACTGATATTCAGCTGATGACAGTACAAAGACAGTATTTCAAAAAAGTTGGGACAGGGGCAGTAAAAGACTGGGAAAGTTGTGGTATGCTCAAAAACACCAGTTTGGAGCATTCCATGGATAAACAGGTTGACAAGGAACAGAATAATGTATCATCATTGGGTATGAAAGCGGCATCCTTGAAAGGCTTAGTTGTTCACGTGCAAGGATGGTCACTTTGTAGAAAAACTGTGTGGACAAATAGTCCAACAGTAATGGAACAGCATTTCTCAAGGCACAGTTGCAAAGAATTTAGGGATTTCACCATCTACAATCAATATTATCATCAAAAGATCTCTACACATAAGGATTAAGGCTTAAAACCAGCACTGAATGCCCATGACCTTTGATTCCTCAGGTGACACTGCATTAAAACACAACATGATTGTATAAAGGATTTTACTGCATGGGTTCAGGAACACTTTGGAAAATCATTGTCAGTAAACACAGTTCATTGCTGCATCTACAAATGCAAGATAAGACTCTACCATGCAAAGTGAAAGCCGTTTATTAACAACATCCAGAAACACTGCTGACTTCTCTGGGCCCGAGCTCATCTCAGATGGACTGATGCCCTTTGAACATGTGTGGCAAATTATGAGGCCCAAAATACGACATTGGAGACCCCTGGACTGTTGAGCAACTGAAGTCATATATCAAGCAAGAATGGGAAGAATTTTATTTTCAAAACTTCAGCAATTAGTCCTCAGTTCAAACGCTTACTGAGTGTTGTTAAAAGAAAAGGTGATGTCACACATTAGTAAACATGCTCCTGTCCCAAGTGTTTTGGAGTGTGTTTCAGGCATCAAATTCAGAATGAGTGAATATGTACAAAAAACAATAACGTTTATCAGTTTAAACATTAAATATATTGTCTTTGGACTGTATTCAATTGAATGTAGGTCTGAAAGGATTTACATTCTGTTTTTATTTAAGTTTTACACAGCGTCCCAACTCTTTTTGCTGTAAAATAATTGTTAAAGTAATTAGGGGCTTTGCCATTTAAGATCCTATGGACCTTATTAAGTTGCACATAAAGTGCTCTGTCCTCAACTGGAAGTCATTGGAGCTGAAAGAACTGAGACCTGCCAACATGACTGCTATGATTCAGCTCTACCACTACTTGCACTGATTTGTTTTGGGCTACTTGATGCTTCAAAGATGATTGCTAAGGTATTGAAAGTTGGTGTCAGTTCCTCAGAGTCAAAAACCAAGGGCTTCTGTTTCGACTGTCTCTTTCTATATTGCTCAGTGTGAATATTAAGCAGTCATGAAGAAACAGAGATCTACATTTTGCCACTGATGATAGACTAGTAGCAGTAACAAATTAGGAATGAAAAAAGTCAGTAAACCAGAACGCTGGTTCATGTTTGACTGATTTTGACAACATTCAAAATCAGCCTCTCACAAATAATTATACAGGTTTCAGATGTAACACTCAGACCACACAGTGAGTGTGGAGCTGAGATTGGACAGAATTTGACAGAAAATTCAAACTCTGTTATGTACTCGAACACGCAGTGGAAAGTACTGAAACTTCACACAAGTTTGAGTTTGAGCCTGTGATCACCAAAGTTCACTCTTGACCTTGAAAACAGCAGCTTACAAAACAGTCTCACCTCATGGTCCATTCAGTAGCTGTTTCAGAGCTTTTGACCGTATCACATAATCTTCTTCAGCTAATGGAAGTTTCCTAATAGTCAGGGGAATATGGATGTTTACATTTCCATTTTTACTGAGCACTTAGACAACATTTTGTCCTTGTTGTCTTTGCAGTTGTGTTTATTTTTGACCTTTTATGACCTTGAAAACAACAGTTGACAAAGAATCAAACCTTTAGATCCATTAAGTTGCTGTTTTGGAGCTTTTTAATCATCATACATGATCCCTAACCTCCATTTTCAATAGTTATTCCTGTCAGTTTAAAGCTCTTATTCAAACGAACCTTTGTCTTTTATTCAGGAGAGTGAGCATCCTGTTTAAAGGGGTAGTTCGGATTTTTTTAAGTGGGGCTGTATGAGGTACATAGTCAGTGTGTCACCTACAGTAGATGTAAGTTGGCACGCTCCCCTGTTTGGATAAGCGGGAGTATCACCAAAGAAGCTCAGGAATTAACTGCTGGAAATGGAGGTTAGAGGCGACTTCGAAAAAGTCCTACCTAAAATAATTAACATCAGTCTAAGTGAAGAATGTATTGAGTATATTTTGACCCCTTTACCTCCCATCAGACGGAACTTTCCTTTGGCACTGCGGCGTAATACAGTACGCAGCACAGTTGCACTCCTGCGTAGGAATACCAAAGTTCTACGGTTGAGAAAATAATCTCAATATACTGTCCACTTCAGACTGATACTTATTTTTTGTAGGTGGGACTATTTTTAAGTGGCTAAAACACGTTTTGCTGCTAACCTCCGTCCACACCAGTACATTGTATATCTTCTGTAGTGGTACTTCCATCTGCTTCTCCAAATTGGGGGTGTGCTGACAGACATGCACTGCAGGTAATACACTGACGATGGATAAGTACCTCATACAACCTCACTTTCCAAAAATCAGAACTATATTTCAGGTGTATATATCGTGTTTATCATATGTACCCATACAGGTATGCAGTATGTACACTGTGTGCACCATATGCTGTGTATGCCATATTTAGTTTGTCCATATTGATAATTTGATCATTGAATTATCATTTTAGTCATTTTTTAAGCATAAAAGCCAGAAATTTGCTGTTTTCCTACTTCATTATTGTGGGAATATGATGTTTCTCCTTGTTATTTTTTACTTTTGGTTGGATTAATCAATAATCAAAATAATTGTTAGTTGCAGCCCAACTCATGACATTGTGCAAATAAGCTTAAACAATACTTGACTGTGTTGCATGAATCAAAGGTTTGTTGTAATTAGTGCAGTGGCAAGTGAAGTTCAGCCTCTTTGTTCGAACCTGTAGGTTGTTTTCTAACCTGAAATACTTTCCAAAAAGTTGTGTTGTGGAGAAGCTGTGTTTTGTACAGGGCAACATCCCAGAGGGGGCTGTGTGTGTGTTTTGAGAGCAGGAGTGTTTCCCCCTGTTTAACAGCAAAAAACAGGCTGCTGCTCACAGTGACTCTACTGTGTTGAAAGGGTTCCTCTCAATGCTACTGTGTGCTCACCGGGAGTTATTTCCACTCGCCGGCTGCATTGAAGGCAGGGTGGGGAAGAAACATGCCTACAGATGGCCACTCACAACAAGTCAAGCACGCCCATTTACGTGTGTGTGCAAAGGGCCATTCACACAGACACACACACTCATAAGGGAGTCTTGGTCCTGAACAATGACATGCAACTGCCCAGGATGTCTACATCACTTCCTGTGTTTGTGAAAAGTTATTTGGTGTTGCTGTGGAAACCAAATGTAATATTGAAAAATCCCCCCCTTCTCTCTCTCTCTCTCTCTCTCTCCCTCTCTGTGGCTCCCTTCCTCTCTGTAGAGAAGAGCCAGTCTATACGGGAGAGCCAGGCCCCGTCCCCAACTCTGGCTGCCGCTGCCAGACTGTCAGCGATGATACACGGCAAAGACAGAGTGTACGCCAACGCCATGCTGGTGGATCAGGTGAGTCGGCCTGAAATTAGTGTTTCTTTCTGTGTGACGATACACAATGTACATCAGTGAAATGGTTCATAGAATTAAATTAAAAGCAGACTTAGCTCATATGATGTAAAATGTTCCATTACAGGAGCCACAAATCAGCCTGTGGAATAGCTCCTTCACTTTCTCACTTCTCTGTTCCAGGTGGACGACGCTGACATTAAATACCGCTCTCCAGGGGAGGAGGAGGCGGTTCCTGCTCCCCATGTTGGCAGCCCATGCTGGGACTTCTCCTCCAGGACTCCCCCCGACTCAGGGAACTGCCCCCAGAACAGGCACCCATCCTCACCCCACAATGGAGAGAGGGGAATCCAAGGCCCCAGCCTGGAGAATCACAAGGAGCCATCTCCTCGCGTCTCTCCCCCCTCTCCCTTTGCTTCTTCCCCGTCTTTTCCTTCCTCTCCCCTGGCCTTCCGCCTTCCGTTTGTTCGAGGGAGCACAGAGGCGTCAGATGCAGCCGTGTCTGCCAGTTTCTCCCGCTTTGAACCGCAGAGGATGCAGCCTGACTGAGGCGAGCCGTGGCCTGAGGTAGGACAGAAAATCAAAGGCACTAAACTAAACTTTTATATTTAATTGCACAACTTTTAACGTGTTTGCACACAGCTAATTGAGTTTTATATTTTAAAGTGAGAGAACAAACAGGCTGCATTATGGCCAACTTGTTTCCCGTAATTTTGGAAAAAATAAGATCAGTGCACCAATTCAGAAACTTGCTGTCAACTTCCTGTGACTAACCCATTCCAAGACAACAAAGGGTATCATCTGCTTGGAATTTCAGTAAAAGCATTTCTGGACATTTTGCGCAGTGATTGTAGTCAGTGAAGGTGCGGAAAGTGACAGGAAGCCTGGACACAATTGAGCTGTTTGTGTGTTGAAGCTGTTGTGCATTCCTTCCAGTTTCCTCAGTGCTACAGGATCTTCTCTGTGAGCACTGAAGCTGACAAAATCCCTCACAGTTTAAAGCCTGATTATAGATTATAGCAAGACAACTGGTGATTTTAAGACAAGATCATCTGCACTTATCTGTGCAAAATAGTGGAGGTCATCATGGATCTGAACACAGTGTTTTTTGCCTCCAACTGATGCCTTGACTTCATGTTACCACTCTAATATAATCATGTAGACTGAAGTAGCAAAAGTCATCCAAAGATTTTACATGTTTGCATCTGTGCTTGTGTGTGTAAACAGTCCTAGTCTCGAGTGTGACAGTGCAGAGGAGGACATACTGGGACATTCCTACCCCTGCTCGTCTGTGAAGAAGCAGTACATCCTGCGATCCAGCTCAGGCGAGGAGAGGGACTCTTTCGATGCCTCACCAGACTTCAATCGCACACACTCTGACAGCACGCACACGTCAACCAAGGTACACCCTCGTTAAAGCTGTAGTGGGTAACTTTTATGAAAAAAAACTTTTTGTTACTACATCCACACAGTGTTACATGAGACAAATTATATTCCTCTGCAATTGCCAGAATTTACCATGGCTAAACAAAAACAACTCATCAGCGCTGAGAAGTCTCTACTACAGCTGTCAATCATGTCAATCACTGCTCTTAAACTGCAATGAAATTGTCAAACTAGATTTTGGGACTGCATTGCCTATTTCTCGCCTCAAATGTTTTCAGAAACATAATTTAGTGTACTGTTCGGCTGTAAAATGAGAAAAGTTTGTGACCTGGTCACGATGTGGAAAACAGTCCAGGGAAAACCAAGCCAAGTCTACCAGCCAGGTCACAAACATCCTCATTTTACAGCTAAACTGTACACTAAAATATGTTTCTAATTTGAGGTGAGAAATAGGTGATGCAGTAACAGAATCTTGATTTGTATTTGATCAGTGCCGCCTCATTTGACAGTTTGACCAGTTCATGAACATTCATTGAAACGATTGACAGCTGGGTTAGAGAATCCTCGACTCTGATCAGTTGTTTCTATTCACATTTGGTGGATTCTTGCAGATGCCAGTAGAAGCGCCAAGAGGAAGCAGATGAATAGAATTTCAGTCAGGAACACTTAAGTCAAAGAAAACTTTATTTCCATTTGCAGTATTATATTCAGTGGCATGGCTCTGTTGTGGGGCCTCTCTGCCTTTCCTCGGGCCTATGCGGAAAGCCTAAGGTGGAGAGAGCATACCTCTCTGCCCTTCCATGAGCCGACATGTAAAGCCTAAGGCAGGGGGAGCAGCAGCAAAGACCCCTCGGGAACAGAGCGGAGCAGCATCAATGAAAAACAGAAATGACACTGATAAGTCAGACACAGCATGAAAAGGAGGAGCTGGGGTGGAGGCGGGTTGCAAAGCGGCTTGCAGAGGAAGTAGTAACAGTAGGTAGGCCAGAGCAGTTTAAATAGGGCGCCCTGAATGAGATTCACCAATTGGTTGCATAGAAAGGAATCATGTGATCTATCAGCTGACTCCCCTCCATCAATGAGCTGCTCCATCTGTTGATTGGGCTTTTTGAGATCAGCTAATGTAGCTGGGATGTGAGCTGAGCTTGACATCATGTCCTGCCTGAACTAACGCTATGCTTAATTTTTTTCACAGATTGTGTTTCATGTACTTCTGTCAGGTAGTATAGTGACGGTTTCAGTGAATATGACAAAGCCTTTTTTTGTTTTGTAAGTTACCACCTACAGCTTAAAACATGTTGTATTTAATTTCCAGTAGCAGTTTTTTTCTCCATGTGAGTGGAAAACTTCTCTCCCTGGTTCTCTCACTTCTTTACTCCAAACAGTAAATTTAGACACTGTTTTAGGACTATATTGCCCTCTTGACAAGACATTTAAATGGTTTTGTTTATTCTCTTCTTTTTTGAGCTCACTCAGTTGCTCGAAAGGTGTACAACAGTTTGATTTGATACTTTAGTTTACAGATATGCGGGTCGTCTGTCTTACAGTCTTTATTTACCTATCAATTAAAATATTTTTTGCTGCAGGATTTATAGTAAAATGCACATTAAACAATAAACTCAAAACAGTTAATGCAAAGTAAAGCACCACAACAGACACAGCCTGCCCTGCAGCCAACAGTTGATAAGCCCAGACTGTCAGCAGCTCAATAATGTGAATGAAGAGTCAGACCTATTGAGTTTCCTGTTCACTGAACCCCTGAACTTTTGCTTGCTTCTCTGCCTGATCTGTTCCGTCTGATCTGCTCTCTCACCCAGAGCCCAGAGGAAGCTGAGGTTCGCCTGCGCTCCTACTCCTACTCCTCCCCAAAGGCGAAGCCGTCACGGCCGCTGCTAAACCGAGACGCCACCATCACTGACCTGGCAGAAGGTGAGCGAACTTTGACCCCTTAGCCTTGTGACCTTTCTGTTCCCAGGAGTCATCTGAATGGACACATGAGCCACATGTCTAAAAGGGGGAGGACCAGACAGGTGTCATAAATCAACTGAACCTCTATAAAGTATATGTGTGTTTAGTGTCAGCTCTGCGTTCATACAGCTCCACCACTACTGGTGTGTTTATGAGCACATGTGAGTGTGCAGCATTAAGGCCATGCTTTGTCCTGTGTAGATGGTGCATTCAGCAGCAGCGGCCGTTCTCTACTTCAAGCTTTATCTCTCTCTAAATCCCTCTCTCGTCTCAACCAAGTTAGTAAGTACAAGAACGGCCTCAAACAGCACTTTAGAGGCTGCTGGTTGGCTGGTGAATACATTTCAATGTCTTTCTACTCTTTCTGGTCAAGTGTGGGGTAATCTGGTGATTATCAGGAGCTGCACCATTAAAAGGCATTTCTAAACTTTCTATGAACCAGCGTAATTTAACACTATCTTTATACAAGATGGAAAAACTGGAGTAAAATGATTGAATTAGTCTTGTTGTAGAAACCAGATCATTTTGCTGCACATTTTCCTGTAAAATGATTTGCTCAGATATTTGATTTCACACAATTTTGCAAAACAATGATGTTTCTCATTGTGGCCCAGATTGTGCAGCTCTTTATCTGTGGTAGGATTTTGTTTTGGTGGTGGGTGCGGCACTCACATTGTGCAATGCACAAACCACTGTCTCAGAGAAAAACATATTCATTATTATTTTAAATTGGTAAAAGATCAGGAGCAGACTTTCTCCAAAGCTTGATGCTATAAAACAATGGTCATCAAAACTTCACTTATTTATACGATGACTGACAAGTAGAGGTCTGAAACTTAGAGACTGGGCATATTTTAATATCCTGAGGCTTTGGAAAAACACTCTTTACATAACTCTTATAGATGATCTGAAGGAGGAGTTGTTTCTACCCTGAGGGCTCTGTTCTGCTTCCATTTTGGTACATATTTTGTTTCCCTCTTGGTTTTGATTTTTCCATCTTTGGTGTCATCTGGTTTTTCAGGGCAAAACTCTTGTGCTGTGTTGGGTCTTCTTCTGTAGGGGTTTGTTGGCTCCAGACTGTTACATGGATTCCTCTTGGTTGCTTCTTACTCAAATCTGATTGGGGATGATGGTTTTTGACGCCCTCGGCTGATTCACTTAGAATCTGTAACAATGACTTCAGTTTTATTGACATGCATTTCTGGCTCACTCATTCGCCTGTTTTTGTTTTCCTACTTTACAGAGCAGAGAGCGTTCAGCCTGACTGAGACAACCAGAGAAAAGAGGTAAAACTGGCGTGTCATTTCATGAGCTCAGGAGCAATCCACTCAGATGTTCCTCCCTTTTTAGGCATCAGTGTTGACCAGCAGTTAGAGACTGGCCTAAATGTGCCTACGCATGTGTATATGTATCTCCAGTAATAAACCTGTGGTTAGGGTCTGAGTGCACAGGATGCAACATACTTCCTGTTGTAAGGCAGAGGCCAGAAAACGCTATGATTGCAACCACAAAATAACCCTGCGTAAACAGCAAAACTCACAACTGTCCTGGACTCCAGACCTCAGAAACACTTTGCTAAATTCTAGCTGAATATATAGTATATACACATTGTAGTATGTATTTTGAAGATACACTGTGAAATCTAACAAGTTGATCTCACTTTAAAACATTTAGGAAACTGGACTTAAGACTAATAGTTATATTTACTTGCCTTTTTAAAAGCTGTTGGTTTCCTACATTTTTTTTAAAGAAGGATTAACTTGCCAGATTTTACAGTGTAGATTTTCAGAATTAACATTTGTTTTACAATCCTAACATTTGCTTACATTGTTTTCATCTCATAAATCCCACAATCCATATTCATTTTCTAGTTTATTTCATCTCACCGCCTCATAAATGTATCATGCGCTAATACATTTTGTTTGATAACAACCATGCATTGCTAACAGAGGAAACATTTCAGAAGATTATATTAGGCAATTAGATTATCATAGTACATCACTGAACACTATTGTGTTAGAGTAGATCATATTAATACTGCAGTATTCACAACACCAGCCTTATCAGACTCACCAACCATTTATGTCGGTCATAATATCAGGATCCATTTAATATTAACAAAATGTGGATGGTGCCGCTGCCTTAAGCTTTGGCTAATACATTTTGTGGTTTCCTAAATCAGTATGTAGCACAAATATCCATGTGACCATCCACATGCAGTCGCCTTACTAAAGAAATGGTTTGTAGACTCTAATCTTAGATGCCACACATATTATTAACATTTTGAGTCTCTTGATGAGCCGAAACACAACAACCTGGTCTGAGGTGTGTTATATCCATGCAGGGTTTTGGGTTTCCGTAAGCGGGCCCAGTCAGCAGAGGAGGAGAGCAGCGCATCGCTCCAACACCTCACCCTCACAGAATTCCTCAAAGAGTATGTTTTCACCAAAACAGCCTCACAGCCATGCATGCGTGGCTTAACTCATTCTAACCCCCGCCGTAAAACCATTCCCCGACTCATCCATTAACCACATGGTTTCTTTGTAGCTGTATTTGCTCGTGTGTGAATCCTCGGAAGATGATATTAACACTTTTTATGTCAGGTCACAGTATGTTTGATGTGACGTTGCATGTTTCTCCTCTTTACGTTCTGTCGTTGTCGCCTTTCAGCTAGAGTGTGTAATGTAACTAGCTTAAGTTGCTGTAAATAGTTGACACATTATTAATTGCATCTTGCCAAGGTCATACTATAAATAGCATCCACTAGAGTCCATAGTGACTTCCAAGCATGCCAAGCATGTTGTCAAGAGTAATAGTCTGTAGACCAGGGGTCCTGGAAGACTGTCTGGACATTCTTTCATTCCAGCATGACACCAAAGTGCCTGATTATTCAACTCTTATATTAAAAGCACTGAAGTAATGATTAGTCATATAAAGAATGTGCATGTTGGTCTTGAATGCTGCAGTCTTCCACAGGCCAAAATGATGGTAGGAGTTGTGATGGCTTCTGACTGAAATGTTTACACTGAAACAGGATCGAGGATGAGGAGTGGGATAAATACATAATCCCGTCTAAAGTCGAGTCGGAGAAGTACAAAGTCAGCCGGACCTTCAGCTTCCTCAAGAGCAGGATGTCCAGCACTCGCAACAAGACCAAGGTGACAACACAGGGGAAAATAAGGCTAGACGATTTGAAGTGTTGTCTTTTACTGGTTTTAAAGGCTGTATTACAGTAGTTGGGTTTCCATTCAAATTTAGCTCAAAATTTAACCGAATTTTAAGAAAAGAGGCAAAAGAAATGAAAGTTTATGTGCTTTTTCACCCACTACTGTTATGCAAATATTGGGAAGTCTGCGGAAGAAGAGGGCACAACGCAGTGACTTAATGAACAGAATACCAATCAAACCTCAAATGAAGTAAACAATGGCTAACAGAGAGCACACTGGACGATGGAAATAGAGTTAGGAGTGTAGCCATAGGCTCTTGGATGAGTTCTGATAACAGCCCTGTCTGCGTAAACATGTTAAAAGCATAGACTGTATAAAATAAGAGATGTAGCTAGTGACGTCAACCAGCGGTTTGTGGAGTTATGCTTTAAAGCCTCAAATTCAGCATTTCAACCATCACCATCTTGAAGTTTTGCAGCCAGAAGTGACCAAATTTGGACAAGAGGGTGGAGCTGTGGAGAAACAAGAGGAGGATCTGATTCATAGACTGTTGTGATGTCTGTCACTCAAGCAGCCCCGCCCTTAATTTTTCATAACTTTAAGCCTTAATAAAATGTAAAGTTTTTATAAAAATTCCCCTCCCATACAGTTGTTGTGAATGTTGAAATTATCTATAGAGACCAAAACCGGTTATTATACCAGGCTGTAAACATTAAGCTGGGCATTTTAACATGGGGGTCTCTAACGATTGATTCGCTTCTGGAGTGGCCATTCAAAGAACTGAAGTTTTTGGCACTTGAGCGTTGGCGTCAGTTTTCAGCCCTGCAGGTTGCTGCTTGGTTAAAAGCCTCTAGAGACGACGAGTAGAGCCTACAGCGGCATATGCAATGATCATCATTTATTTACTGAATCTATCACTTTGTTGCTTTTAACTTTTATTGATACACCAACTTTTCCAGTTCCGTAATAACCGTAAAAACTTTGTTGCAAAATTTCGAGATTTGGGGGGAATTTTGGTGTATGCACCCAGGTTTATATATATCATGCAAATTGAGAATGTGCATAGAAAGAGTTGCATGGAAACGCAGCAAGTGCATTACACTGTATCGCTGCAATGTTGATATTGAGGTATTTGGTCAAATATATGAGGATATTTGATGTAATATCACCCAGGCCTAAAAAATATGATTCCTGCTGGCTAAGACTTCACCTACGTGTGTTTAAAACATGATTGTGAAACCCCGCATTGTTAAACTTTAAAAAGAAAAAAAGTCAGAGGAGGCCTCCCAGAGTAGTGCAGTAAAAGGTTTACCACCTCTCAGACAGGCCAGGTCAGAATTCCTGTGCAGGGGAGCCATTGTCTGTGTGCGGTGCCTTTATTTGGCGAGGGAGAAAATTCCCTCTCCTCTGGTCTTAGCAACGGGACACAGTGAAAATATCCTCTTACATAATGCGTAGACCCCCCCTCCACACAGCGTGAGGAGCCAAAACACATTCCATAGTACACTTTCAATCTCATGAACACGTGTGCATGCGTTCAAGAACATGTTTCCATGTATGTGCAGACACACGATGCACACCAAAAGTCCAAAAACAAACATACACTCACAGACTTCCTTGTAAAGCTTGATAAGAAAATAAACATCGCACTATCGCACGCATGCACTGAGGAATCCCCTTAATGCCCCCCCAAGGGTAAAGCTCCACAACAGCAGTCGTCCCCATGGACTTTAACAAAGTAAACAGAAAGGCTTGCTCAGAGGCCCCTTTATCTCAACTAACTCCACTTTAACAGGTGTGTTTCAGCAAGAGGATGACCGCTATATGCCTCTTTGTGCCCGCTGCTCAGCGTTATGTTATTTTTACTTTGGTGGTTTACATAATATCGTGGCATTAGCTGCAGTAAATGTCAGCTGAACCAGTGCATTTAAGATATTTATGACTTATGTTTCAGGTGAAGGGGAAAGAGGTGAAGGAGGGAAAGGAGAAGTCAGGAGCCACTAATGGACACCAGTTTGTTCCCGTGTCTCCATCTGGTCCCGCTCTCTGTGTGGCCTGTGATAAGTCCGTTTCTGGGAAGGAGCTGTTGCAGTGCTCCAGTGAGTATTATACTGTCAGTACTGTTGTTGTTTTATGTCCTGTGGTGGCTGAACTGTTTAGGGTTTGTGTAAATGTCTTCGCACGTGCTGCCTTGATGTTTTGTTTAGCAGAAGACATGGAGTCAGTTTTCTTCCTCTCACAGAGTCAACATCCATCGTGAGGAGCAGGGCCGTTTGACAGCCATCTGGACACTGAATCCAGAGATGTGGTAATTTTGTTTATTATCAGTTCACTGATGAAATTAACTGGGGTTTCATTTGTTTTTGTTTGCAGACTGTTTCCTGAACATCCATAAAAACTGTCGAGAGTCTGTTGCAGCTTGTGGAAAGGTAACCACCAACATAACACACTTCATTTAATCTCAAAACCAACAAGCAAGAAAAAAATTCAAATAATAATAAAGGAAACATCAACCCGCTCAAAACACAGCCCGGATACAAACAATGTGGTGTCATTTCAACAATGTTGAGAGTCAAACTTGAGCGTCTTTTAATTGTTGCATGATTTCATGAGTTAAGTATTCTGTCAGGGGGAAAGTCTTGGTGAATAATCTCTTCTGTGGCTGTGGAGATTTGTCAAGTCTGAGAAAATAACTGATGATGTCATCTTGGTTATTAGTGATGCGCAGGTCAGGGTTATTTAAAACCTGCACCAACCCGCCCGTTATGAGAGCCAATCTGCGCCATCCAAACCGTAAACATATGCATTAAGCAGTGACTCAAACCCGACCCGTAAAGTGGAGCTGAAAGTTTCTGGTAATAACGATTCCTGATAACAACCTACTTGCTGTTGACTAAAGGCTATTTCATGTCACTTCCAGTAAATATCACTAAATAAAATGTGTGTTTTCTGTTTAAAGAGCAGGCTACAAATGTAGGAAGACACTAAGTAATCACCCATCTTGAAAGTAGTTATGTCTTGAGTGCACATCTGATAACCTTCCTGGTTTGTTTACATGAGCGTTCAGCTGATTGGCACAGTGGTTTGTTTACATGACATTACAGAAGTGCATATTTAACAGAGCCAGTGTGCACAGAGAGACACTTGCTCGCTTGCTGTTAGGACACAATGTTAGGCCTACACATTTGCACAGGGAAATAGTTTTATCTGACAATGTGACCGCAGAGATTTTAAATATGTCGGAACTTGAACAGATTTTCCTGGTCAGAGGCTGAATAACACAAACCCTGATCGCAGCAGCACTGATGATAAAGCTGCTTGCTGTGTGAGAGAAAGACAGAGAAAGGGGAAGAGAAGGTAAAAGCAGGACTATTGCACAGTGTCTCTGTAAGTTATTGATAACTTACTCGGCAGGCTGCTTTGTCACTTTATGACCTGCCCACCCGAAACCTGCAATATTTTCTAGCAAACTAACCCGAACCACCTGCCCTGTGGGTCAACCTGTGGACTGTGGGTCGACCTGCGCGTCACTATTGATTATCTTTGCTTGAATCTGAAGACTATACAATTATAACAAAAGATGGTATAGATGGCTATAATGAGAAATGTAGGGTCTAGCATTATTGTAGCTTGACCTGCACGTAAAGGATCATCTTCAGGGTGATTCAAGACCCCCCCTTGCATCAGCCTGTTTGGGTTAATTTCACAATAATCACTTACTCGCTGTACATTATCAGACATATCACACAGCTACTTACTAAAGAAAACAATTATTCGACACAAAATGTTGTCGGTGAAGATTCTCAGTCATCCAGGTCATGGTAATCCTAAGAGCTATATCGTAGGCAACTGGACTTGACTGGACTTAACTCAACCAAGTCCAGTTGCCTACAATATAGCAGTTTAAAACATAAATTTTATTGCTTCCACTCAGTGTCTATGATCAGAACTGTGTCCAGCAATGGTTTCTTACTAATAACAGCAGCCTGCTATTCAGAAATAACAGACCATGGAATGATTAACCAATCAGAGTCAAGTAATAAACAATGCTGTGTAATAATAAGGACCTAAAGTCAGAATATCTTAGCCTCTGCAGCTTCAGTTTTTCACATTCTTTGTAAAAATTGTTGAATATCCTTCAAATGTTTGGATGTACAATACCTTATCAACAGGGAATCCTGTTACTGCCACAATAGACCAAAATGCAGTGACAAAACATGTATTGTATTTTGAATTAAAGGTGCCCAAAGGTAAGGTTACATTCAGCCATTCTTACCAATACACATTTTGTGTGTCCTTGAGGTCTAACAAATGTGTTGAGTGTATTTCTTTCCTCATAAAACATTTGCCAAGGCAATTCTTAAAATATTTAAACACTTAAAATTGTTAACATGTATGTCTACCAGCTTTCAGGCTTCTTTTTTACTGCCTTTGTCAGAGCATTTGTACATTTCTTGGCACAATGTCAGCAGAATAGCATCAAACCACCACTTATGCACTCACCCATTCGCACAAGCTTCCATGATACAACCAAAACAGGGACCCACTCGTAGAAATTTTGCTCCAAAGCCCTACTAACAATCTGTCACTCTCACGTTGTTACAATGCCAAAGGTATTCATTTTGTCAATCAAACTCTTCACTCTGTGGTCTGAATCCATTAAGTTCACATATGATCTCAAAGTCCATGTTGGGAAATTTTCGTAATCTGTAACTGTTGACCGGATGTGTCCAGCGGTCTGAGACGCGTGCTGTGTGACAGCCACATCCCCAGTTCAAATCCAGCTTTTGTTGTAGGTCACTTCCTCTGTCTTTCTCAGTGTTTCCTGTCACTCTCAGCTGTGCCATCTGAGAAAGGCAAAACGCCAAAAAAAAGAAATGCATCAGTTTCTGAATTAGAGGTTGGCTGAGAGGAAACAAGTACAACAGGAAGAACAAATTCCAGCATTTGGTGACAAAGGAACTCCTGGAATGTGTTAAAAATCACAAACTGATGATGTATAACAAGAAATATCTGAGGGGGGGGTGTCTTTAATATTTCTGTTTAGACATAAATTGACTCCAGTATTGTATGAATTTTTGTGCTGTAACCACAACAATTTCATATTTAGAGCACAAACACTATGATTTACAGCTGTTGATGTTGATATGATTATGTGTTTCCTCAGAAGCCGCAGGAGAGGAATGCACTGCTGATGAAAAGCAAGACCTTGTCCCTCCCACAGAGTGAGTTAGAAAACACTGCGTGTCCCCCCTCCCACCGTGTCCTCCCTTGGTCTTTGATTAAGTTTTTACCTGTCCTCCCTTGTTTCTCCTGTAGTGGATTAAGAAAGCTGTTGCTCCTCTTCCCCCACCCTCCCCTCTTCCATGTTGTTCTTTCCCTGGTAAAAGTTAAATTTTAATCTGTCTCGGTGGGAGACCTGGCCTGGATTGTGTTTATGTGTGTGTTTGTGCATGCATGCAGAGGCTGAGTGTTTCTCTTGCATTGGCAGGGTCATTTTATTTCATAATGTGAAGTTCTGTTTCTTTACTGAGTGTTTGATGTCTCACAAAGGTGTCAAGGCCAAAAATATCAGCTTCAATTACTACAACATATTGTCATAACTTTAGGCTGAATGCCCAGTTAAACAATGAAAGATAGCAAATGCAGACCTCCTCACAGCTTTATTATTTGGTTATTGTAGTACATCAATATTAACAAAGCATGATGACATTTGCGGTATTTATTTGCAGAATGTGAAAGCCTGCACTGTGTGACTGATTTCTCTTCCTGCTCCCTGTCCTGGTTTCTCCTCCAGACTCTGGGAAAGACAACTCTCCAGCCTCCGTTTTCTCCTCTTCTTCATCACTTCCCACAACAACCAGAGAGAAGAGAGAAACAGCTGTCCCTCTCTCCAAAAGCCTCTCCATATCTATAGACAACAGGTGGGATGGCAGTGTTAGCACCATATATATCAAAACATCCATTTTGTAGCACTAACCCACCAAGACTTATTAATTAAAGGGATTGTTCAGATTTTTTAGAGTGGGGTTCTATGAGGTACATATTTATAGTCAATGTATTACATATAGCAGATGGTGGTTGGAATTCCCCCAGTTTGGAGATGCAGATGTTTGCCGCCACAGAAGCCAAGAAGCAGCAGGGGTCAGCAGCAAAATGTACTTTAGCCACCTAAAAAAAGTCCCACTGACAATTTAATTTTAATGTAAATTAATAACAGTTGGAGTGTTTTGTTTTGTTTTTTTGGCTCAGGCTACATTTATTGATGTTGCTTAGCATCTGTGACGGACAACTCTCCTACATCTGTGGATGATGGAGGGCCTGCGAGGTCTCCATCTACGGACGGGGCAAGCGGCCCGTCTGCGTGGCATTATCAGGAAAAAAAATTTAAATTTATACAGAACTTTTATTTTATTTTACCCAATACTCTCTGAAAAGTACAAACTGTATCAGTATCGTATCAGTTTATGTTACGTTGTGTTATTATGCAGTTTTTATTTTTATTCTTCCTTCAGAAGTTTTATTTTATTTTATTTTGAGTATATTTTGAGTGCCTCATTGATCATATTTTACCACTTTATCTTGCCGCAGACAGCCCTTTCCGTCGGGGAAGTTCCCTGTCTATGTTGTCATCAAAGCCACCAAATTCCATTGACAAAAATAGTAATTTTACCTCACTAAACACGGGAGCTGCTGGTGTGCAACTGTCTTGTTCAGTCAGTTAGTTTGTGTTATTGTGTGACTTTTGTGAATCCGAACTAACCCTTGTGAATGGCAAAGTCACACAATAACACAATCAAACATATTGATCAAGGCAGCGGTAGACCAGCAGCTCCTGTGTCCAGCGATGTTAATTTGCTGGTTTTTCAATGGAGTCTGGCCTTGTAGAGAGCTGGCTTCAGTTTCCCATTGTAATACGCTGTCTGTCACCAAGGTGAAAACTGTAGGTAGCTAAAATGTTGCCCCAGTCCACAGCAGTACATTGCTCAGCTTTTGTGTCAGCACTCCTGCCTGCCTCTCCAATCTGTGGTCGTGTCAGCTGACTTGACTATGTGTAAATACTGACAATGAAGAAGTACCTCATACAACCCCACTTCAAAAGATCTGAACTATCCCTTTAATCTGGATTTCAGTGAATTTTTGTATTCATAAATTCTAAAGAAAAAAAATCAGGATTTTGAATATTGGCACAACATATCATTTCAGTCTAAAAATACTGGAATCAGTTTTAAAATACAGGAGTAAATAAAACCTTCACTTGCAAACATGCCCCCTCCATGCAAACACTTTCTTTGTCTTAAAAAAGTTCTAAATAACTTATTTGTCTTCTGTGCAGGCGTCTGAGTGATGCAGCAGGGGTGGACAGTGAGTGCAGCGTGACAGCTTGCGCTAACAGCTCATTGTCTGATGAGGGAACACCGGTCACAGCGACTCCCCCATCAGCTGAGCCGCCAATCACCACACAGGGTGAGGAAGACAAGCTTATATTGTTATTTGTCACACCCACGCACACATAACACTGAGAATTATTGGAGAGTGGACTGTGATTTAGAGGAAAGATATTGTTTATTATTTCTGTCGGCACAGATGCTGTTGATGCTGCTCTGATGAGCGACCTGTCGGCTGACCAGCTGGGGCTTGAGGTGGAGTCATGGAGTCTGGCAGTCAGTCCAGAGTTTTGCAGGCAACACGACAGGAACACCATTAAACGACAGGATGTTATTTACGGTGAGACAATATTTTATATGAGCATTATGCAGTATGCATACTGCATCTGTCGTAGATCTTTTTGCTGAGTCAAATCTCTGTGGGTGGAGCCCAAGAATCACAGCAGGGGTGACTTTGGGCTTGATTTGGACTTCATATAAATAACTTAAAAAGCTTTGCTCACTGGCAGACACAATGGTGTGAACACTGTGCACACTGCCAAGTTGGAAGTACTCACAACTTCAGATTTATTACACAAACGTCCTTTTTTTGGAGGAATGTGTTGAAATGAGTTACTGGGGCAGCTTTGTAGCCACTTCTACTCCTTGCTGCTCTACTTGGATTCAGCCAAACATTAGTTTGCCAGAGTAATCTCATGCTCCACAGAGGTTTACTTCAATCAACAAGATCATTTTACTGAGAAATCTTTGCCCAACTCAGCATCCCATCTGCACTTGTAAGCATCCACATTTATTTCAGTGCCCATAATTCACTGTTACTGCCCCCATGCAGAGCTGATGCAGACAGAGCTGCACCATATCCAAACCCTGACGGTCATGTCGGAGGTGTTTAGGAGAGGCATGCTGGAGGAGCTGCAGCTGGACTGGGACTGCGTGGCCCGGATCTTCCCCTGCCTAGACCCCCTGCTGCTCTTTCACAGAAACCTCTTTGGAGCACTGCAGGAACGCCGACAGGCTTCAGCCCAACCTGAGAACCCCAGAAATTACCTCATCCATCAGATTGGAGATATTCTGCTTCAGCAGGTTGGTGAAGATGGATTCATGCACATAAACACACAAGGTTACATGTCATGTCTACAGTCGACCTCTTATGGCCTCTTTCTTAGTTCTCAGATGAACATGCTGAGAAGATGAAGGAGGTGTACGGAGAGTTCTGCAGCCATCACACCGAGGCCGTCAACGTCTTCAAAGAGCTGCAGCAGCAAAACAAAAAACTGCAAAACTTCGTCAAAGTAAGCTCCTGCTTCCTGACCTCTTTTTCATTTTAAATAATGGGTTACAGTAAAATGTCTTGATTGAGCAGGTACTCATTTTGGTTTTAACCTCTTTGCTCACAGCAACAGAGCAATAACACTCTGGTCAGACGGAGAGGGGTCCCAGAGTTTATCCTGCTGGTGACTCAGCGCATTACCAAGTACCCAGTGCTGCTGGAGAGGATATTACATTACACTCAGGGTACGTCAGCTCTACTTTGTTCTAAATCTGTAAACATATGCAACTCGTTAGTCTCTTTGATAATGTGTGGAAACATCAACACAAAGGGAAAGTGAGGGGACATTTTTATGTTCTCACATAGCAACATTTTTTAGAGTTTCGTAACTTGATCCAAATATTTGCTGCAACGTTGCATGTTTCAGGGCAGACTATTACATGAGAAGTACCACTATGAAGCTAGATACTACAAAGATACTAGAATTAACGACAAATAAAGAGGTTATTTCCTGTGATCATCATCAAAGTGTCGTAACTAAAATGTTTTGCAATGTGAAGGTATGCATTCTTCTTTTTTAAGTGTTAGATGATGTTGCTATTTTAATTAGCCTGTTTGAGAATGATGTTGCCCGTGCTTTGTGTGGAATTTAAAAAGGGCCTGAATGTCTTTGAAACTTTTTTTTTTTTTACTTTGATTGCTGTCTCCTTGGAAAACAGTCTTTTGCAATGACTAAGATATTATTTTAAAGTCCAGATGAAACACATTTTGAGAGCGTCAAGTTTGAGTATTGTGACATATTTCCAGGTAAAACAGGATAGGCAGGTGGGATAAAATATTGAAAAGTGGGTGTGTCACAACAGGTGAGGCCCTGATGGTGCACACCGACAGGATAGTAGTATCCATCGTGGATCGGTTTTTTTTTTAAATACTCTTTTATTTAGTTATTTCAGGGTCCAGTTAGGCAGTTTCATCAGGCTTCTAGCCCTGTCTTTCCAGGCCTTCTGTAGGACACAGCAGAAAGTAACATGAAAGTGTGTTACAGTGTGTAATACAGAAGCCAAAATGCACCGATAAAGCAAATGTAAATACAGGTATGAACATAGAAAAACTAATACAAAACTGAACTCCATATATGAACCAAAATGCTGGGGTGTGTCTTCATGATACTCTAATCACTTTACAAACAAGAATAAAAAAATCAATTAAAAATAAAATAATACAAAAGGACATAAATTCACCTTAAACAAGGAATGAACATGTTTAATGTACACCATTTAATTTTCCCATCTTTTCAAAAACTTGTCCTGCTGCAGTCTAATAAAGAAAGTAATCCCTTCCATCCTAAAGATGCCACATATAATGTTAATCCACTCATCAGCTGTCGGTATTGCTGGCATTAACCACTTCCTGGTAATGGCTTTCCTGTTCGCAGCACTTAGAATCCGAAATAGATATCTCTCATGAGAGGTAACATTCTCAAATGGCATGGTGCCCAAATATAGGGTCTCTAGTTTAAATGGAATGTCACATGAAGACCATTGTTTGCTTCATGCAGTTTTGTCGGAGCCCACTATAAAATGCCTTACACATAATCTGGCGCTGTCACGGGTTACACCCTGCTCAAAGTGAATACATTCTAGCCCATGGCTTGTGACCACAGTATTTGTGGAAATTAAGACACACAGACACACATGCTGTTTCTAGCTAGCTAAATTAATCTCAGCTTTTCGTGGCTAAAAGTTTCAGATTGATTGATGGGTGGATGTCATGGTATTATTGGTTGAAAATGGTTGGCACCAGTTTATGTCAGCACACACCATATTTTGTTTTACAGGAAGAAAACAAGATTTGATAATGATGTATTTGGCATATATTGTTAAATAGGTACACAGTATGACTTGCAATGTGATCTTAAAGAGTTTAAAAGGTATTTTCCATTTCATCTCAACTTCAGTGTGACCCCTCTGATATCTCCTTCCCCCCCACAGAGGGAAGTCAGGAACACTCTGACCTGTCGAGTGCCCTGACTCAGATCCGTGACATCATCGCTGCAGTTGACCTGACTGTGAATAAGTATGAGAGGTGTCAGGAGCTGCAGGAAGTCCTGGCCCGGCTGGAGAACAAGAGCTTCGCCAAGCTGAAGAATGGAAAGGAGTTTCGCAAACAGGACCTGCACAGCAAGCACAGGGAACTGCAGTATAAAGGGCTGGTCTACTGGAAGACCGCCACGGGACGTCTGAAAGGTGTGTATGAGATCATCTGTGCCACACAATCTTTTTGAGTTTAACAGACAATCAATCTACATGGATTTCTGCTGTTCTGTTTTCAGATACTTTGGCTCTCCTGCTCACAGACGTTCTGGTTTTCCTACAAGAGAAAGATCAACGCTTTGTATTTGCTGCTGTGGTGAGCCTTGACCTGAAGAATACTGTGAAATCAAAGGAACCTAGTTCAGCTGTTTATCCATTTCTCTCCATCCTTTAACCCATCTTTATGGGTTTTATCTTCTTTCAGGACCAGAAGCCTCCTGTAATCCCTCTGCAGAAGCTCATTGTCAGAGAAGTAGCCAATGAGGAGAGGGGGATGTTCCTCATCTCCGCCTCCTCAGTGGGACCAGAGATGTATGAAGTTCACACCACCACCAGAGATGAGAGGAATGCGTGGATGAGACACATACGACAAGCTGTGGAGAGGTATGTGTGCGCAAATGTGTGTCAACTCAAATCTACAGTGTTTGTTTGTGCAGGTGTGCAAATGTCAGGGCTGCTACTTAGATTCTGCATGCATGCGTGTGTGCCTGGTTAACGTGTGTGAGTGGTTTTGTAACTCATTACCTAACCTACTGGTCTGCCTGGCAGTTGTCCTGAGGAAGAGGAGGAGGAGGAGCGAAGTGCTGAGACAGAGGAGGCCAGGCGAGTGGCGGAAGTGAGAGTTCAGAAGATCACGAAGTTCCAAGGTGAGAACACATTTGTCTCCATATTCATGAACATTATGAACACACAGTATCTGTATAAGTGAAAGAAACATATAGTGTATATAGATTTTATATTATTTGATCTAATTTATATTTTTGTAAGATTTCAATTTAATTTTTTTTTGCTTATTTCTCTTGTTTCTGCCTCTTGAGCTGCTCTAACATTTAAATTTCCCCAGAGTGATTAATAAGGTTTTATCTTACCTTATATTCATATTTTATCTGTAGCCTGTCCTTCTTTGTGAAACATCACATCATTCTGTGATAGAACCATAAACAACACGTCATGTTTGTTGTGTTTAGAAACACTGTTGGGTCAGGACCAGAGAATCTGCAACAGCCTGGAGGAGAAGTTACAGCTTTATGCTGAGCTCACAGAGTTAACCCTACACTCACCAGAACCTGTACCACATCGCCATCTGCTGGTGCAACCAGACACCGACAATGACCCGCCACGACAGGCCTCCTCACTGCTTGCAGCTGCACTGAGAGAGGGTAAGAAAGCTCCTGTGTGGGCTCCTTGATGCTGCAGTCATGCTGCATTTATCAGTGAACATATTTCACAAGCCTAATGATGGCTAATGATTTTGAAGAGTGACTAACTTACAGTAAAAATGAACATGAATGCACCGTTCTGGCAAACTTTCAGTTAATAATCACCTTCAGTGGCATATCCACACCGCTTCTAAAATACAAGGGCAAATGTTCTTTGGTGGACAGCTTAAATAATATCTATATGTGGGAAACACTGTATCAAACACTTAAAAGTATACTATGCAGGAGTTGTCAGCTTCTACTTGTAAACAGTGTTGTTAATGAAAGTGAAAGCCAACACTAGATTTAGTCTCATTTTGAAAGGATTTTTGTCCTCTTGGCATTTCACCTCGCCATATTTGCGTTTCTTAGGCATCATGTCCACGATTGTCATAGCTTGCTCTTGGATATGTGCTGCTTACACTCTGGCACCTGGACACTACCTTTTTATTCTCCAGTTCACATGTTGAAGACACTGAATTTGCTCCTGACGGCTGTTCCATTGGTGTGTGAGACCATGTGAATGGTTACTGAGTAGCAGGTGGCATCATGTATGGTAGCCTCGGCCACCAGTGTGTGACTGTGTGTGTGTATGGGTGAATGTGACATGAAGTGTAAAAGCACTTTGAGTGGTCAGAAGACTAGAAAAGCACTATACAAGTGCAGTCCATTTACCATTCATTTACCATAAATACATTGCCACACACTTCTAGTTGGTCATTAGTGATGATTGGGAGAGATTACTACTGTATGAGTCTACACATTGGCTTTTAGGAAAATCCTGCATAGTATACATTTAACAACATATAGCATTTTATACACTGGGCTGACCCCTTGCTGAAATGGAGGCTCTAAGCAAGATTCCTAAGAAGGAATGAGTGTTTTTACACTTGAATACATACATTTTATTCATCTTAAACAAACTATATCAATGACTTGAAGTAGTACCACTACTAGTACACCAACATTGGCATTTTTACTTGCTTAATTTGGCTGATTCAACCTCTTTTCAGGACTATGTTCTCATGTAAAGACCATACAACATTTCCACCCAGTGTCTTGTTAGTTTTGTTGTACTTGTAGACCCTCTGACATGTCATGGCAGAAAAGGCTATAATTAGAAACACTAATAATGTCTACATCTCTTTTAGTTTTGCCATTTACAGGTCCCTGTTCAAGTGAAGAACACTTATTATGTAGCTTCCCAAGACACTTAAATTAAATGTTGCAGTCATGACTATTGGTCAATTTCATCAGGGTTTTTCTAATCTGACCAAGTTAACTTGCACTGTTATCATTCTTATCTGTATGCTGAGTTTGGTGATATCATATAATTCCTCTCATAACTCAGTGCAACCTGAACTCTAATCAGCAAGAAGAGATAACTCATGTTGGGGCGTGCAGGACTTTTAATCTACTAAGATGCAGCTTTGCAAATACATCAGTATAGCAATCGAGCAAACAGACAACAAACTTAAAAAAAAGGAATTGTGTAGTAGACCTACAAACTGTGATGTACAGCAGGTTTATTTGTTGTCGTTATTGGCATTTTAAAACCAGACTTGTTCACAGAATAATCCTGAGTTTTGCTTCTCCTGCAGCAGAGAACCTGATCACCATCCTGCAGGCTCGTGATGGTCCCACTGTAAAAAGTCAGAGTTCTCCGGTCCGAGGACCAGAGTGCTGCAGCTACAACAGCCACGGCAGCAGCATTCAGGAGTCTCCCTCTGAGCGTGAGTCATGGATTTATACTGTAATGTCTCCAGTTGACATGACTACCTGACCTTTCCTGATGTGGGTGAACCATGTTGCCTAATATTTGCAGGCAGTGACATTTACTTCTTCTTTTCTTGCTACAGCGGATTATCTTAGCACGCTCAGTATGAGCTCCACCTCTCTTGGGTCAGACAGTGAACTGACGGGAATGGACAGCGTGCTGTGGAGCTCTGCTGTCGAGCTCAGAAAAGGAGAAACCAAAGGGACACTGTTAAAGGTTCATCCACTGTAGTTCCCCATAAGCAATGTTTGTTAGTAAAATAAATACGCATAATTGTTCACATGTATTAACACAGTTTTCCGTAGGTGGCAGAGAGCGTTCAGAGCCTGACTCAGCTTCTCTACAGTCTGCAGGTGAGAAAAGACACAAGATTCACTATCTGCAGTGAATATTTGGCTTTGTGACAGGGTGAAAGGATAAGTAACAGGAGAGTGATTAAGTGTCTCCACCCTGTGTTGGCAGGCAGCTGTGACCCTCCAGGACAGCTGCTATGAAGTCCAGAAACTCCTTCTCCAGGAAGGAGAACGACCTCAGCTCCGCCCTCTCACTTCCCTCCCTAACAGTCTGGTATGAGTCACATGATATACATTGAAGGAAAGTCTCAGGAACTGACTCACTATAACCTTAAAATGTTCTTGTTCTGTAAAATGAATGACCACAGACATCTGGTCAAGGATGAGGCAATAAGTTGTTTCTAGGCTATTTATCATCATTGCACCGGTCAATACACTCCAATTTTCCACTTGCTGGTTTGTGTATGGTTTTATACAAAGGAACAGATACGTAAACTATAAACCAAACATATTCAGCCTTAAGTAAATAAACCCTGATAATGATAAAAAATCTCCACAATGCCTATCCACACATTCATTTATTCATTCGTTTTCTGTAACCGCTCATCCTGTTGGGAGGTTGCGGGGGGGCTGGAGCCTATCCCAGCTGCCATTGAGTGAGGCGGGGTACACCCTGGACAGGTCACCAGACTATCACAGGGCTGACACATAGAGACAGACAAACATTTACGCTCACATTGTCAACAATTAACCTAGCCTGCATGTCTTTGGATGGTGGGAGGAAGCCAAAGTACCCACAGAAAACCCACGCTGACATGGGGAGAACATGCAAACTCCGCACAGAAGGGCTGCCCCACACCCTTTTGGTTTGAGGCAACAGTGCTAACCATTGCGCCACTGTGCCGCCATATCTGCACAATGCATATTAAACATAATCAGTTGTCAGTTATTTTGCAACTGAACATTTTCACTTTAACATTTATGACTTGACTAAAAATGGGAAATATGAAATACCAATTATTGTTAGCCAAACGGATAATTAAACATAAAAAATTAAACATACGATTACTGACAGAATAAGTCTGGCACTTAACAAATAGCTGCATGCACAAACAAACTTCTTCAAACTTCAAATGTCTCTTCAACTGTGGAAACAGAGCAACTAAATGTCCTCTCCCCTGTTAACTGAACACCTGCTCCTTAACTGTCTAACAGAGCAACCTTAATCCTGGAAATGCTCCAACTTGATTGGTAGTCACTGATAGGCCCTTATTAGACTGAAACAAGACACAGAGTGTACATGTCAACAAATATATTGAGGCCTTTTTCACATTCATGTTTAAATAAATATTCCGTCCCACACCACAGTCTCAGTGTTTTATAACTTAGACTAGAATTCAGTTGCCTTCTTTTCAAATAAAGACAGAAAACATTAAACCAGCGTCTGTTGTTATGCAGGAGCAGGAGAAGCAGAGGAGTATTGATAAGAAGAAAGAGGAAGTAGAAAAGAAGGGTTTAGAGAGGAAGAAAGAAGAAGTGGACGAGGTGCAGAAACTCCATGTGAAGCTGAAACAGGAGCAGCAACGCTGGGATAAAGAGTGTCTGGCACGAGAGAAACACCAGGTAAGCCTCGTGCTGATGTTCTGGGTTGCTTATACACTCATTTGTCTCACTTCCTTTGGCTTTTCTGTCTGTCTCTGCTGTCTATTACACCGAGGCCTTGCCCATATCTTTGATCTGTTCCAGTTTCTCAATCAATCAGATACCACCAGTTAATAGACTGCACCTAAAACTATATAATGACATTAATAAAACAGCCAGGTAGATTAGAATTAGATTTCACTAAATTCAGGAGTGAAGGCTTTAAGGTGAGTTTTTCTTCTTCTGCCACAGAGAACCTGATCAACATTATTCATACTGCTTGACCTTTATCAATGTCGGTGCATCACATCGCCTAATACATGCAGGACGTGACAGTTACCTGTTCTTTTCTTATTGTGACCTGCTACTATTTTTAGATAGTAGTAGTTCATCAGTACGTGATGTACCATGCTGTTCAGATGTTGTGAAATGTTGTAATTTCCTTTTCCTTTACACACAGCAGGGAGTGTCTGCCTGTACATGAGGCTTTCTGGCTAACTAGTTTTTAAACATTTGCAGCATACGGTAAATACTCATGTAACTCCTTACATAGTGGCAAGATGTCAGGATTATTGTTGCCGAGTAATTTGGAGCCTCATCCAATGTCTGTATCAAATGGTGCATTTAGAAGAAGCTCATTGCTTTTGTCACATAGTAAGGTCGTAGAGGCACAGTGTTTACTATATCACAATGTCAGCACATCCACTGAATCTCCTCCATCAACACAGCTTGGCCACATTCTTCTAACTTCGACCATGAATACATGTTGTGAAGTTACATTATGCACCGTACATAAAGCAATAATTTGGGAAAACAAGGTATTTTGGTACAAAGTAAATCTGATTTTGGGCGCCCACTAGCTTACCTGGTAGAGCAGGCGCCCCGTATACAAAGGCGGTGTTCTAGCCACAGCGGCCGCAGGCTCGATTCTAACCCACAGCCCTTTGCTGCATGTCATTCCCTCTCTCTCTCCGCCTTTCATGCTAATACTATCAAGTCGATTAAAGGCAAAAAGCCCCAAAAATGTCTTGGAAAAAAAAGTAAATCTGATTTAGTGGAAGATGCCAACCCCCAGGACATTCCCAATACATGTGTACAAATGCACTAGTTTGCACCAAGCAGCAACCTGGGGGGCTGAAAAATAAAAATAAAGCCAAGAAATGCCAGAAACTGCAGTTCCTCTAATGGCCACTTGAAGCTGGCTCCAAAAGCGTGACCCCCATGTTAAAATGCCCAACTTAAAGGAAGAAACAAACATGTTTACAGCCTGGTACAAAAGATGGTTTTGCTCTCTATAGATTATTTGCTCATGCATGTCAACTGTACAGGGGGTGAATTTTTATAAAATTCACCCATTTAAATTTTATTAAGGATTAAAGACATCTCCAGCTCCACCCTCTTGTCCAAATATGATTACCTTGGGTCCCCTCTGGCTCGATAATTTAAGATGGAGACCGCAAAAATGCGAAAGTCAAGGCTTCGAAGCAGAAGTCGACAACCTAAAGGTTGACGTCACTGTGGCCACGTCCATTATTTTTATACAGTCTATGATTTGCACTTTTCTTTTTGACTATCAGTGGGCAACACAATAATGCGATGTTTTGGATTTCTAGAGCAGTTTGTGTTATCAAACTCAGTTTTTGTCACTACTGTCATTACTTTTGCTTGTGTTTAAATAAGCCCAGGAATAAGAAAAATACACGATCAAATTGACCCAGAAAAAAGGAACAATTTGCAATAAGATGTTAAAATAGTATTAGTTGGGTTACACATTAACCGTGCACATCTAATGCCCAGTTTGCTAGTAAAGCTGCAGTGATGGTACTGAGAGCTAGTATAACCACAGAAAAAGAGTTAGCCTAGTGCCTGAACTTTCTGATGTGAATGTGCCCCGTGTATTTCCAGTGTGAGCAGGAGAACGTGCTGGAACAGCGAGAGCAGCAGTGCCTCCAGGAGGCCGAACGTCTGCGCTGTGAGAGGGAGGAGCTGGAGGCTCAGCTGCTGGAGTATCAGCAAAATCTGGATCGACTGAGGGAAGGTCAGAGGAGTGTGGAGAGGGAGAAGGAGAAGATCGAAGCCCAGCAGAGGCTACTGCAGAGCTGGAGACACAACCGCCAGAGCAGCCTGCCTGTTACGATACCACTGGATGGATACAAGGTAAGAAAGAGAGGGGGGAGGAGAGACAGGGAGGTCTGTGTGTTTCCCAGGATCTTAGGAATCAAAAAGCGAAAATAAAAAAACAAACACTGCTAAACAAACCACATCACCTTGGCTTTTTGTGGTGTTGTTTCAATGTCCCAGGTGTCCAGCCACAGCCGCTCAGGCAGCCTGGATGGTAACTGCTCAGTGTACCAGAACGAGGCGGCTTTACTTGCCTCTCTCCAACAGAACCATCTTCACCAGCCCGTTACCAACAACCAGCACCAGCGTCTGCTGTCTGCGCCGAAGAAGAACCACGACGGTCCCCTGAGCAGCTCCAGGCTACACGGCTAACCTCGGCCTCAGTGCCAGCCTCTACAACAGCCTCAACACCCTGCTGAGCCAGGCACACGGCAAACAGCCTCCGGATGGTCTGACATACCCAAATTTCAGCAACAACCACGGTTGCCCCCGGCCTCTGAATGACTCTATCCACCCCTTCAGCAGCAGGGTCACTACACAGCCACAAAGAACAAACAACAGTAAGTCTGCTCATATTGTTTAATGATTGTATTTTTTTGCATAGTCGTATATAAAAGTAACTGACTGTAGTTTAAAGCACTTCTGTTATTCTCTTTCTAGCAGACTTCAGCCCGCCATTGGACAGGCGACCCCTGGGTCCCTGGAAGTCAGAAGTCACAGGTCACGGACTGTATGAGGACAGCTACTCCTCCTCTCCCTCTCTTACTCCCCTCCTCCCCCCGCAGGCCTACCTCTCTCTTGAAGGACAGAATGGGAGAGGAGGGAGGAGAGGAGAACATTGTTTACCTCTGATAATCATTAGAGAAAAACAAGCAATGCAAGCTGCCCGACACATGACTGGACTGACATTAATATATCTGTTGCTTATATGTGTATGTGTATATGTGTGTTTTCATTTTGAAAAACCTGAATAATCCAGTGAGGGAACAGCTGCAGGGAGGAAGCATACACAGATATATGTGCCTTCATCAGTGTATGCGGCAGCCATTAATCATCCTCTTCCTGCGTCGTAAAACCATTGTGCCTTTTTGCGAACAAGTTCTTTGTAAATCAGCTTTGATACTTGTACCCCATGTTTTTACTTCTACTATGATTCTTTTTAGTGTCTGTTGCACTTGTTTGATGGCAGAGGTACATTTGTACCTCAAAACACTGGGACCTAAAGTACCAGGATATCAGGACAGAAGTGTTGATGTTATTTTGCCGTGAGCACTTAAAAGAAAATGGAAATATTTGAGAAGCCAGTTGAGCCCCTCCCCAGTCTATGTATAGAGTGCTTTTATTTCTCCATGTGATCTTTAATAGTATTTATAAGGGATTGTGAGCATCTAAAAGACATAAAAATATACTGACATAATTGTATAAATATTAAATATATGTATAGTTTTATGGAAAGGCTACCTATGCACACTATGTTGGAAGAGGAACTTGTATTCCTATTGTTATTTTTTTCTCACTTAAGTGCCAAAAATCTTGCTATCTGATACTGTAAGTGATTTCTGTAAAGAATGGCTGTATGTTTTCTGTTCATCTCCTTTTCTGGTAATTTATTGTGTGTAAATTGCTTCATGCACTGTCAACATTAATATTTTTTTTGTTTATGTCTTGTAATCTCTGTAATCAGAATTGTGTTGTGCCATATTAATATTGTGCTGTCTATAAAACTATTGTGGCAAACATCTGTGCTTTAAGTGTGTTTTGCCTAGCGTTAAACAAAACAAAGAAACATCAGTTTAACATTCACACACCTCTCATGGGTTCCGATGTTACATTGTTACGCAATACTATTACAGTAATCGCAGGCAGGCTGCCTAAGCTATTGACTCGTGGGACTTTCAGTTAGGGTGTGCAGTGAATGGTCAGCATTTCACGCTACTTTTGCTTTTCTCATTTCTATATGAAGAGGATGATGACTTTCAGATTATCCGTGGTTAACCTGCTTGGGTTATATCTAATATTTTCTGAGGGTCACAGTGCATGCTGCTTGGAAACTGGTGAGTTTTATTTAAATTCTCTCATCTTCCTTCTAAAAATATGTCCTGTAACTCTGCATATATTGTGTGTCAGTTTGGCAGCCGCCAAGCCCGAGCATTACTCTACATCTGCAGCCTATCAGTAAGAAGCAAAGCCTCGTGGTGAGCTGGCTGGTAAACCACAGCGGCTTAGTGGGCGACTTTTATGAGATCCAGATCGGACGCACTGAAAACCACACTGTTATTTACAATGTGAGTACTTGAGGATTTTTTGTCTGGGTCTCGTGCTCTTTAAAAGCTCTATGCAGCTGCATCCCAGTAATTTTATGGTATTATGCTAGTTTTAACAGCATTTACTGTGGTGATATTTTGCTACTGTTAATGACATTTTGCTCCCTGTTTTTGTTATTCTAGAGAAATCTGAGTTTATCTCCTGTGGATTCAGATAAACACTCATTCACATGGACCTCTGATGTGCCTCTGGAGTGTGTCGATCACTCAGTCAGGATTCGACTTTTTTATAATCAGTCTGTCTCAAGTCCCTGGAGCAGCTGGAAAACTCACCAAGGTGAGATGATGCTGCTCTCTTCCTGTCAGTGCACGAGTAAAACGAAACCAAATACACTGAAAACAGGTCAGTGGCTGTGTGCTCTTGGTTTCACTGATAAGACCATGCCATTAAATAAGTGATAGTTTCTGTTCTCTCTGTAAGAGTGGGGGCCCCATCCTTCTGCTCTTCCTTTTCACCTATCTTTTTATCAGTGTTTCTCAACTGCTGCAGCCACTGCAAATGCATGTTGCAATGCACATCTTACTCAGAGCCTGGCCATATAAACCTGGATGGGGTTTTTTGCTCTTTCTGTAATCATACATTCATACATGAGGGTTTTCACTTTTCTAGAACTGTCTAGAATCTTGAACTGAGAGTTAAGTGTCCCAGAACATACTAGATAGATATTATACATTAGAATCATTTGTAAATAGTAAACTTGTTTTACCGTAAACAAACAATTACATGAAAATGTTTACTAATTATTAGTAATGCTATAAATTCTGGTATTTTAAAAGGTAACTGTTGCACACATTATAACATTTTATATACTATATTAATGGTTAATAATTGGTTTATAAAGCATCTAGAAATTTGCGTGTCTGTTACAAAGTTGCAACTGATGAGCATAATACCTAGTTAAATGGCTAATTAATGTTGTGTAGTAAAATAACTATTAACAAAAAGTTTAATTAACTGTAATTTTTGCCATCTTTTAATAATGGTGATTGTAGTATAGGTGTTGCCGATATGTGCAGCACCCCTGTACGTCGACACTGCAGGCAGACACTCATGAGACTGTGCTATAACTCTCTTCTGTGACCTGCAGGAGCCCAAGTAGAGGCAAGCAAGATCTTCCCCCTCGAGCGGGTGATGAGAGAGCACGCCACTGCCATAATCTGCTGTGTCCCCCCAAGAGGAGTCAAAATTAACAGCATGACCTTCAATAACAGCAAATACCCTCTTTTCAACATCGGAGCCAGAGCCAAGGCTATCATCGTACATAACCTTGACCATTCCAACGACGCGCATTAAACGTCTCACATTCACTTGCCATGATACAACAGGAAAGCGCAGTTATGCCTGGAACTACATCAGTTGTAAGTTTGACTAATTTTTATTTACAGTCTTGACATTTTTATAATATTATTTTTTAACATATATGTATGTGTGTGTGTGCACATTGTAGTTCCTCCCCAGAAGCCCAGAAACATCAGCTGTTTGACCTCAGACATGACAACCGTCATTTGCACCTGGGATCCAGGCAGAAAACAATATCCATATGATCGCAACAAGCAGAACCACACTCTCCACATAGAGTAAGGGCACACATGTGTACACACTGAAATGTTAGGGTGCAATTTTAGCAACACATTTCTTTGTTATTCTGCTGTAAAGTTAAATCGTAAACAAATTACAATAAGGCTATATCTTCTGCCGTATTCAGGTGAAACAGTATACAGGGCAGAGCGTCTCAGGCTCATGGTTGGACACATTGTGCAGAAAGGCTCAAAGGAGATGTCTTTGAGACAGCATATTGATATTTTTAATAACAACAAGGTTTCAAGCTGCCTTCATGCTCTTCAAACTCGTCTACAAAAGTATACCACACTGTAACTAGACTGGATTACAGGGCAAAAACGCTGTTTGTTCTAAAATAAATCCCAGAAGAACAGTTGCGTTGGATGTCTGAGAAGTCTTTTCCCATTCCCTTCTCTGAAAACAAGGAACTCAGACCAGGCTCCCATCAAATGCGAGCGGTCTCCTTGTACTTTCTTGGCCGTCCCACAGTTGGAAGAATACAACATCAGTGTGGTGGTGAAGGATGAGCTGGGAGAGGCGATGGAAAGCTACAGCTTTAACCTGTCTGAAAGAGGTCAGAGGTCACGCAGACATTTGATCAGAATATGGAATACACAGTGTGTGATGTTGCTGTGCACTTTCAATTGTGATTTTGAAGGCTGAAATACTTAAGAAACATGAAATTACTGTGGTAGTCATTGTGTTGTGTAGTGTTCACTGCACAGACACTTGAAGATGAATTTGCAAACATGCTTGTGTGTGTGTTGCCGTTAGTGTTTCCTGTTGTGGAGGTGGACAGAGTGAGCCCTGGGGTGACAGACACCGCTGTGTCCTGGGTCGTACATGGGAACTTGACCCGATTGAACCTCCTCTGTCAGGTCACTGCAGACCCAGACAGCACCACACAAGTGAGTTTAATCCATCTAACTAAAATATTCATCCTGCAGAGCTGAATATTTTAGTGTATTTTTTTACCTTCTGTCTGTTTTACTTTTAACAGCTGAGTTGCAATAGTGTTAGCGGTCTCTGCAAAGTCAAACTGGAACATCTGCTTCCCAACACCCACTACTCTACTAGGGTACGCTGCTCTCTCAATGGCAGGCTCTGGGGAAAATGGACACAGCCCATATTCTTCACAACCTGTGAGTACAAAAAGTGTGTATTACCAGGATATACAGGATGCCGCCATGTCTATTCCAGGTCCAAGGTCAATGAAGTTTGAGACCATGCTCTGTTCAAGATAGGACCAAAAATGTCGTCCTATTTTAGGCAATACGTAACCCTTCAACATTCGTGAACTCAGGAAGTCATGGTTGAATGGTATCCAACTTTGCCTGAGACAAATAATCCTTATGTGATCTCTTCAGATCCGTTGGTGACCTTGGACGTATGGAGGAGAATAAAGCAGCTGCCCGACCCAAACAGTCGTCAAGTAACTCTGTTGTGGATTCCAGTGAGACTCTTTACTTGTCTTATTTATTTTGGCGCAAATACTGGTGTAATCAGTACACAAACTCTTTGTCTGGTTTAACCAGCAGAAATTATTCTATGTCACCAAAGCATTAACCTTTCCAACTTGTTCCCAGCATGCTCCTGGCTCAGCAGTCAAAGAGAACATCAAAGGCTACGTGGTTCAGTGGTCACAGGAGGGCAAAAACGGGACTGAGAGGAAGGACAGTGGACAGACCGAGGCAAAGGTGTCCATCGATGGGGGACAGTGTGACTTTACAGTCCAGGCTGTTGTTCTCACTGGCTCCAGCGTCCCTGCTCACATCACCATTCCTCCATCACAGAGGGATGATGAAGGTGAGCAACACGTGCGCACGTCTGCAAATGTCCTCTGGTTGTTTTTTTTATTTATATTGCTGTTTGAATTTTCCCTCATTGATACTTTCCTGGTTGCTTAACAGTCTGAACTTTGTGTCTCTGTCAGAAATCCTCCCAGTGAAGAAGCGGTTCAGCAGCAGCACAGCAGCTGGTTTTAATCTGTCCTGGGACGAGCAGCACACTGTCACCTGTGGCTACACCGTAGAGTGGTGCATTGTGGGAGACGCAGTGCCCTGTGCTCTGCGATGGCTGAAGGTGCCCAAGGGAAACAACACATTGTCCCTGCCTGCTGGTGAGCTTTTATTTTGTTGTTTTCCTTTAGTCGTCACTGCTAATGCATCCATTTAAGTGTTTCCTACTTTGGCGTTTACTGTCATACACTTTTATTTTGCAGGAAACTTTAAAGCAGGTTGTAGGTATACATTTAATATCTACGGATGCACAGACAACGGACACAGACTACTGGAGGTACAGACTGGGTACTCACAAGAGCTCAGTGAGTGTCAATACTGGCTAATGAGTTGAACTGGAAACATGTGTCTGTGTATTTATGTGCATCTACAACAGTATTTCTTCATATGGTAAATCAGGTGTTTTGCTGGCCTGTTGGAGTTGTTTCAGAGCTGATGCCTCAACAGACAGGACAGTGAGACGTACTAAAATATCTTGCGCACATGGTTAAAAATGAAACTTTTTTGAAATTACAGGACAAAAGACAAAACCACACATGGACGATAAGTACAGTGAATATGGGCCAGTAAACAAAATTTTATAATGGGATAAGAGAACAAGGTTATTTTAGTTGTCATGTTGATTTAATGTTTGTGTGTGTGTGTGTGTGTGTGTGTGTGTGTGTGTGTGTGTGTGTGTGTGTGTGTGTGTGTGTGTGTGTGTCTCTGTTCAAAAGTCTGGGGTGAAGTCTGTAAGTTGGATGAAATGAAAAGTCAAACTTTGAATAAGGTGTGGCGGCTAAAGTTTTGACACAGGATGTTTTTATCGGATAGTCTACTGGGGACTTCCTTTAGATGTCATGTAAACACAAAACAACACTTTTCCTGTTTATCAGACGTGCAGAGAGGAGGAAGCAGGAACAAGAGTATATGCAAATTATATTCCTCTTGACTGATGTCAATGAGAAGAATACCATGTCCTATTTAATGACAAAATAACCACAAAGTGATCACATTGAAGCTCTTGCAACAGACGCTCTCTGACAACAGCACAACAATTCAGGCATCACAAAGACAGTCGTATCATTTGGGGAAGTTGTGTTCTTGCTTCTGTTGCTTTAATTGTTGTTGATGCTATCCGTCTTCCTTCCTCAAAACCGCCTTTTCCTCAGAATCCGTCAAGTCCCCGAATCTGGTTGAACCTGTTCAGAGTACTTCCTCATCTGTGACACTGGAGTGGAGCTACAGTGAGGACGATCCAGCTCATCCAGCGTTCATCACTGGCTACCTGGTGATAGTAGAGTCTGACCCGCTGCCAGGTCATGCTGCAAGTAGGTTCAGAAGAAGCTTCCAGTGTTGGTGATTCTTGATCTTGATCTCCTTCTGCACTCAAAAAATAAACATGCTAAATGTGAATGTATGTGTGCATCTAGATCGATTCAACGTGTCAGTGGCAGACCCTCGGAAGAAGTCTGTGACCATAGAGGGTCTGCAGCAGAACCAAGAGTATGCTTTCTATGTGAGCGCGCTCACTAAGGAGGGGCCTGGACTACCAACCACTATCATTATCAGGACCAAAACCAACTGTGAGCTCCATAACATCCAGTGCAATCACAGAGATACAACAATTCAGCAGTATTTATTGATTTTACTTTTCTCGCTTAGAATTCTGATTCATCTTCTGTTTTCTCTGGTAGACTCTGCTCACTTGGTCAAGACACTAACTCCCATCTTGTTACTGCTGGGCTGCATCATTCTCCTGTGGCCTCGAAGAGAAATGTAAGTAACTGTGCCTCTTCACTTAAACATGAATTCCTGCAGAAGATGACCTGAAGCCTCTCTCTTGCTTCCATCCTCCAGGCTAAAGAGCGGGCTGAAGGAGATATTTGCTTATCCTGCTGGTATGACCATCAAAACTCCTGAGTTCGACAGCTTCCTGCATGAGGTATGGTGAAACCATTGAAACAGTGAGATCATTCATAAAGAGGAAACAACTACTATGTGCTAACCAAAAGTTGCACTCAGTACATGTTACACACATTTTCCCTCTTTTCTTTTGGAGAGCATGGAGTATTAAAAATAAACCCATTCTCCTCATATGAGGATATATTTTTTCCAAAACTGCTTATTGTTCAAAGACAGTGCTTAGTTTTTTTTACACTTATCAGGTCCTACTAATTCCACATAGCTAGGAGAAACCAAACAAAAGCTTGGGTCTCAGGAGGTTATAAAATTGTTGGTACAAAAGAGGTTTCAAGAGCATTTAAGGCGAGTCAGCCTGGATCTTATTCACATATTTTTGGTCCATAATGAGGTCATGATAACGTTTTACTCACCACCTTATTGTAGAAATTTGTAATGCAGACTAAGGCAGGAAAAAAAAAAAAACTTCCAAAAAAGATTTAGAAAAAACTTCAGTACAACAGAAATAATGTCAAACATTTGTCTTTGAGTCTGAATGAAAGGAAACACAGAAAGTCATCTCCTCTAAATTCATGTTGTAGCAAACTGCACAGCAAAGTAGATCCATGCTTCAGCCAGGCTACCTGCCGTAATCAACCACACACACCATTTTGTGATATGGACCTGCTTCTCTTATCTAAACTCATGTGTAATTATTTGACTTACATTATTATATCACCTCTGTGTGTTTGCACAGACTGGCGAGAGGCTGCAGTCTCAGAAGGTGGAGGAATGCAGCTGCTGTGACATTGAGATCCTAAATAGCAGACCTCCTCTGGATGAAACCCTGAACACACTGCCCTCTCCTGGTTCCCAGTCCTCTCCTTCAAGCTTGTCACTGACCTGTGTGCCGCTCCAAGTAGACTACTGTCCGCAGTCAGTCACAGTGTCCTGGAACACACCAGACCTTCCACAAATAACATGCCTCACAAACAAGACTTATTTTCCTACTGTGGTGGACGATTTGTCTGAGGCAGAGGAAGTCACTGAGATCGATTCTAGCTGTGAACCCTCTGAGAGTCTGCTGGAATCGTGCAGTGTTGTATGTGGTTATATCTCCAATGATAATTTATAAGTGAAAAGTAAAAGACCAAGCCCAAAACTTCAGTGTCATATGATTTTAGGAGTTTAAGATAGAAGCTTTGTTTGTTGAATCTGCAGCTTTCTGTTGTAAATCTTTTGTATTAAGGCCACATTTAAATATACTGTACATCTATATAGTGTACATATATGATTTCATTGGGAAACTATAGCTTGCAGATTTTATAACACATTGTATGTTAAGCAGAAAACACACAGCAGGTAATCTGGAAAGTATTTCAAACCACTTATGGCTTCTGCAGCAACACAGTCCAAAAGTAAAAGTGTCCACAGTGACACAAGAGGAACTCAGTGTAAAGATTTCAGTAAACTGAAGAAACTACAGATGTTATCTGCAGGATGCATCTGGTAGCACTGATAAGGCAGCTGAGCATGTGCATCTTTTTTGAGCTTTTGATTTTATATTACTTGTATGGCCCTCTTGAAATATGTGTTTTTGAATGATCAAAAACTGCACTGAATTATCAGGTTGTAGGAGGCAGTGTGTATGAGTTGTGTAATAAAATTCTAATGCAGGTAGAAAAAAGGTTTGTGGTCATAATTTCTTCTCGCTGCAGCTCCTCAGCAGTGACTAATGGGTAAAAAGTGTTCTTACTGTAATAAGCCTCTGACTCAGATACAAAAAAACATACAGGAATCTCACACTTGAACTCCCTCTGCTTGTTAAAACAGGTCATTCAGTAACAGCAGAAACCTCCTACAAGTTCACAGATATTTTGCTCCACAGTTACGACTCTAGTTTTCAGCAAATACTCAGTTCATAACCAGACACTGTTCTAACTGACATAATTCATCTAGTGTGCCTAAAGCAATCAGATTTTTGGAAGGCAGATTATTGTTTTAGTCGCTTCAAAGGCATCTGAGGAACTGAGTGTGTATTTGTTCTCACAAGTGTCACTACATGGAGGAACACACAGAACCGGTTTATAGCAGGAAATCTGTTAGCTACAGTAAATGACTGTAGGTACCGGAAATTTTATCCCAAAATTAACACAGCTGTGTGTGAGCATTATCTTGGTTTTTTGCAGTTTTGCTCTAGGTTGAAATCTAGGTCAGAGGAAATGATTGCACTGATCTTGCAGGTTATTTTTTAAAGATATTTTTAGAGCTTTTTACCTTTAATCAACAGGACATTTGTTAGCAAGAAGGGGGAGAGACATGCAGCAAAGGGCCATAGGTTAGAATTGCTGCAGCAGGGAGAAAGCCTTTGTGCATGGGGCACCTGCTCTACAAGGTGAGCTAATGGGCCCCCTGATCTTGCAGATTTTTGCGGAGTTTTCAACTCCCATCTGTCAGACAACTGACCTAACAATGAACAGGTGTACTAAAAATTATTTGTACTGGTTTTCTTTTCTATCATCTTACATGTGTGTAAACGTGTTATCAGCTAACACACGTTTACAGTACATACAATTTTATTAAACTGCAGAAACGTCCCATATTTTTCTCACTAATTGGCATTTTAAAAACTTCAAGTTTAAAATATCATCTGCAACTTATTTTTATAGTATATCCATGAATGGATTGCGGAACAGGCACAAGCCCAGTGGCCCAAGTGTCAGTGGGGCCTCTCTGGCCTTCATTTGCAAAATGTCAAATGTCAAATTAAAATATTTTGAGCAGGAAAAGACTCAAAAAGACACAAAACTACAAAAAAAGTATACATAATTACCTCAAAGACACACAGAACAGCCACAAGGAGGCACAAAATGACCACAGACACTACAAAAAGACACCAAGCCACCAAAAATTCTGTGACCTGGTTCTATGTAGGACAGACGATGGAGCCCTTTGTATAACAGTGCCCAGGGGCCTATTGTTTCATAACCTGCCCATGGGTGTGTCTGTACAGTCCCAGAATTGAAAGATGAATTTTAAAGTTGTGTCAAATATTTCAATATAAAAAGAAAATAATATAAAGTACAAGCTGTAAATAAAGCACATCTTCCGTGATCAAATCAGGATTTCCACACCATGATCCTTGGCTCATCCACCTTTTCAGTGTAGTCCAGTGTGGTGTAACATCTGCTGTGATGTTTTTAAAAATGTGCATGCACTTCATCTCATCAAATGAATGACTGTATTGCACAATTTAGATGATTAGTATCTCAATTACAGTATCATCTCAGCGTTGATGAATTTCCGGTTCCACTAAATCACATTCCCTGCTCATAACGTAGTTCAGACAGCTTCGCTCTGTGTTCTTATGAAGTTGCAGAACCGGTTCTGAAAACAACACTTTGTCAGACCGCTGCTGTGATGTGGCTGTAACAAAGTCAGCCACTCAAGTAGCATGTAACAAATTGCATTTTAAGCAGGGTGGCTTAGTGGCTGCTGGACTGTGTCCTTTCATGCAGGATGTGCCAGTCCGGCCCTTTTCTTCTTAACGTCCATACAGATTCAGCAGCTTATGAACTTACATAACCCGATATTACCTGATGCCCATCACACCCTCAAACAAAAAAGACAACAGATGAAAAATCAGCGGTAAAAACATTTCCCTTTACACTCTGGACTGCTTTATAAAGTTTCTACAGAAATCCACCCACAGTATTTTTTCCTTATTCCAAACTTCTGGTAAGTTCAAAATACCCCAGGAAACAAAAAACGAATGATTTGAAGTTTACTAGACTGTCAGTCAGTCACAGATCTTATCATTTATTCATATTCACATTCCACTAAATGTATAAAAAGTCACAGTTCATTATAGAGAGTCAAATGCCGTACAGTAGTTACAACATCCTGAGTAAGGAGAATAGACCATGGGGATTTTAAAGAAGACAAAATCAAAATCCATTTCTAGATTTCCACAGTAAATTCTATATAAAGTCTCGAGTGGAGGCGACTGGCTGATTGGCTGAACACCCCGGCAGCTTTAGGAGTTTTCCCCAGAAAATCTTTAGGAAACAAGGACAGATTAAAATGGACATCAATGTAACCGAATGATACCATTATGTACTTTAAAAAATACTACAAAGAAATACTAAGGCACAATGTTCAAAATGCAACTGTCCATTTGATGCAGATACAAAACATGCAAATACAAAAATCTACATATGCTCAAAGTACCACAATCTCTCTCAGACACACGTACACGCAGCTTATCGGTGGCTAAAGCGAGCTGTGGCCTGAGCAGCCTCGACCCTCAGTAGTGCAGAGTTCACAGAAAAAAAAGCAGCATGACCTGACCTGCCAAACAAGTGTTTCACATCAACATGGAGCTTTGGGTCAACAGGAGCCACCAGCAGGCAGCAAAGCCGAGGGAAACATTAGGTGACATCCATTCAGCTGAGTCAGTTTTTTGTGGTTTGATCTTTTGATCTGTTGGAGGATCTTCTTCAGCAATTTATTGTCCCTCTGGTGCTTTTCTCTGACTGGGAGCAAAGTCTGCAGTCAGATTTTAGTCCACACCATTAAGATCCAAAAGCCGGTCTTCACACAGACGTCCTCTGTTGTACTCTCACCCTCACCTTGTTGTGCTTTCTGGAAGGGAAACAGAAATGAGAGTGTTCACATGACAACAAAACAATAACACTATTTAATACAAAGTGGAAAAAGTGACGATCGTGTGAGGTGATTCGTCTTTCTTCGATGAGCTGGGATACAAAGTTCAGACATGTGACGCTAAAAGGCACTTTGCAAGATCGCTGTGTCAACAAAATCAGACTGAGGCTTCACCAAAGTCACGTCAGGGCTTGTGTCTGTCCTTTACCGTTGTGGTGGTGACACCATGCACTTCCAGAGGACGGCGTAGAGACCGAGTAAGAAGACAATGAACACTGTGGCTGCAATCGCACCTGAAAGCACATAAATGTACATGTTAAAACACAACTACACACATGAGGACACATGCACGCACCAGGTGCAGTGCAGCAGGATTCACTGTGTGTTGTATCTTCTGCAGAAATAATTTGTTTACCCTGTGGAGTGAATGAACCGGTTCCTCCACATAAACAAAAGCTGTTGTGTGCGCTCACATGTATATTCATGCTCCTCATTTTCCTATCCATCTTCATGCACTATCATATATCAAACACACTCATTCCACTCTGCAAGAAAATACACCTACAGGATCTTTTCAGTGCTCTGGAAACTTCTCCCTTCCTGTTAGAGGCTTGTAAATGTCATCTTTCAGAGCTCTGCAGACTATCATCCTGCATTCATAATATTCCTGCCCGTTGCTGAGACCTGAGGAATTTCACTGCCCTTTCCAGATTTCTAGTCAGGCTCTGGTGAGCTGACACTGTTATGGCAGTGTTATATTTTTGAATGTGCATGACAAAAACCACCGGTCTCAGAGTATTTTTGGAAAATCTCAGCCTCTGACTCCGCCAGTGAAAATAACCCCCAGCAATTTGACCGAAATGACAAGCCGTCCGTTGTTTTGCAATAATACTCCGAAAAGAACTGCCAAATAAAATGTTTTTGAATATTTCAAGGTTTGCTGGGGCTGTTGGTGGAGTAACTTGATTCCCCTTTATTTGAGAGTCTCGACCCTCTGAGTGAAAATAGTCTTTGTTAGCTGTTGACTTAAGGTGGTGCGTCTCAGAAATCAGGTGTTTTTCTCTGAAACAGATCCTAGAGTATCGGCTTTTGCCATTACACAGACGACTGAGAGTCCCACAGGCTCGACTGAACAGGTTGAGGAGCTCTTTTGTTCCTCAGTCTGTCAACTGTGCGCTCAGTGCACCTGGGTCAAACACAGAATGTAATAAGACAAATTTCAGGTCTTTTTCTGACAATACAGGCAAATCAAATCATACTACAGTGTGTAAAGACACCAGATTTGGGTCAAAGCGTGGCTCACCTGGGATGATTCCACTGCTGCTGGCTAAAGAGTCCTCTGTGCCAGGATGGGTGGCAGCTGCAGTTGAGCCTTCATGGGGAAAAATAGGAATACACAATGAACAACAGTGTCGATATATAAGATTTTATATGTGAGACATTTGCCTGCATTTACTGATTCATTACTGAGACTATGTGGGATTTAAAACTAACTTTTTGATCAATATCTCTTGGACATCTTGGACTAGTTTCTCTGTATATTGCACATACCATATAACTTCAATTAAAAGCTTAGTCCCAATTAAATGTCCACTCCCTTTTATTAGCCTGGTGCAGCTACATATTTTAACAGATTAACGCCTGTCTGTATGAAACCATTTTAAAACTCATTTTACTGAGACCATGAACGCCAAAGAATGTAGTGATTCATTCAGATTTACCAGTCTGATAAACAAGAGAGACGCACGTGGTGATTATGTGTCAATTCCTCAATTACCTGGCAAATTTTTGTCACCACCATTGTGACTTCATTTTGAACAGGGCCTCAGCTTTGCTGGAGCTTTGGTGTTTGCCTGATGTTACTCTGACCCCAAAATCGATTGCCAGTCAGACATACCACTACATGGAATTTACCTGAAGTGGTTTTCCTGTTTATCTGGCACTGTTATCTGATTATAGGCACTATAGAAGTGGATAAACATGTAGTTCAGCTTTTTACCAGAATTTAAAAAACACAAGATACAAGCTTGCAACTATAAACCAAGATAAGAGTCAGAGCAATGCTCAAGATCAAGACACAAGAGGAAAAAACTCACCATTTCTGTGTTGCACGGTGTGTAAAATATGTTGTGTGAGATCTGGGTCAACCATCTGAAAATGCAGCAAAACATTCGTGTTGGAACAAAACAAATGTGGAGCAGAGGGCACTGACAGGACAGGACAGGACACATTCAGATACTGTGTTAAAACCTGACACTTTATACAAATATTTGGGCCACAGAGAGAAGGAAAGAGAAATGGAGAAGTAAAGTGAAGCCTGGATCAGCTTGCAGTCATGCTGCTTTCTGCAGAGGTTGGAAACTTGCTACAGGAAGTTCAATAATGTGGAAAATCAGAGCGCTTCGAGCAACGACAGCAGCACAGATAAGAAAACGTGCAAGATAAGAAAATATAAGTGACCCACATATTTCCATCGAGACACTTGCTCCTGCAGCAATGCTACAAAACAGTTTCCGGTTGAGGTTAAAACTTTACAGAAATACTGGAGGCTTGTAAACAAGTAAATCAGAGACGGGTCAGGTTTTAACCGTCGCACAGGAGGACCGAGAGAGAGGCTCACTCCTGGATCAACAGACTTGTTTTGCTTCATGGCTGCTCTTCAGAAACAGCAAAAAAAGTGTTTATTTCCTTCTTTAGCTTCTTACCTTTGAGCTGTTTCCGCTGCTGGTGATTGTTTTGCTCTTGTTTTTCACCTCGGTCCACATTTTTGAGGCTGTGCGGTCAGACTTCATCAGTTCATCATGTTTTCTTCTTCTCACCTCAGCTGTGCGCCGAGACGCGCCTCTCGTGATGCGTTCAAGGGCTTCTTTTGAACTCGTACTTTCCTAAACAGTAGTATTGAACTTTCATATATGAAATATATACGACCTACATATGAAGTAAAACACATATATGTACAAACTATATATGAAACATATTAGAAATAGAACATTTTCATATATTGACAATATATGTCTAGTGTCAGGGGCGTAAATATAGACAGTGCAGGCAGTGTGATTGTACTCGGGGCCCCTGGGGTGGTGTGGCCCCATTGCCACCTCAAGATACACTCCTCTGAATTTGAATTTAATTAGCACACAAGACATGATAAAAACAAGTATATATAAATAAATTGCAGTGATCTTGCAGGAGAGGTAAGAACCCAGAAGGGAAAAGACAAAATATTACAAACTTCTTCTTCTTTTTCTGGCGTTTAAATCTGTGCATATTCCACAAAGTCTAAATTACCGATGCCAAAATATCCCTTAGGAAAGTGCCATTAAAAGTAACTTCTTGCAGGGGCAGTAGTTCAAAATCCAACTTGTAGTAGCAACAGATCAGATCGGTTTTATGGCACAAAGTACACAATTATTCTCAGAACATTTTCACAAGGCGACTCACAAATGTTGTTATTCCAACCAACACCATTTTCAATATGTTTAGTGTACACAGGATCTTTTTGTTTTTTACACTTCTGGAATTTTAAATCTATTCTGATACAAATAGTATTTCTCTTCTAAACATGAGAATATAACAGACAACACAAGTAGTTATAACATAAATAACATAACATAAATTGTTCAAAGAAGAACTCATATTAAATTAAGAATGGTGTGTTGTTGTTTTTTTTATATATATGGCTTCAAAATGGCATAACCATCTCCATCGTGGTTTTCTGTTTCGCAAAATAGTATCAATTTCTAATGAAAATGATATGCTTATTCTACACTAATTTATTCTAAACTATAATTTAACTTTAAAAATGTTTAGTTGAAGTAATTATTTATTATTCTATTTTGTAGTTTTTGTCAGATACAGGTATGTAATGATGATTGCTGGGTAATGTGTATATTGATGTTGTCCAATATCAAGTATGATTTACAGTAGCAAGTTTAGGTGCAAAATCTCTCAAGACTAAAACTGTCTGTGTGTGCTTCATAACTAGTAACTAGGGCACACTATGGCCCATCCATAATAGGGTCATAGCTTCACTGGGGCCCATTGTAACTACCTTACGCTGCTGTCTAGTGTGTCAAAAATGGATTTAAAAAAACATAAGCATACAGAATTGTTGTATGTGTTGTTTTCATAAACATGCATATATATATATATATATAAAATCGTTAACATATCTGAGTGCAATATATATTAGGTTACTCTATAAAAATACATTATATAGATATTTTTAACATACATTGAACATACTTTCAACATTAAACACCCAGTCCCTTTTCCTACTACACATTTTGACATAAACACCTGTCTCAATTAGACACCTGGTCTGGTTGCCAAGCTGATCATTTTTATAGTAATTCTTAGGATGTATAAAATCAGGTCGCTGTCCACCCAACCGAGCTAATGTTAGATAGCTGTTTAGATTGCACATACAAATATAAATGTTTAAACCTTTGTCAATGTGGAGATGCTACATATCACTCAAATAAACAATTTGTTTTTCCCATCTTTTGCGTAAAGGGAATTAAAGGCCTGTCCAATATAGACACCTGTTCCAATAAGTCTGTTGAAGTCAATGATTTAAGCAAATAATAGCCAGGCTACTAACTGAAGTTTTATGGTATGTACATCTCCAATATATGCTTATATTGTAGACATATATATGTTATGTACATACATAACCATCTCAAAGCCCATTGATATATATTGATATTACATATGTAAATATAAAAGATAGACATGTATGTCAAAACTTAATTGGAAAAATATGTATAAGCGTAGATTTTTTTGTATATATGTTGTTTTCATAAACGTGCAGATATAAATTAAACACATATAATTAAAATATATTGTAGCAACATATAACAACATATAAAACTTTCCATATTTCATGTTGTAAACTTATACCATGATATACAGGGGATGTATGTGTATAGCGACATACAGGCTTATATATGCTTAATTGTAGAAATATATACAACATGCACATATATAACTATTTCAAGACGCATTCATATATGTTGATATGTAAATATAAGAGACATGTATGTCAAAAACTGATGAGAAAAGCATATGTAAGCATACAGAGTTGTTTTCAGAAACTTACAGAATGTATAAATGTATATTATTAACACTTGTGGTAGCAACATAGAATACGGTATAAAAAATCTAGGTCTAGATATTTTAATATATACGCATTTATATACACATAGAAATTTAACTATGATTCATATTTGTCATAAACTTTATCTTCATATATCCGGTGGATGTGTGTATGTGATAATGATACATCTTCCTGATATATGGCAACAGCACTCTTATATAGTGGCATACGTGTCATGTCATATTTCCATGTGGGTTACACTTAAGACAAGAACCTCGGGCCATGTTGCAGGATGTATTTCGATTAGAGGAAAGGTAGTTTATTTGGGGTTTATTTATTTAGCTGTCTAAATTGTAAATTTGTTGTGGACTTTTGATACCAGTCCTTCTGAAATGTGACTTATATTTTCAAAAGCCAAACGATTCTTGATAATGAATGGTTTAGTTTCACACATGGGCTAGCACTTGTTTAAAAAACCTCTTTGCTAGGCACCTCATTTATAATTTACAAATTGTATAACCCAAATACACTCCTGGGTCTTTCATGGACTCCCAAGGCAAGAGTAGATATTTCCTACAACACTTGAAGGGTGCATCAGCTACTTCACTGACCTTCCTGTTGAAAGGAGGAGGAAAGGCTGCACAGTTCCCTGTTTGCTGATTTAAGATATGGATATCAAAGATAGACCTGTTAACTTCCAGACACTGCACAGGACAAGTTTACCTTCACACCGTTTCCCAGGATTTCCTGCGACACTTCAATGCCACCTTGGAGAGATAACACCAGCACACCAGAAGCCATTGTTTGTGTTTATCTAAACCAGATTACATGTTCTGTAAACAATCAGTGTTCCAAAACAAAATGTTAATACAGACAGAAAAGAACAGTTTATTATCTGAAGTCTTTGTTTTAAATTTGCAGACCACATCTGGATCAAAACGTTTAATGCAGACCGTTTAACACACAGATTTTCAATTTTAGCACATTAACTGGAAATTTTGAAAAGAAGAAATTCAACAAATCTCAGAAATAACCCTGGGCACACTTCACATGAATTAGTTATAAGAATAGCATATACAAAGGTCAATTTAATGTCCTTTATGAGAAATATGTCCATTTATTCTCTCCGCTATAAAAGGAGAGACACACATCAACAGTCTGCAGAGATATTGCACAAAAGTTTACACTGTAAAAGCAGAAAGAGCAATTCAGATCACACAAACACAACAGTCCTCACACACAGGCACTCGACAGCAATGTAGCCTGCAGATGTTGTATATCAGCAAATCATACACACACACACACACGCAGCAGACAGAGAGCAGAGAAACATCTAAAATACACAACCAAAGGCATCTCTTTATCTTATTCTCATCAGCAGATCCTGAAGACAGACGTTTCTAACCTTTCAGACCTAAACACGAAGCAAACAGTGCTGACAGTGAAAAGAAACGCCAGCTGTGGAGTGTCTTAAAATAAGATGTGAAATCAGTCAGTTTATGTCCATCCTCTTTTAAAACTTTGTATCAGCTTCTTAACAAGCGCACAATGAGAGGCCAGGTCTCCCAGAGTAACCTCAGTCACAATAAACGATGGTAAATGTTAGTGATCCCAGCTCTGAGAGGTACAGACGGGCCCTGGACTGCATAGGTCTGGAAAAAAAAGTTGCTTAAGTGTCATGTGTGTTGGCTACCAGAGTGAAAAGCATGGCTACAATACATAGAGTAAAAGAGAAGAGCTTACAGGTCCTGTCCCTCTCATGAAACGACATGGTGTATAAACAGGACGGGGTGCGTTATGTGTTAGCCACACTGCAATAAGGCTGCGTCTATATAGAAACATCTCTCTACATTTCACGTCTACACTCCCGCTTCTCATCAGCTTCAAGATGCATCATCACTCAATAACACACTCACCCCAAGTGGGAATGTTTAAGGTTTCATTTAACACTATGAGACAGAAAAAAATCAAAGAAGTCACATAACTTAATCCAGTCTAGCAAAGATGTTTTAGTCACTGTAAAATTCGGTGAGATTTTTTTGATATCACATGTCCAAGCAGACACTTGTTGCCTGGCTCACATTAGAGTTTTTGAACTGACCTCAACACTGAGGCTCACTGGAACAATAAAAGTGAATCAACAGGGCCACCTAGTGGGCAACAAAGGTTATGCTTCCAAGAAAGAAACAGTTTGGGATTTGAATAATTGAACCAAAACGGTGACGCATTTAATGAAATCACAATATAAGACTGTGAGATTGTCAGAGTTGCCTTGAAGCAGAAGCACAACTGTGGTTAATACTCTTTGAATAATTTTTAAGAGTTGGAATCAAACTACCGAGATTTGATTCAATCTGAATAACATTAAATGGTTTGAAGACGTTTCAACAACACATCACCGATACACAACGTCACACTATTATGTCCGCAGCTGGTATTGAAACACCACACAGATGTTTTACCCTTTGAAAAGGTTAAAAATAATTCGAATGTTACTTCTTCCCCTGACCAAACCCCATCACTCCTTCAGCCCCCATCAGTCGCAATCTGGACAGGTCTCATGTAAGACTGGTCACCACCTTCCACCCTTCCGTGCTCTCATCCCGGCGCCCCATCCCAGGATTAGACAGCGTCCGTTCTGTCCTCTGCGTTGAGAGCTGGTGGCTGGTGCGTGATGGGAGTTGTAGGAAAAGCAGAAAGGCAGAGAGAGGCGTGTCCGCGAGGACGAGGCAGCGGCATCACATGATTTCACAGCATGAGTTCTGTTTCCGTGCCTGCGGGGTTAACATGGACAAACAGGCACACAGTCAGGCAACGTAACAGTTAATGACCATTAGACTCCCAATTCAGCTATAATAATCCAAGTTGTCTGTACTTACAGTCTTGTAGAACGCTTTGGACTGGTTTCCCAGGTGCTCTGACTTTGCTACAAGATCATCCAGTTTCTCTCCTCTCTCCAACAAACTTTCCATGGTGTTGTGCTACAGAAACAACAGACGTGCTTATGAGATATTGTGCAGTGTAAAGACTCTGACTTGACAAGGGCTCTGGAAATGCTATGTTGTGTTTCAGGCATGCAGAGCCACAGTTTGGACCAATGCACTCTGGTGTGAAGATTATTTTCCAAAATGGTTCACAGTGGCAGCTGTGGGGCCCAGAACATGAGGCTGAGAAGAAACTACCTCTTGCCTCTCTCAGTTTATTACTCTATAGTGTGTGTTTTTTATATCCTGTGTGTGTTCAGCCATAATGAAAAAAAAAAACATCAAAAATCTTCTGATGCCTTTACAGACCTATTCTATAGACCGCGACATTGCGCTGACAGTCACTTCTGTGTAGACAACTAGCAATCAATTTCAATTGCAGAGACATGTGAAATCAGCAAACTTGTTTATTACTGTTGATTTCAGCCATGACTGTAATGTTTAAACATGGTGGTCCGACCTGTCTGACTTCTTTTGCTGTGCCCATTTTATGTGCTGTGTTGTCTTGCTAACGTCCTTGATAAAAACAAATCTGTTAGCAAGGAAGCTAAACAATGTAGCCAACCTCTGTGGACAGGAACCTCTTCTAATGTATTTTAGCCACATCAAAAGAGCCACCTGAAAGAAAAGAAATCAGTATCATTTTAAGTGTACACTAAATTTGGAATATCTTACCAAAATGATCTTTGTCTCATCCAGCTCGGCCTGCACTTTGGTCATTGCATCTGCTTCCCTGGGGTTCTGGGGAAAACAACAACAACATGACTTTCATCTTCATGTCTCCAACTTTACGTTTACTTGAGAGCACATCTAAATATCATTTAGTAAACAGTGTTAAACAACATAAGAAATTAGAGAATATGACAAACATACTCATAGGCTATCAGGGTTTCCTTTCACCTATTTTCTGATAAACAGATTACACACTGACCTGATATTTAGCGAGGTGAATATCCAGAGCTTTGTAGTTTATGGTTTCAGGATTACCAGAGGGCCAGTCTATACTGTCCACTTGTCTGGAGAACTCTTCTAATACCTAAACAAAAGAACGGAATCTCAATATTGACAACAAAGTGAAATAACGATGCGTCTGTATTTACATGATTTGGTACACACCTTGTCTAGCAATGTGAAACAGACTCTCTGTGGGTATTCAGTGTCTGCGATGACCACAGCACTCAGGTTGTCATTTCTTACATACACATGGCACAGGTACTCTGAGAGAAAGAGAAACAATATATGATATGATTAAAACAGAAGTGTGACTTTTAAATAGGGCAGTTCCTGGTTTTATGGTGCAGGTGAACGATGGTGTACTTTGCTAAGAAAAGCACAAGTAACAGTGAGAGTTTCGTCAGCCTGTGCAAACATCATTAACTGTGGCTGCGCTTTTCTTGTCATTTTTTAACATTAGCTTCACGAACATGCCGTTACACATTTCTTCAGCTTGTTTCATGCTGAGTGCGTAAAAAAGGTGTTGAGGTGTTACATGTTTTTTTTTTTTTTAAACACAGGAAATAAGGGGAGGGAGAGAGGTATGACATGCAACAAAGGTCCCTGGCCAGAATCTAGGCAGGGCTGTAGCATTTTATATACATATACTGTACATCAGTGATTCTAAACGTACAGCCTCTGGGCCAGGTAGGGGGCTGGGTAGCCCACTGACCATTTTCTAATTCTTATTAAAAATAAACAGATTCGCACTGGGATTTTTTTTGTACTTTGAATGTAAATAAGGTGCCAAAGTGTACAAAAAAAACATTTAAAAAAGTTCATAAGTGCCAGGGGAGGATTCCCAGACCCCTCGACAGAGAGGTAAAATTCGGTGAGGGGTCCAGGCTAAGACCAACAGGGGTGTAACTATCCATCAATCTGGATCGATACATCGATTCAATTATCAACGATCCAGTATCATCGATGCAAAGTGAAAACATTGATCCATATCATCATCTTTAGGATACACTCTTATTTTGAAAGTCTGTGTCACGTCAAACAGTGGCAGGCAGGGGGCAAGCAGTCAAGAGAAAGACGATGAGGATAACATTATTTACTCTGGAATAAATCAGCAGTGTGGACATATTTTAGATTTTGGAGAAAATGCAGGTCAACAGAGAGAGCTCATGGCATATACAAACAATGACGTTACAAGATAAAACACGACATAACGTTACCTGCCTGGCCGGGCATCTCACTCCAATAACTTTATCATTAGGTGCTCTGTTTCAACGATGTCAGCCTTAAAAAAAACGTGCATGCAGGCTGTAACGCAACTGTGTTGTTCTGTCAGGAGACTTAAACCAATGGTGAGTAAGAAAAATAATAACGTTACATCTCATTTCTTAAGCTGTAGTAGAGGAAAAAAGTCCACTAGCTGCTAGGCTAATTTATGCAATATAAACGTGCTTAAGCTAATAATGACTGACTAGCAAAACACAACTGTTATGTCTCTGAACCCTGACAGTTATTAGTGACCTGAATTTGATACTTATGTTTAACTATGTCGTCGTTAGTCCATGTTTTATGGCTGTTGAGAGAAGTTGGCCTTCAGGGCTTTAAGCCAGACAGCCCTTAAGTTTTATGAAACAGATCATGGTTTGGGTTAAAATGAAAAGATTTCTTCCAGAGAGGTCTTTCTGGCAGAAATCCCTGAGGGTCAACTTATCCCACGTGTTGTTCAATATGCGTTAGTGGAGTCAGTATTAAGTAAAAACCTTACTGCACTTAAGTGGTTACAATTACTTGCATTATTTATGTGTTGTTTTTATATTTTATGGCCAAAAGCAGAAAAGGAAGAGGTGGCAGTTTCTTCGGTAACAGACTGTGTTAAATGGGCACATGATAGTGTCTCATATCAGTCGCAGGCCCCTGAAACACCTCGAATCAATATCGTATCGTGGCAGACTCTGAATATGAGCAAATATGATATCATTGTCCAAAGAACTGATATAATATTATATCAAGATAAAACCAGTGATTTACACCCCTGAAGCACAAATGTCCTTAAATCCTAGAAACACCCCTGCATACACTTGACCAGCATGGAGCTGCTGCAACTGGCCCCTGGCCACCTGCTCTTTTGCAAAAGTGGCCCCTGCACAAAGTAAGTTGAGTATCCCTGTTAGGTATATTAAAATTCAGCCACCAGGATGCCCCTTGTATTGTATATATTAACTACTTGTGTCTGCTTCACAAATGGCATGGTGCTGATACTGTTATGTAGACCAGGTGGCACCAATCTAGTGAGATACTGAAACTGTTGTGATAAATAAATAGTAATAATAAACTTTAAAAATTCAGTGATTGGGCTGAACCTGCTCATGTTTACCTTGTTCTTTGACAGAGGCACGGCTTCCTTGTGATGTCCGTTCAACAATCAAGGCACTGGTGAAGGTCATGAACTCCTGAACACTAAATAAACCAAAACAGTAAAGTCACTTGTGGAGAAGTATCCCAATATGAGCAGGAGTAATATATACTAAACACTGTGTTATGGTTTGTAATCAGTTATCAAATTTGCTGCAAACTTTGCATGCTCTCTACAGTCAACACACAGAGGATGGAGACAAAAAGGTCAAACACACATTACAATGTTTATTCTGTCAGATGCAGGTAATATTCAGTCAGACCCACCTGGAGCGCTGAAAGAAGCTGAAGGAGGAGAGGTCAAAGGCCGCTTTGAGGAGGTTGGCTTTGGTCGCTCCTTTGTGATAGACACTGAGGCTGTAGAGCTTCATGCTGCCGCTGGATCAGTTCTGGTCAGTCAGTCACAGCAGATACGATCACACAGTCCTGATGATCTAATCTGAAAGATGACACAAGCAGAATCACATGAGAGCATTATCCCTTATCCAGCTCAGCCGGCTAACCCCCCATGCTAACAATAAGACGGCTAAAGAAACTTGAGTGAAGTGCAGCTGACAAGTGCTAGCTTAGAAGTGAAAGTAGCCGCCTTATTATTAGCCACCAAGCTAACCAACTATCGTTAGTCGTGCTCCGCTTGAGTAACCCTTTTTCTCCAAGCAGAGACATATTGGTTAACTGACAATAAGTGGTACAAGCTCACCACAGACTGGTCGGTGTGTACATGCGGTTTAAAACTTATATAACGTTAGCTACATTTCTGAAATCAAGTCAAGCATACTGCTAGCTACAGATGCTATCAGGTCTTCGTGAGGCCTCGGCTAACTTACCAGACAAATTAACAGCAAACAGTTTGATTTCCGTCAAAACAACAGAACAAACTTTTTATTCCACATCAACTAAAACTCGTTAAAATGTACAGCAGCCGTCCGGCGACCTAATTACAGTGTAGTTACCGATAACTAAGTAGTTTTCAATATGCAGTTTAGTGACCAATCACCACGTCACGATCCTCAAACGGTCCAACTGGATATTTGCTCCGGTGGAAACAGACGCACCGGCGCCGCTTTGTTCATAGTTCCGATTGGATGGAAGATAAAGGATGGTAAAACTATGCGCTGCTTCAGTCAGAGTGAGACCTTGCACTTCAAAATAATATTCATATTGAGGCAGATAAGATTGACTTACTGTCAAATGTACAATAAAATAAAATAAAACCTGTTGGCTGCAGTGTGACCTTGTCATGAAAACGTGTGGTTTTCTCTAAAAAAACAGACTTAATTCTTTATTTTCTTTCCATGTTGATCATAGACTGTGAATACATATATATTCTACAATAAAATAAATGTATTACTCTTGGAAATATCATTATTTGATACTGAGCAGAGGCACCCTCAGATATTTTTATAGGGGTGACCTAATGGGGTCACTGGAAATCTTGGGGTGGCACACCGGGACCAAAAGGTGAATTTCAGGAATCTGATTATGCTGTTGAAGTAGACTAGTTAAAAACTGTTAGTGCAAAATGGAGATACTGATGTACTTTTTTAAAGTTTTACATTTACATCACTAATCAACTGATATGGTAAAGGCAATGGACTTGCACTTGTTTAGCACTTTTCTAGTCTTCTGACGACTCAAAGCACCTTTCACACTACATTCGTTTACCCATTCACACACACATTCAGACACTGGTGGCCGAGGCTGCCATACCTGGTGCCACCTGCTACTCAGTAACCATTCACACGCTCTTACACACCAGCGGGACTGCCATCAAGAGAAATTTGGGGTTTAGTATTTTGTCCCAAGGATACTTCAGCATGCAGACTGTAGGAGTCAGGGATCAAACTGCTGATTTTCCGATTAGTGAACGATCCGCTCTACCTACTGAGCCACAGCTGCCCCATGATGTACATAGATTAGTACCAGTCCAGTTAACATTTTGAGTTCCTCAAAAATCCTATTTTAATGTGTTACGTATATGTGTTAGGCAAATCATTGTTTTTAAAATAGGCTGGCTGTCCTTTTCCTTAAAAAGACAAATATACAGCTTTGATTTGAAGGAAAACATTTATTGTAAGGAACAAAACATTTACTGGGAACAAGCCTCCTCATGTTTAGGGGAGACTCATGGGTACCTATAGAACCCACTTTCATTCAGATATCTTGAGGTGTGAGCTCAAGGGAGCTCTTTGAAAATGGCCATGCTAGTTTTTTACCTTGAAACGTCACTCGTAGATGTGCCAATCGATTGCACTTTAGGGGGCCACAATGTGCAGACGTTATTCATGCCAGTTTTTAGTTCACCAAATGTGAGCCAAACTTTGTAGCATTATTTAGCCCCCTTCCTGACAAGCTATGCTTCAAAAATAAACACGGCACAGCCTCTTAAAGACAGCGATGTCGGCTTCCATTCATTATGGGGACCATGGCCCCCCCTTACCGCCCCTTGGGGGCGCCACTGCTACTGAGCTTTGGTCGATACAAAAGCCTCTCATTAAAATTGGGATCTCGGAAATAATGGACATGCGAATAAATTGATTATATTGTCATGGATGTCATGACAATTAAGATGATTAGCTATCAGTATTTAGTTGCTCCAAATACATTTCTCAGAAATGTAATTCAAAAATTTTGATTATGTCTAATAATCATAATAATAATAATAATAATAATAGCGTGATGATAATGAGTCTACATTTTTAAACAGCTTGATGGTCTTGTGAGTCTACCAAGTTTTTTTTGTCTACCAAAAACATGGCACCTTCAATTGATGTTTTCTCTGGTAATCTTGCTCCATTTAACAATTTCCTCCTGGCTACTTAACTCAGTGGTAAGTGTTTTCCATGGCAGAAGCGTGCCTGTAATTCATTTCCAAGGCAACACATTGAAATCCCTTTTGCATGGAAACCGCTAAGCCTTTAGGTGCATGTGTTGACAGGACAGCTGCACCGGGGGAAGAAATGATTTTTCTTTCCTGGAACTAATTTTGGTTGCGTTAAGATATTGACGTGATATGGTCAGTGAGAAGGCCAGCTACCAACCGGAGGTTTGCTTACTATTTTTCTGCTGTAAAATGTTATGTGCATCACTGGAATGAAGATTTGGATGGGAGAGGGAATATTTTAATGTAATTTTCTTTGACTGTTGGAGCTGATGGCACCTGCGCGGATGCGGAACTGGACCTGTTATCTGCAAGGATGAAGACAGAACCACAGGTTTTTATATAACACACCTGCAGGAATGAAGATGAATCCTTATTCTCTTACTTAAAATATCTGCATGAAAAGAAATCTCAAAGGCTGTTACTAACACATTTCAACACCAGATTTCACTCCACCGATCACCAGACAGGCCTAGAAGATCCTGACATGTAAATGTGTTTGAGACTTGCTGCTGAACATTATGTAGCTCAGACGTGTTGGGAATATAACAACGCTCCCCATAAAGGAAAACATTTTCTTTGCACTTCATGTACGATAGCAGAGTTAAAACACCAGAACAGTAGAAATTTGGGAATCTCCAACACTCCTGGAACAACGAGGGAATTTCCACAGCAGAGCACTGATGGTCGGCGGGGCATTTAGGATTTAATCCTCGTCGTGATACGATGGATAAGGTAAGAAAAAAGTTTAGATTTAGTTTATGAAGTGAGTGGGTTTGTTTTACTGATGACACAGTATATGACGTATGCTGCATGCAATCTATCTATCTACCTATACATCTGTACATCTGTACATCTGTACATTAATTATCTAAAGTAGGCCTAAGTTACGTACATAGGTAAATGACCAGTGTTTGGGAAGCTACTTTGAAAGCATAGTTTTGCAAGCTACCAATTACTTCACACTGGAGGAAGTTGAACTTACATGTGATCTAAAATTTTGACAAAATATAATGCAAAAAACCCACCTGCAATCAAAAAAAAATCCACTTCATTGAGCTCATTGCCAAAAGTGTCCACTTGTTCACAGGTCATATATAACCCCCCAAAATGTCCACCAGTCAGACACCTGCCTACAGACACTAGAGTCCAGGTGGGGGACATTGCATTGCTTAGTTAGCCAGGTAACCTCTAAAACAGCATGCAACAGCTTTTCTCAACATTTAATTGTGGTCAGATGGGGTTCAATTACAGTAGAGAGGCAAAGGTAAAATAAATTAAAAAAAGCATTAATTTCCTTTTTGGCCCCAAATCTGTTGTAGTTTCAGTGGTTAACTACACAAAAAATTAGAAATTAAAAAGTAATTTAAATACTTAAATTACTATGCAAATATGAATGCAGCTGAACTATCAGCAAGCTTCTGCAAAATGTAATTAAATGAGGCCTACTAGTTTAATTTAATATGGTTCACTACTCCCCAACACTGTATATGGGTTAATAGTTGCGAAGAATTTCAGTTAATAAGTGACTACATATTTGTGGGTAAAGCATCATCAGTAAAAGGCATCTTCTATTTAAATATTTCACCAACATTAAGTGTTGTATAGCTTCAATAAAATAGCTAGGAGATGTGCAATGTTTTCAAAAAGTAGGCCTATGGAAGGATTTTCTTTTTCACAAACTTAAAGTTACTTAATGAGGCCATTAAGGAGAAAATCAGTTTTATGTATAAACTTTTTAACTAAGTATTACATGCTAATGGGAGCACTATTGGGTTATTTTAAGTAGATGTACGTGTCTTTAGGTCAGTGTTAGAAATCATACCATCAGGGCAGTGGGGGAGAGGGTCACTGTTACCTTACAGCCAGAGGTCACAGCTAAAAAAAGCAGATCAGGTAAACTATGGAGCTGATAAGCACAGGAGGCCTTCACCTGCAGCATAGTATCGTTAGTTTTAGAGGTCATTCCTCCCTCACTGTTGCTAATTTTAGACATGTTACTAATTTTACAAATATATACACAACTTTCTCAGGCCTCTGAAGTTCCCTCATTGAGCAACTCTTTGGCATTGGATGCTGCTTCTCTAAATAAAAAGATTGATGAGTTCAGATCACAAGGTTCAGGTTCAGGTTTGTTTGGTTTGTCGTGTTGGTGGGTTGCTCCGGGTCACAGGTCACACCTTGCCACATGAGCGCAAAGAATCATTTACCAAATTTATCTTTACTCCTTTTTGCGAGGTTACAAGGTCAACTGATGAATGGGTATGCAGTTCTTCACACTTATATGTCACAATGATTTTTCTCATAATTTTATTTTATTTTATTTTATTTTATTTTATTTTATTTTATCTTTTAACAAGCAAAACCTCACTAGGCTGAAAAGCCTCTTTTTGTAGAGCTATCCTGGCAAAATAGCAGCAATTTAACTAAAATACAGGCAAGCAACACAAGGGAGAGTACTCAAAATATATTATAAAATCTAAGTTAGATTTTGCAACAAATTTAATTACCAACATTTCTTAAACTGTTTAAAAAGTCATCATGATAACATAGGATTCATAAATCCTATAGTTCAGAGTGCCATTTATTTTGATTAAGTAAGGCATTTATTAAACAAGTCAGCATCTCTCTTAGTTATTAAGATACTATAATTCTTTATATTCAATACTGATAGAGCTTCATGACATATAAGAACATATTATATAACTCTGTCCAAATGCTCAGCCAATAAATTATATTTAGAGATTTGCCTTTTTGCAATAAAACTTCTGTCTATAAAACTTAATTCTTTGTAGAAATGAGGTCATGTAGAGTTTTGGCTGTGTGTGTGTGTGTGCGTGTGTGTGCGTGTGATTCCCGGTGGCCAGATGGGGTGAGTTTGGGAAGGGGTTGGCATTTGCGTCTGGTGTGGCCGGCCCACTTCACCTGAGCATAAAAACAGCTGAAGTTCTCATTCAGTGCTACTCACACTTCAGTGACTCTGCACACACACAGGGTGGACACACACTCACCACACACCTAGAAACCCACACAGAGGCTCATTTAGCTCAGCCCGTGAAGATGCCGTGTGTCAGCTCTCATCTCGACCAGATGGTGAAGATGCCCTGTAGCTACAGCGCTGTCGTTGATAAAATCATCATGGTAAGATTCGATTTCTTGATGTTAGGACTTTGTAGAGGTTTAGGTCATTTGTATTACTGCTGAGTTGTGCTTTTGTACCATGTGACTGTCACACACAGACTGTGCCGTGTTGTTTCAGAAGAAACTCAGGGTGAAGAGCTTGATAATATTAGATGTTCAGATGCAACATTGTCTTGTACTTTACTGAAAATATGGTATAGCAGAACTCAGAGTCCTCTGCTCTTCATTTCATTGCTTTATTTTGTGAAGTACTGAAATTTTTCCTTCTGTAACATCACAGTTGTCTGTGCTCTGATTCCCTTTTGCTGTTACTGCTTCTGAGTTTCTGTCAGCTCCTGATCTGCTCTGCTCTTCTCTCCTCTCGTTGCAGGTAGAGCAGATCCTGTCAGAGTTCAGGCTGAATAAGGAAGAGCTCAAAGAAGTCATGAAGAGGATGCAGCGTGAGATGAACAGAGGGCTGCGTTTAGAGACACACGAAGAGGCCAGTGTCAAAATGCTTCCAACTTATGTCTGCTCCACCCCTGAGGGATCAGGTAAACACTCATTCTCCACATTTTTTGTCACACAGACGTCACCAAGATGTCATCTAACGAGTATCACCTGTGTAGGTAAAGCCAGTGCGTGCACGTTCAGACGTAGTGTGTGTTTTGACAGAGGTGGGTGATTTCCTGGCTCTGGACCTGGGGGGGACGAACTTCCGTGTGATGCTTGTGAAGGTGGGTGCAGATGAGGAGAGGAGCTGGAAGGTGGAGACCAAGAACCAGATGTACTCTATTCCTGAGGACGCCATGACAGGCACTGCTGAAATGGTAAGCAATAAGTTATTTGGGTAGTTGTCCACCTGAAGAGCTGATACAGCTTCCATGTTGACTGTTCAAAACCAACTACCAAACAAGCACTAATTATAGTGCAGTTTCTCCATATCTCATATCATCTCTTTCTCTCTCTGTCTGCAGCTTTTTGACTACATAGCAGAGTGTATGTCAGACTTCTTGGACAAACATCATATCAAGCACAAGAAGCTTCCTCTGGGTTTTACCTTCTCCTTTCCTGTACGACATGAGGACATTGACAAGGTAGGATGTTACTCCGTACATGTGGATCAAGACTGTCTTTCATTCGCTTTCATTGCCAGATTTATAAAAGTTCTGTATGTTTTATAATGTTGATATATTTAAGGTTTGTCTCTTTTTTCTTTCACAGGGTATCCTGCTTAACTGGACCAAAGGCTTCAAGGCTTCGGGGGCAGAGGGGAACAATGTCGTGGGTTTACTCAGAGATGCTATCAAGAGACGAGGGGTGAGTTACTGCATGTGAAAATGATTTTAATAAACAACACAAGATTGATTTGTAACTCCTGCACACAGCTGGAAGACTCTAAATGCATTGTAATTTGGTGTAGGACTTTGAAATGGATGTGGTTGCCATGGTGAACGACACAGTAGCCACCATGATTTCTTGCTACTACGAGGATCGCAGCTGCGAAGTTGGGATGATTGTTGGTAAGTAGTTATAAACACGTGCAAGTGTGAGTGCAGAGACATGCAGACGAAAGCATATCTAAGGTTTGTGTTTTGCTTTTTTGAACAGGTACTGGCTGTAATGCATGTTACATGGAGGAGATGAGGACCGTAGAGCTGGTAGAAGGGGAGGAGGGCCGGATGTGTGTGAACACGGAGTGGGGGGCGTTCGGAAACAACGGGGAGCTGGAGGAGTTCAGGCTGGAGTACGACAGAGTGGTGGACGAGACCTCGATTAACCCCGGACAGCAGCTGTGAGTGCATTCAGCCAAACATGCAATCAAGTTCACACATAGGGAAGCTCGTCACAAGCTCGTCGCTTGTTTGACCTGACTTCATTTACTGTGTGCACACGCACTCAAGTGCTCAAGCTTAGAGTAATGTCATTAAACGTGCTAGGAAATTCACACTGCAATTTAAAACGTGCCACACACACACCCCCTCTTTCTCCGATTGTTTTTTTTTCTGAATTAATCATCCTTCTATGAGAAATCTCACCTGACTATCACCTGAGGTCTCTGTGTGGTTGCTAAGCTACCAGTTGTTTTTCCTGAGGATGTTTGTGAATGGCCAGAGCCCTCATACGTCAGTGGTCAGTCAGTGTGTGGGGGTGTCAGATTAATGACCCCTCTCCACTGCTTGCCATAGTGCCTGTCGGCCTAATGGCTGTTTACCTTTTGCACTGGCAGCCCCTTTAACACAGACAACTGCTGAGCCCAGCCTCATCGAGCCTCTTAAGCATTGACGTTGTCATCCTCATCTGCCCTCCGTCTTTGAAAGAAGAGAAAGTTGTTTGCTCATGTGTTTTGTGACGTGCAAGTCCTTCCTGTTTCTTCAGCATCCTCTCTTGAGTTCATTTGTCCCACCCTTCCTACCAATATTTATTTAAAGTAACCTGTTTCTTTGTTTGTTCTTGTCTCCTGCAGATACGAGAAGCTGATCAGCGGGAAGTACATGGGCGAGCTGGTCAGGCTTGTTCTGATGAAGCTGGTGAACGAAGACCTGCTGTTTAACGGTGAAGCCTCAGAGCTGCTGAAGACACGTGGCAGCTTTGAGACGCGCTACGTCTCACAGATAGAGAGGTGAGCATCTATGGGGACAACAAAAGATTGCTATTCATGTTGACAATATTCATAAACACAGAGGGAAAAAAAGGCCATAAATATAATGAAAAACAAACAATAGTGTTAAGTTGTAAAGCCTGTTGTGTTATGTGAGCGTATGCTGTTGACATAAGCTTATATAATGTGTTAATGGGGAAATGGGTGAGCAATTTTGTTTGCGTCTCATACAGTTGTTAGGTATGGAGGACTAAAGCTGCCATTATAATAAACAAATTACCAAATAAATTCATAATGAAGGAAATAAAATTAAAGCTTCATTTATTAAATTAATATGCAGGTTCAGTTAAAAATAAATTAATATGAACAAAAATACAAAAATAAATAATAAATAGAATTTATTTAGTTATTTGTCTTATTTTTTCATATTCAATTATTTCAATTGGTTTTCTTTATTTTTCTATTTATTCATTTGTTGAGTCATCTGTTTGTAGCTTGATTTAATATCCATATTATGATTACAAAAAAAAAAACTTGTGGTATGCCATTATAATAAATAAATTTTAAAAAATTACACAATAAATTAATAAATAAAATAATAATTAATGATGAAATGAGCTTCAATTAATAAATATATGCGCAGGTTAATTTGAAATTAAATAGATAAATAAATACGCACAGAAGCAGAAAAATAACTAAATAAATTAATAAATAAAAAATAAATATATTTGACAGATAGCTTGGTTTTGTATTCATTTATTTTCATATTTAATTATTTTAATTGTTTTTATTCATTTACCTATTTATTCATTTGTTGGGTCGTTTATTTTTCTATTTGTAACCTTTCTTTCTTTCTTATGGCAGCTTTAGTCCTTCATAGTTACCTACTGCAGTATTATATTTAAATATTGCATACAAAAGTAAAATAGAAAAACATGGTATTCCTGTAATAAACACAAACATAGTAGTGGTATCAGTGTTTATGTATTATGAACACACTGGAACTAGAGAGTTTTGCTCTTTTTAATTTGTCCCTTTGTCATTTATCTTTCAGTGACACTGGGGACAGGAAACAAATCTACAACATCCTGTCCTCACTGGGTGTTCTGCCGTCAGAGCTGGACTGTGACATCGTGCGTCTGGTCTGTGAAAGTGTTTCCACTCGCTCTGCTCACATGTGCGGCGCAGGGCTCGCTGGTGTGATTAACCTGATGAGGGAGCGGCGTTGTCAGGAAGCCCTGAAGATCACAGTGGGGGTTGATGGATCTGTCTACAAGTTGCACCCATGGTGAGGAATAATAAATATCTTAGTTTTCTGAATAAAGTGTGAAACAAATATGGTACAGTGATTATATGATTAGATTTACCCCAAAGATAAAGAAAGATAACTAAGCAGTGGGAGGGAAACTAAAGAAAAGTGGGACAGATGGAGCTGTCGCTTTTTTTTTAACACTAAGTGTGTTTTTCTTTCCGTTTCAGTTTCCGTGAAAGGTTCCACAAAGTTGTCAGGGAACTCACGCCACACTGTGAGATCACCTTCATCCAGTCAGAGGAGGGGAGCGGTCGTGGAGCCGCCCTTATCTCAGCAGTGGCCTGCAAGATGGCTGTGTGCATGCTGACACAGTAGAAGGAGCTGTGAAGCAAGCCTGAACTCTGATCTGAGAACACTGATGACATGCTCATCCACAGTCGGCAGCTCTGGCCTTTTTAAGGCTCTGAAAGATGTGTGTCAGCAAACTGGACACTCACAGCTGGAAGATGTACAGCCAAGAAAGCAACTTGTATTATACTGTATTTGGTAGCAATAGACCAACTTGTAGCAATTCCAGTGTTTTTGAACCTGTGTATCACTGCCTGTTGATAGTGTTTGGGTATGCAAACAGCTCATTTCAAAAATGGCTGATGTATTTTTGATGATATATTATAATACCTGTGCAAACTTGTTCATGTACAACACAAGGATGCTTTTTGTAAATGATGTTGTAAACTAAATCAAATTCATTGCTATACCATGTTGTAATTCCTGTTTGTGAGTAATGAAATATTTCTCCCGTATTGTATATTTAAATTGTTATGTTTACAACTCTGTGTGTTAGCCAGTGGCTTGTAGTTTTCAATAATGTAAATACTGAAATTTGCTTTGGATGTGAATAACCTTAACTGTAAATAAAATTGCTTAATTAAACTGAACTATTATACTTAAAATTCATGTCGCTGTTTTTTTTTTATCGCCAGATATGACCCAGATTTAATGCCACAGCTTAACTGGATTAGAAAATGTTTTTTAGGTCATGTGGACCTGTAAACAAATCCTGAAGTTGTGACTTATTGTCACTCTCTGTCTACTAATGTGACAGAGTAAAGGACACTGCTGTCCAGTGTAAATCAAGAGACATTTTAAGAGTGCTTCTCTGTTTGTAAGCATTATTCATACTTATTTCACTTGGTCCTACATATTTTTTTACAATTTCTAAGCTGGTTTTATTTGATTACGGTCCTCTAATTTATATTTTCACAGTTTTTAAAATCAGATAAGTATGAGCAGTCTCATTGGCTGGAATAACAGGAAATCATAATATCTGCAGGAAACCAGGCTTTCAGTAAGATCTGCTGTGTAGTGTCACAGAGTCTTAATATTAGTGCACATAAAACATACATAAAAATTATCTTCAGAGCTTGATTTGACCTCTGAGGAGTAACTTTACTTGGTTAAGTGATGTCAGAGGTCACTTTCCCCTGTCTCCTCTCTCCCTCTCTGCTCTCCATATCTCTATTTTCCAGCCCAGAGGAATCCTGTCTGCTTCACCTCTTATCAGGTCCCTTTAGTGACACACAAAAAGCAGCCGTGGCCATGTAAGGGACTGTGCTGCCTGCCACCGGCTATTTTAGGTGGGTAGCAGATAAGATGGGTCGCGCATAAAACCCACCCCGGCATCACACCTCAGCTGGGAGTCCACGTACGATCATTCAGACATGGTAAGTCAGAACCCTGTTCTTGCATGTACATAGGATATTGTGTATTTTAGAGCAAATTTTGTTATTGTCTGTTGTAGTGGTTGCAGTACGAAGTTAGTGTGTGAGCTGAATGAGTTTGTATTTATCTTCTCAGGCAAGTAAGAAAGCCTCCAATAAGAGACAGAGGGGAGGACAGAAGTCCTGCTCCAATGTCTTCTCCATGTTTGAGCAGTCCCAGATACAGGAGTTCAAGGAGGTACAGTACAGCATTCTGTTGGAGGAACCTTTGAAGCAATTTGCCTTGTTTAGTTACCTTAATCTAAGGACGCTCAATTTGCTCTGCCCTGGGGCCACTTTAACAAACTGATAGACCAGGAGCCAGTTAATAAACAAACAATGATATTTATCTGTATATACTAAATGAGTTGCCTTCAATCCAGTCGCAGCAGCCACCGCAGGTCAGGTGTATGCAGGGATGTTTCACAGACTGGGGAAATTCAGGGCTTTAGTTAGGAAGCTTAAAGTGAAGAATAGCTTTTATTTTAGAAATAAGTCTTGTTGTTCTTTCAGTGCTCAGAAAAAACTGTCTGTGACTGATTACAATGACATATTGTATATCCATTCTATGTAGCCTTGATTCAGTATACCATGCACCTCTATGTTTTATTACAAATGCAAAGTCACCTATTCATCACTGCATTCTTCATGATTTGGTGGGATGGACATCACTGACCAATCACAGACAACATCACTGGTATATTTTTTTATCTATGAAGCAATACTGGGCAAACTTCCAGCCTAACTCTGCACCCTTCTGTGTGTCAGCTCTGGTCGTTACCAGCTCAGCTCCTCAGAGTGGTTGCTTTTTAATGAACCCTGGGTTTTAACAGATCTGGGGAAGACTGCATTCTCCTACTGTGCACCTTGGGCATGGAACAAGCTCCAAAAAAGATCTAAAATTAGAGACACTCAATGAATTTAAGAGCATCATAAAGAATGAGGTGACGAGGCATGTGCTTGTTTTTCTTGAGAGGCCACTTTGTTTGAATAGTTTTTGTTTTATTGTGGATTTTTGTATTATATGTTGTATTTGTTGCATTTTAAATGTGTTTTGATTGGCTGCCACCTTGGCCAGGTCTCTCTTGTAAAAGATTTTCAATCTGAATGAGACTTCCTGGTTAAATAAAGGTTAAATAAAATAATAAAAAGTGCAGCCCATGGGCCAATAGTGGTCCTTAAAATATCATGAGCATGACGTGAATTGAATGTATTATATTTGAATCACCACAGTCCACTTCAATATTCTAAACTTAACAATTTTGGTGGACAGATATTTTGTTTTCAGTGTGCACATTTCGTGTGCGGCCCTCAATCATGTAATGGCTTCATTATTTGGCACTCAATCATTAAACCGCATTAAACCGCTGCTTTATCAGATTGACTGGAGAGTCCTTATGAACAAAACTGCGTGGACTGCATTTCAAACCATTTCATTTCATGCAAGAGAGATTAACAATGAATAAGAAGTCTGAGTTGAGTTTGATTCTCTAAAGCCTTCATTTCACTTTTGCAAAACCTTTTTCAACCAAAAACAATGAAAATAAAATAAATGTTCCACATTTTTAAGTCAGTTTATCAGTATTTAGAAAAGAAATGTATCATTGCTCCACCTGCCACGATCATCCTTAGCTCAATTTTAGAAAAACAGCTCCTTGTACAAGAAGCTCTGTAAAAGATCAGTACAACATCCCCTCTCATTTTCAACAATAATGAATAACATACCTTGACTGGAAATGTACTACCTGAAGCACATTTATATTCTCAAAAGAACGAAGTTTTGCATGTGTTTATTTCATGTTTCATTTTAAGCAATAAATATAAAAAAACAATAAAGGACACGGAAAAGAGTAAAGAGAAAAATTATATAAAAGTTAAAATTAATTAATAAATGATATTAAAAAATCACTATTAAATTAGCAAAAATGTAGGGGAGAGGTGCAAAAATAAAAAGATTATTTAAAATGATTTAAAATTGAGTTTTAAAATAAGTTTGCAGTCATTACAGGGTGGAGAAGGCAGTGTAAAAAAGGATTTATTTTTTAGCTTTGACTTAAAAGTGGTCAGAGTCAGGGCTTGTCAAACATCTTCTGGGAGGTTATTCCAGGTTTGCGTCACGTGATAACAAAACGCTGCTACACCATGTTTTGACTCTGACTCATGGGACGATCAGTAGCTCCTCACCATTCTATTTCTTTGTGCTTGATCAGGCTTTTGGTTGCATCGACCAGGACAGAGATGGTGTTATCAAAAAACAGGACCTGAGGGAGACCTATGGACAGCTGGGTAATTTTCTTTACCTTTAAACTCTTTACCTTTGCAATCTGTTGATGGATACCTAAAAATAAAAAGTGTACTGATGTGACCTGTATTTATGCATTTGATTATGTTGGTTGACTGTGTATGTTTGGGTTCTAGGGAAGGTTAACGTCAAAGATGAGGAGCTGGATGAGATGTTGAATGAGGGGAAGGGTCCCATCAACTTCACTGTGTTCCTGACTCTTTTTGGGGAGAAACTTAACGGTGAGAGCTTTCACTGATGTTCAAGCAAACTTTGATTTTTTTTTTTTCTAACGAACTTTAAGCAGATGCTCAATGACGCTCTGTTTTCCTTTAGGCACTGATCCTGAAGACACCATACTTGCTGCCTTCAAACTTTTCGACCCCAATGGGACGGGCTTTGTTAATAAGGATGAGTAAGATCCATCTTATTCATTAATTTCCATGTTATTAATTTGTTTTATATTTTCCTTAACAGCACCTTATCTTATCTGTTCTTTCTTTTCTACATGTTTTTGGTCCTGTTTATCCAGATTTAAACGATTACTGATGAACCAGGCTGATAAATTCACAGCAGAAGAGGTTTGTGTTTTCTCTCTTTTAAAGTTACAGACTCTCAGACTGTTCTTTAAGGTCATCATGTTTACCAGGACAATTGTCACTTCATAAACCTCTAGGTGGATCAGGCCTTCGCTCTCGCTCCCATTGACCCAACTGGCAACATCGACTACAAGTCACTCTGCTACACCATCACGCACGGAGATGAGAAGGAAGAATCTTAACAAGGACTATAGTCAGGTCATATACGTCATCTAAACAAGTGCATAACTGTTTTTATACTGCCTGGTTATCATGCAAAAAACAATAACGATCGACTGAATAATGCTGAAGTATCTGATTCATTCAACATCAACTGTTTAACAGTTATAAATGCTGCAGTTCTGTATTAGACACTGGCTTTCATTGGTTTGCTGATGGGAATAAAATGTTCCTCAAAAGCTTCTTTGTTCATTACAAGAACTCATTTTGTTAAGCAACACTGTATGAGACTAAAATTCTTAAACATCACTGTGATCCTGGAAAATCTGACTATCATATGGAAAAAGTCTTATTTATGATTATTTAAAAAAAAAAGTTTAAAAGAAGTTTATGGGTTGGTTTGGGAGAGAGTCAAGCAAGGGGGTTTAAGTATCTCGGAGTCTTGTTCGTGAGGGTAGAATGGAGCATGAGATGGATCGGCGGTTTGGTGGGGCATCTGCAGTGATGGGCACTGTGCCAGACCATCATGGCGAAGAGGGATTTATTGGTCCACCCACGACCCACCCTCACCTCAAGAATGAGATTATGGGTACAAGTGGCTGAAATTTGTTTCCTCTGTGGGGATTTATGCTGTATTTATACTTCTGCGTCAAATCGACACCTACAGCGTAAGCTCTGCTAGATCCTATGCTATACCCTAGCCTGACTTGCACCTCCCCAGAAATGTAACTTCATGTCACAGACCTCCTGTCTATTTCTGTAATCTGAAACCATTTCCCTCAGTGGAAACAAAGCTTTTATTTACTTTAATTTCACAGATAAGAAACAATAAATTGTAAAGACAATAAAGCCTCCACAAAAATAGCATTTTAAATCTTGTGTGTAATTTATCCTTCAGGGATTTATCCTGGCTTCATATGAGCAGAAGAAATCTCCACTCGTCATTAGGCTAATTTTACAATGTAAAATGCCATAGGCTTGAGCTAATAACATTAGCATGTTGTATTTGTGGGGAAAATGTGTCCAGATAAAAACAAGTGCTCTGTCTGTGAATGCTGCGAGTTATAGTGAATCCGATTTGTATGTTTGTGTTTGAAATGGTCTCTATTAAGCCATGTTTAATGTGTGTTTTGAATCATCTTAACTTTACAGCACTTCACATAAACCACACCACTGACTAGTGTTTTGGATGTGTAACTGCAGAATGACACAGACATACAAGTATAAAGGCTCACAACTGCGTAGGTCACATGCATAGGCTATGGAAGCCTCTGCATGGAGCTGACCCACAAGTATACATCCTGCTTTAGAAATATAGGGTGAGGAGCTTGGACATCCAGAGGGAGCTCGGAGTAGAGCCGCTGGTCCTTTGCATCAAAAGGGGCCAGTTGAGGTAGTTCGGACATCTGATCAGGATGCCTCCATTAGCGGGCACGTCCCACTGGTAGAAGGCCCCGGGGCAGACCCAGAACACACTGGCGGGATTACATATCTCATCTGACCTGGGAATGCCTTGGGGTCCTCCAGGAGGAGCTGGAAAGTGTTGCTGGTGAAAGAGACGTCTGGGGTGCTTTGCTTGGCCTGCTGCCCCTGCGACCCGAGCCCCGGATAAGCGAATGAAAATGGATGGATGGATGGAGAAGTTTAACTCAATTAACAATGAAATTGGTAACAGGAGTCAGAATTATATCTACATGCTATAAACAAAATTAAAAGTAAAGGGAAAAGACATGAAGACAGGAGAGAATTTAAGTGAGAGAACTCATGATTTAGGTTTAGATTTTCATTTCAGCTTACACATATTTGTTACAGTCGTACTTCCTGCTGTACTCAGTTTTGTCCCTCTGAACATAGAGAGAGAGAGTTACAGCAACCATGATGACCCTTTCAGGGCTGAGTGGATGACCTCAACAATCCATGCTCATTTTGAAAGAGACTGTTTTTCTTAGATGGTAAAAAAGTTTTGTGATACAACATTTAACACAGACTGCCTGTAAAAGTTTACAGGATTCACTGTAAATATTTTTCAGTAAAGTAAAGAAGATGTCAGTGCTTCCATCACATTCATCACATTCACTGAGGCCTCACCGCTGTTCCTTTCTTTGGGGACACTGTTGCCATGGATACAATAACAAACACGTCCATAAACTCCACGGCCACATTTTCCTGCTCACACAGCAAACAGCCGGTCAACAACACGAGGACTGTGTGAAATACTGCAAGGCAAGCTCCACTTCCAGCACATCTGCAACAGCAAGGTTACATCCAGATGATTGTGAGTTTATTTTGGATTTCTGAAATCTGTACCTCTACTGGCAGAGATGCCGATTGCATCTGGAGCTGCAGGCAGGGTGGATGTAGGAGTAGATTCAAGCACGACGTGGACACCAGATGGACTGAGGAAGACCAAACCTGCCAACAAGAACTGTGATTCCTATCTGCAGCGGTGGGTGGATTAATTACCTTCCAGTTTAATTAAGTAACACTAATGCTGTGAGTTTTCTTTACATTCAAAGCACATTATTAGTATGTCAATTCAGGAAATACAACATTGTAAAAAAAAAGTCAAAAGAAATTTGATTCTATCATGTTTTATTTTACTGATAGAGAAAAAAAAGCTCAAAAATGTGGCAAGTGAGGTTTTTAACAGTTAAATTGCAGATATATTCACAAATAAATCAAAAGTTTGCCATGCGAATAAAAAAATAACTAGCCAGCAGACATCAGTGCATGCCCATGTTATCATGGATACTCACTCATTTCCAAGTTCTTCCCCAGCTAATTAAAAAATGGCTTTGCATAAGCGCTGAAATCTAACATCACTGATAGCCTAACTAAAATGAAATCATCATATTCATTCAATGAGGTAAAACCACAGAAGATTTGCCACAGAGCAACTTTATTGACTTTTATTGCTGAGAGACAAAAGCAGCTTAATTTAAACACTCCCCGTCTGAATCAACAGCAACTTGTTTGTCATTTGAGCTGCACAGACGGAGACACAGATGTGAGGCACTAATCGGGCTCATAAATATCTCACTGCCATTTGTTTCTCCTGGCTGGTTCACTAAAAGCATGAGTTACATTTTGAAGAAAGCTGTGACACTCTGGCTGTTCTGTACAAAACATTATTGTAAATACAGTCAGCTGAGTTTGTTTTTCTTTGGCAATCACAAGTTAACTTATTCTCATCGCTGATGTTTGCAGATATCAGGAACTAAAACAGAGAGAGAAAAACAAAAGTAACTTGATGCAGGTGAGTACCACTGTCATGCAGTTGGGAGAAGTTTTCCTAAGGGGCTTTCTACCAGAAAGGGATTTACTGGAAAACATTTTCTGGTAAAAGTTGCAGCTTAAATTAAAATGAATAGATTTTTGCCAGAAAGGGATTTCTGGGAGAAAGCCTACAAGAAAAACTTCCCTCATGTGCTACGTCATCAAGTAGTGCAGCGATGCTCAACTTAATTTGCCTGGGAGCCACTTTTGCAAAATGACAGAAGGTCAAGGGCCAGTTAATAACAAACTTAAATAATTATAATATAAATAACTAGCCCAGCAGGGGCCTCAGCAAACCACATTTAGCTACCTATAAATCAATATCAGTTAAATGTAGTCTATATTTGGAATATTTTCTCTGCGTTACCTTACACACTAACCGATCGAGGAAGCTGTAGACCACCAACTCCAATGCTTTGCAAAGTGAAATTACAAAGCAACTGAGGTCTGGTTGCTTCGAGATAATGGCTTCAGTTCTATGTTGGAGAGGGCCGTGTGGAGGATAAGTTAAGGCAGTGAAAAAATTCTATATATAGCATACACTGAGATTAATACTTATTTTCTTTAGGTGGCTAAAAATGAACCTAATTAAGGAAGTGTTTCCTCAGTATCATTTCATTTTATGTACCTGACGCTTCTACCCAGAAGTTACTGTAAACAAAATGGTTGCCCTGTCACCTGGCAGTCGGCACCATCTGGCCCACGGGCTGCAAGCTGAGTATCACTGAAGTAGAAGCTTGTAGCTGATTGGTTTAGACGTTGTCAGACACAATGTGACTGTCGCTCATGTAATTACGTTTGTTTTTACACAGGACACCCAGGACAACACAGATCTGAGTGACAATGAGACTGATGGTGAGAACTTTAAAAGGTTAAAACAAACGAAATATCAGAGTTGCACCGCAGTGAACTGTTAAAAAAATCCATCTTTAATTTGCTTTTAGGAGCCAAAGAGGGGAACCCACAGAAAAACGAGAGCAGTGAGGATCACACTTCAGGAAAGCTACCCAGTGGAGAGCGATCCAAAAAGTCTCGGCTGTGTGTTCTCCTTTAAGACCGTCACATCTCATGGGGACATTTAAAGAACTATCTTTCCCAACATCATTGTTATCATGTGTTATTTAAGTGCCAAACCCTCGTGCCTGTTGTTTACCCTTACAGTACTGTGAGAAAAGAGTGAGGGGTCAAAGGTTACCAAAAACACTGTGCAAGAACTAAGTCAGTGTATCATGTCTATCAGTGTTAAATTAAATAACAGACGTTTGCACAAACAGGTTGTCTTTTAAGTGAAAACTGTTACATATGTGCTAACCAGTGTTAATTACATTGCAATATAATTCTGCACAGTTTAAAACCAGTATTTAAATGCTTAAATCACAGTCTCAATCTCAGTATTCATCTCTGCGCATCATTAAACAGTATGTCACGTTACAGTATGTTATAAAAACGCACAACCACAAAATACCTCCAGGTTCTTTTTGCCACTGCATCATCACACAATGGGCACTGAAATTGTAAACTAATATTGAGCTTAAAAACAGTGAACACCACTTTAAAAAGTCGACTGACCGTGATGTTCACGAATCCAGTTTTTCCGACAGGTGTCTTAACTGCAATCACACGTTTCATTCAGAGCATTTCCTCAGCATTAACATTCAATCACAACAGCAGCTACAGTTTCTTCAGCAGCAGTAAAAACAGAGAGTTTTCCCTTTTAAAATCTGCTCCTCATAAAGTTCAACATTGCACTTCCGCTGTCTGAGACTCCTCCTGTTAGATGTACCTGAGGTTTCACAGTGTGTTTAAAAGTCCACTTGGCAGTATTCCCTGACAGGTCCAGCTAATGAGAGCATACAAGAGGAGAGAGGCCTGTTTCCAGTGTATAATCTCCACAAGGCTGGGATTTGTGCAGCATACCGGTCGGGTAATCTCAGTCACTGTTGCTGCCGCTGTCGTCTCCCACCACCATGCTGCTGTACTGCTTCTGCTGCTCCTCTTTAAACGACTCCTTCACCTTTGCTCTCTTCAGGCCTCCATCCCTGCAGAGGCAGCCAGGTGGAGACGGGATAAACTGAGAGTGGTACTAATCATTTAACCAAATTAGTTCAATGTAACTGTCACTGTCAAGTTAACACAGGATTATCTTTTGGTGTTTGTCATGTTTGATATTAAATTAAATGACTGCATGTTTCTCTGAGAATTAAAAAATGTTATTGCTTTAGAAACAATTTGATTTGAAAAAGCCATTTAAAACTTAAATTGATTAAATATTTTCACCCAACAGCAATGAGACAACGGTATATTTGCAAGTGTGTTAAAACCCAGTGGGTTGGTTACCTGGTGACTCAGTTAAAGGGACAGTACACCCCGTAATCAAAAATGTGTTGTTGTTTTTTTCCTCTTACCTGTGGTGGTAATTATCAATCTCTGGGCTCAAAATGCCCAAAAAATACAACATGTCCCTCTCCAGAATCCACTGACCTTGTTGTGAGCAGTTTCTTATAGGAACTATTTTCTTTCTACTGAACTACACCCACCAACCGTATCACCACACAGAAAGAAGCGTGCATCTCCTCATGGATGAGAGGCTTGTGCTCGTGACAGCACAAGATATAAACATTAATGGCGTCTTTCTCAGATGAGCTGTAACATTAAGCTAGCTCAGTGGTGCTAGGTGAGCTAGCAGTGGATGCACGCTTCCTTCTGTGCAGTGATATGGTTGGCAGGTGTAGTTCGATAGAAAGAAAATAGTTCCTACGTGAAACTGCTAACAAGGTCTGTGGATTTTCTTGAGTAACCAGGTCATGATAGCTGTAAAGAGACATTGCTGTTGAGGTTTTGTAATGTCCTTTGAGCACCACACGCTGAGTGCTATCTAGTTCTTTTATATTTGAGAGGAGGCAGACATCTCTATGGCAGATATCTCCAACACTCTGCAACTCACACCAAAACAATATAGACTGATAATTACCACTACAGGTGAAAGGAAAATATGTATTTATGCTTTGCCCTGGACTAAACTGTAAAAGTAAAAGTGAGTCTCTTAAAGAAAAAATCTCTCAAAATAAAAAGAGAAGAAAAATACCTCAGAGCAAATGAATAACAAACAGCTGAAGAAAGTAAACAGGTTGAGTCTTACCACTGTAGATCTAGCAGCCCTCCCTGTCGAGCGATGGCCGACTTAACTCTGTTGGCAAACTGGACAGCATCTTCCCCCTCCTGCCATTTTTGAAACAACAGCACAGTCAGTCTACCGTGATGTGTCTCTGTGTGTACATAACTGTATGTGGAGGGGTGGGGGTGGCACCTGTGGGCTGTACACGTGGCTTTATGCATGCTTGTGCTCACGTGCCTCAGCACATGTCATACACACCTGTTGGTGCATAGCTGGCAGGTACCAGACGTTACAGACGAGGGCCCAGCTGGTCATCATCCTCAGCAGGTAATTGACCATGCTGTACTTGGAACTGTTCCAGAAAGCATCTCCGAACTTTGGGTCATACTTAGAAAAGTAAAAAAAAAATACATAGAAGCAGAGTGAAGAACTGCACTTTGACATATGTGAGCCAGAAAACATCTGAATGAGTGATGCAGGTTGAGTGACACAAGTACCTTAATGGCTACTGGATATATCGTTGCTCCAATTTCAAAACTTCCCTTTTTAAACATCATGACAGATGTGTTGTTGACACAGGTTCCTGTGGAAACCAGACATGCTGAGATTAAAGGGGACGGAGTTGTGTGAGCTCTGTCCAAACCCACATGAAATAGCTGCTCATTTGTCACTGCTGTGGCGGCCAGTGGCCAGACTGCCATCAGGCACTGGGCTAAAATAACAACACTTACTGAGTCTCATCTTTGATGATACAAAGACAAACTGCTGTGGATGAAGTAACTCTATACTCACTACTGTGCATGGTCACACTTACCCTCTGGAAATATCAATATGGGTAGCTTTGTCTTGTCATTCACATGATCTCTCAACCTGGAAGCAACACAAAGAGGTAATGGAAACCACTTCCTGACTGTATAAATATCTACATATTGCACCTTTGAAGAGTCTTTTACATTTGGGACAATACATCAAACATCTGGAGCGAGTGTCTGGGTGAAGATGTGATATTATGAGATAGTGGAATCCAAACTGCATGAGTCACTGTTCAGTAGCAACTTTCCAAAACATATCTGTTCTTGTTTGGATAATAAGAGATACAGAAACTGTAGAGGACTTTACTGCCAGGAAAATGCCAACCTCTCTTAGTGCCAGGGTAACCACAGAGAGAAAATACAGGCGAGAAAGACATGCAGTGACAAGCCTGAAAAAAAAAAAAAAAAACATGCTGGAGCTTAGGAGAGGAAAACTAACCTTTTGGTCACTAGGTGGCGATCTTTCATCTCTGCTCTCTCAAACCAGACATGAGGACACGACCTCACCATGGCTCTCTGGATGACTCCCATCAATCCTCCATGTACCTGCCCCACCTGAACACATTTTTGACATTTCTGAGTCATGATTTAGCAAAAAAAAAATTACATATCAGTACAGAATGTCAAGTCAAAAGAGGTTTTCATACCATGGCATAACACCCGTCGTTGCAGAGAATCACAATGTCGATAGGACTGGTGTGATTGGCGACACAGATTCCTCCTTTTTTGGGTTTATTTTCCCTGTTTTTGCGTAGTGAAGACATGTATCAGATGATATTCCTGATATGATTTTTCAGAAGTCACGTGGCGATGAGGCTCACTTACCTGTTGTGATAGCGGATGGTGGCGGAGAGTCCTCGAGCACAGATCCTGTAGCACATCACATGGACCCATTCACTGAGCCAGAACTTCATCCTGAAAACACAAACACAAGCAAACACACACAAATGAGGAGGGATCCATCTCAATGGGAACAGAGTTAGATATAGATTATGACTAATATTGGTGTGGTTAAAGTTTGTAGGTCACCTCCAATTTGGAAGCAATCCAACTGCAGATGTTCCTATGACCAGCCAGGTGAGGCCAATGCAGGCCAGGGTTATCCTGGAGAAAGTGGAGTACATTTATTCCTCAATTTTCCAGCAAAAAAGTGAAAAACAGACACAAAATAAAAAACTGAATATAGGTCAGAGGCGGAGATACTGGAAGTAAGGGTATCAACAGCTTCCCTTTACTGAACGGCATTTTGATAAGGTCCAATGTGTAGGATTTATGGGGCATATACAGACATAATATCAGTTTCCATTTGTACACAGATGGTACTCAGATCTATTTAAGATGAGATTTAACAAACAACTACCAAAACACTGTTAACCTGCTAAGATGCCTATCATGCAGCTTAATGCTGACAAGACAGAGATATTGATCATGGGACAAGATGGTGCGAACATTCAAATATCAGTCTTGGTTCTCTGTCCCACTCAATAACTCCACATTGCAGAAATCTCGGTGTCATTTTTAATCAAACCCTCTGTTTAGACAAATGTAAATTCAGTAGTTCAATCTGGCTTTCACCATCTCATAAATATCTCCAGGATCAGATCATTCCTCTCTGACAAACATCTGGAAACTGTTATTCATGCATTCATAAGCAGTCAATTAGGTAATTGCAATTCCTTGCTCTCTGGGTTCAGTAAAAACTTCCTCTCCTGCATCCAACTCACCTAAAACTCTGCTGCCAGAATCTTGACTCAGACTAGTAGACATGACCACACACACCGATTCTGGCTTCCCTACTCCTGTTGCTTTTAGAGCAGATTTTAAGATTTTATTGATTACTTACAAAGCCCCAAGAAGCCTTGCTCCAATTTATATAACAGATCTTTCATTGCCCTATGTTCCCTCTCGCACCCTGAGATCCTCAGATGCAGCTTTTCTTGTTATTCCGAGGTCTAGATTAATTCACAAAGGTGATAGAGCCTCATCTTTTAAATCACTTCTGAAAACCTACTTATTTGAAATTGCCTTTTGGTGATTTCTACAGTAGCCCAGAAGGGACAAACCAAATGCTGGCTCCAGATAGGGCCAGTCACATTTTTGCATTGGCCACAGTAGTTCTTCTACACGCTTGGCACATGGGAAAAGTTTCAGTTGGTAGCAATCTGCTCCTCACAGCTCGACGCCACTAAATCCTACACACTCAACCTTTGAAGTATTGGTGCTTAAATTTGTCTGACTTTCATTTCTGTATGTCCTTACAACATACAGAATATAATCTTCCATAGGCTGGTGATGTTACTGTCAGACATGACAAACCTGTTTCCTAATGAGCACATGTTTGCAGTAGGATTTATTCATGTAGACGTATGTGTACACAGCAATTTTTTGCATTTTAGCTGTTTTGATGTGTGTGCAAGTCGACCTGGTTAGCTAGCAAATGGGGTCAAATTAGACAAAAGTCGGTATTCAATTATTTTCAAGAATTCCCTGTGAGCCAGCTATGCAACTGAGAGAGACAGAGAGAAACGACAGCTGACAAGTTAAGACCTGCACCTTCCAGATCTGTGCCAATAGGCCGACAGCAACAGGGGTAACAACAGTTATCTGTGAGAGCTTCACTGATAAGAGCTTGCATGACTATGCCTCTTTGATATGAATCCTTTTTTATGGTTGTAATAATAGAGATGTCTTGTGAACATCTAAATCTTACTTTCTAGTTTTCTTGACAGCTGCATACTTCTCAAATATTTGAAATTAAAGCCACCCATCCCTACATTTACAGCACTCCCTCCAAGAAAATTGTTCCAACATCTCTGGTCAGAGGTAACGTTTTAAGTTTAACTTAAAGGTGTAGTGTGTGGGATTTGCTGGTATCTAGAAGTGAAGTTGCAGAACTTAAACTTCTACCATGTACCAAGCATGGTAAGGAGCTATGATGGCAAATGCGAAAATGCAGATGGCCCTAACTAGAGCCCGTGTTGGTTTATCCATTCTGGGATACTGAAGAAAAAACACAGCAGACTCCATGGAAGAGGACCCGCTCTATATGTAGAAACAGCTCATTCTGAGGTAACAAAAACTCCACAATTCTTATTTTCAGGTGACTATAAACTAATGAAAACATAGTTCTGAATACTGCATACCATTTCTGTCAGTAGATGCTCCTAAATCCTTGACATGACCTTTAACTAAGTGAAAACTAATTTAACTAACTGGCTCAAAGTGAAATTATAGCCTTCACAAAATGCAAGAAGCATGATCTGATATCAGGTTGTTATATAAATGACTGGTTTGACTGTGCCAATGGTTATTATTGATTAAGTTGAACTCAATAGTCAGAGCCAAATACCCACAAATTTTAATGTAACAGGTGATTGGCATTCATTTGTAAAAGGAAACTGATTGAGCTTTAAACATTTTTTTTATTTTGGGATTTTCATCACTTCTTTTTGCCTTATAGATTAAATTTCAGTGGGCTTCAGTATCAGTTTACACATAATCTTTACCAGAACAAACCCACTCAACCTTTGACATTATTTCTGCCTGGAGGGAAACGCTGCACTTGTATCACTACAGCTTCATTTTGCAGAAAGCAGTGTTGGTGTACCTCAGTGGAGCGAGGATGCAGTATCTCACAAAGATGCCCAGGCCGTAGACCAGTGTCAGCTTCAGACTGATGTACTGGAAATCGTTGTTGGTGCGAGTCAGTAAGTTCCACGACACCAGCTCCTCTGAGGTGAACCTCTGGGTCACCTAAATTTAAAATTCGATAAAATTAAAATTCAGACTAGCATGAGAAGGCCACTTTTACCACTCATATAACAAACTGGGATGTAGTTAAAATGTACCTCATCATCTACAATGCTCTCAATTCCTTTCCGGGTGAAGTAGAAAGAGTCACTAAGTGTAAAATCACCGCCCACTGGTGGTTTGGGGCGACTGCGTCTGAGTTCCTCTAACTCTTTCTCCATGGAGCCATCTTCTCTCTGGATGAGACCTGACACACACATATACACACACACGCTAACTCAATCATCTGATAAGAATTATTATTTTAGCAGCAGTGTGGAAGATAAATCAGCCTCGCCATGTCTGTTAAGATTGTGCTGATAGTGTCAGAAGACGAAGGAGAAAAAAAAAATCAAAGTTCATTTCAGGAATGTGTCTTTGGAAGGACATTGCTTTTTCTGTTTTTGGCAAGAATGATATAAAAATAAAAAGCTAAAATAAATAATTCCAATAAATGAATGCATGTCCTCTGGGACTTCAGTGGAGAAAGAAAAACATCAATCACATAAAGATGTACAGCATGTGTCATTTGGCACAACAAAGCAGACTCATCTGCAAATTTCAACATGAAATACTGGCACTGATGCAGCAGGAGCCCAGATCAGATATTACATAAAGTTTCTCACCAGAGCAGGAACTTCCCAAGTGAAGTCACCTTGAACTACACAAAGTGTCAACAACACACCTAAAACATGACCCTACACAGTCTGACCTGAGTTACATAATAGCAACATGAAAACTGAGCTGTTCAGAGAGCAGTCTTAAAGGAATACTTCACCCACAAGTTTAGAATTTGTGTATCAATTACTCACCCTGTGTTACGCTGAACTTGCATGCCTCAACAGTGAACAAAGAATCCAAAAACAGGGACATTTTTGATAAATTTAAGGGTGCTTTCCCACCTGCCCTGTTTGGTTCGGTTCAATTGAACTCAAGTTTGTTTGGCCCCCTAAGTCAGTTCATTTGGGCAGGTGTGACCATAGCAATGGCACTCAGGTGCGCACCAAAACAACTGGACTGAGACCTTCTTGAAGAGGTGGTCTCAGTCTGGTTACAAATGAACTCTGGTGCGGTTTGTTTGTGGTGAGAACATGTTCCGACCTGGATCTGAACCAACTGCAGTCACATGACACATTGTTTGGGTTAAACATGAGCATGTTACAGTCCTGGAGGATTATTAATGTGCGCCTCCTCCTGTACTGCCTTAATATGCACATTCAGCACATCCAATGCATCAAAACATTGTTTTCTAGTTGGAGCCGCGCCTCGTTTTCAAACTGTATGCTTTGACTCAAATGAACAATGACAGCAATATAGTCCATGATGAGCAGCGCTAAAATCAACCTGCGTAGTTGTCCCTCCATTGTGACATTAGAAGGTGTCACATTTATCTTGCAAGTGTACTCTTCTTCAACGTTTTGTTTACTTCCTGGATTTTTCCTGCATGGAAATTCTGACCAATCAAGAGCAGCTTTCTAATGCAGGCATTTGATCTGGTCTGCTTGTAAATGCTGCCGTGAGAACCCCATCCAACTCTAGGCAATTATGCAACTTTGTGACAAAATTAGTCCCTGATTCAGACCAGAGCAAGTGAACTCCACCCTAAGTAAAAGTTAGCAACCTTTAACAGCATTTAAGTCTGATTTATACAGCCATATTCGCTATTCAGAACAAGTTGTATATGAGTAGCACACCATGACAAACGCGTGGTAAAACTCTGCTCATGCCTTCTATTGAATTGACCAGGTGAGCTCCTCGTCCGTGCATGAGACTGTTTATGTTGAGTTGTTGTAAATAGGAAGGTTTCAGCAAAAATGCAAGTGTTTGTGACGTACTGAGCATACCACTGGATAAATGAGGTGTCATTATACTGCATAAGCTGAGTGACAGCGTGTAAACAGATGTTTTGATATAGTTTTGCTGTTGTTAAATGTGGACCCCATTTACTCTTCTTCATCAAGAATTGTCTCTGTTTTTGGATTATTTGTTCATTGTGGAAGCATGTAAGAAAAACTAAATTTTCTTCATGAATTCAACGTAACACGGGTTGAGTAATTGATATACAACATGATCGTTTTCTGGGTGAAGTGTTCCTTTAAGTAACGAGGACAGCACTGTCTGGGATCTAAAACAATCCACCTAACAGGTCTCAGAGCAGTTGGAACTTGGCTTCAGCTCAGACTCCACATTATCAGATAACTCAGCGGGCAAAGTCCCAAACCTGAAGGAGCAAACTACATATCCAATATTCAGTGCAAACTTTCAGAACAATGTCGGCCTTATCTCTGTTTATGAAGAACTTTCACATCATGTATTCATGGTCCACATTTAAAGTTGTAACACTGACATACTTTGAACTTTGCAGAGGCCAGATGTTGCTGACATTATGTTTTACAACAGGGGATACCACCCGCTGCGGCTTGGTGACTGATAAGAAGTTGAGTAATTGAGTCTTGTAAGATAGGCAAAGTTTCCAGAGCAACTTCACCTTGTTGACTACCACAGAAGTTAACTACGTTCTGGTGCCAGTCAGGGAGTGCTCGGTGCAGAAGACACAGTACTGTAGTCAAAAATAAAACCATTTAAACCTGCCTTAAAAGGTCACAAGAAATGTATCCATATGCAGAAACAAAAAGCATTCTGAACGGCACAGATAAGTCAATTACTCTGTCAAAACTGGGCAATATTATTGCAACATACATTCCAAGACGCGCAATAAAGTATCTTATGAAATCCAGCATTGCGGTGCAGTACATATGTCACTAAAACCCCATCTTTCACAATAAAGGATATGTCAGCAACTTTTCTTGAGCAGGATGCCTTACTAAGTGCTTTGAATTATTCCAGACACTTTTTATTTTCTACTCACCATTAGATGCAGAGGCTGTGAGTGTTCGTTCATCTGCATATACATTCTGTATCTTCAGAGTGGCCCACTGTAGAGGACAGACAGGAGGCATTCAGGGCCATGTCTCACATGGACCAGTGGATGTCTCAGAGTAGCTTAAAGCATGTAACATATAACATAACAATACAAACAACATTACCTCCAAGGTTTTCACCAGGATGGTCATGTAGGTCTCGGAGATGCCCAGTGAGAAGCCAAACATGGCTGGGATCATGATGAGGCTGATTACGAGGTACAGCCAGATCCTCAGGGCCCAAAGGGCCAATGTCCAGAAATCCTCCATTTCCACCTTATTCCCTGAGGTAAACAAGAGCAGCCCTGTGGCTCAGATGTGGTGCAGTCCTGTGGGGAAATGTATTTAAAGCCATGTAATTTCACTATTGTCACCACCAAAGGTCAGACAAAAAAGATCCATCCTCTGTCAGACATAATCTCTTGTCAACATGTGAAGGTCAACAACAACTACAGTGACAAGGACAGCAAAGAAATGTAGAGTAAAGCCTCATCAGGTCATGACACACTTCACACAGACACACACTGACACCGCGCACAGAGACGATCAGTATCACCTGTAGTCCTGCCAGTATAAACAAATCTATGAACAACCACACTATGACAACACTCCTCTATATTTAGACGACAATACTTTATACACGACTGGATTATTTCTGTTTGTTTAATATAATCACCTGCATTATTTTTCAAGTTACACGAGCTCATCTTACCTGTCAGACGTGAGTCCATGCCCTTCCTTCCTGGGAATAACTCAGAGGACTGAGCTCAGAGAGAAAACACGCCCATTTACTACTGGAACAAAGTTCACGGAGAGGCGCCCGGCAGTGACCCCTGTGGACTGAAAGGGGAAACGCACACACGTGGCTCATTATTCATGTGTGGTTAATAATGAGTGTGGTGTTTTTTTGGTCCAAATTTCAGATGGTGTTTGTGCGTGAATGTGTTTTGTTGCTTGTCTTATTTCACTTACCTCAGGTCTCTCTTACAAAAGGGATGTTGATCTCAATAGATTACCCCCTTAAGTCTTATAATAATAAAATACAAGGAAATAAATGTGAAATAGGTAGTCGGTTCATCCTTGACCTTTGGGATGGAAGAATGGCAAAAATGTATTAACACAAAGTCCACTTTTTTGATTTTGTCCTCTTTTGTTGTTGTTTTTCTAGAGTTTATTGCATAGGTGAAGATTTGAGGGGGGACACAGGGGACGTGTCCCCCTCAACATTTAACATAACATGTGCATTTGTCTCCCCCAACAAAAACATGACTGTAAAGGATTTTTATTTTGACAAAATTAAAGATATTGACACCATAAACAGATGCAGAAAAAGCAAAAATTGGTGCATAAAAATAAACTAGAAGGCAGATAATATAGTGTTTGATGCTTACGTTTGAATTTTCTAGCAGGGTACCCCCAAACATCCCATTTCACATGTGTTCCCCCAGAACAAGTTGGGACAAGTGGTCAAGTTGTGCTGCGAGATCGCTGGTGTTACTTTTAATAACCTACAGCATCTGTATACTGGGGTGGCATGGTGGTGTGGTGGTTAGCACTGTCGCCTGACAGCAAGAGGGTTTCTGGTTTGATCCCGGGTGCAGGTGTGTGGAGTTTGCATGTTCTCCCCCACAGTCCAAAGACATGCAGGTTAATTGGTGACTCTATATTGTCCGTAGGTGTGAATGTGAGCGTGAATAGTTGTCTGTCTCTATGTGTCAGCCCTGTGATAGTCTGGTGACCTGTCCAGGGTGTACCCTGCCTCTCACCCAATGTCAGCTGGGATAGGCTCCAGCTATCACTCATCTTAACCTACAGTGACCACTAATTGTCTATGATTTAGCCCTGACAGTGTGTGATACTGGATTCTGTGTGTTATGTATTGTACTGTCTGTTCTGTTGTATTCATGACTACTGTCTGTATCTTAGATTGCCCCTCTGGGACATTTAAGTTTTACCTTAACTTACCAACATTAAAACAAAGCCTACACCCTTGCATGAAAGCAATTTGCTCTGAGTAAACTATCCACTGATGAAGACCACAGGATATGGCTGAGAGCTCTGGAACATATGCAGACCTTGTTGTTAAGAGGTTTTTGATTTTAAAAATATATATGTCTGTTCTGAAAATTTGTCAGCTTCATGTTGCGGGTTACACTGGTGCATTTACTTTATTTAAGTGATCCCATTTTTCTTTTTTTGGAGTGATACAATAATCTTCTGTTTCTCTTGTCATTTCAAAGCATCCATCACTAACCCAGCTGCTAACATGCTAATATACTAACCTAAAACTGATGCACTTGGGGAAACAGTGATTCTACTGTAATAAAATGCCCCCAGACATGTTACTCACCACCACACAGGGAAGCCTTGATGAGGAATGTGGCCACAGTCTCTCTATGTAAAAGCCTCTCTCTCCCACCTAAGACTAACAAAAGGTCCTGATTATTCTCCAGGTTCAGACATTTCACAGTCTGTTGCACATTACTGTAACAGGGGGACTTCAGGGGGGTCAGTTGGGGTAATGTCTCTGAGAATGATAAGAAGGCAAATACTTGGATATTTGGCAGAGATGTATTTTAAAAGGAAAACTGCTGCATGCCACAAAAACATATATGATGATGCAAGTCATGTCTCAGATCTTTCCTTTCATTAAAAATATGCGATTACTTTGATTCAGCGAGACAGCTGTAATTGACACTGAGCAATTATGTGTTATATCTTTATCCATTGTTGCAGGCAAATTGCCCAGTCCTGCGATTTTCCACCAGGTAGACATTCCAGATGTGTAGTAAAACACCAGTAACAACACACTATTTGTCCTTTAATGTTAGGGTGTGTTAGTTCCAGTAAAGCAGTGCTTGTTACTTCGAAAATAGCTGTTTTTTAAATCTTCGTGTCAACACAAAGAGCTTACTGCTTCTGTTGCATGCTGGTTTTATTGGGTCCACTTGGGGGAACACCCCAGTATGGCCCATTAGTGTTGTTATTGTTGCTCTCTCTGGAAGGGGAAGGAGGGCTTTTAGGGTCGACTGAGATCAACCTTCATAATCTCTGTGGAACTGTGTGCAGTCAGTGGTTTGCTAAGTTATTTTTAGCGGGGGCCCTTCATTTTCCAAAATTATCTTCTCTTTATATTCCAAAACAGATTTCTGAGGGACTGAGAAAATCTAACAAATGTTTCCTTGTTTAGAAGCTGTTGCACCATTATCCAGCAGTCTTGCATGTTTTGTAAGCTGCAGGACTTTGAAATGCTTTGTGTTAAAAATAACTATAAATCTCAGATGTCAGTAAACCCCACAGTAAAAGAGATCACTGCATTGTTTCCCTTACACCAAGACATGACAGAGAGGAATGTGTCATGTCTCAGTAGTCATTTAGTCACACGTTAATCTGCTCCAGGGATAAATATTAGACGTCTTAACCAAAGCATTTACTGAGAAGGGTTACAGCTTTCAGAAAAAACGCCTCAGAAAGCCCTTTACCCTGAGCTATAATACGCCGTGGTTCACAAGGGCTTTAAATGCTTTCTGGAAATCATAAATAATGTCCCACAGAGGGCTATTCCACTGTGCACCACTAACATCAGACACGCCTGTCCACTTTTACAGGGGAAGTCAATGGAGGCTGGAAGTAGCTATAGCCAATATATTTAAGTGTGAAGGTATTCTTGGCGTCCAGTTTCCTTGGATCCACTATACTGCACGCTAAAGTCTAATTCCAGGTTGATTCAAACTCTGTTAACAAAAAGGCAGAATTAGAAAACGTTCCTATAGAAATCATTGTTCAAAAGCTGCAGCAGAAATATGGAACGGACAAATATTTGTCTCCTTACCTCAAATAAAACTAAAGAATGCGTGTGTTTGCATAGGATTGGTCTGTTGGTGGACTTTTAGACCTTTGATTCTTCACAGAAATAAGACATCTGCAAATCTAACATTTGCATTTTTTCTAAACAGCACAGTATGCAAAACATCACTAATACAACTAGTTAGGGTTTGCCCACTTTTCCAAGTAGGCTGTCTGTGACATCCCCAGAAACTTCTTATAGGGGTGGCCAGATGGGGCCACTGAAAACCTTGGGGTGACATGCCAAAACCAGAAGCCATTACTGAAGTTCAGGAATTCTATTATGCTGTTGAAGTATATATGCAGGTTGAAAACTATGTCAATGTGAAAATTAAGGAATTGCATACTGATATACTTTGTTTTTTTTATTTCACAGTTAATATTCTAATTATCTGTTGTTCATAGACTAATACTGTTACCTTTAATATTTTAAGTTCCACACCAATCCTGTTTGAATGTGTTATGTATCTATGCATCGTAGGTGATTCATTGTTCTTCAAACACAAATATACCATTTTGATATGAAGGAGTTCATTCATTTTCATTCAGATATCTTGAGGTGAAAATTCAAGGAACCCCTTTAAGATGGCCATGCCAATTGTTCCCTCGCCCAAAATTTGCCTAACTTTGGAGTGTTATTTAGCACCCTTCTCAACAAGCTATATTGACATAGTTACTACCAACTGACCCTTCGCTAAGTCCCGCCCCCAGATGCAGACTGGCCAATCATAACGTAGCATCAGGCCGGCTCAGACCAGGGTCCAACAACAACAACACAGCTGAGCTCCATTGACTCTAATGCAGTTGTTTCAGATTTCCTTCATTTTCAGGCTGGTTTTGTGGATTTGGAGCTAAATGTTGTGCCTGGGGCACGTCGTGTATTAATGATACTCGTTACCTGGAGAGGTTGGAAAAAGACATACGTTTCTTCCCTGTTCCAAAACCAAAATCAAACCCTGAAAAGTGTAGGGTTAGCTAGCTAGCTACTGAAGATGTAGCCTACTGAATGTATACACATGCTGCTTTTGCTTTGTAATGATTATAACAGTGAAACAAAGACCGATCCCTGCTGTACAGGAACCAGGGAAGGGAAGCAGGGAAACTGATATTCAACACTGTTCATCTGCACACACTGCGATGCCACACAGCTGGTTCAATATCAGTGAAGTTTCCCTTTATATTCATTGTCTTCTGTGTGGATCAGCAGTGATGTGGTGGTTCACTTTCACACTGTGATCTGTAGCCTATAGTTGGGCTTTAGCTTCTAACTATCTTTGTCTTTTTAACCTGTTGTTGCTGCTGAGTCAGTTTGACATCCTGGATATATCCTTCAAACACAGACTGTAGACCCCTCTGTCTGCTTCTCTCTGGAATCACTGCTTCATTTCTACAAAAATATGATAATATTTCTTCAGGGAGTGCAGTTAGTTACAGTGTGGGCTCCATGCTTACTCCAACAGCTTGTTGGCCCATGACAAAGGGGCGGTGCATAGCAAAAGGTCAATTGTATCAGGAAGGGCTTGGCCCTCTCTGGCCCCCCCTTAGGGGCGCCACTGCCTGCATGCATCTGTATCACACCCTGGAGCACTAAAACATATGGAGAGGTCTGATATCAGTGTGTATACAATTACATAACTGTACCTGTACTCAGGTAACTATAGTGTGAGTTATTCTCATGCATATGCTTGCACCTGTTTCTAAGTGTTGATTTTTGAGGCATCTAATCTTATCATTGCTGATATAGCTGCCATAGCTTATGTGATTCCGGCCATATGTAAGAGCTGAGGAAGTTTGGATATTTGGAAGTTCTATGAAAGAGCAAATAAAGCCTATTTGAAAACTGTCTGCGAAACTGTTTATCAGTTATTCAGCTCTGATAAGTGGACTAAAATAAACAATGCTTCTGCATGTTGTTGTTTTAAAGTTAGATCAACACTGATGTAGGCAGAGCAACACTTCCTCTTAGCATCCGGAAAGTTTCATCAAAATGTTCCGCGTAATTTCCTTCAAGCGTGTTTTTATAGAGGCAGTAAATAATCAGGTGTTAATGATGCGCTGCTGGTGCGGGACTTAATGACAAGTCTCGACACATGACGGAGCGGCTGGTTCATTCAAATCAATGAAGCTTTCCTCCTCTGCTTCCCCTCGCTCCTGCAAGGAAAGTAGACACTGGCCCAAAGAACACTCCTCCCCTCCTTCCTCCGCAGAGCCGGAGCTTTCTCCCTCTTTAAACCATGATCAGGCTCCCAGTCCTCCTCGGTGCATGTTTGCCTTCGTGAGGGGAGATTTCTCAGCGTGTTCATGTCATGACACAGTGCAGCGCAGGATCCAAGTGGTCGCCTCTAACGCCACTGGAACCCCGATGCCCAGGACTCTTTTGCAGTGCGTTGAGTTTGGTTACATGAAATATGCGATGTTCGCAGGAGTGCCCGGTTCTTTTGCTGCTACACTTTGTTTTCATTTTGGCAGCCGGCCACGAAGAGCTCTCCGACTCTGGCAGGCTCTTCTCCCTCTTTGCAGAACAAGGTCAGTGCGGTGCAGTTATAACAGAGGCTGCAGTTCTGTGCATGTATGAACTGGATGCATGAGTGGGAAAGCTTGCAGGGTTAAGTGCATGCCAATATTAGTATGCACTAAAGGTTAAAAGCTGTGTGATCAATAAATCACAACTGCTGTGTTACTCTGCAGGTCAGTTGTCCCCATCAGGTGTGTCCACTGTCCACCCAGTGAAAACCACAGCTGATGGAGAGTTCATCTCCCACTCTCTGGCTCACCACTTCAGGGGTGAGCGTGTCAGGCGTGACCTGCGACCCCTGGGTTTGGAGGAACAGGTTTACTACAAGGTCAACTACAAGGGTCACGCTTTATTGTTCAATTTGACTGCAAACAACCACCTGGTTTCAAGTGACTACATCCTGGAGAGGAGGAACGGCAGTGCCAACAGGACTGAGCATCATCGCTCTGAGGGGAACTCCTGTCACCTCCTTGGCACTGTTGAAGCCTCTGATGTGCGAGGAACTGCTGCCATCAGCACCTGTGAAGGACTGGTAAGGAGTCATACATAACAGGGCAGAAACGTTGATTTAAACCTCTGTCATTCATCAAGCTGAATCCTCTAATCCACATGAGGCTTTTACTCAGAGTCGTCCTCCCTAAATCTGCACTGAAGGTCATATCTTTCTGAGGATCTAGTTTCTTCGGCAGTTACTTTTTTTAATACACAGGAGAAAGGGGGGCATCACTCTGGGGAAGCTGGTATGTGGTTTAGGCAGTCATACGCCGTTGAGCAAACCCTTCCATCTGACAGTGCCCTGTGTGTTAGTTTGCCCTTCAAAGGCTTCCTGACACTATTTGCAGAACGACTGTGCTGCAGACCCGCTGACGGCTGCTGCTTCTCGGCCAGCCATGAGACCCTTTCTGTCTTCTTTGTCTTTCAGATGTTTCCTCTGTACTTTCACTCTCACTCATTCATTCACATCGCTGTGTGCGAAAACTCTCTGCAACCCCCCTCCACCCTCGGACAGGCAGTGGTACTTTGTTCTGTGTTGAGATAGGGCTTCAGTAATGGATTTTGGCACATTTTTATAGTCTGGAACAATACAGTTTGACAGATGGAGAGACAGGAAGTAGGGCCATACGTTTTGTTCAGAGAATTTGAGCTTCTTTTTTTATTTTACTTGGGCTGAAATGTTTCTAATCAAATAAATAGTTCAACTACAAAGGATAGAGGACAGCTGGACAGCATAAAGAAAAGGGAGCAGCTCAACATAAGAATAACTTTAATTATGAAAAGTGACACGTACCATATGACAATTTCTGGAGAAATGTATGGTGCACAAGTGGTGTATGAATCTGAGTTTTTAGGGCCAAATAACAGCTGCTCAGCATTTGTGATATAATAACTGATTGATTCAATTTACACTTATTATTTTGAGACAACCAAAAAAGAAGAGGTTGTGGAAAAGGAGAAACTCCCCGACTTTGAAATGATGGGATGTGTCAGTTTTAGTCAAGAAGAATGTTTCGGTGTTCGTGTTTGATTGTGTCACAGCAGGAATGCCTCTCCTGCAGGGTCTTGCCTCCTGCTTCTCTGTTGTATTTGTGTGGGTTGCACTGCCTCTTCCTGCCAAATCTTGTAAATGCAGTTCATTTTAAAACCATCCTATGTCACTCTAAATTCCAATTATCTACAACCTACCGCATTTGGAGGATTTTCCCCTGCAGTCCAGAGTGCTCCAGTGTGTCCCTTCTCTCCAACCTACCAGGAAAACCACTATGATCTATTACACTGATTTTCTGTCCAGTGGAACACAGTTTATAGCAGCTAAAACCACAGCGAGACCACTAAACAGCAAGACTCAGCCTCACAGATGTGGGGGGAAACCCTGCCAGCTGCTGTGGAGGTCATTCACCCTTGGGAGGCAGATGGAGATGGACTGCCTCAAAATATAAATTCATGATAATCTTTTGTTTATATAGCGCAAGGCCTGAGTTACTAAAGGCTATAAACAAACAGGAAATGTAGGGAACAGAGGAAAAAACATGACATGACAACGACATATGATGTTTTTAACCAATGGTTTACAAAGTTAGGGGGACAGTTTTAAAATATGATCACTGATTCCTGATTATTCATTGTAAACTGTTGTTAGTTATGGTGTAACCAATAGAGCCCTCAAATTAGGGATAAAACTAACAACTTGCTACTTCCGCCAAGGACGTTGTGTTTTCGGTGCCATTTGTGTGTCTGTTTGTTTGCCAGCAGAATCGAGGCAAAACTACTGGCCCAATTTTCATGAAACTTGGTGGAAGGGTGTAGCACGGGCCAAGAATGAGCCTATTCAATTTTGGCTCCAAACATGGGGTGGTTACACAAGTTATATTTTATTTTTGCTGAACTTGCATTAAATGCACACAACTCTCACCTCTGTCGTCACAAGAAAACATGAAGGTGGCTGAGCCGAAATGGTGGCGGCTAGCAGTGCGGTGCTAACAGTGGCCATCCAGTGTGTCGTGCTATGTGGATTAGACAGCCTTATCAGCGGTAACAGTTGTATGAGCACATTATGAGGCGATTAGCTAGCAAGTGGGGGGACATGACCATGAGTGTGACTTAATTCTCTGCTCAGGACACCATTATTCCACTACATATTTACATAGCAAATAGCTGTTTGCTGCTATATCACTGTTCTAAATGTCATATGTTGCACCTTCAACATTGCGAGATGGGGCATAGACCTCAGCCTTGGCAGAGGTCTGCGCTCTCCGAGTGCTCTTCTAGTTTTCTTTGTTAATTGATTATTCATTTGGTCTGTAAAATATCAGAAAATAATGGAAAGGGCCGAATTTCGCAGAGACCAAATTGCTTGTTTTGTCGGACCCATTGTCCAAAATCCAAAGATATTAAATCCACTGTTATATAAGACAAGGAAAAGCAGCAAATCTCCAGCAAATTTTTGGGCATTTTGCTTGAAAAATAATTGAAATTATTTCTCAATTAGAAATATTTTGGTAAATTTTTGCCAATACACTCATAGATTAATCGACAAATCATTTCAACTTTTATTCAAATTATTGCTCCTTAAAAAACATAGAGAATCAGAGCATATTCACGATTCAGAGTCAGAGCTTTGTCTGCTTACGGTTCTCAACATGGAGCCAGTGGCTTGCAGCTTATGGTGCTAACAGGCTGGCGACAGTGATGACAGTGGTCATGGTGTTAATCTGAGAGTTGGGGAAGTGGGGGGGGGATCGCACAGGGTGGGCGCTATACTTTTGCAACAACACCATCGCCATTATCAGCGCTAACTGCTATAGGAGTGTAGTTCAGAGTGGCGGCGATTAGCTAGCCAGTGGGGATACAGACAGAGGGACTTGCATGCATTAACATGCATGCGTGGCTGGAAGCTCTACCACAACAAACAGAGAAGTGTCGATTACAACACACATAGATCTAGCATGACTTCACTCTCTGCTCAGAACGCCATTACTCCACAATGTCTTTATAAAGCAAAGAGATGTTTGCTCTTATATTAATGTTCTGAATATTGTTCTAGAACCTTTAAACAGTAAATTCAATAGTGATAATTACCCACCTCTGGGGTGATCAAAATGATGTCAGTGCCAGCAGACTCACAATTAAAAGGCTTTTGCCTTTGTTGGTGAAACAAATCACTTTGTGAAATGTTTACAAAACAGAACTTATTAGATACATACCTGCTGTGAGCTTTAGTTGGGGGCAGGAGAAACGGTTGTATAGTCTACAACCTGATCTGTCATCTGGCTGAGTTTGTTGGGCTGAACAAAATAAAAGAAGTCTGGCACAAAACAGGTGACAGAGCAGGATCATGACTTTTAAATGCCATAAAAGCCACATTATGGTCCCTACTCCCTACCACTACATTAACACCATCTGAACTCTCGCTTTTGGTTGAGAAGATGAAGTCACATGTGGAGCTCTGCCACAGTGAGCCATATTTACTTTACAGGTGATTATGCCTTTGCTAAAGTTAAACTTACCCTTCACCTCTACTATTTACTGTACATGTGAAACTGTGAAGACCAGAGTAATTGGGTAAGGCTGCTGTCAGTGTCCTTTTTTGTTCCCCTGAGAAAACCTTCAATTCAAGCAAAGCTCTCTCAGTAGAGTCTTTGATAATCCCTGAGGCACCACACAAAGATCATGCAAGTTCAGACTTATTATGGTGGTATTTTCCTCACTTAAATGCATGTTTCCTCGCACTATGCAGATGAAAAATGATAATGTGTTTGACCTCTGAGGAAGAAATTAGCTCACAGGCAGAATTATCTTTTGAAGTAAAAAAACAAACTGGAGGCAAGTAAGTGTAGTGAAACCTGTAATTATGAAGAAACAGTTGTGTAAGAACGTAAGCAAGTTCGTTTGCAGCAGAAAGTAGTTGTGATTAATCATATTGCGGTAATGAGCACCATCCGCCCCCACCTCTCCTTGTGTCCCACTAATCACTGCTGAGGCCACAGGCCGTGTAACAGCAGAGACTTTATTCCAGACCCAGTTGGCCAGCACTACAAAAACCCACAGAAGCAGGAAACTGAAGTAAAGCAGTTCCACATGGCCGGTGTATTTAGAACACAGACCTGTGTTATGGTAACCTCCCCTGGCTCTGGCACCTCACACCCAAACACGCTTCCTCTAGGTCAGAGGAGGGGGATTAATGGAGAGGAGGAGGAGAGGGGCAGGAGGTGGCAGAGGGAGGAAAGGTGGCGAAAGTGCACTCCGGTCCAAGGCTTTGTGAGCTGGCAGGGGATTCGGGATTTAGAGCAAGAAGTGTCGCAGAATAATCCTGTACTTTTGCTAAAATGGAAAACAAAGTCCTGGTTGGAATCCTTTCAAGTTGTCTTTGTTTGTTGAGCGCAGACATCACACGGGATCTGTACATGGTAATTTAAGGATCGCAAGTAACACCATAACCACACTGTGCAAGCAAAGCCTTGCAGTCTGCGTAGCACAGTAGGACTGCATTTGGTATGCAGATCATACAGATCATGCAGAGCAATGGTCTGAATGTTTGGATGGGCCTCTCTGTAGCATTCCTTCCTGGTTGATCTACTCTCCACCACCTGCTTTTCGCTGCTGGGACCCAGTTGGAAGTTTAACGGTCAGGAAGACATAAAGGAGACAGCAGGGAGACATGACAGTAACAGAGAACGCTGAAGAGTCAGCCTCATCATAAGTTTTTGTCTGTGTTTAGTCTTGCAGTGTGATGATGCAAATGCAAAAACAAATCTTAATCTGGGAAAATGCTGATTCTGCCAAATAAAGTGTGCACATGAGATACGGGGTGAGTGCTCTCTGCACAGGGCCGCTGGGAAACATCCCCAGCTGACTGTAGACAAATCAGCCTGCATGTTTTGTGGATGAGTCCACCACAACTCAGAGACCCCTGGCTGAGGGCCATAGTCTGAGTCAGTGGGAAACCCGTTCTCAATACTTTATTTAATCAGAGTTTCGAAAAAAATACCCAAACTCAGACATATACAGAGGACTTTTGTTTATTGTTTGCTGTGTAACTGTTGTTCCTCTGGTGGTTTTACATGATAAAACAAGCATGAGCAGCTTGGTTGTATCTAGGGTTGCAACAGTATGAGATTTTCCCAGTATGATAACCATCTTAAAAAATATTGCAGTTACACGGTATTATGGAATTACAGAATTCATATTATTATCAGTCAGAATTACCCTTAAAGGAATGAAAACAGAAGGGTTATTTTTGGTTGAAAGAACATTTTATTACTATAATTGGAACTTGAAACCATTTTGTTAATGGAAGTATGTGTAAAAAGTCTCCCCCAAAACAAAGGGGAGATTCTTATATATATCATGGCATACCTTGAAACCTGTATATCACTGCAACCCTCGTTGTATCCTACAACGTTTCTTTTCCAGTTTATGGACTCAGTCTTATTTTACAAGGCTCAGTGCAACAGGTGGAGTAATGCAGTCTTTCCAAAGGGAGAGCTGCTCTTGATTTGTACTTTCTGAACTCCCTGAATGGAGAAACAGGATAGCTCTGCAGGCGGCTGAATGAATGTAGTTGAAACACGTGTCCCTAGAAACACGTAGAAAACTTGTCAGGATGACCCAGAAAGCTGAGCTGTGAGTAACTGCAGTAAACAGCAGGGTAGACCCTTGGGACCACAACTGGCCAAACTGTAAGCATTGCATGACCTAATTTTTCACATCTGCCTTTGGCTGCCCGAACACTGTGAAGAAATCCAAGAATCACAAGAAACACTCATATCGTAAGAATTCTTTGTGTTGGTCTTGTTTGACTCAATACATGTGCAAGTTAAGCGATTTTTACAGATACTGGATACATTTATTTATGTGCATGAACTTTTTACCGTGCAAAATTCCTGTTGAAGATGAAAAAAATATATATTTTACTCAGTTGTGCTTATCCCATTTGTTTGGCTTTTGAAAGAATTATGCACCCTTCTCTCCTTCTCTCATTCCTACTTTTTCAAAGTTGGTTTAAGGGGAGAGGGCGGGAACAGTCTGGGCTTGTTTGGACACACACACACACGCACACATAATCATCTTAATGAAGAGAACATACAACAGTGAGCTGGAGGTGAAACATTTATAATGTGTGTGTTTACAAAGTCAGACATTAAAAAATGCCTCTTTTGTGTGTTTGCATGCATGTACAGTCAGTGTGCTTTCATGTAGGTGTAATTGTGTGTGGGGGCGCGTATCTATGCACTCCGCTCTGTGTGCCTTCACCAGAGGACCTCACCGATCAGTAAATGAATAGTCTTCTGCACCAGTAAGAACATGCAGGGCATACTTAGGAAAAAGTCTTTGTATTGCTGTTGCTGCTGCTGCAGACAGAGAATGTGCCTCAGGGAAGGAGAAAGGTTCATATTGAGATCTGTTGACTAATGATGGATTCCACCCAGATGGAAATTACTGAGGAATGGTCTTTCCAGCAGGCTTTACAAGAGAAAGTCCAACCTCTCACTTTTTAATGGTGGGAATTATTCAAACGCTATAATTTCTGTTGATTTGTTGTCGCACTTTTAAATGTTCTAAAGGCTCTAACTTTTCTCTGGTAGTCACAGTCTGAGAATGCATGGCATTACAAAAGACACTTAAAGCTGCATTAGGCAAGATTTGGGATAAAATGAAAAACTTGTTAATCTTAATTACAATTTGGAGCTGTGACTGTGCAGAATACAATGTCCCAAACAATTGTAACAGTATAGATTTGACCTATATTTCAGTACACAGGAAGTGATCGATCAAAACCTAAACCCGTTTCCACTCAATCTTCATCAATGTCATTTTTCTTTTCCTCAGAGAGGCTTCTTCTCCCTGCCAGAGGGACACTTCTTTATTGAACCTGTCCAGAGATCTCCCGATGGTCCTGCAGGGACTCCCGAGCCCCATATCGTCTATCCAAGAGTAACAACAGAAAGTCAGAGAAAAAAACGCAGCGTTGAGTCCAAAAAGACACCCAGCCCTTGTGGAGTTCAAGGTGTGTATCTGAATTAGTGTGTGCATGTGTATGGAGCTGCAGATGTCTGTCTAATTGTACACAAGTGAACATTTTTCTCTGTCTGTGTCAAGCAAGGATAAGCCACAAATGTACTGCAAGTGATGTCTTCTGTTATCCACACTTCAGATGCTCCAAGTGACTCTGTCCAGGTGGAGAGGGAGAGGGAGGAATGGGAGAGGGAGCAGCAGAGGGGAGAGAATCAGGCTCAGTCCCGCTCGCGGCGCTCGGTCAGCAGAGAGCGCTGGGTGGAGACAATGGTGGTGGCTGATGCAAAACTCATAGAATACCACGGCAGCGATAATGTGGAGTCGTACATCTTCACCATCATGAACATGGTGAGAAGTAAAGAATTAGATTGTGGTCATTACATCTGTTATCACCCGTTCTGCTCAAATGTTAAGTCTTTAAATACTTTTAGTGGTGACTGATTTCTGTGTTGGCAGGTGGCTGGGATCTTTCATGATGCCAGTATTGGAAATGCCATCCACGTCATCTTGGTTCGCCTTATTCTCCTCCAGGGTGAAGAGGTAACATTTTCCCAAACAAGTTTTCTCAAGAAGCTTTGATGCAAATTTCTTTGGCATATATTAAAGCTTGAACAAGAAAAGAAAAGCATATGCATATCTATAAAGCATTCCTCAGTGGGGTTAGGAGGTGAAGTAAACCTGGAGACTCCTTCATTTGGCTGTGGTTCAACCTCCAACTAAAGGTTCAAGCCACAGTGAACATTATGTACTCACTTTGATTTACATCAGACTTCCACGTCTGGCTGCGAGTAGGACAAACTGAGAAGCAAATTCAAAGAAGATTCAGCAAGAACCCAAGGGCCAACCATGAAAACAACCATGCAAATATCACTCATTAAAGGAGCCTTATACGACATTCAACATATGAAATAATATGGTAGCAAACAAGTATTTGCTATGGAAAGATAGAGTGGAATTGTGGCATCCTGAGCGGAGAATGTAGTCACACTCCCTCATTGTGTGTTGTAATCCAAGCTTCTCTGTTATTTGTTGTGGTAGCCAAGCTGACTGGGCGTGCATATTAATGCATACCCTCCTGAGACCCAAACTTTTGTTTGGTACGCATTTTTAATTTCTCCTAGCCATTTGGGATCAGTAGGACCTGATAAGTTTAAAAAAGTAAACATTGTCAATGACAATAAAGCCCCAATGTCTTCAGACAAGGGCTTACTAATTAACAGCGTCTTAGCTTGTTACTGTTGCTAAAATTGGTCAAATTTGTTGCCATATCAAATTACAAACATTATTAATCTTAAATAAACAGGTTTCAATCATAAAATGTGATCAGGTTTTGGAGCTTGTCCACTTTTGTGTCGGGATGTGCTGCAGACTGACTTGGCAGAGATGGCTGCCATCTTGTTTTTACATAGATTAGTGTATTGTGGCTCTTACTACCACGAGATGGCACTAAAAACTGTCCATGAACGAGGACAACAGGTCTAAGTTAAGTAGAATGAAGTATAAGGTCAAGTAAACCCAAAATGTGATGTCCTCATATGAGGACACAGGGTCTCAGGAGGATAATGGTCCCTGTGTGTGTGTATCCCACTGGCTAGCTAATCGCCACTGCTCTGCACTGATAGCGGCGTCCCAACCCATTGTGGCAGGACAGCATTGACACAGAAGCATACCAACGCCCCGCCGCTTCCCACACTACATTAATACCGTTTGCTCTGTCGGCGCTGTTTGGCTGTTAGCACCATTAGCTACTAGCTGTTGGCTTATCTGCCTCCATGTTGAGAGCTGTGTGCAGACAACCTTAGAATAATAGATATGCTCTGAATGTTACATAGAGCTCCTTTAAAAAAAATCCTGTCAACAGTAGTATAATGAGCACCTGTTTAGAAAAGAAGATGAATGAAGCCAAACGTGTTGCACCAAAGTCATGTCCATTATGTCACTGCTGGAACTCAAATTACATGCATACCTCGACAGGTTACTGCTCTGTGACTGACACTTTGAATTCCATGTGAAAGAACGAAAACAAACGTTTTTCTGCAGTGCCAAAAATGATTGGAATGTCCTGAAATAACAGGATGTACTGTAAAACATCCAAATGATGCTTAAGATGTGCAGAATGTTATTTCTAATTCTGCTGTTTGTTACAGAAAGGGTTGAAGATCGTTCACCATGCGGACACCACTTTGGCCAGTTTCTGTGCATGGCAGAAAAACCTCAATCCCCAGAGTGACACACACCCAGCTCATCATGACGTGGCTGTGTTGGTCACCAGGCAAGTGACACACACACATGCATCTGTAGGTCGGCTATATCAATAGATAAATGAAATGGATAAATGATAAGCTCTGGTGATAGGCCCTCTTATTACGGGAATATGTACATAATGTTTCTGTGTTTCCTCCTCAGGAAAGACATCTGTGCTGGAATGAATCAGCCCTGTGAGACCCTGGGTTTGTCTCATCTGTCTGGGATGTGTCAACCACACCGCAGCTGCAACATCAATGAGGATTCGGGACTACCTGTCGCCTTCACTGTCGCTCATGAAATGGGCCACAGGTGTGTGTGTATGTGTGTGTGTGTGTGTGCGCGTGCATTTGTAATTGTTGTGAATAATGGAATATCATCACAATGGGCCATGTGACAAAGACAGCATCTCGTTCCCATGATCGGTTACTATACAGGAATATACAGTTGCATCATTAAATCCTATTTAGTGAATGGGCTGATGCAAATAATAGTTAGTATCTGGTAACCAGACATGACAAACAGATTGATACCTGAACTTGATATGTTGTGGGTGTAAATCATATTTGGTAACAGTGGAAGTGAATGGACAGAAAGATCATTTGTTTTTAATTTGACCAGGGAAAACATATTTTCTTTGATCCCATTTTTTAAAATACAGAGTATTGTTGAGTTGTAGCTTCAGTGTCAGTTCAATCAGGAGACACTAGTTTACAAATATAAAGTCTTGCTGATGAAACGAGAGTTGATGCCGACTCAGTTTTTAGTGAACATCGGATTATGTTGAGTGTATGATTGAATATGATATAGGGAGGAGCGGTTTTTAGACTTTTAAAGGAGCAGTTTGTAAGGTTTAGGGGGACATAGTGGCATCTTGCAGTGACGACTGCAGCTTGCAACCAGCTGAAACGTCTCCCGGTTAGAATTCCTTCAATGCTCACTGTACAGGAGGTGTTTTACCAGGAGCCAAATTATCTGCAGAGGTCTCTTCCTCACCAAAACAAACAGACCAGTTGGTTTAAACATCTAAAAACACACAATAAAGCTGTTTCAAGTTTTAAAAAATCTGTGTTTCTCCAGCACTCTTTGTCACAGAGGGACTGCTAATTATGGTGGCTGATGCAAAAACGTAAAGGGCCCTATCTAGAGCCAGTGTTTGGTTTGTCTATTCTGGGCTCTGTGTATGAGGTCCTGCTTCTCATGTAGAAAAATACAACAATTCTTATTTTCGGGTCATCACACACTAAAGAAAGCATACTTATTATATTATACAATAAGTATATGCAAATATATCCCCCTAAATCCTGCACACTGGACCTGTATGTAGCAGGGAAATATATTTAAAAGCCAAGTGGCATTTGGCTTATGCTGGGTACAAACCACTAGGGCTGTACAAGACTCTGAATTATGTCGGATTTAGCTGTTCAATACAAATATTTGACTATTTGTTCCTTATTTTCCATACAGAGTTTGAGAGCTGACTGTGATATTAACATAATATTGTTCACAAATCAAGTTAGCCCTCTGAGCTAATGCATGCTAACTATGCTAACAACAGACCGGAAATGTGCAACGACTTTTTGTGCCGACTCTAGATATAAAAAAAAAGATTACATTATTGTGGAGCCTGGCCGGGCAAAGCCTCTCTTTTCCAGCTGCTTCCGTCTTACTCAAACTCACCCTGGGTCTAGGTGCAGTGTGAAAATAATAAGCGCTCGCTCTGCAGCCAAATCTGGGGACCAAACAATCCCCAAAATTTTACTGACTGACAAAAATAACCCTCAAAAAACTGACTGCTCTACTTGAAGAATCTAAGTCAACTGAGACGTCTTTGACTGATAATTCGAATTACTTTAGGGGCAGGGTTACACATAAAGTAGAATCAAGCAAATTTTGGGCCTGATTCCCCCCTTGTGACAATCATCAGCAAAGTCCATATTTTTTTTTAGTGTTTTTTACACCCTCTAATCTGCTTAGGAATCCATCCTGGTCACACTAATTTCAAATAACAAATATTCAACAAGTTTAGTATTTACGATCTGATAATCCTGTTGTGAGAGGGGAACTCTGCAAGTTGCCAGCGTTCCCGAAGGAGGGTTTTAATGCAAAATCAAATAGGATTCAGCAAAGATTTACTCACCACCTGCTTGTAACATGTACAGTTGTTTTCATGTTTTCACTGACTTTATCCATATTTCTTTCTTTTTTCTTCGTGAATTTTTTATAAAAAATAGTGCAAAAACTAACAGCTAGTTCTTCCTCCTCCGTCTTCCTTGATTGCAAGACGTTTGCAAGAGTTTTTAAATTTATCATTATATGCCATTATTTTTGTGCATTTTCAACATCTGTTAAGATTTAAAAAATCTTTTAGAGTGGGCCAGACTGTAGACAGAGTAATGAGTGAAGAAAAACAGGCAAGCAAATAAAGAGAATTTCCTGGTGGAATTTCCTCTCAGCTCCATTTAACCCAAAATTCCACAATATGTGTTACAAATATAATGTATAATGTAGTTCACTGCTTTGTACTAACAGGTGATTATGATGCATAACCAGGGATTTGCAGGTCCAAGAGCTCAAGGCCATCAATTCTTGTGAAACATTTGCTTTTGTAATAATAATATCATAATTGGTTGTGTTGTGTTGTGTTTGAACGCAGCTTTGGAATTCATCATGACGGTCAGGGGAATGACTGTGAGCTGGAAGGGAGGCACCCGTTCATCATGTCCAGACAGCTGATGTACGACAGCTCGCCTCTCACTTGGTCCTCCTGCTCCAAAGAATACATCACACGCTTCCTCGAGTAAGGCTGAATCTACTCTATTCTGAAGCCATTAATCATGAAGTTATAACATGATTCACTCAGTTTAAATACTGTTTTCTTTGTGGGGGGAACACACAAGCGGTCTGCAAACTGTGTGAAATGCCATGATTGTGAAATGGTTGTGGAAAAGGGAGTATTTCCAAACATGCAGTGACTCTTCCTGGATGCAGATAAAGTGGACATGCTGGTGCAGATTTGAATGGAGGTGGTGAAAATTATCCCAAAAAGCTGCGATGGGAGGGGTGTGTGTTTGAACAAAACTGCATTATAAAAACATTCATGGGTAGCAAACCATGGCAAACCAAGTTTTTAAAAGAGCAACAAAACGTAAGTGCAAATACGTTGAACAAACACAGTCAAAGCCAAAAAATCCAAGCAAAAGACAAAAAACCAAGCGGAGCCTAAAGAAACATTAGAGGGCGGTCACACTTGCACACATAAGTGCAAATTCTTGCTTTGACTCTCATTATTTTCTATTTAAAACCATGTCAGTTGTGAATTCAAGAATTCCTTTCTGACAGCAACAATTTCACCTCAAGCTGCCTCAGAGTCAGAGGTCAGAGTTCATGTTTGTTTAACTCATCACCCAATACCCCATTTAATGTAACTCTGGGCTCGGAGGCCTCAGTGTGGTATAAGAGCAAATGGTTAGTATGTTCACTGGCATGTTGGGACTCCCCAAAACTTCTTTAATCCGCATCAGCGTGGTTTTGCAGGATGTGGCACTGCATGCTTCTGCAAGCTCGTGCACGTTCATATGATAACCTGTGTACACTTTTGTTAGAATGCAAAACAAAAATCCTGAATTTTTTTGGTTTGATGAAAATGAGAAGTTAGACTGAGTGTCAAAGTATGGACTAGTTTTATTTCTAAAGCTTGGGAAATTAGGCAAACTAGACTGAATAATACACGCTACAAATGCAAAGGCAGACAGAATATACTATTCATGTTTTCCTATTATTTGTAAATTTGACCTCAGACTGATAGTCTGCCTTGTAAGCCTGTTTGGGACTTAACTGAAATTCTGAACTGAACTGAAGAAGCCTCTTGGATGAAATGTAAAACATCCTCAAGAAACTCACGCAAGTCCACTTGCCTACGATGTCGCACTCAGGATGAGGCCCAGTGTTTCAGTACAGCTAAGTAGGGTATCCTTGCAGAAGTCTGCAGGCATTCTTGTCAAATTCAAATCATTGTTTGAACATAATAAATGTAATTTTATCAAGCTCATGAGGTTTTGTTTGTTTGCGAGAAAAGATCCAAAAATGTCTTGTCATCTAAGAGAAGTATCATCATCTTCATCATCTGTTCCTGATAGCTGGACACCCAAAGCTGACTCACAGTCAGCATTTTATTGGAATTGAGCTTAATTATGCTCCCCTTTTCCCCAACCCTCAACCATCTTTAGTGAACCCCTGCGAGCTGCACTGTCGACCAGTCGTACAGTACTTTTTTTAAACATTATATATACCAACCTGTTCCTGATACCATCGTTTTTCATCCTCAGAACATCATGACATCACCTGAGTGCATATGGCAAATACACACAACAACCTGAGTACAGATGGCAAAAAAAAAAACACTATTATTTTTTAGCTCACATCGAAGATAACAAAAAATATAATCAATAATGAGTTTATGTTAATTGAAGTTTTTATGCATTTTTGTTATATTTTACCACATGTTTAAAGCGTGCTAGTAGGTACTTAGGTACTTCTTTGAGACAAGCTCCTCCCTGCTGCAGTCTTTCTCTGCTGACCTCTTAAGTTTTCTCTTGCAGGTGTCTGTCTGTCTCAACACCACACCTTCTCCTTTCATCATTTTCAAAAGGTCACACATTCACTGTCACACCTTTGTTTCTGTCTTAGTCGTGGCTGGGGTTTCTGTCTGGATGACCGCCCTTCCAAGAGGGACCTAACCACCCCGCTGGCTCGCCTCGGTGTCCGCTACACCACACACCACCAGTGCCAGCTTCAGTACGGCCCAAATGCCACCTTCTGCCATGAAGTTGATGTGAGTATTGTGGATTGAGTCACCAACTGAAAATGTCAGAAATCTCTCAGAAAACCCTTTCTTACTGTTTTTTGGATTACGTCTCTTTCTTCAGAACGTTTGCCAGATTCTGTGGTGTTCAGTGAACGGCTCCTGCCGCTCCAAACTGGACTCGCCTATAGATGGCACTCGATGTGGACCGGAGAAGGTGGGTGGTGCCAGCTGCTTTGTCTTGTTACGGTGTGGGTTTCATTAGCCTGGGGATGGAGATGGTTAGCGCTATGGATATGTGGGTGTCACTGACGCAGAGCCTTGAGTATGAAATGTGTCATGTTACTGGTGTTATTTATTATTTTCTCCTACAGTGGTGTATCTCAGGAGAGTGTGTGATTGTGGGTAAACTCCCAGAGACGGTGAATGGAGGCTGGGGACAGTGGAGTACCTGGTCTCACTGCTCCAGGACCTGTGGGACTGGAGTTCAGTCAGCAGAGAGGGAATGTAACAACCCTAAGTAAGGGCTGACTCTCAGTTAAACTTGTCTTGCAGTCCACTGGCATGTCTTACACAATAGATGACGTCCTGACACTGATCACGTGGCTGATTCAAAGTTTGCTGCTGTGTTTTCCACAGACCAGAGTTTGGGGGAAAGTATTGCACTGGGGAAAGAAAGCGTTATCGGACCTGTAACACAAAACCCTGTCAGAAGAATAAACCAACCTTTCGTGAGATGCTGTGCAGTGAGTTTGACACCGTGCCCTACCACAACGAGCTCTACCAGTGGATTCCTGTGGCTAACCCAAGTAAGCGATCAAAGCCTCAGATGTACAATTAGATACTACGGACACATGTATGCTGGTAGCCCTTCTTTAAACTCTTCAAATCACAGAAGATCTGTAGCTGTGATTGTATATGTCACCCAGCAGGGGGCAGCAGTTATACTAGAAAGCAGTCAGTGATGCAGCTACGCCATCAAATGTATCTTGGCAGGGTTATACAGAGGGCCTCATGCAGCAACATTCTCTTGAATTTCTCTCATATTTTCTCTTAATTTTGTGCCAAGAGAAAAAATAAGAGTAATAATAAATCAACTCCAGATGCACCAAACATTCTGAACCATCCAAATATGCTCTTACTTGGGTGTGCTCAATGATAAATCCCACCTGATCATGAGGAACCTGTTAGCATAGATCAGTGGTTCCCAACTGGTCCAGCCACGGGCTCCAGATTTCTCCTTGGTCACTGGTCCAAGGCCCACACACTTGAATATATTTGATGTCAAACTTGCGTTTGGCCATGTCGTTGAGCTAGTTTTCTGTCTCTGTCAAGTAGCTGTCAAAGTAAAAGCTCTGTGCCAGAAATTTACTTTACTTCAAAATAAAGTGTGTTTTACACACTTGACACGCTAAGGAGTCATTGAAGGTCCATTCAGAATGGACCCGTGACCCACTTTTGGACTGCGAACCACCAGTTGGGACCACTGGCATAGATAACACCCCCAAAACACTATATAAGGGCAGGTGTTGTGCCGTGTGCAAAGACTGGCACATGCCCAGGAATTGGAGAGATGCCACAAAAAAGGCTATACGAAGAAGAAGTTCTTCAGTAGTAAAATCAATGTACTGCATAATAAAATTCAGGTAAGTGTGATTTTACAGAGTGTATGTACTGGCAAAACATTTGTGATGCTGTAAGAGCCGTGTCAGCAGCAGTGGTACAGGAGGTATTCAGGTCATTTTAATACCACACTGCAAAAGTAAAAGCCCTACATCGAAAGTATGTAAGCGCAGTCATTAAAATTTATTAAAGTATCAAAAGTAAAAGTACTCAATGCAGAAAAATTAAAATCAATCAAATGTAATGATCAAAAGGAAAAGCAGCAAGTCTGCAGATTTAAGAAGCTGGAACCAGATGGTGTAGCATTAAAATAAATACCTGTCAAGATAGCTGCAAATTAATCTTCTAGTCAATCCACTCACAGTTTCAGCTGGAGTTGTATGTTTTCATATGATTTTGGTGCAAAAATCTTAGTTTGTAAAGTAACTAAAATGATCAAATAATTGCTAGTGGAGTAAAAAGTACAATATTTCCCTCAGAGGTGTGGTGGAGTAGAAGACGAAAGTCCTGTGAGATTAAAATACTCAAGTGAAGTAAAGGTACCTCAAATTTGTTCTTAACTATAGTACTTGAGTAAAAGTACTTAGTTACATCCACCAATGGTCAGCAGAGCGACACAGAGTTACTGAAATTAAAAGAATATCCTTTAAAAACATTTCAGCAGTCACTCATCTGTCTCATTAAATAGATCTCTAAAAACACATAAGCCATTCAGAAGCTGAACACACACAGTATCATGGGATCAATAGACCAATACTATTTCTTAAGCCCACAAATTTAAACATATAAAAGTCTAAATATGATTATATATGTGCATTTTTTACGTTCCTCGAATTTAAAACTTGTGTTTCCTCGTGTTAAAAAATAATTTGTGGACTGACTTCTTTTATCTTGGTAAGAGTGCTCTTGTCCACTCGAAACATTTTCTCTTACCTAAAAAAACAGGACACAGAATTTGTCGATGTATCACTTCCTACATGAGGCCTTATGTTTCAGTGCAGCTCAGTAGTGTTCTCACAGAAGTGTGCAGGTATTCTTTTTGTGCTTTGTGCCATTTTCCAAATTGAAATCACTGTTTCTTCATAATAAACGTAATTTCATCAGGCTCATGAGGTTTTGTTTGTTTGTGAGAAAAGATCCAAAAATGTCTTGTCATCTATGAGAAGTATGCTTCATCATCTGTTCCTGATAGTTGGGCACAAACGCTGACTCACAGTCAGCACTTTATGGGAATTAAACTAAATTACGCTCCTCTTCTCCCCAACCCTCAACCGTCTTTAGTGAACCCCTGCGAGCTGCACTGTCGACCAGTAGTTGAGTACTTTTCGGAGAAGATGCTCGACGCCGTGACAGACGGGACGCCATGCTTCATGAACAACAAGTCCAGAAACATCTGCGTCAACGGAGTGTGCAAGGTAGTGTGGCTGGGTAAGAGACTAAAAGAGACAGGGGGGTTATAGTGGAGCAGGATGTGAGACAAGCTGCAGTGTAACGATAGTATAATGGAGGGAGGAGGTTTTTTGTGCAAACTTCCATCTTACGTGACTCTGTAATGTGTCCAACGTTGTATATTTATGTGTTTGTGCGTGTGTTTTGTCTGTAGGCGGTAGGCTGTGACTATGGCATCGACTCAAACGCTGTGGAGGATCGTTGTGGAGTCTGTTTGGGTGATGGCACAAGCTGTGAGACGGTCCACAAGACGTTTGATGCAGAAGAAGGCTTTGGTGAGTCCAACACAAGGAATATTCGAGCAGCTGGAGACAAATTGAATTATCTAGACATAAGAATTGATCCAATTATAAAACTGTAGTAACACAAAACAGATAACCTATTAATGGGGAGAGGCTTTGATCTTCCCACCAGAAGAGTGTGAAAAAGCACTGATTTCAAGTTTATGTCTACAGGCGCAAAGTCATTTCAGGACAGTTCGTTAGCATTACGCCATTTGTGTTGTTCCTGTGTTGTCATGGCAGCCATCTTGTCCACACTGTGCAGCTGTTTGTCCTGCTGTACTTGGCTGGTGTGATGTGTGCATGTGTGTGCGCCTGCAGGCCCCTGTTTGCGTTTGTCTAAAGACTGACATGTCTTTGGCTGATTTTACTGTGCTTGGAAAAGTGTAATTCACATGCAGAATCAACACGCCACAAAGACGTTTTAATAGAGAAAGAGGCTCTAAAACAATAAACATCCCTCCTTCTCTCCCTCTCTCCCTCTCTGTCTGTGTGTGTTTGCCCTGCACAGCATCCTTTCCAGATAACCAGCCCAGATGTGTAAGACTTCAAAAGGCTTAGACCAAGGGCAAACCTCCCCCTCCTTTGCACAAACACAGAAACACACACACCTTCCCACAAACATCATTAAACTCCAGAGACCTACTCATAGCTGCTTTCGTCCTCCCCCATCCAGCCCCCCCATCCACACACAATAAAAAACAGAGACAGGGCAGTGCCCCCCACGCCGAATACGCACACGTACACTCACACACACACACATGCCAACCGCCCCCACAGACTGAGCCCACCCTCTATTAAAGATCAGAGAGAAACTGTCTGGTTGTCTGGATGTGAGTGTGGCAGCAGCCATGGTGGGCCATCCATTACCTCGCTGTGACTCTGACTCCCCTCTCGACTCTCTCAGGGTACGTGGACGTGGGTGTGATACCTGTGGGGGCGCGGGACATCCTGGTAAAGGAAGTGGAGGAGGCAGGTAACTTCCTGGCTCTGAGGAGCGAGGCGTCGGAGGAGGAGTACTTTCTCAACGGCAACTTCATCATCCAGTGGAATGGAGAGTACGAGGCCGGTGGGACGACATTCTACTACGAACGCAGCGGAAACCTGGAGAACCTTACCGCTCCTGGACCCACCAAAGAGCCAATTGTGCTGCAGGTAGGTTATCGATCTCTTTACTCTATCTCTGATTGGCTGAAATCACTCAACATAGACAGCGGGTTAAATATAAAATGCTCATTGTTTTAGAATATTGAAACATTTGTAAAAATAAACAACCTCCATTCCTTTCAAACATGTCAAGCCTTTGTATTATGATGACCAATCAGAGCATAAAAACTTGGCATGTTTTCCATATCAGCCTGTACATCCATGGGTGAAGGATAATAATAATAATCAAATATTTCAAAGACACCAAATACTGGAATCAAACTGATGAAAACTTAAAAAATATGTCTTTTTACTCTGCGTAATAATTCATGTGGTTGTCCAGTTGCTGTTTCAGGAGAGGAACCCAGGTATAAAGTACGAGTACATCATCAGGAAGACTAAAGAGACAGGAAATGAGGTCATCGAACCCATTTACAGGTGGAGACACGGGGCATGGACAGACTGCAGCACCACTTGCGGCTTAGGTTGGTGTTCTAATCCTATAAAACTGTAGATATATTCAGTGATATTTTAGTTACAACTTGGCCATCTGCTCTCTGACTTCCTGGCTGTTATAGGTGAGCAGCACCAGCCTGTGCGGTGCTTTGAGATGGACATGGGTGTAGTGGATGAGTCTCTGTGTGACCCGGCCAGCCGTCCAGAAGACAAGCACCGAAAATGCAAGAATATGGATTGTCCTGCAAGGTCCCTAAAATGCCCTTTAACTCTCTTCTGTCTCTGTCAGCACTATTACGACCTTAAAACACATTGAACTGTGGTTTTAGTTATAAAAATATTTCTTGATGATCATTTCATGTATGATGTTGGAGAGTCATCAGGCTGTTTAACCAGCGATTTTAGATACTTATGGAATATTATGGCTGGTTTGAAAGTAGAAAGAAGCCATTTAGACTTAGAAGTGTGATGCCTCTGGCTTTCATTGTAATAACAAATAGCAAAAATTCAACCAGTGAAGCTACTTATTTAGCCACTAATATTTTCATCTTTTTGGCTGGGTATCGAGCCTCGATACGTTTTTTGGTGATGACTAAAATGTGTTCGTACAGCATAATAAAACTGTCAAGTACAGAAAGTTGGCATCAGTGGCCTGGTCAGGTTTATAGTCTTATTTACTTATTCTTTGATGACACAGTTCTGGATTTAATCTATTTTATATTGTGTATATTTAAAGGTCCAGTGTGTAGGATTTAGGGAGGGATGTGCAAACTCTTTGAATGGGGCCAGATTATATAATGTCAGCATACCTGGGGGCCAGCTACTTCTCATACTTGTTAAAAGAAAAAAAAGACAAACAAAGAAGACAAAGGCTTGTAGTTCATACTACATGTCTACAAACTGTACGATAGTCCTGCTGTCGTGAGGTAATTAAAATGTGGTGAAACTAGGTGAAAAAATGTGAAGTAATCTTGCTTAATTAACCAATTTTGTGTCCATATCACATTGTGTATTGTTAATGTCGAGCTGCAGGTTGTTTAAAAACAGTCTGTGGGCCACTCACTCCAAAGTCGTCAAAATCCGGCGCTCGGTCAGTGACCATGTGGTTGTTGTTGAAAATAAAAGACATCAATTTGTGGTGTTGTACCAACATAGTGTGAGTATGTTAAGTTAAAATAAATTAAATGAAATTATTAATATCCTCTGGGACGTTTACTGATTTGGATTTTGAATCCGTCGCTGAACTAGCAAGGGAGATTCAAAACTGCAAAATTTTAGAGAAAAAGGCGCAAGGCCACCGACATATGACACAAAAAATTTAGTTGAAGAAATGTAAAAGCATTTTTTAGTATCTGTGTATAGACTATTTTCACAATTGTAGAATGTAATAATAACTTGAGGCCTAAATAATCATTAAGAAAATAAAAAAAAAAAAAATTAAAAAGACCATATTGTTACCATTTTCATATCAGTTTTTTTTAATGTCACAAGGAGCGGCTGGAGAGTGGCTGAAGAGCCGCATGTGGCTCTAAAGCAGGTTGTCTACCCCTGTCCTACACGTTTGGCACACGGGAGAAGTTTCAGTCGGATGTAATCTGCAACCTCATCACCAGATGCCACTAAAGCCTACATACTAGACCTTTAATATACATAGGCTACAGTTTATTATATTTTGCAAGCATTTTATTGAGGCAAAGATCTTGCATTTTAGCAGTTCAGCTTGTTTTTACAAATATAAAAAGGGTTTTGCAGAAAACATGTGTTTTCCTTAAAGCTAGGTATTCAAAAATGTATTTTTTTGGGTTTCAGTACCAAAACTCTGGTAATGTATTGGCAGTAGTATCATTTTCAAACGATACCCAGACCTGTTTGTTGTTAGAAGATGATAATAGTCGTCTGCTTGCCATGTGTTCCCCATTTATTTTTTTCAGTGCCATCAAATCACTTCTATCAGCACTCATTCTTCACCCTCTTTTTCTGTTCATCCGCTCATCCTCAGGTGGTGGGTGGGTGGCTGGCAGCAGTGTACAGCCACCTGTGGATCAGAGGGGGTACGGAAACGAACCGTGCTCTGTGTTCGCACGGTGTCAGGCGAGGAAAGGGTGCTCCATCCTGTCGAGTGCAAGCATCTCCTTAAACCCAAACCTGTGGTGCCATGTAACAGAGATGTCCCCTGTGGACAGGACTGGGCTGTTGGCAACTGGGAAGAGGTATGCTTTTTTTTTTTTTTCTCTATTTTACTCTTTTATTATTCTGTTTTCTTGCGTCTCTGTAGCTTTTATCTCTCTGAGTTTGGTCCTCCAGATCACAGACTTTTTCCTTAGTAAATGTATTATTTATGCCCTTCCTCCTTTGCAGTGCCCAGTCACATGTGGAGGAGGTGTTCGCTCACGCACAGTCACGTGTGCACTATCACCCAAGAAGACCTGCGACCTCTCAACCAAACCTCGGTCCAGATCCCTGTGTGCCCTACAGAGCTGCCCTAACTCAAGTCTTCGGCGACGACCGGGGCCCCCGCCTAAATACCGTCGTATCATCCCACCCAAGAGCCGCCCCACCAAGCATCCTACATCTGCACCTACCTGGGCTCCCTCAAGCACCACGACCACAGCTGAACCCACAGCTGCTGTCACTGTGAAGAGGAAAACAACCACCAAAGAAACTACAACTGCTTTCATCCCTACTACCACACCTCTCACAACCCCTAAAACAACGACCCCTGAAATCATAGACACAGATGATTATGAGCTTGATGTTAAAGTGAAGAAAAATGAGAATAAGAAAGGGAAAGTTTCCCCACCTAAAGCCAATTCTGCTGAAAAGGACAGTAAAGTGACTGGCGTGAAAAAGGAAAAGGTAGAAGAGAGTGAGGAGGGAGAGGAGGGGAGTACGCCAAATGTGGTGATGTATACTCCAGGATATGATTATGTTGTTGAGGAAAGGTCAACAGAGGAGGAGGGGATTATTGACCTGGATGTTACCACATCTACATCACTCAAAAATCCTCTTAAATCAGCGACACCGACACCACTCATCACACCTGCTTTGCAAACAAGTCCACCCACCAAAGCATCCACCTACTCCACCCCACACACCAGTACTAAAACATGGGCAAAGACCACTCACCACTATCCCCTCTCCAACCCCCACACCACCCCTCGTATCAATCCATACAGCCCCCGGACACACAGGGTTCCCCTCACCACTCCCGTGTACCACTCAGTGCCATCAAAAGCGGGCTCCACTACAACAAAAGCTCCTTCCACAACTGCAAGAAAACCCTTCACCACGGCAGCATCGCCCCAGCCCACAGTGAAGATCATTAAACCAAAGAAGCCCGCTGTGACTCCCAAGAAAAACAGCTCCACCTCTCGTTCTAAAAAGCCCTCAACCTGGTCCAAAGGCGGTCGCTCCAAGAGCCAAAACCAGCGACCACAAAGTCCTGTGAGCAGCTCCGTCAGTGACCAAAGCAACGTGATGGCCAGAGAGCCAGTCAGTATGGATCTATTCTGGATCGTAGGAAACTGGAGTGAGGTGAGTACAGACCATAGAAATAGAATAAGAGTAGGACGGACATGGAGCTGTTTGCTGTGGTCATTTGACTAGATCAAAAGAAAATGGCAATAGCTATTAGTCGTCATGGTGACAGTGCACATCAGTGGGGCTGTAAAGTGTCGCTTACACTCACTAGTTCAAGAACTTCGTTTAGGCTCACTGTTCCCACTTAGTCAGTGTTTCCCTTTTGTCTGTCGCTTGTTGATGCTCATGTAGCCTGGGCTTATAATCACATTCACTATTACTGAAATAACACCATCATCTGGCATTAGAGACATGGATCACATAGGCAAACGTGACCAAAGCTTGTGGTTACAAAGTAACAAATGTAGCTGGTGATCAATATCAAACATGTATTTAAGTTAATGCAACTCTTTAAACTGCTGTAGATTAGCGTTAAAAGGATTTAGTGGCATGTATTAATAGAAATGGAATATAATATTCATAACTATGTTTTTTAGTGTATAATCCCCTGATTTCATTACCCTAGAATGATTTATATCTACATACAGAGTAGGGCTGCAGCGATTAGTCGACTAATCGATGACTAATCGACTATTAAAATAATCGATGACTATTTTAGTAGTTGACTTATCGGTTTGAGTCATTTTTCATAGAAAAGTACTATAAAAGTACCCCAAAATACTCTTATTGCAGCTTCTTACGTTCAAATATTGGCAGCTTTACACACTCTCCCATGACGGTGAACTAAAACCCTTTGGCGTGAGTACGAAACAAGACATTAGATGACATAATTTGGGGGTTTGGGAGAGACAGACCGACATTTTTCACAATTTTAACACATTGTTCGATAAAATGACTAGTTGACTAATCGAAGAAATAATCGACAGATTAGTCGACAATGAAAATAATCGTTAGTTGCAGCCCTAATACGGGGGGGTTGTTGTCCACAGAGTCCACCATGTTGTTTCTACAGTTGCCCAGAACGGACAAACCAAACACTTGCTATAGACAAAGCCATTTGAGTTTTTGCATTGTTACATCAGCCACCATGGTTTCAATCCCTACCTTTTCATAAAGCTTCGACCTCACCTGAGCAATGTGGGACTACACGCCCATAAACATACAAACATCAGCAATAAGGAGAAAATAAGAAAATACAGGCAGAGGGCAGTCTCTGCAGAAAATGACACTGCCACGCACTTCTAGTGGTTCTTAAGTGATGATTGAGAGTCTTTACATTGTTCTTTAAGAAAATCCTGCATAATATAAGTTTAATATTAGTGGAGAAGAAGGGGCTCCGGACACCGATTGAAACCGAGATGAACAGCTTTAGCCTATAATTATAATTTGATGACTTACCAGTTAAAATATGAAGACATTTAATCCAGCAATGCTCAATTACTTTCTTGCAGCTAGGCAACTTAGATCATGTGCAAAAGATGCCTTTCCATGCTTAGTACTACTCCACTGCTCATTTGGTTGTTAGTGCAAAACCTCACCTCAGTGATTTTGTTACTTGCCACAAGTTGGTTTATACTGAAGTTAGCCTGCTACAGCAGTAGCAGTTCTTTGTAATGGCAATGGTACACGTAACAATGCTCACCACTCTGACCATCCCGCTGTGTTGATTTAAATAGGAATGTCCATTCTACTCTCATTCTATTTCTATAGTACAGATATTGTAGGGCCATATTATCCTAAACACACCAGTAAATTTGCACATTTGGCAATTTAAGTACAGACTTGACATTAATGCTGGCCGTTATCCAGGGCATACTATAACTTGTAAAGATCCTTTCTTACAGACAAGCTATGACTAATACAATACTGAATACTTTGAAAATTGACCCGCACAACTTAAAATTTACGTAATTTTGCGCAATGAACATTTTCTTGCTTTTATTCTTTTTTTTTTGCATTGAATTTAAGTCACTAATGCTTCAGTGAAGCTTTGACACCCAGGTATGGAGTATCAATTTGAAGTTTTCAAAAAGCATAATGTTATCAGAAAACACAGAGGACAAATGGATGTTGGGAAAAGTATAGAGTTCATTTAGTCATTTCCTCATCAAATCAACATTTTGGCAGCAAAAAGAGAGCTTTCAAAACTGTCTCTTCTCACAGCTGCATAATGTGATTTAAAAGTAACAAATTGTTTAATGTCAGATTAGCTAGCTGCATGTTCTGTCCATTTTCTATTGAAAAGTTATTTCCAACAGCTTTTTGATGGTACCAAATTAAATGAGGTATAGTTTAGGAAATAGTTACAGGTGCAGCCCTTTAAGAATTTCAAAGAACAATTTCTGGTTGTTGCTTTTTAGATTGCTAAAACTTCTGCTTTACAGCGTCATTACCATTGCCATAAACCCAGGTAGAGTTTTAATCAGAATATGCCCTTCCTCTGCAGTGTTCAACAACATGTGGAATTGGAGCAATATGGAGGACAGTCGTGTGCAGCTCCCAGAAGGATGAGGACTGTGCCAACATAAAGAGACCTGAGCCTGCACGCACGTGTCACTTGCAGCCTTGTGCCACCTGGCAAAGTGGCAGCTGGAGCAAGGTGAGTAACCTTAGATTTCCTCCTGTCACCGAATCTGATAATTACACTTAATACTTAATTATAATTCCACTTATTCTCTGTTACTTTTCCAAATAACCAGATGGATATGCGTCTGTCACGGATCTTACTTGTCATGTATTTCCACGCTGTCTATTGCACTGTGATTTTCTCCACAGTGTCCAGATAACTGCGCGATGGTGGGAAGGAGGTACCGTGATGTCCAGTGCGTCGATTCTCAGAGTAAACGTCCCCTTCGACCTTTCCACTGTCAAGCTGTGTCCAGCAGACCCCTCAGCACCTTGACGTGCCCCCACAAACCCTGTATGAGCTGGAGTACATCACCATGGGGACCGGTAGGAGCCTTATATGCACATAATCTTTATATATTACACATTTAGCATATTTTTTAAATAGATTTAGGGAGTTATACATGTTTGTATAAATATATATGTTTATTTTTCTTACCTCAAGTGATATCTAGCCATGCAGATAGTTTAGTTTTCATCCCATTTTCCACCAAAGAACACATTTATTGCAGCTCTGTCACAAAATGAAGCCTCTCTACTTTATTACATTGAGGACTGAGGATATGTAGCCACACCCAACTCCACAAATTTTTGAAAGTTGTCACATTCAAGCCCAACATTATAAAACTGCAAGTGTGTGAAGATTTTTTTTCCAATCGCAGCAAAAAGCGGATACCTTCCTTAACTGTTTGTATTTTCCTCAGTGCTCTGGCAGCTGTGGCGAAGGCATCAGGGAGCGGCTGGTGTACTGCCCTGAGCCTCATCGCTGTAGCACCACACTGAGGCCAAACAGCACAGAGCTGTGCAGTTTAAAGCCCTGCACTCACTGGAAGGCTGAGGACTGGGAGGAGGTCAGTCACACATGATTGAGATTTCCTCGAGGCATTGAGGGCATTTCTAATAATAAATGTTGTTTGCAACAGAAAAAAAAACCTGGCTGTTGAAATAGTTGGGGAAGTGGATTAAATTATCACTCTGTGTGTTACTTTGCAGTGCTCTGTGAGTTGTGGTGGGGGTCAGCAGCAGCGTGACGTTAACTGTGTAACTGAGCAGGATTTGGCTGTAATGCCAAACAGCCTCTGTGAGAAGATTTCCAAACCAGAAACACTCAGGAAGTGCAATATGCAGGAATGCAAGACCAACACAGGTTTGTACACAGCGCTCAGTCTGTCTGTCTTTCTGTCTGGCTTTGTGGAGCAATTTGTGACAAACCTCTTTGTTAAAATCACTCCAAACAAACTTAACTTTACATATTACAACATGAATATAACTACATATTGCAGTTTTTCATAGTATTTGACCCTTTGTGTTGTGCTCCTTCCCCTGCAGGTCCAGTTTGCAGGAAGAACACCATGTCCTCTCGCTTCTGTGACAAGCTGAAGCTGTTGGGTCGCTGCTCTCTCAGGTCGGTCCAAAGACAGTGTTGTGTCACCTGTGGGTCATAGCCAGGGGTTACACACTCACATACATATTACAATGGACACATCCCAACTACAGTAATACTTACTGTATCCTCATGCAATACTAACACAAAGCCATCCACAGTCTGACACGTCCAAACCAAAGTGCTTTTGACCACAACAAGCACATGTTAACCAGCACAGAGAAACCTGGGTCGACCAAAATTATATTTACAGTATATAAATAAATATTTTAAACTTTTTTAGGTCTTTATAACTTTATCCAATTAAAATTTTGCTAGAAACTATAAAAAAAAGTAAAAATTGAGCAAAAGAGCATCCAGAAGGCCGATAATGAACACACATGCAGACTGCGACGAATGTAAGAGCTTAAAGGACTACTTAACCTCCCAAACGACAATTTGTATATCATTTAGCTACCCCATGTTACTTTGAATTTGTGAAGAAACGTTGTTTTTCTCACACACCTCCACGGTGAACAGAGAATCTAAACACTTAGAAAATTCTTGATGGATTGAAGTCATGGGGGTCTACGTTTAAGAACGGCAAAACAATAGCAAAACATGCATTTACAAACTTTCACACAACTTGTGCAGCATAATCCAAGTCTCATTTATGCTCAGGACTTCCCAAACAGACGCATTTTTGCTAAATTGTTGCTATTAAAAACAGTTTAGCATAAACAGCACAGGCATGCAGCTTTTTCTTGTGTAAGACAATTTGTGCCGAAGTGCTTTTAATGTAAGATTTTGTCAAAAATGTGTGTGTTGGAAGTACTGAGCAAACACCTGGGTAAATGACTCTTGGATTATAACGCATGAGTTATATATTTCTGATATAGTTTAGCTGTTGTTAAACATGGACCCCTGTGACTTCAATTCTTAAAGAAATTCTAAATTTTGTGTTCTTTGTTTACTGTGGAGGCATACGAGAAAAACAAAGTTTTCTAACTGATTTCAACGTAACATGGGGTGAGTAATTGAAATAAAAATGATCAGTTTGGGGGGTTTAGTTTCCTTTAATGTTTGTTGAGCCACATGGAGGTCCATAGAAATGCTTATCAGAATTAAAATAGCTATTTTGTAACTAAAAATAAAAATTGAGAATTTATTAACAGACAATTTTAATGATGTTAAATGAAACTTCACAAAATTTGACATAAAATGAATGTGATTTAACTGGTGCAAAGTACCATCATTCAGTTAAAACAGACTATACCAAAAACATAAAGTCAAATTACTAATTTAGAATTTAATCAATAAGCACAATGCAAAGTTACAGAAGTTCAAGCCAGTGCAAGAGGCACTCCTACACAGTTATGATGAATAATAACACAAGGTACAGTACTCACCAGCTTTATTCAGTAACAAAAATCTGTAATGACCTATGGTACATATCTTTCTGGTGCTTTTACAACCATGGTGCTGATGATTCACCGATCCACAGTCAAGTTACCAGTTATATTTTTATTTCAGAGTGAACTGGTAAAAACAGAATGTAAATAAAGATTTTTGTGACCTCTATTAAATTGTTAATAGTAATTATAATCTGTGGTTTTTTTTTTTTTTTACTCCTATATTTTGCTTTTTTTTCTGCGTGAATTGTGGTTTTCTTCTCAGAGCTGGCACTGTGTGTTTACATTTTCCTGGGTACAAGTTCCTGCTTTAGTCTTTTTTTTTAACGATTGTCAGTGATAATTAAACTGGCTGCAGAACCTGCACAGTTCTGCGGTTGAACCTGTGGTGCTCCTCCTCTGGTGTGAGATTGACCAACGAGAAAGAGGTGTTGCAGGTCATCCCTCTCAGGTCCCTGTAAAGATGGCCGCTGTGTTTGTATGATGTCGTACAGGCATTGTCCACGCACATGGTACATCACCTTGACTGATTTGTACTTCACATGTCTCCATCAGTAGATGTGATGATAAAAGATTGTTGTGACAAAAATGCTTTGTAACTGAGACATGAAATAAAAGTTTCTTTGAGTATCTTTAATGTGTTTGTACGATGTATGTTCGGGTATTTCCATCCAGCATTTTAAAGTCCATTTTCCTGGTTTGAAGCCACAGAATACCACAGTAATAACAGTGTAAATAAGAGTGTTAGCACCTCCTGTTAGCTAGCATACCAGACCTGTCTTTGCATCATGGTTCTTCTGCTTTATGACCTTTCGTGTCAACAAGGTCATTCTCGCCTGAGAGTGCCAGATGCTGCTGGATGTGTAACACCAGAATCAGCAGCACCAGGCTCTGTTTCAGGGATCGAGTTCAGCTGGCCCAGATTTCCCATGCTCCTCTGTGCCAGATAACTTGACACGGACGGACGCTGCCCCGCTCCGTGCACCCTGCTGCTATCATTCAAGCCAGAGACCAAGAGTTAGTCAGCAGTAATGGAAGGAGTAACACAATACTGGCTCAATGTGGAGCAGGATGTCCTAAAAAACAGCAGTGTGTGTACGTGTGTGTGTGTGTGTGTGTGTGTGTGTGTGTGTGTTATCATGACGAAGCAAACACCATCCAGTTGTATTACCTAACCACGTCTCTCATTCTGTTACATCATTCTGTGTTGCTTAATTTGTAGAGTTGCACAATGGAAACAGGCAACGGAGCTTAAAATCAGGAAACACATCAAAATATCAGATTCTGACTTTCTGGCTTTGGTTTTCTTGGCAGTTTTCTTTCACAGCTTATGTGTGATTCCAAAAAAAAAAAATCCCCGCCAGTGTTGTAGACATCTTAATATATTTCCTAACTAAAATCTGGATAATCAACAGTAGGCACAGAGCAAAGCAGGCTAACAAAAAGTCAATGAGTAGATGTGGATGAAAGCATAAAAATATTGTCATCTTTACTCATCAAAACATCCACATCAGTGTGGCTGTCAGTGCAGCAAACAGTGACTCTCCCTGGCACAGCTCAGTCTCAGCTGTAAACAACAACAACATAAGTGGCTGATGACTGCTTGTTCTCTAAAAAGGGCAAAAATGGCCATAAAATTACTTTTAACAGCTTGTGCAACACAATGCAAGTGTTCTAAAGCCAAACAATTGTGGTTTTGGATTCAATAGTCGACTGTTTACTTCATCGTTTGTAGATTTTCCAGACTTTTCTCTGCACAATGGCCAACAGTAGCAGACAGATGTTCCCTCCAAAGGGTTAGGGCATATTTTAATAATGGTTAGAGCATGCCCGACTGGCAGGTAAGTGGTAAATACCAAATGTAACTTAAGCTTTACGGCGTGTGCTCTGTTGTTGCAGCACTGAGTGTTTCACATAGTTTTTAAAACAAGTATTATAAATCCAGCTTTTGTTTGAGTGGCTATTTTGTTATTTCTGACTATGAAGTACTAAAAGTACAATTTCAATTTACAATTTGGACTTTGAAGAAAATCAAATTACCAGATTGCTGTAGCACAAGTTAAACTCTTAGCATGGAGCAAATATAATGGATAAAGTGCGGGCAAATAAGCTTTTTATAATCTATATCATCCCATCAAGTTCACCTGATCATCACAATCCACTATTTTTTTTTTTAAAACATTTTTAATTATAACTATTTCACATTGTTCTCATGTCAGGTGTCATGTGCATCAGGGTGTTTGGTGTGTATTATTATTATGAGTGGTGGATACAATCCTCTGTCACACTATATTATTTTATATCACGATACACAATATCTATATATATCATGGTATAATAAAAATTATATATATCTATATATTTAAATTTAATAGTCTAATAATACATGTGACGCACAAAAAAGAAAGATTTAGAAAAAAGGGGGAGTAAAAATAAATAAATAAATAAAACTTAACAGGATCCCTTTAGTAATTCAAATAGGTTGACAGCACTGGTTCATTTATGACAAGTTGAGCAAGTTTTTATGTAGTCCCACTTTTCACTAGAGCATTTGATCCACGTTCATGTTCTGTTGTGCTATTTTGTGATGATTTTTAGCTTTTTTTTTTCCCAAAGACATTTCCTTCACAATTTATTTATTTATTTATTTATTTTGGGAAACTTGGATTCAGATTAGTCCTTGACTGAAGATATTCCACAAAACTAATGCCACTAAAAAACAACTTTAAAAAATAAACATTTAACACCTGTCATTATGTAGACTGTGTAATAAGAGAGAGGGAAATCAGTTGCATTTGTTTTTCTCTTCATGCGTTGCAAGTTTGTGGACATATATCCAAATTGGCTTAGACCATTCAACATTTATCTAACTGTAAACGTTATGAGGGGGGTTCTGGATGAAAAATGTCCCCAGATAATACATACAATTATTCTGTTAAGTAAAATATGTATATTTAAAGGGTAATTTATAAATTGTTCATGGATAAAACCAGACAGGCATGTCTGCTTTGGGATAATCCAGTAAATTATAGACCTAAAAATACAAGGTACTGAATGACAGATGCAAAAAATTTTAGAAATCCACTATTGCATTGAATGCCTAATACCCTCAGTTATTAAAGGGGCAGCTGCCTCGGTATAAAAATGAGATGAGAGACAGATGTATATTCTCAGATCATATATAGTATCATATTGCATAATTATCTTCACTATAGAAAAAAGTTTGGTTGTAAAATTTCCTGCATCGTCACCTCATATTGCCCCGAGGAAGACAGAGGACAGTTCACAGCGGACCAGTTGATCCAGTGTCTGACCTGTAAGTAAATTCCTCTGCCCTGCTGAAACTGACACTCAGCAGAGGAGGATGATGTAAGTGCCTGTTCAGGATGAGGAAGATAACATGACAAACATCTATTGATCACCGTAAAGCAGGAAACAGCAACCTCATCTTTTAGGTTACCAGACACCCCCCAACACAGCGGCCAGGAACATATTAAATATTTACATTTGATTACCAACAGAAAAAACAGAGGCCTCCGGTGTGAGCCGAGCACATGTTTGCATGTTATGTCTTGAGAACATGAGATAACACGTTTTCCTGTGATCTATGAAAAGCTTTAAAGTACCATTAAAAGGAGAATGTTACTTTAATCTGGCGGCTTACCCCTCAAATCCCAGTGTAAACCCAGAGAGAGGAAGAAGGCAGTGGAACGTAATCCGTGCACCGACTGGCTGTTGGTTTGAAGGAAGAAGTCCGGTCTGGTGGCTCTCATCTGGACCCCATCAGGTTGAATGTCCCCAGGCAGTCAGACTGGCATCCCTGCACCAGGCCTGTTCCTTTATTAAAGCCTCGGCCTCCTCTGACCCAGCACACACAGAGCGGGCCCCAGGGAACGCAGACAGACACACACATGGTTCCCATAGGTCAGTTTGGTTGTTTGTGAGTTGTGCGTTTGACTCCCTCATAGGCCACATATGGATTTGAGCTGAAGTAACTCGAAGTGAGGTGCTTTTCTTCATGAAACATCTGCTTAATGATAGTGTACCAAAAGGGAGGGCCCGATATACTCACAATGAGGCCAAGTAAAATCAGAGACACATGACACGAATAAGGTGAATTTCCACAGTTGCTAATGTGTTACAGTATGTTGAGCAGACAGAACAACAGATTGCATAGTGCTCAGTGCTGGATCCACCTGCTGCCACAAGGGGATTAAGCAAACTCGGGAGCACAGGACAAAATGTGACAAACCAAAGCTTAACTAGGCATCAATTCACTTCATATGTCACACTTAGAATATAACCTTTAGATACAAGATTCTGCCCCCTATATTGGATTAATTGCAAAGCTTCAGTCACATGCCGACATTTAACCCCTCTGGCTTTTTGGGGTAAAGCAGGTTGTTATCAAGAAAATAAAATCGTGACACACAGGAAGTGATGCATTTTATGCTGGCGGGCAGCAGAAGTTCAAAAAGAGCAATCAGCGTAGTTTGCATGAGCAACAATGCCATCATGGCTTTACAGGAAAAGAAAGTATTGCCAGCCAACTCAAACTTCGTCAGTAGAAATCATAGCTCTGTGATAGATTAACGAATAATGTATGCAGTCCAAATAAAACCAGATGGATAACTCATCAGTTACTTCTAATTTGACTAATAGGGGTATTTTCTCTCTGTTTTGTCGTTCAACAACCTCAATAAGTAAAATGTATTTCTAAAGCGCCTGTTATGGTGACAAGGTGCCTCAAAGGTGCACACACAATATAATAAGACTTTCAGATAATTGTATAACTGTCCTAAAAGTTTATCTTTGCAGACAAACTTTTGCATCCAATATCAAACACACACACTCTTCACCAAATAATCAACAAGTGACTGTTTGCCTGTGTGTTTTACCTTCTTCTAAACTTTAATGTGACTCAAATGAAAAATCAAAATGTGATCACATAAATACTGATTTAAGGTCAGCACTGTAACAGCCTACTGATCTGAATACTGAAAAAAACAACACCTGATGTTTTAAAAGACAAATGTGGAAAAACAACTTTGCTTTAGAGAAACTCACTGACATCACATGCTAAAAGGGAATCTTTCCATGTGTTTCGCCTTGATTCATTTTTCTTCTCTGGCAATTGGTACTGTGTGAAATCAAATCTCCGCTGACGTGTATAAATTTCCGGTATTTGACTTTTCATTGCCTTTATTGTAATTATGTTTTTGTTTTTGAGAATAGGGTAAGAACTCAGCTAGAGCCACAGCCTGTAGGGAGGGATCAGAAGCACATTTGTCTGTTCTATTGCCTATTGTTTTGTACTTTGAAATGCAATTCAGGGAGATAGATCTATAAAGATACACTAAATGCTAAAGCTGTAGCGCAGCGAGGGAGATGAGACTGTCTCCAGACCCTGCAAATCTCACTTATATTGCGTTTAGGATAAAAAACAGAGGCACGGTTACGTTCACAAAGAATTTGCTCCTTGGCCTTGAAAGAAATCCTGCAGATCTTGGGAGTCTGTCAGTATCATGGCATCGCTACATCGCTCTGAGGCACCTACGGAGGACATTACTGTCTTAGTGGAAAGAACACTAAGTGCTGAGGGTATATCTGCACAGTTTTAGACTCTCCAGCCTCTGAACCCTGATCTGAGAATCGGACACATGCCTTTAATGTGAAATCATTTCAAATGCAATCTTGATGCATTAAACTGAGCAGGAGCTGTCATTTGAGCCAAGTTACAGTCATTTAGCTCTCATACTGCTTATAGACAGCACGGAGTTTAGGATATGACTTTCCACTGAGCAAAGAATACACAGAGATTGCAAAATTTCCACCCTGAAAAGGTATTTAATCTAGTATTTCGACCAAAATATTATTTAAGATCTACTCATGCACCACAGTGCGAGATGTAAACATTCATGGCGTCCTCCTTGGCTGAGCTGTAATGTTAGCTCAGTGGATGGATAGCAGTGGATGCATGCTTCCTTCAGCACAGTGATACAGTTGGGATGTAGTTCGGTAGAGAGAAAATAGTTCCTACGTGAAACTGCTCACAACAAGGTCACAACGGAATTATCTTGAGTAACTGGGTCATGATTTCTGGAAACAGACATAGCTGTTGAGTTTTTCAAATGTATTTTTTTAGCACCACAGGCGCCATCTTGTTCCAGTATGTTCAAGAGAAGGCACACATCTCTACGGCCGATACCTCAAACACTTGGCAACGCACGCCAAAACAATCTAGACTGATAAATAGCACTACAGTTAAGATATGTTTTTTTTATTTCAGGGTGAAGTGTCCCTTCAAACATGTTTGATTTATTTTCTTTACTCAAGAGACACTATCTTGATCTAAGATTATTTCCAAAAGTTGACACTTAAATAACTAAAAATTTGAGCAGAAATAATGTAGACTTACTCCACCAGATCAAATTACTTAGAAAAGACATTTGATACGACTCTGTTTAGTATTAGTATTTAATATTTATTTCCACAGTAGAAGTAGAGAGGGTGCAAACAAATGGCATGCTGTAATATAAAATAAAGAAAAACACATATTGCTCTTCTTTAACCACAATACATTAAACATATACATTTAAATTTAGATTAAATCATTCTTATTGGACCAATGCTATTTAAGTTAGGTAGAGGCCATGCTACATAATGCAAATACATCTGGATAAACTTACCCACTATTACTGCTGCAACACTAATCAGTATAAATGATGCCTGCTCCTCCCAGCTCTGTTTCTCCTGCACTGATTCAGGTTATCACAGCGGGAAGAAACACCACAAAGGAAGCCATGATAAGATAGCTTTGTTTGTATCCCTGGATAAAGCCATGCCAAGACCAGACTGCTGCTCTGGCCGTAGATCGTTGACAGACATTAAAGCAGGCACTAAAACTGGGACTTAAGGGAAGGAAAGTGAGGAACAGGACAGACTTGGACATTAAAGACATGAGGATCAGGGGGAATAGATAAGACTGCTAGCTCACGTTCTGTTTATCACAGTGGATTGTTAAAAATGTCACTATACGGCCCTTTATCATTGTTAACATCTTAATAAACTTCAAAATGTATTACTGCTGTTGTGTTGCAGCCCTCTTTGCACAATCCAAATGTTTCTGTTTCCTCTAACCTTTTCTAAGGAAAATCAATCAAACCAATACCAGATAACATTTTTATCTGGCTTTGCCTCATCAGTGTGCTCCGTGAGAACAGTGACCATCCCTAATATTTTGCACATTCACTGCACATACTGGACATTGTTGTCTAGTCCACTATGACATTGTCCATCCTGTGCCTGCCGTGCCTTGAGGAGCAAACGATGCATGGTTCGTAAAAGAGAGTCTCACTGGCCGAGGGCCACTCAGACACCTGAGTCACAGAGGAAGGCGGAGGTCTGGTGAGTGAAACTGGAGAGCTTCATTGCATTACAGCGCTGCAGGAGAGATAACACACTACGATAAAGTGCCTTGAAGGAAAGAGAGAGGAGAGAAGATGGCCGTGATAAGACAGCTTCCAGACTGGAACCGGCAACAGTAACTTAATATGATTTTTATCTGAAGAGATACAGGAGGATGGCCACTTGTCAGGATTATCACATCTTAATGAGTAATAAGTGGGTCCATTTCAATTTGTCATACTTATTCCCTTCACACTCAGCCATACGAGCATGTGCATGCACTGAATAAGAAAAATGAACATTAAAGGGGCAGTTCACCCCAAAATCAAAAATACATACTTTTCCTCTCACTTATTCTCCTGTTTATCAGTCTAGATTGTTTTGGCATGAGTTGTGTGAGAGTGTTGGCGATATCATCTGTAGAGATGTCTCCTGTATTATGGAACTAGATGGCACTCTGCTTGTGGTGCTCAATGCTCCCAAAAAGAAGGAAAAGAAAAACATTTAAAAAACTCGACAGCAACGGCTCTCTTCAGAAAATATGACCTGGTTGCTCAAGATAATCCACGGACCTTATGTAGTCTTATGTAGAAACTATTTTCCTTTACCATACTATTTTTAAACTTCATTTTAAATCACTTTTTTTTCATCCATTTTCTGTAACCGCTCATCCTGTTTGGGGTCACCGGGGGCGGGCTGGAGCCTATCCCAGCTGTCTTTGGGTGAGAGGCAGGGTACTGTACACCCTGGACAGGTCGCCAGACTATCACAGGGCTGACACATAGAGACAGACAACTTTTCACGCTCACATTCACACCTACGGACAATTTAGAGTCACCACTTAACCTGCATGTCTTTGGACTGTGGGAGGAAGCTGGAGTACCTGGAGAAAACCCATGCTGACACGGGGAGAACATGCAAGCTATACACAGAGGGGCTCCTCCACCCTGGGGTTCAAACTCCTCACCCTGGATTTGACCCAGGAACCGTCTTACTGAGAGACGACAATGCTAACCATTGCACTGCCCTGCTGCCCACGATTTCACTGGTGATTTTTAAAATTGTAAAGCATTTAGTAATTAATTTGACCTTATATATCTTTACTCATAACTCTTTTATTGTAAATCAGTATCATTTATTAGGTTTCATATTTTATTGCTCTGTAAAGCACTTTGCATTGCCCTGGTGTATGAAATGTGCTACACAGATAAAGCTGCATTGCCTCACACTCATCAAGCGCATCACCATACAGAAGGAAGCGTGCATCTACTGCTAGCTCACCTAGCACCACTGAGCTAGCTAACGTTACAGCTCAGCTGAGGAGGACTCCATTACTCTTTCCATCTCGCGCTGTCTAAAGCATGAGCCTCTTATCCAAGAGTAGATTTTTTTTGTGCTTTAAGCACCACAAACTGAGTGCCATCTAGTTTCATTATATTTAAGAAAAGGCAAACATCTCTATGACCGATATCTCCAACACTCGGCAACTCATACCAAAACAATCTAAAGTGATAAATAGCACTACAGGTAAGAGGAAAAATATGGATTGTTGATTTGGGGGTGAACCGTCCCTTTAACCTAGATCCCATTATTTTGTAGCAAACACAGTAAAAACCAAACCACTCTTTGATTATTCAATAAAGCAATCATCAGTGCAATCTGTAGCCGTAGGGACTGATCCAATACTATCAGACGGCTTCTTCCTGCCCTGCTGCATCTACTCAGATAAACCCTGCTATCACCTCTCACCCACTCTCATAAGTTAGATGTGCTTGTATGTAGGCATGCACACACACACACACACACACACACACACACACACACACACACACACACACACACACACATGCAGAGCAGTACTTGCTCCCATATGTGAGAGGGGAAGTTGAGTAAAGGAGGGAGGGATCAAATAACTTAAGAGTCACACAGCTACACACAACACAACACAGTCATTTTCTGTGATCACCCTTCAGGTGAGGAGATCACACCAGGAATCCTCATATTAAGGACCTAACGAACACGAGGCAGACAACTCTGACTCAACCCTGAGACAGAAAGAAAGACCTCCCCAGACCGTTACCTCGATGCTGCATGAAGGTGGAGTCATTTGGGGGTAAAGAGAGAGACAGAGAAGGAGAGAGGGAGAAGAGATGAGGAGAGAGCCAGAGGAGCAGGGCAACAGAAGAAGACAGATGGATTATCTGACATGCGCCCGGATTGACCAGCGTTCCTCTTTAAGTCTTGAATCCTGGTTTTCCTCCTCAGAGTGAAATCTGAAAATGCTTTCCTGCACATGTGGAGTGTAGCAGCTTTCGGACAGGTAGATTGTGTGGTGCAATTTTTTTAATCTACTGGAACTGAGGAATTTTACACATGGCAAACTCACCATCTGGATATCAGTGAACTTTATATTTTTGTTTTTTTCTTTGACTTCTTTTTTCTTTAACTAAGCAAGTGCCTGGAAATACGAGGGTCACGCTGGAGCAGCCAAGAATAATAGTCAAAATTTCACAAACAATTTAGAGCGAATTAGGAGACAGAAGAAAAGTGGAAAAGCAGGTCTGTTACTGGAATACACACAAATAGTAATTGGTGTGTTGTTTTTTCGTTCAGACTGATTTATTTTCCAAAACAGAATTTTTGATCTTCAGCCTAAAACCTTTCAACACTGGAGACGAGATCTCAGTGGAGTATCAGCTTGAGACACAGTGACTTGCTGAACAGTCATTACACTATCAAAAATAATTCAGAGGGAAAACTAAGAATTTCAGATATTTGGACTCTGCAGGGGGACCATCTCTCCCAATCTGGACTGGAGGGCTTCCCTCCCTACCCTCCCAGCCTATCCTCGCCCCCAGCAGCATGTCCCAGGCTCTGAGGCTGCCTCTAGTCCTCCACACAGCACACTACCATGATCAGATGGGCTGCTGGAGGGAGTAAGGCTGCCTCTGCCTCGTCCTGCTCCAGGGCTAGGCTAGGGGCTCGTTGTGGTTCGGAAACCATCCCCAGACTAAGGTCAACATCAACACTGCCTCCCTCCCTGTCTTTGCCTCTCCTAGTTGCCCTGGTGGTTTTTTCCCTCTCCCTACCCGGGGCGGCCTGCCATCACCCCCGCAGAGACAGACTAAGACTCGCCAACCCACGAACTCTCAGGGTTCCACTGAACATTTCTGAGACCGAGGTCGTCTCTAGGCCCAGGGCCACTGGGGGCCCCCTGGGTCGGACTGGGGGGCCGCAGGGTAGGCATGTGCGCAGCTACAATCATCTCCAAGGGGACATGCGGAGGAGGAAGCTGTTCTCTTTCCAGAAGTTTTTCCTGAGGATCGATAGGAACGGAAAGGTCAATGGAACCAAGAGCAAAGATGACCCCCTCAGTAAGTAACCCACTGTGTAGAGTAACAGAGAAAAGTAGACAAAAAAAAAGACGGAATCAGACCCCAAAGGCGATCTGAGTGTCTGTGGTGGCTGCAAAAGTTCAATGTGACCCAAACCAAGGCTCGTTTGAGCTGAAACATCAGCTTTAACTATCCAAACTAAAAGTGTGAAATCAAGACTTTTATCCTTTGCAACCAAAATTGTTTGGATTTCGAGGCATTAGTGTATTCTGCATAACAAAAAGCACCTGTTGATTGAAGTCAGGGACATTTCTGGCACCAGGAAACCCTCTTCAATGTTATTTTTAATTTGAGAAATTAGATTTTCATTAAGAGAAAAAGCTTGTCCCCAAAAACACCAACACAAATGTATAGATTAGATATATACCTTGGCATAAACGTTGAATTAAAACAAAAAGCATTACTCTTCACTCATTTCAAAGACCATCAGCTTGCCCATTGGTTAGTTTGGATGAAGCAATGCCCGATTAGAGTCGTCTTTTTGTTTTAAACCAGACATCCCGCTGATATCTCTCCTGTCCAAACACTCAGCACAATGATGGTAGCTCTCAGATGGCTTAAAAAGGAGCAGGGGCAGATAACCCGGCCATTATCAGGAAGTCTTCACAGCCCTGGGTAAACAGCGCTGATAACAACCACAGAAGAACAGGGCTTCGAGAGATGGGGAGGGGGGCGTTGAGGATATGGATGTCAGTCTCATTGATGCTTTCAGACTCTTTCGGCCTCTCTGTGTCTGTGTCTCTTTCGCTCTCCCACTCACATTGCCCGCCTGCCAGCCAGCGTCAAACTAAATTACATACCCTCAGTGACAGATCAGACATTTGTTTAAAGCAGCTTGACGTGCTCACTTGGAGAAACACGTCTTTAAAGTGATTACATGTTGTATGTTTCGGGATATCAGTCAGTAAAATAGCATTAGTCTCCCAGCATTCCCCACCGCGCTCTACGTGTGTGTGCCTATCAGCCAGCGGGCACTCACATGCTCCAGTGGGTGTGTGATCATATAGCAGCCAACGACGACACATGTGCTCGCTTATTACTGACACACACACACACACATATACATCTCTCACATGCTCTCTCTCTGCCCCCCATAGCGAGTGTATATGGAACCTTTTAATGTTCCTCTTGGGAGAGCTAAACCGCACATTCGATCAAAGTGACTTAGGGGAAATGGCACGGGAGGCAGAATGTCAGGGGAGATGTTTGTTTTGACAAGGTCATGACAGAGGCAACTTTATTTACTGTCCGTATTACATTGTGATGCCTTTACTGCCGCCTTTTTCAGTAGTTTCTTTTAAGTTGTTAAACTGAAGTGGAGGACGGAAGCCTGACTCAGTTTATCATAATAGTGGCGTGTGAATTCACCCTAAACTTTATGTATGTTTGGAAGCTGATTTACCACTCGTGTCTTCTGTCTTCATTGACCCACAAGTTCTCACTTTTAGGAGCGTGTGTTGCCTTTTTCAGAAGTCAGTTTGAGTTAGTGCAGGTTGAGCGTCGGGGAGGGAGGGGAAAGGGAGCACAGGGGACTCTCTAGAGGTACAAGTTCATGAATGACATGGCTGAACATCATTGTGGCCACATCAAAGCCGCGCGTCTTCAGTATCAATGGTGGTGCCATCAAAAAGCTGTGTCCTGAGGGGGTCTGAGGACACTGTGTGTGGATTATGTGCCCTCGTATCAGGTTCTCACGGTAAAGGATACTACACAACAGCAGCTTCAGTCTTTGCTCTGGCCCCTGGGGCTAGACATGATCCCAGGGCTGACGTCCTTTGTAGACCCTCGATGGTCCCTTGAAGTGACAAAATATCAAGTTTTTTTGCAATGAGTTGCTCCTCCTGAGACAGAAGTTACAAGGCATAGACACTGTGTTTAAATTTTGCAGTAGATAAATTTATATATGATTTGAGAGAGGTGCACTGGATGTGGAGGCTTTGGTTTTGGGTGCTGCCTGTGGCCCTGCAAGGACCCAACTCACTGTCTGTTAAAGAGCCAGTATCCAGCCTCCCACAGATTTATGGGGATGCCAACGCAAAACTGTCCCACATGGCTTTCCAACCCGCTGGGAGCCTGTGCTGAGGTTACAGAGAGGCAGAAAGAAAGGGAGGGAGATTATGTTAAAGTCAGCTAAGTCGCTATCTGCATGGTACAGCAAGTACTTGATTAAAAAAATCTATGATTCACAGCTGAGTTCTCTTGAATTTAACTAGCAGCTCCGAGTGAAACCTCGCTAAATAAGACGAAAGGCAAGAGCTTGGCAGTTAAAAAGTTTGGGTAATTATCCACGGCTGTGACGGTGTGAGAGGGTGAGCCTGTCAAGATTGTGTGTGTACATGTGTGTGTGTGTGTCGGGCCACCAGTTGTGTTTCAGTGCTGTAGGGGCCAGGCCATGTGTGCAAGATGCTCCTGGACATGGCTCAAGAAGAAGTGTGTATATACGTTACATGTGTGTGTCTCTGTGCACATGCATCTGCTTTAATCAAAGCAGTGGCCTTTTTGCGTGGGAAAAAAACAGATGGCGTTCTTATGGAGGAGAGAGATGTATAGCTTTTCTCTGAGGTGGGGAAGAGGATGGATATCCTTTCTGTGTAAATACACACAGTGTGGTCCTTATCAAGTGTTATTACTACATATCCTGATTTACGCCTCGCTCCACTCCACTTTTCTACATGGGAATGGCACCAATCAAAATGTACATTCTAACGTATCTGTGCAAATGTTATTTTGTGCAGCCCGTGAGCATTAATTAAAAAAAGGAGCAAAGTGAGAAAGAATAACAATGAAAGCTGCAAAGCACATTGTTTTTGGCATCCCACTGTGGAAAAACCACCTTTAATTCTCACTGGCATTGTGTGTGCCTCCATTCCACAACCAACGCACCATTTACTGTTGTAACTCCAAACAGAGCGTATCAAATAAGCCGCACATTAGGAAAAAGCAACCAGCATGCAAAAGAAAATCTGCTGTCTCCCCATGTAAACAGCTGAACCTGGACGCCTCACTTAAGGCTACATTTTTTTCAAATGTGGTTTGTAAAATTTACCCCATTCAAAGTATTGTTGTCACATTTTAGGTTTAATGTTGTAATCTGGAGGGAGCTTATGGCGTTTTCCCGTACTCGCAGCCATAAGCTCATTACTCTCCACCTGTGGGCCGAGCTGAGCGTTCGGCAGAGAACAGTGAATGGAGATTTTGTAGTTTCACAGCCAGGTTGGCTTCGCAACTTGTGTGCAAGTGCACATTCACCTGCTACAATATCAGCTCTGTGTGTGCGAGTGCATTTGTGAGTGCATGTGTGTGTATATACAACCTGTCTCGCCCCTGCCTCCGGTGGCTGACTTTGATCAGTGATCATTACAGCCTTACTAATCCTCACTCCACCCCCAGTCTCACTGTCATGGCTCCTCTGTCCTCCTCTGTTCTCCTTCCTTTCATCCCTCCCATGTTTACAGAGCAGCCAGAGACTGCCATAGATTGTCTTACATCCTCACTCCATACCCGACACCCGATCCCATACAGAAACCAGCTCCTCTCAGATCTTCAATGGCCGTTGTGTCACAGTCCCCACCACCGCCTTGCCGCTTCAGACCTCACTGCCCCGAGGTGCCACTGTTTGAACTAGAAACTGATACAGTCAAGACCTCACGGACGAGGAGAGAGGCTGCTGTATTTTTAAGAGAGGGATTGTTCTTTGGGGGCACACCTGCATCCTCCGCTGTCCACTCATGTACCAGGCTGGCAGCCTCAGAGGCCCCCCAGCCACCGGAGAGTGGGTCTGACAGCAGAGCGGGCTGCCACACAAACAGTCATCAGACAGAGGAGGGGCTGCCGATCTGATCAAAGGATGTCGTCGACTCTCTGGAGTTCACACCCCACGCTCAAGTGTGTGTCTGAATGTGTGTGTGCGTACACATGTGCGCTTATCGGGATAAAATAACGACAGCTCACAGGAAGTGGGGAAAGGAAGTCAGGGAGGGAGGCATGAAATCAAACATGCCATGGGAACAGGGGAGGTTAACTCACGCTCACATACACACACACACACACACACATAAGACGAGACAAGTGGGTTCTGTGGTCAAAGGACACATTAGGAAGTTATATCTCTCTGACCTCTGATACTGAGACCACACAAATAACCACAGCTGTCTGTGGCAAAAGCATGCCCTTGTTAACTGGGGTATAAATTAGCCTCTCTAATAGCCTATGAGGAACCTGAATTGCTTGCATAGGGACTTGGAAACCTAAATACCAAACAGAACATAAACAACCTGAGAGTCTCTGTGGTATCCACCTATTAATTTTCAAACTAAATGGCCTGCGCAGCTGGAATCTGTTACACAGGTGTAGGCTGTAAAGTAACTTTATAATATCACTGAAATGATAAATGTGCCCAAGGAATAATTGTGACCTTACACAGCATTCCCACACTGTGTGGTTCCACATGTACATGCCCTGAAATGAGCATGCAATATGTCGTTATCCATTAGTTACTCTTGCCGATGCCTGTAAAACTTTATGGATTTATTAGTTTTAATCTTACCCACAGCAACTATGAGTCAGGAAAATATTATCACCTCGACTTCCTCTGTTTTCTATTTGTCTTTTGAACTGGGAAAAACATAAAAAGTTGTTTTTTCTCTGCCATTTCAGCTCAAATGTCTTGGGAACACATACTTGAAAAAGCATTTTACTCATAGGTGTAGAGTTTTCAGGGGGGTCAGTGCAGGGGACATGTCCCTTGTAAAATTCAGAACATGTGCAGTTGCTTCCCCACTAGAAATATGAAAGTAGCAGAGGACTTTTATTGATATTAACACTATAATTTAATGCAGAAAAGGCACAAAATTTCACCATAATGCATTAAATTAAGTGCTCAAAATTTTCTGGCAGAGGACCCCCCAACCCCTCATTTCATATGTGTCCCCCGCAATGCTGAAAAAAAACCTACGCCCTTGATTTTACATATGCGCTCTCTGAATGTTGACACATATTGATATAACTGTATTTTTCTGAATCCTAGGTATTCTGGAGATCACATCGGTGGACGTGGGAGTGGTGGCCATCAAAGGGCTGAACAGCAACTACTATCTGGCTATCAGCAGGAAGGGAGAGCTGTACGGAGCGGTTAGTATCCGGGTCAGGGGTCAATCTGGATGCTCCAGAGAGAGATAGTGTTAGATTCTTCTGTCCTTATCAAAGGAGGCCTTATCTTTACTTCTCTAACTGCTGGGTCAACATCCAGGCCAGTGCATGCACACACGTCAACTTCTAACTGTGCAATTTTCAAAGTGCACACTAGTTTCTGCCCGAGCACACAAAGCAAAACATGCGATGCAGATTAAGGAGTAGTAAATAAACAAGGTACCATGTGCAACCACAATGGATTTGCACAAGAAAATGATCTGTGTTTTGCCTTAACCTCACATGCCGGGGTTTTAACACTGAAACTCGATACCTACTGTTTTTCCAGAGAGAGTTCGGCGTCGACTGCACCCTGAAGGAGCGGATTGAGGAGAACGGCTACAACACGTACGCGTCAGCTGAGTGGAAGAACAAGAAGCGGCAGATGTTTGTGGGCCTGAATGTCCACGGGAAGCCGCTGAGAGGGAAGAAAACCCGCAGGAAGAACACGGCCACCCACTTCCTTCCAATTATGGTGTGAGCTGGAGGACTTGAGTGGAGGAGGAGGATATGCAGCACTGGACAGAGAGGTTTTCAATACTGAAAAAGCTGTAAAATAAAGACATTCACTGAGAAATCTCTCATTTGGAAACAAGGCACTAACACTGTTACACACAAATATGGTCTCTGCTCCTGAGTTTGACTGAGATCATGTACTTTATTTGGTGGGAGACGATGATTTCTGTGTTTTCTGTGGCACGGGATGCAATATTTATCCTTTTTTTCTGTGCCAAACACTTTGCAACTGGAGTATGTGTGTAATGTGGACAACACAGAAGATACTGTCCCAGCTAATGTACTGCGGTAGATGCAGACGATGTTATTTATAATCCATATGCTCCTGTGAGACACCAGATAATCAGCAACATAAGGGGGAGAGATAGAAAATGGATAAGATGAGGGAAATGATGGGTCAGTGTATCACGACAGCGTCAAATAATAGAGGATACACCACATTTAAAGCAAATGTTTGATACTTAACCACTGTGTTTTGACTGTATTGTAATGATTTATTTATTTTGTGAAATATTTAACTGGAGGGGAACACTTACACGGCAAGCATTCCTTTGCATTCTTTACTTTTTATAGGAACTCTATTATGTGAAAATAAAATACCACTTTCTCCTCTGCAATGCAGCCGTCTTACTTCCTCAATAAAACACCAAAAACTGACTTCACTGCAAGTAGTGAGAAACCCTGGTGAACGTTCAGGTCATGGTAAGTCTATTCTTATCTTTCTCTCTGAGGTAGGAAGGGACAAAAGGCAACTATTAATGCCTAGCCAGATATTCCATGTGGCAACCATTGCACTAATGATTAGTTCCCAAACAAACGGGAAACATACAGACCACCACAACAGAATGCGAGGGAGGGAACTTCCGTGGTATGGCCTGTAGATGCTGACATCATTTCCTAATATCACCACATTACTGTCGAGCTGCAACATTCTCTGATTGCAGGAAAGCTTGAGTAATAAATCTGCAGCAAAAAAAATATGAAAATAGATTTGTCATGTTGGTCTGCATCGCTACTGCCAACGGGTTTCTGGAGGGCCTGAACGTGTGTGCGGAGGCAGAAATGTGAATGAAGGAGAAAAAGAGACATGACCTGTGTCTGACCACCCACTTCCCTCAGTAATCATCCACAAACACACTAATCAATGACAGCTGCCTTGATGCAGGATCAAAAGACCGCAGGGAGAACATTAACACCACAGGCTTCCGGGCCTCATGTTCTCTTATCCCGCCTCTGTGAACATCCATCTCAGCGAGGGCATGAAAAATCAGGAGAGGAGATGAAGACAGGGAGGTGAGAGACTGAGTGCAAGAGACTGTCTTCACTCTCAAATTTATCTGAGTTGGCCCGTGACTGTGACTCCGGATTGGAAGCAACAAAAGGTGAACCATAGGAATCCAGAGTACAGAAAAGCCTCTGCTTTAGGCTATAGCATATTGTCCTTTAATGTCTGTTTAAGGAATCACCACGACGAATGATTAATACCGAGGAATGCTGCAGAGCATTCCACCATGACAGTCATGGCCAATGGCAACATATGGACTACTATTTCATGACCATCTCTGCACCATACACAGCAGTGTCTATTGCATTTTCACTGCTCTGTGCAATGTGGTGTGGCTGCTGCACCTCAGGGGCCAGATTTATACCAGTGTCCTGTGGGTAAACCCCAAGATTTTACCTGTAGATTTGGGAGTTCAGCTAAGGGCTGGTGGGTGGAATTTCTTAAAGAATTTAAATGAAATAAATTTAGGAGTCTGGCTTTGGACTAAAAAGACTCAAAGCATTTAGATTTTTGTTTTCCTTTGCTTATATTTCTAAACTAAAGTTACAAGAGAAAAACAGCTGACACTGGATGTTAATATTACGTCAGAGGAGCATTGGACTCTTACGTCAGACAGTTGTTGAATTTCAGGTGCAATAAAAGTCAGGTTGACAATACTTTAAATGTCTAACAACGTTACAATTTCACAGTGTAGACATTAATATTATGACATTTTGTAGATGTTTGTTCTCCATATCTTACGACTAAATGTTGTTATTCTACATCAAGATGACGTTGGCATGAGATGTTTTTTTTTCTTTTTGAAGACATTGAATGTGTCATCAGTATTCTGCATCAAATTGGCGATGGCATCAGACGTCCTGACAATGAATTTTAGTCTACTGACATCACAACCTAAACTCAGCCAATTATCAGCGTCTAATGACATTGGCAGCCAGCAAATAACGCACATTAGGAAGGTTAATTTGGTCTCTGGTATGAAACTATACCACACACAGTAACAGCATACTTAAATTTGTCCTTAATTGCTCTGTGTATACCTTAATGATGCAGTTAATAAATCACCAGGGATAGAAGCTACATGTGCACTACTCAACTTGAAACTTGCATTTTAAACCTGTGGCGATGCACATTCACATGACCCCCCCTCAACACCAATCATCTGTCACCTTGTGCATTCCTGAGATTTGTGAATGTTTGAACTGGCTCCAAGACACTGGCATGGGGGGGAAAAACTGCAATAACTGCAAATAGGGGCAGTAATCAGTTTATCAAAGTGGGTCTCCGCATTTCTGGCGCGGGAATTCTCTGTGGCATAATGTGATCCAGCTTTGGGAAACAAGTGGAAAATGACTGGAGGCTAAAACAACTAATGAATACTTACACTGAGAGGTCTGGTGCAACACATGTTTGTAGTGGGCAGCTACTGAGAGAGCGCAGGGAGAGAGGCACCTCCGTGGGGTTGCACAGGTCCAGAATTTTTTCTGTGATGCGTAAATGTGTGTCAGTTTAATATAATTATCCAACTCTTGGTGCTTTGGCAAATATTTTAAATCAGTGTTAGGTTATATAACTAATTCCACAACCACACAAACCCTTTAACAGATCCATTATTACTCACTTATGTTGTGCAGACAACCACTGCCTAAACCGACAAACAGGACTAACAGTAGCTAACGTTGCAGACACTGAAGTCATGACCTCAGTATTTTGGGGGGGATTTTACACAAGCTAATTTCACATTCAATAAAACATTTCCCAATGCAAAAACTTACCCTTTGTTTCTCTTCAACAGATGTAATATTTCTCCTCCAGTATCCCTGGCAGAGTAGATGTTTTAACAAAGATCAAACAAAGATCTTGTGGCAGATAAAATGTATAAATATGACTGAACAGTTCAATTTATAGATATAGTGAGAGCAGATTTGATTTACAAATTTTGTTGGGGTGCTGCTAGGGGGATTTGAATCCCACCCACAGCAGCTTATATGGAATATAAGTGTATAATATAATATATAAACAACTTTATAAGTTGCTTTATGCCACTTTATACTTCATTACATTTTATTTCATTTTGCTCCACTGTATCTTATTACATAAAATTATGACATATGCTACTCAACAATAGTAAAAATGAGCACTATCTAGAGCAGCGGTGTCAAGCTTATTTTAGTTCATCTGCCTTATTTGATCTCAGGTGGGCCAGACCTCGAAATAATAACAACCTTCACATTTTTCTTTTTTTGTGTGTGTGTAAATTAGTACAAGTACATTTTAAAACACGTATCTATTTGATAACAGATGATGAACAGCCTAAGATACCTTAAGAAAAAAAAGTGCAAATTCAACAATATGAATCGCTGTCATTACATTTTTCCATACATTTCCACTCTTTTGCAGTAATGCTGACATCACCACACCAAACTAAATTGGAATCTATTGAAGGATTAGGCTAAATTATCCCCTGCTTTACAAACCATTTACCTATCTAAAGTTTTGGCAGTACATTAGCTGTGCAGCTCCACCAAAAGTATTTTAAAATAGAAGTCTGACACTGAGTGTTTTGTACTGAAGCTGCTGCTTGACATTATTTTGCACAATGTTCAATATCTTTAAATATGGCCACACTAAGTATTTCTTTTATATTTTCAGAGAGCTGTATTCTGGTCAGGGTGGAAAAGCCTCTGAAGCAGCATTTTACACGAAATAGGATACTCATTTAACTTTCTCCTGAAAGCTGCACCTCTTAGCCTTCACAACTGCTTCAATGTTAGAAATACAGAGTCATCTAGTGGGCTGGATTAGACCCTTTGGTGGGTCGGTTCTAGCCCTATGTTTGACACCCCTGATAGAGCAACTACCACAGTAAAATGCTACTTACCCAAGTAAGCATTAGTAATAATAATCCAATAATATTCAGTTCAATAAAGGAATACACACAAAGGACATTTTTTGCATTGCCAGTGATATGTACATGTGTACATTATGTACATTTTCTCACTAATACTTCAGTACTTTTAGGGACTGTATGGAAGTTATTAGGGTTGAGAGTGGGGTTAAATCTTGTATTTCATTACAGTATATATATGTATGGATGTATTATTACTGCTGATATTATTATTGTCAACCATAAATCTTAAAATGCAATAATTGATCTTGCAAGAGAAAAAGTTAAAAGACCCTCATGGCATTAATATCTATCTATCTATCTATCTATCTATATATATATATATATGTATGTATATATATATACATATATATATATATATATATATAGATAGATAGATATAGTTATACATAACCTATCCCCTTCCCTGACCACCGCCACCCTTTATCATAGTGTACTTGAGTAAAATTATGTATGTAGGACTTTAACCTGTAAAATAAACAAATGCATATTTAATTTTTGTATTTCTACATTTACTTAAAGGGTAAAGAATCTGAAAAACTTTACTACCACTGATGATACGGTGCTGTATTTTGAGTGTGCACAATGCACCTGAGCTTCCACTCCACGCCACTAGAGGGAGACAGTTGTGTTTTGATATCGCGCGCTGTCACTGATAATCAGCGGCAGCGAGTTTGTTGTTAAAGGAAGTGGTCAAAAAAGTTGTGTATACTGAGATACCAACGGACAGAGGAAAAAAACACCATGAAAGAGAGATAGGGCGTGTTTTGTTATCATAAAACACAAGCGCCTGGTTCCACGGAAAACCCAAAGCGGTGATTTTAATTTCTTCGTCTGCCTCTGATGCTGCTTTGAGAACAAGCGAGCAGTCATCATGAACGAGAGTTTCGACCGAGCTCCCGGATCAGGGAGAAGCCGAAATCTGCCCACAGACCCCGGGCTAGCGGATATCGTTGGGGACGGGGACACCAAAACCCAGCTTTTCAACCAGAGGGAACCGCTGAGGCAGCCGCGAACATCCCCGCCTTTTGCCGAGAACAACATGAGCGCGGCCAACGCCATGGCTGCTGGAGGTAGGGAGCTGTCAAGTAGGCTAACGGTAACTGAGCTAATTTGGCTAACTAGCTACTTTCAGATTCGGTTTCATGTAAACGCAACTGACATTACATGGTGACTAAAGGCCAGACTGTGTTTACCTGGATTTAATAGCAGCTACATAATCCCCCCCGGCTGCCACTTTGTCTGAGAAGCGTGCTGTTGTTGAAATACTTGTTTAACCTGGTGTTAATCTGGTGTTGTCAATTAGTTAGCTAGCTGCTAAATAGCATTCCATTAATGTTAGCTTGCTTTACCGTTAGCATTTTGGCGTTGCGACATGCACCTGTTGGATTATTATTTCATGTGAGGTAACGCAGCGTCTAAATAAAGCTCCCACTCAAATGTCACATCGTTGGTTAGTTACGTGTCACAGTCAAAGCTGTCTTACGCAGCCAAAACTTTAGAGAGCTAACATCCACAATAGCTAACTAGCATTATGTGTAGTTAGCAACACAGAGCAAAGAGGAAGAATCAGTTCCCCTTTTAAATCTGATCAAGTATGTGGCCTTAAGTTGTAGGGAAGCAAAGTAACAGTGAGATAACTCACGGTGTAGTTATGTTTATAAAAAGGTATTACTTGAGTACCAGCTGTCAAGCTCTTTAGCAGGGTAAGATCAATGTTTGGACCATTGGAAGCTCTATTGTGATCTGTTTCTATAGGACTATGTCTCTGAATGGTGATGGTCAAAACCACGTGATTATATAGGCAGGTCTGAAAAGCACAACCTGTGCTAAACTGCCTCTATATTACAGGTCTCCTGAATGTGCACTCATATCAACCAGTATGGGTGGAAAATGTCTATATAATTCCTGCATGATCCAGTACTAATTTCTGGGATGATTGCCAACCAACCAAACATTATCCCACTCCACTAGGTTGATGTGCACTGCACTCTAGCTGCACCTACAGCATGACCTTAAATGTTCAGTCAGGCAGTTGGGGGCTGTACCTGCACACATGCATGCGCTGCAGCACTGGGGGGCAGGTGCACTCACACTGTTGCCAACATTAGTCCTGTGTGAAACTCGTAGTATTCACAGCAGCGCTTTAGTTAGTGATACATAGCAGGGAGTATTGTGTATTATGTGCTATGTTGCATCTTTACACTCACTTCACATAAGTTTCTCATATTTAATTTTTGTACTTTATAAACCCTGCAGGACAGGGCTGTGTAGTAGTGCGTTTTGTTTACTTTGGGTGCATTGTGTCTTTGATTTCATATTGATTTGTTTTTTTACTGTGTATGTTGTTGTTAGATCTCATAAAAAGGCTAAAACCAATAAAGATTTGACACTATTAACAAGTAGCCTGTGGTCTGAGTATCTAATGTCTGGCATAGCTTATTCCTCTGTACCGTAGTCTCACATTGCTGTCCAGGAAGTATCCAAAACACATCAATGAGCAACACTTTTGCACTTCTTTTTGCAACACTTTTTCTGGGTAACGTGTCTTCATTACAATAAAGTGGGCATTGTATTTTTATACTTTATTTTGAGTCAGCCCAACATACAGAAACTTTGCTGCAAATGCTTGCAAGTGCACCAAGTCTGTGACTGAAAATGGTCCCAAACAACAACACAACCTACTCCTGTTTGAGTGAAGTTTGCTGAAACGACAGTGCCCAGCTGTTATGGGGAATAAGTCAGCTTTAAATATAAAAAAAACAACAAAATGTATACTTGTGAATCGTTGAATCAATAGTTGACAACAACAAGAATATATATAGTACTACCAGCTTTAAAGAAAAAAGAGAAAGTGAACATGTGGGTTAAATTGTGTCACAGAGGCTTAAATCAAAGACTGACAACATCTTTCTTCTTCCTCTTTCAGACTTTAAAAGACAGAACAAACCCCAACAAAGTGCGAATGCCAACAGTACGTCTGCCTCCATAGGTTTTAATGAAGTGGATTCCTTGGTTAAGTCATCGAAGCTTTCAGCCAGTGCCCCAGAGTTTGTCCCCTCGGGAATCAACCTGTATGAAGTAAGAGGCATTTACGCTATCACTGCCTTTTATTGTGATACTATTACCCTTATTTTTTATATTGTTAAACAACATAATTGTAATGGTTCTCTTTACTTCTAATGTGAGCATTGAAGTTGAAGTCAGGGGATGTGTCAGTAATGCATCTATCATTACATCTGTAAAGATCAGACTATTTTATAACTTAAGATTTCTAATTTTAATGCTACTTGGTTAATTTGCATTAGCAAGACAAAGTGCTCTGTAATTTTTTATTTGGTTTTTATTGGGATTTTTTTTTTGTACAGGACCCCTCTTATTATGATGACAATGAAAGCTACTACAGTGAACCAACCTTGGCTGATACGGTCACAGACTTCCTTGGCCACCTGAGCTCCTCACCAGGGTCCTTCGAGTCAGATGTTGAACAGATAACCGCCATGCTCAATTCCTGGGTTACTACTGAAGAGTTGTTGAATGAGCTGGTGGAGCTGATCTACACACAGGTTTGGAGGGACACATTAAGTCCAAATTTAGCTTTCTGTATTAATATTAAACAGTATAATTTTAAACGAAACCTGTCTAAACACAGCATACATGTTTGATTTAAATATAAATGCATGTTCCTGACAAAACACACAATTGTGTAAGGCACCACATTGGGTATTGAGTTTTCTTTTCATTGCAGTCTACGGCCATTCCAAACTTCTCTTACACGGGTGCCAGGCTCTGTAACTACCTGTCCCATCACCTCACTATCAGCCCACCAAGTGGCAACTTTCGTCAGCTCCTCCTGCAAAGGTGATTTATTTCTGTCTTTACTGGATTTCATGTGGGTTCAAGATCTTAGAACAAAAATTCCCATAACTTTTCATTAAATACTATTTCCTCATAATTAGAGGGGTGAAAACAAGATGACAGTTTTGTTATAAGATGATGCAAAATCATCTGATAGAAATATTGGTATCACACAAGCAGTAATAGAATTAGAAATATTTTTAATGACACACCATTGAGTGTGGAATAATAAGGTGCAAAGCATCTTGAACTGTCACTGTTCAAATGAACATTAAAAAGGAAGAATGTTGTCTGTTGTAGATGTCGAATAGAGTATGAACAGAGGGATGCAGCTGTTCGTGGAGACAAGGAGACTCAGAAGAAATTCCACTCCTTTGTGCTCTTCCTGGGAGAGCTATACCTTAACCTGGAGGTAAGAGGTTCTCTTTGAGACAACGTTATATGATCGTTCCTAAAGTTGTTAAAATGCATTTATTAAATCAGTGTATTAAATTTTACACAACACAATCCTGAATTTCTATTTGGACCATGGTTGTTTTGGTGCTTGCTCCATTGTGTTGTGGTCACCTGTATGCATGTTGTAGATCTCACGCAAGGGGCAAACTTTGCAAGTTAGGTTCATAAGCCACTAACACCAGAATAGTTTGCCTTTACTTTTTTTATTTTGTTAGTAAGTCATTGTAACTTGTGCCTGTCTTTTTGTTTGTTCAGATTAAGAGAGGGAAAGGACCTCCAAATCGAGCAGATATCCTCCTCAATGGTCTGAAGGACCTGATGAACAGCCTGTTCTCCAACCCCGTGGATGCAAATCTCATCTGTGCTGTCAAACTGCTTAAGGTTTCATATCTCAATATGTTTACAGATCGGTATTGAAAGCTTTCCAGGTAGTTTTGTTGTTTAGAGGGTAACGTGAATGTGTTCTGAATTTACAGCTGACAGGCTCTGTCCTGGATGACGCGTGGAAAGAAAGCGGGAAACCACACATGGAAGAACTGATCCAAAGAATAGAAACTATTCTACTGGACGCCACCTGCAGCAGGTGTGTATATCAGTGTGGTCTTTTGTGTGCAGCGAATACTCAAGGCTTATGCTTAAAGTTATTTTAGAATTAAAAAGCTAAGATCATTTGAGATGCTGCAAATTTGCAGAGACATTCACAGAGGTGTCTGCTAATATAGTTGCACCTGATGATCATGTGTGTCCTAGCTAGCAGTGTTAAAGACAGTCATCCTGCACCAAAATGCTTTGGACGAATAAATATTTCACAAAAAATGAATCAAGTGTATATAAAGATGAGATCTCAGGTTCTGAGTTTTATAGACAACGGTAATGAAGCCTGTGTGTACTAAAGAGTTTTATGTTTTAACACACACTGCACTGAAACATGCCGTCATTCAAAAATTGGCCATAAACTGGGGAAAGACTGAACAGTTCAGAGTTCAGCTGGGTAAATCATGTTTATATGAGCCATTTTTGTCTTCAGAGATGTCAGACAGATGCTTCTAAAACTAGTGGAGTTGAGATCAAGTGACTGGGGCAGAGTCCGTGCTGCCGCGGCAGCCAGCAACGCCACACCAGACAACGACCCTAACTACTTTATGGTGAGTGTCAAATGTACCATACTCAACATTTTTCTTCCTTTTTCAAAGTTATTATTAGTTTTTTTTTTTTATAATCTCTGTATTTCTGATCATTGTCATTTGTTTTTCTCCTCTCAGAATGAACCTACATTCTACACAGAAGACGGCACTCCTTTCACAGCAGCAGATCCAGGTGATATATGAAAACATGTACATGACAGATCAGGACGGGCCAACATTTGCTGTATATCTATAGTTAGCTGTGTTTAGTCAGTCAAAGACGCAGCGGACATGTAGGAGCATTCTCTGGTGTCTGTTTTGAAATAATAATACTAAAAAGGTACCCAAAATAAAAAGGTTAAAAGACTTTAAAAAAAAAATAAGGCTTAACATTTCCCAATTTATTTTTTTTCGATAGGATATGATGTCTCATTGTATTATGACAGTTATCTCTATAAAATAATGGTTAATTTTAAAATTAATCAGTTCTATAAACTGTACTGATGTGTAATGGTATTAAATATATTGCAGTAATTTAGAGGCAAAGAAAAAAATGGCATACTTATTTGTATCAGTCGTGTGCAATAGGCTAAAATTCAAAATGGAAACGGTGTAGATAAAAATGGACTTCTCATTTGTTTGCGATTTGTTTTGTTGCTGGTTGAAGAAATCGGTTCTGTAAATGGAAAATGGCAATATAAAGCAGTAGAGTTTTTTATTAATATAAAGACGTTTGATCAGTAGAATAATAATGTACTTCAAATATATTTAAATATGTTGTTATTCTCCAGTTTAACAACTACATTTTATATGAAACATAACTACAAAATATGCTGGTAAGAAAATAGTCATGGATGTTTCCACACAGACACACCACATAATATTTTAAAAATACAAATAACTGTAATAGATACACATTTTGGCTTGACTCATCCTGTTTACTCTTCTCAGTCATGTCACTGAATAGGTCCTTTAAATTATGGAAAAAGCAGCCGTCTCCCACTTTAAATAGAAACATCTGCAGTCATGTTCCAGCCTCTTTTGTGTTTAAGTATCGTTGTCTCTGCTTTTACAGAATATGCTGAAAAATACCAAGAGATCCTGGACAGGCAGCATTATTTCCATGATATTGATGGAGAAAATGGAAATGACATGTAAGTACATATCATAGGGGTAAATATAATATAGGTGGAGCATGCATGCTTGTCTTTTACCTTATTTCATCTACCTACTTTACTGGAGGACCTGAAGATGGTTATTACTGTGGATACCATCCAAAAAGATAGCCGTCACATCTTAGAGGCACAGTTTAACCAAAAATCAAAATAGTTATGCTCTCACCTGAAGTGCATTTTATTTGTCTAGATTGTTCTGATGTGAGTTGCAGAGGGATGGAGATATCCGGTGTAGAGATGTCTGCCCTCTCTTGAATATAATGGAACTAGATGGCACTCAGTTTGTGGTGCGAAAACACCAGAAAAATACATTTGAGAAACTCATAGCAATGTCTCTTTCCAGAAATCATGTCCCAGTTATTTAAGATAATCCATGGACCTTGTTATGAGCAGTTTCACGTAGGAACTTTTTGTCTTTCTAATGTACTACACTTGCCCACCACCTAGCGCCACTGTGCAAGCTAACATTTAAGCTCAACAGAGGACGCCACGAATGTTTACGTCTCGCACTGTCACGAGCCTCTTGTAGATGCACACCTTCTGAGCGGTGATGCAGTTGACAGGTGAAGTTCGGTAGAAAGAAAGTAGTTCCTACATGAAACAGTCCATAACATGTAGAGTGGCAAATCTGAGAGCCATTGTTCCTTTTTAACACGGAAGCCGAGTGTTTCTGTGAATGAAACTGGTCCTATCATAAATACTGTATATTTCTGCTGTAGTACGTGCATTAAAATGTCCTCAAAGTAAGAAGTTGGGAAAGTTTAAGTTCTTATATCTGTTTTATTCTCCACCGGAGTATTGTTATACTTCAACCCAAATCTAAAAAGGTTCAACAGTACCACCGTGCTGTTACATCTTGGGTCATGTGACTGCATTGTGGCTTCACACAGGTCATATAACCACCTGTGGGCCCCTGAGCTTGGCAAAAGTGTTTGACTGGCCCACAATGCAACAGGGTCAACCATTCCCTCAGATTCAGTTTAGTCAGCAGTTCAGTGTCAAAGAGGGCTTATCTCGCTCCTGTCCTCTCTCTCAGAACTGTGCATTTGTGTGTGTGTGTGTGTGTGAGCTTGTGTTTTTGTGTGTCATGTAAATGCCAGTTACTTACACATATTGTGTGTTATGTTATTATTAGTTACACACACGCCATTTGTACGTACAGTAAAAAGTAAATCACTGGTTTTGTTGTGTTCACAGATACGACTCTGAAGACGAGATGGAGCCGGAGATAGAAGAAGCTTTTGAGAATTTTTGTTTAGAATCAGAGAGGAAACGACAACAATGACGTGAGAGTGAAAAATCTGTGTGACACAACAGGCACATACTGTACTTCTCCCACTCAAGTTGCTGGAATGTTGAAAAGCGAGGGAAACTAGCACCAGATAGGTTCAGACTTTTAATTTACTGCAAACAAGCAATTTAACAAAAAGAGCTGTTCTTAGTTGCACTTCTGACACTTTTTTCAGTCAGTGTTGATTAGTAAAGGGGACAATCAACAGGGTTTACCGTTCGAAATATTGAGTTATAACTCTCTTTTTTTTTTGACATGAAGGTTCTTTCTTTGTTGTTTTAAATTCTTTCAGAAACTTATTTCCTTTACGCCTAAACTAAATGCCAAGAGGGAAATAGTGTGCTGTGGATTTTTTTAGAGTTTTTTTCTGAAAAAACAGATTTTATCCAATGTGTGCATAATTTGTGAGTACTAATTAACACCCCATGGAAACAGTGCAGGCCAAAAACAAAAAAACATTGTAGAGATGCGTCATCTTTTTACGTAAAATGCACTGTAGAAGGGTAAGGTGGTTGCTTTACTACACATACGTTGCATTTCCAGCCTTCATCTTGACTTTTGAGAACTAGCGTCTCTTGTCAGGTTGCCAATATTCAACACTATATTCAATGCTTTTCACTTTCTGATCTGGCTGCAGTTAAGTGGTCGGGAACTCTGTGAACAAATACTTATGTCCAGTTATAAACTGGAAAGTGAATATAATATAAATTTCTAAGAATACAGTGCATCTAAATTTAATTTGTTTCCTGAATGTAGCTTTAAATATCTACACATTTTGCAGTTTGCAGTGGTCGGGGTGACGTAAAGCAGCTGCAACAAAGGATTTATAGTTATCCCAAGACTGAAAGACTGTTTACCAGCAATCCATGGAGCCCATGAAAAGGAATGTTGTTTTATAGTTTGTAAATATTATTTATGGTATTGTTTGCCTGCAATAAATTCTTTATAATGTGAGATTTTATTTGCTTGATTTGTCTTTGAGCCCTATTGAGCTGGAAGCAGAGATCTGATGCTGAGAATCTGGCCCAATAATACAATCGAATGCAAAGCTCCTAACATCCTGTCAGAGACAAGCTGCACAAAGTTAGCTTTTTGCTTGTATAACTAACTTCATACTGATGTGATGTGATCACATCAAGAGCTTTAAAATGATATATTACACAAATAACAACCTGTCTAATCAGAATAAACTGCGAAACATTATTGTTGTTATTTATATAATATATAATTTCAAAGGTCTTTTTGTGGTCACAACAGACTAGTATAAAGTTAGTTAAAAGGGCATTTGCAGAGGCATTCAGAATTCTCCCTATTGCAGTGTTAAAGGTCAAATTCTGTTGTGCCCAGCATCATGAAAATGTGACAGGTTGATAGATGATACTCTAAGCTTTGCAATGATATATGACTTAATGGAATTCTGTGAAAGTTGCTCTTTTATCCTGCCTCTATGTGTAAAATCACACAAAAACATAATTTTAATAATGGAGAGATGAAAACAGCAGCGATAGCACATGACAAGCTACCATTAGTGCAGTACTGTCGTGCATTTTTCCAACACTAGGGAAAATTACCTCCAAATTGGTACAATGTCCAAATTTTGGAGGGGTGTGGCTCACGGACGAGGGGAGGTTAATTCTGTATGTGGTACAGCACATAGAAATAATTATTCCCATGCTACAGTCAGATTAACTCTTTGAAACCTGAGCAAATTGGCTTGATTTCTTTTAAAAACACAGGAAGAAGGCAGTGCGCAACGCAAGAAGAAATGATACAAAAAATTAGCAAGAAATTGGTAAAAAAAAAAATTTAAAATAAGAAAATAGGAAAAAAAAGTTCAAAACAAAAAACAAGGATATTACCTGGACAGAGTGCTAAAAATTATATAATTTAAAATGTAGTAATTATTATACTTATAGTCTTAGTCTATAGTCCCTAGCTATTTTCCATTTTCCCCAATTTGTTTTTATAATTTTCTAAATCTTATTTTATTGCAATTTGTTGGACATTTCTTACCAAGTTGCTCTTTGCCTTTTTCCCCATGTTTTTGAAAGAAATTGCACCACTTAGCTCAGGGTTCAAAGGTTTAAATACTTGTGAAAGGCGTCTGAAAGCAGCACAAGAAAAGTGATGTCACTTCAGGTTTCAAAGGGTTAATGTTCAAATCCAGAGATTTAATTGTGAAGTGGCTCAGCAGCTGTGATCACAGACACAATTATACTGAGCAACCAGTTTATTAGGTGCAGCAGAACATAATAAATCACGTATTAAAATATTAAAATTGCCTTTTCTAAGTGTATAATGCTCTAACCCTAACCCTAACCCTAACACCTAACCCCTTTCAGTGGTGTGTTAATGAAGAAGACTATAGATTTGCATCAAAATCCTATTTACTCTGTTCAGTATAATTTACTGTTTGTGCTTTTACCCTCTACCTCATGAAAATAAGGTGAAAGGTATTTCTAAAAAAAAAAAAAAAAACAAGTCCCAGGTTTCTTTATACTTGCGAGAAAAGGCACATTTATGTTAGGATTAATAAAAAAATATTGGAGCAAAATAATCTGATCCTCCTGTAAGAAGGTAATTGAATAATTGCTTTCATTTTATCTTAAAACTTACCTGTCCTGTCCGTCTCTACTTCTCTATGCTGTGTAATGAATTCAGAAATATTTCCCAACTAGAAGCGAGTCAGTCTGAAGCAACTCTGCCATCATGTGGTGACTTTGTTTCAGTGCAACACTTCCCAGATCAGACCTCTGCAAACAAACATCAGCTCACCTCATGTGTGATCAAATTACTGCTGATTGTTAGGACATCACTATCAGGACAGGAAAACTCTAAATTTGGAAATACATTCTGTGTCCTGAGAACAGCAAGAGCAAACATCATGCTCTTACAGTATCTGTAAGTCAGATAACAGAACAGAACAGAACACAACAGAGTGTTCTGTATAAGATTTGTGCAGAGACACTCCGCCATGCTGGTTTACATTAAACTAGTACATGGAAAGAATAGGCTGATTTAATTCACAAGTTTCAGACTGTCAGATGGCACAGTTAGCCATTGTTTTGTGATTTATGCAAACCTTAAACTATCTAGTTATACAGAAACATCAGCAATTGAAATATTGATAGTTATGAATAATTCACATGAAACTATAACTTCGTTGCTTTATATTTGAAGAGTGACTCAATCATAGTTCACTACTTATTTTTTAATATTACACAATATGAACCCATTCAGGGGTTGAAGACACACTACAAACACCTTTACACTCCAACCATCTAATTAATCTAATGTATGTAATACATTTTCTCAATAACACATGCTTTTTATTTTGGTTTTACAGGTACTACTTGTTCCCCAGTTTGCAGCACGTTATAACGTAAAATTTAAATTATAATACTCTATATACTTTAGTTTTTTTTTCACATTATAACACCATATTTTCACATTATAACAATATAGTTTCATGTTACAACGTGATGATTTATATTGTAAAAACGTGAAAAGTTTCATGTTGTAACGTGAATCCGCCACCTGCTGACCAAGTTGAGTAATGAATGTTTAATGATCATGGCCCAGTTAGTCAGAAGTAATCTGATCACATTTCGGATTTGATCAAATCTTGAAAATAGGGTGTTAAAAAAAAAATCTGAATAGATAACATAATCCAGTCTCAGTTTTGATCTGGATCAAACCCTCAGTATGTGTTGTTAAAACCTTTCAGCAGGATTGGGACACCTTTGATCCAAAAAATCAGGATTATTTTTAACTCAGCTGAAGTGTTGTCCTTATAACCTAATCCCACAAACAGCATTCAATATCAAACAAAAATTGTTAAATTATAATCTCAAAGGTGTCGGTCTGTTTGGTTGTCTGTGGCGGTGATAACAGTTAATTGCAGTTGGCAGACTGCCTACATTGTGATGTGTAGTCCCATTTAGAGCAGTGGTTACCCAGATTTGGTCATCTTGAAAAGTTTGTATCTGGGTCAGGGTGATCCAGTCCAATGTTGCTTTGGAAAACAGGCACAAAAGCAAAACTGATCAGCTGATCCTGGACAACAAAACATAGAATTTCTGAATCCAAATCATTCTGATCCAGACAATTTTTTTTAAAACCACTAGGCCCAGTCCTTGTTTTAATCCTCACCATTTATATCACTGTTGCTCAAAGTGTGGCCTGCGGGCCAATGGCAGCCTTCAGAGACATTTTATGTGGTCTACGAGCATTATCTGAATAGCTTACGTTTAATACACTAATAAAAGATCAATGCTAGTGCTCTTAGCTAAAGTTAGTGATTTCGGAGGGCAGTTCATGACAACACTTTTTCTGTGTGACTTCCTAAAATGTCACTCAGTCATCAAAACTTTGAGCCCTCTTGATTTATGTTGTTTAAATAATGGGTGTGAACGCGAGCTTCTGTCTTCTTTTGTTTTTCACAAATAAAGAATAAAACATCTTTGTTGCCATGTTAGAAATTTGTCGTGTGTTCAGAATGGCCTTGAAAATTCCTGGTTGTTGCCTGAGCTCAGAGGAAAATGACAAACAGACATACCATGACATTGCTTTGCCCTCATTGACACACCACAGCTATTTTCCCTGCTACAATAAAATAGCTCTTTTGTGCTTTCAAACTCTCAGCACCAAGCAGACATGTATGTTGAAATTGTAATACACAGATCTTGGATTACATTGAAGAAAATTGCATTCTTCTCTGCAATACAGTCTATACATTTTTTATTTCTATAAGGGGTACTGCACGCTGAGGCATCCTGGTGACCCTGCGATGTAGGATACATGCCATATAACCACAACAGCTCTGGTTCCAGCCTTGTTTGGGATCTTTGTTGTGTGTCACCCCCTGTCAAACCGAGTAACAAAAATCAATCATGGAAGCTAGGTAGCACACTGTAATGTGGTCATCCCGTCACATTTTAAATATAAGATGTCATGTTTTTAGCATACTGTTTCACTGTACTTACAATGCCTCGCCAGGAGGTCATGTAAATTGTTAGCATCTGCCAGTTGTTACTACTGTGGACCATTTTTTGTTCAAAAAATGGAAACACTCTCTCACAAGTCTGTCTCCAATTTATTGCCAGCAAACACTTGTGGCACTTATCAAGACCGAGCACGGATCATTGTGTCCTGTTTCACTATAAAAGTATATAGTTATCTGGAAAAACAGGAGTAATCTTAATTTGTGTGTGAGTGCCTTTTTAATGCGTGTGAATGTGTGTGTCATCTGTTGAGGAAGCACATTGCTCACTGCTGATATCTTAATCTGCAAACCACTGGTTGCCAACTCATGACTTGCATAATGTATCGTCTTGCTCACATTTACAGCATTCATCACTTTTTGTGCCTCTCTTGAGGATTGTTGGAAATGCACCTGTGCAAATCTAACAAAAAAATTTTGGGGGGGGGGGGGTCATGTGACAGGACGGTAGCTTCACCCGCAAGTCACACTGCCACCGTGTCTGTGTGCAGTCATTGACTCGTGAGCCCCTCTGAGCCGGCTGGATGTGACTGCTGTCTGGCTCACAATGCAACAGGGCCTTAGATTCCCATTGGTCAGCAGATGGGTGTGAAAGAGGGATTAGCTCTGTGCTACAGTCCACCCAGAATTGTGTGTGTGTGTGTGTGTGTGTGTGTGTGTGCTTCTGTAACTGTATTCATGTCCCTGCATATTACATAATGCTTTTATAACATAAGAATTTGTGACAAAAACCTTCAAACAATGCATTTCCCTCTTTTGAGCATATTTGTCTAAAAGCTCTAGAGACAAAATCTGTTATTTACTTTTCATATATATTTAAAATGTATGCACTTGTGGAGTTTGTTGTCCGTTCACACATATTGTTTTCTAATATTTTTCGGTGTAGGTTTGTCACAATAATGTAACAAATGTTTTTTTTATTTCACTGTTGTTTCCTTTTTGCTTATTTGGCATTGAACCTTTTTTCTTTTTACTAAATATGTCAGTTATTGAAAGTATTGTTAAAGTGTTTTTTTCTTTAAATAACTCTTTGTCCCACCTAAGTTTTTTACAACTAACTACACAGAGGCTTAACCTAGAACTAAATCTGACTTTTAATCACAATTTTTCTGAAATAATGGTTGCAAATTATTCTGTGTTGCTGGGATGGAGTCTTAGACTGAAGTTTGAGAGTGTATTCATCAGCCAAAAAGCCACTGGAATATTCCAGAGACTATATCCACTTCCTCCATGGTAACCTACCCATCTATGTAGTTGTACGCCTACTTTATCAACTACCGTTGCATCACTGGATTTTAGTTGTAACCATTGTTGGTAAATGTGAAGCTTCTGTGTTGCGTCTTCACAACCAGAAACAAGGAAGTGAGACTGGTGACACGGAAATTACTACTGTTGGTCAAATTTATGAAGAAGTTGTGGTGACTGGACAAAGTTGCAAGGTCACACAAAATTTTAAGGAACTGCATCAGTTGTTGGCATCACAGTATTGTAACACTGTGGAGGGGCTAAAAAAAGATATTGTCTTAGAACAGAATCCTGTATTATTCTACGGATATATTGCTGTTTAATCTATTAATGTAATTTTCAAAGAAATCAAAGCTACTTAAAGATAGTGTACAAAACTATGGTTGAGAGGATTTCAGCTTTTCACCTCCCCGCCTGGTACAGTCATCTTAACTGTACATCCAAGAGCAAACTCTCTTGGTTTGTGATAAAGGCAAGTAAAATAGTTGGCAATGATAAACAACCCTTGACCCAATTCTTTACAGAGAGGATGAGGAAGAAAGCAAGGAGTATCTTGGCAGATAGCTCCCATCCTCTCTTTAGCCAGTTTGAGCTCTTGAGCTCTGGGAGGCGCTTTAGAGTCCCTCTGGCACCTAAAAATGTATTTAAGAAGTCCTTCATCCCAAGTGCCATCAGTATCCTTAACTCAGCAAAGTGACTGATGAGTTCAAACCACAGACAGTGAGCTGATTGAATGTGTTTAAGTGTTTTGTGATGCTTGTTTTACTGACTACTTGTTTGCTTTTTTCAATGTTGTCTTTAGTGTCTTTTGGTGACAACAAATTTCCACCCCTGGTGGATAATAAATATATATTCTATTCTATTTTATTCTATTCTATTTAAGATGCCGACAGAAGCAAGTGGAAAATACTTTTTAAAATAACACGGTCTAGTAAAAAAAGACAAAGGCCTGTCCTGTGATTAAAAATGGTCTCCAAACATCCCGGCCGACTTCAAATGATTCATAGTCCTCCTCAGTGGGGATTTTTAATGACGTGCCCACACTGCTCCATTATGTCGATGCCTGACAGGAAAAAAGACCACAGGCTTTGCTTTTCAAGATCCTTCCTCAGATTGTTCAATGTAATTTAACAGGGTGAGCTCCCAGGACTCTCTGTGCTGTCAGTGACGTTATGTATACAAATGAAGGAATGCAGGATCCTGTGTAAAGGGAGGGGGATTTTACACATGTAGTGAGTGAGACTCACCTCACAAGTTTTTACCCCTTTTCACTTCTGTGGAAAGTTAACAGTTCAGGATCTCTTGTCAACAAAACAATTAGAAAAAAAGATTATCCTTTTCCAGGAACTGCGCTGTGTCACTACCACACAAATGCTTGAAGCGGCTCATTTTGAAATCTCAAGGTGCTCCAGCTCACCAGATGACTTACACACGAATCATGACTGCACAAACAGAGCAGTAGGAGTAGGAGTTCACCCGCTGAATAAGGTAGAACATTGTTTCTTCCAGGCCACAAAAACCCATTGAATCAACTTATCTGAATCACATAGCTGTGATTTGTACATCTGTGGCCAACCTGCCTCCCTAAAGACTACTGTTTATCTGGACAAGGAAGTCTGATACATATCATTTGCTGCTTCAGTGTATTTCAGCCCCCGAGGTTACGATTGCATCAGGAGTTTTAGAAAACTTTTATCATCTAAACGAAGCTTTCATTTGCTTCACAGCTCCTCGCAGAGCTTGTGTGAAATAGGAAAGTTTGCGTGCTGATTTTGAGACCAGAGTGAGAGCCTTTAATGAATTTTTGTGGTTCATGACATGAAAGCCGAAAGTTTGGCAACTTATAGGATACGCCTAAGTTCATAACTGTGATTTAAGATTTGACCTACTTAGAAGGGTGGAGATAGCGAATGTTTAATCATCTTTGTCATTAGTTAGTAAGTTAGCTGGTCTCAGCAAGGACAGCAACACAGAGGCACCAAGACAGTGTTACAATTAAATCCATCTATACGCTAAAGGTAATATTGTCAATTAACTGTATGGAAAAGTGTTCATCTGCTGAGACAAAATTACTCTGCAAATTACTACGTAGATGATATGAGTTCAGTCAAATGTCCAGTCTTTACACCACATTTCCGCATGTGCATCTCTGCTTTGACTTTCATCACCTTTCCAACAGACTGTGTCCAAGTAAAAGTGAAGGTTATAAGACCATAATTAGTGAGTGTCAGTTAGGACAACAGCAGCCTTTCAAAGGAATCACACTGTGATCGTTAACTTAATGGCCTAATTATAACCCATATTGGTGAAATGAGTGCATGGCCGTGAGAGTGGCTGACAGAACAGTTTAGCCCTAAATCAAAAATACATATTTTTCTCTTCCCTGTTGTGCTATTTATCAGCCTAGATTATTTTGGTGTCAGTTGCTGAGTGTTGGAGATATCAGCCACAGAGATGCCTGCCTTCTCTCAAATTTAATGGAACTACGTGGCACTCAGCTTGTGGTGCTCAAAGCGCCTAAAAAATACTTCCGAAAAACTCAACAGCAATGTCTCTTTCTAGAAATCATGACCCAGTCACTGAAGATAATCCTCAGCCCTTGTTGTGAGAGTTTCACATAGGAACTATTTGCCGCTTACCAGTGCAGTGACCAACTATATCACCACACAGGGGGGAAGCGTACATCTACTGCTAGCTCACCTAGCACCACTGAGCTAGGTAATGTTGTTGCTCAGCTGAGGAGGATGCTTTTAATGGTTGCATTTCATCCTGTCACAAGCATGAATGTATACAGAGAACTGGATACAGTGTTGGAGGTGGGCCCTTGTTCATTCCTGGGAAAGCTGCTCAGTGTTGCATGAAGCTTAAAAACTTAATTTCCATAGTATGGAATTACCCTGATCTTCCGCATCGTGGGGCCCATAAGGCACTAGGGACTTATTGCAGCCGAGCGGCTAACTTCTGGTTTAGTCCTCTGCTAAACTGAATGGAGATAAGATAATTTAATCGTGAGGCTTTTCTAGACTTTTGAAAAGTTATCAGACTGAGTACATCAAATTCTGATCGTGAAACAAGGCATTTTGCAGGTGTTGTGATGCACAAAAAATGTATCCACTGTTTTACAGACGTCTCTTTCACAATATAGGTCTGTGGGGAAAAAAGTCTTTTTGAGCCTCATAACATCAGGTGACAGACCTGGAAGTTGTAGTTCCACATTTGGACATTTTTCCACTATGTAAAACTGGCTTCACAGACTGGTGCTATTTCTTTTGGTCACGAGCAAGAGCCTCCCGTCCTGGAGTAGATGCATACTTCCCTCTGTGCACTGATGCAGTTGACGGGTGTAATTCAGTAGAAAGAAAGTAGCTCCCACATGAAACTGCTCACAACAAGGTCTGTGGATTATCTTGAGTAACCGGGTCATGATTTCTGGAAAGAGACATTGCTGTTGAGGTTTTCAAATGCACTTTTTGGGCACTATTAGCACCACAAGCTGAGTGCCATCTAGTTCCATTATATTGTAGAGAAAGCAGACATCTCTAGATGCGAATATCTCCAACACTCTGCAACTCACACTAAAACAATCTAGCTTAATAAATATCCTTAAAGGTTAGAGGAAAATATGTTGTTTTCTTAACTATTATTTTGGGGTAGACCGTCCCTTTAAAGAGACCTTTCACTCCTAACTGCAGAGCTGCCCAGTGGACACCAGATCAGATGGGTCGTACTGGACAGCTTCCAGGTGTAACTGTGTCAGAATTATAGCAGCAGAGATTCTGTATCTGGACTTCTATTCCCTTATATATGTGAGGCTCAAAAAGCACTGTATCCTATCCAGTATTTCCCATAATGCAGTCAAAAGCATCTTTTCCTTTCGACCCTTCCTGCCCGGTAAATGCCCACATCTTTCAAATTCCACAGTCCCACTTCACAATGCAGGCCTTCTGTTAAAAATCTGTAGCTGAGATTATGTCATCAGGGTCATTTTCTCTGACTCCTCCGAAGCCACAAAGACATCACACAGTGGTTTTCCTAGGCCTGAGTTGCACCTCCAGTGACTACTACACTGTTGTGAAATTTCCCTTTAATAATAATATTGATACATCTTGACTCACTGTCTCATTAAACAATATGACATCAGAGGGTGTAATAATCTGTGCGGGTATTAAGCAACAAGCACAGCTAGCATTCTTTCCAAAATAGCATTTTGGAATGAAACCACTCATTGAAAATTAAATGTCCTTGAACTCTTTCACCACCCTGCTTATTTCCTTTACAGTCTCTCACACAAATGTTCCAATTAAAGGTCTTACATCATTGTTTTCCAGCACAGGAAAAAGGCTTTGGTCGTCCCTCTAACTGTAAGACAGTCTATTATAAGACAGAATAAAACATCTCATAAAGGACTGCTTATTGTTTGGGGTCTTCGGTTTATAGGTTTAATTTCTTATTTGTGTCTGAGCCATACTTCTCTGCTCAGCAATAAGTTGTGAATGCAGAAATTAAAGGGTTCAGGAGGATGAGAGAGGAGACAAGTCTTAAATTGTTAACTGTTAATTGATGTTTATTTTTTATTTGGCATTTGATTTAGTGTTGTTTGTCCACTCATGATGTGGCTCTGGAATTAAATGTTATTAAAATGAACACTGATGGGTGGGGGCTTGTTTTGAAATTTTTTTTGTTTCCTTTGAGCTTATAGCCTATTTGATTTTCTTTTTTTAAGATTTCACCTTAAGAAGTAATTAACTTGGACTTTTAACTTAAGATGACTTGTATCTGCTCTGTCCTGCCTGATCACACCCGGATTTCAAGCTTAAGGACGTGTCCCATAGCCTCCTTTACCCAGCCAGACTTTATGACAGACTTCACTTCCCACCCTTTGACAATAGGACTTGGGTCAAAGTTTGGATCTGCAGGTAAGAGGCAGAGCATATGTCCTTATTTGGTCAGCGCGTCCGGTGCGTCACCGCGGACTCTCCCCGCTGCGCAGCCACAACTTTGACAAGTGCGGCGGCTTCATTTAATCACCTCATACAAATGGAATAAAGTCGACGATGGAGCTCTTCTGGGGACATTTAACCTTCACTATAGTAGTCATCAGTAAGTGCTGAACTTGTTTTTGAACTTTGATTGTGTTGTTTTCACCATTCTGTCACCCAAAGAGTTAAAAGACAAAAACATTTTCGCCACGAATAGCGAGGCTTTTATATCGTTTTCATAAGATTGGAGTCGGTGATGTTTATTAGTCGTTCGTTACAGCTTTGTATGTGATTGCTAAATGTTTTCATAGACTTTAAAAACATCTAAAGAGCAGCAGATGAGTCAGTCTGCAGCTCCTTTTACTGAATGAATCTGCGTTTGTTTTGAAATAGATTTCCTATCACCCTGCAGCGTTTCTCCCTCTGCAAACAAATGCATGATCCATAGTCAGCCAACATGGATTAAATAACACCACACTGCTTGTTTTATTGTGCATCATCTGGCATATAGTGTAGAAAAGAAGCTACACAATACATAATGTTGCTCGGTGTTTGCTGTGTAACCAGTGGAGGGTTTCAACCAGCAGCCAGACAGAGACTTTTAATTATTCTCCCATATGCACATTACCCCCTTTTCTGAAATGAAAGGAAATGTTAATGTGTTGTGGGGTTTGCAGAGCCCCAAGAGGAGGCAAAGTGCTACTTTGTGCTGCAGGTAAACAGGCGTGGCAGGAGGCTGTGCAAGTGAAGGTCTCTTGAGTCCAGTACCCATCCACATTCCTCTGGCTGCTGATTGAGGGGAAGGCAGGCTGATAGCTGAGCTCTGCCTGTATGGGCTTGTGGGTGTGATTCTGCAAGACTTACTATTAGAAAAAAAAATTCCATGTCCTGAGGGGGTTCAGAGGGCTGTGTTTGAAGGTGGATTGTGACTATGGTGAAACACACTGTTCCAGGACGAGCAGTGTCTATAAATGCTATCTTCTGTGACCTCCATGTGTTGTAAAGCTTCTGTAGTGGCTGTCTTGTCCTCATGAGTCAACCCTAATGTGTTTTTTTTTTACACGTACATGATTCAACCACAAAAACCACCCACTTGACTCAAAAGAGGAAGTCATGATGCTGAGGATAAAACATGAAATCCTTCCTTCATAAACAACCAAAGCCGTGGTGACAGTTTTGTTCAGAGCACTGAGGTGAAATTATTGATGGTGTTGATAGTTGTTATAGCACGACAACTGTTTAGACAGTGTCATTGTTATCAGTGCAGAGAGTTATATGACGATCACTGTCACTGTCATGCAACCTCATCCTTCTCTTCCACCAGCTGACAGAATTTGGTACTCCACGTGCTTCAACGTCGGCACTGCAGGTGCCAAGATTTTCAGCGGACCAGCTGCGGAAGAGTTTGGCTACACAGTCCAGCAAGCGACAAACCATGAAGGCAAATGGTACTGATTTTAAGTTTTTGTTTCACTGTCTGAGTCTTAGACTGCTTTGCTTTTATCTGTGTTTCCATCTCACATTGTGTCCTGTCTGTGTGCTGTGGCTCTCAGTCCAGTTAATCATTCATTTAGTTAATATTTCTTTGCAACTCCTTTGAAAAAGCAATAAAGGTGAGGAAGATAATGACATCCCATATCCCATGCAGAGAGCAGTTTTACACATTCAGTGGGCCACTTTTATAGATACGCTTAGTCAGTACAAGCTTGTACACCAGAATGGGTCCACAAATTAAAGATCCAGTTTGTAGGATTTGGGGGGATGTACTAGCAGAAAAGGAATATAATACAATGATTATAGCTGCTGTGCAGCGATGGGTCGGGTCCGGGCATTTTTAGGCAATTCTGAGCAACAAGCAGAAGAATAGGAAGACATCAAGGAAGTTGATATTACAAGATTTCCGTAGAAGAAGAAGAAGCACATTTGGTTGATATGTTATGAATTTTTCAAAGTTTTGAAAGGCATATTGTAAAACTAGCATCAGCAGCACTATTATTTCACATTCCCAAAAAATTTTTTTTTAATTTTAAATGCATATTGTGCCACCACCACCACCCCATTTCCATGACCCGATGACTAGTCCGCACTAGTCTGGACTAGAGAGGCCGATGCATACGAACTGATGAAGCCCCTTGGATAAGAGGCGAAACGTCTTCCTAAGACATATACAAGTCCAGTTACCTACAATTCAATTTGCCCAGAGAGAACGATGACCTGGACATGTTGCTGACAAGAACCAGCTCTTAACTTACTGAGCTAATTGTCTGCAAGTGAGACCCAGTGTGTGGCTTTTTAAATAGACTCAGGGAGTCACTGACCGGGCTGCAGTTTTCAAGGCAGATTTCAAAAATGGTCAAAATGTCACAAATTCTCAAATTCTGTTATCTAAGCAAAAATCTGATAATACATAAATTACATCTAGACAGCGTGGACATGTTGGTGATTTGTTTTTAACAATAAGTGCTTTGCTTCACAAGAGAAAATCTGATTTAAAAAATACCACTCTTAAAGTGACTGCAGTTGTTCTGAAAATATACATATTGCATCTAGACAGCATTGAGATGTTGGTTTTTGTTTTTTTTTTTAATCTATTTTTGGGGCTTTTTTGCCTTTAATGGAAAGTGAGCGTTGCGAGAGTCAGGAAATGGAGAGACAGAGAGGAGGATGACACACAGGAAAGGGCCTTGCAACGCAGGATTCAATCCGCAGCCGCCTGCATTGAGGGCTGTATTTTCTTTCATGTAGCGGCTGCTCTACCAACTGAGCTAAACACCGCCTCCATGTTTTATTTTTAAGAATGATTGATTTGCTTCATAAGTAAATAACTGTTGTTTAAAATACCACTAAGAAGAAAGAAAGAAGAATTCTTCCGATTACAGTAGGGTCCTTGGCTACTTAGCAGCCCGGACCCTAAAATTGTTTTCTTTAGTGTATAATTGAGAGAAAATTAGAATCGTTGTGTTTTTGTGACCTTAAAATGAGCCGTTCATATCTACAAACACAGCAGGGCCTTTTCCACAGAGTCTGCCATGTTGATTCTACAGTAGCCCAGAACGGACAAACTGACTCTAGATAGGGAAATGTGTGGTTTCACGTCAGTCCCTCTGTGACGAGAGTGAGAGAAACTGCTTTATTCTGTGTTTTCACTGGTTTAAATCACTGGTTCCGTTTGTTTTGGAGAGGAAGAGACCTCTTTGAATAAGTCTCTTCCTAGTAAAAACCTCCTGAACGTTTGGATCTGAAGTTATCAGAGACAAAAGGTGAGCACACATACGCAGGTGCTGGGCAAGTGGCTCCTCTGCGACCTGCTGAACGGTGTGGGGAGAAACACTGATTCATGTCTAGTAACTGCTTCATTCAGTGTTTTTTCTGGTTTTAATCACTGGGTTCATTTGTTTTTAAGAGGAAGAGACCTCTGCAGATAATGCAGCTCCTGGTTAAAACCCCTCTGAACAATAAACACTGAAGGAATTCTAACCTGGAGAAAGTTCAGCTGGCTGCAATCTGCAGTCCTCCCTGCTAGATGCCACTAAATCCCCTTAAATCTCACAAACTGTTCCTTAAATAAGGTGCTTGACATGTTTCACACGACAGGCACTGATGTTGGTCCTTACTGACCGACTGTCAAACAGTTGCGCGTGTGTGTGTGACAAAAAAATCCTTGTACCTAATCCCAAAGATGCTCCACAGCAGGGATACTCAAATTGCTTTGCCATGGGGCTACTTTTACAAAATGACAAGATGCCAGGGGCCAGTTAATAAACACCAGACATCTGTCAGGCACCTTTTTTTGTTGAACAAGCTTTATTTTGATGCTTTTTTCAATGTATTCAGGCACCTTATTTTCATTCGAAGTACACAAAAAATCCCGGTGTGATCCAGTTTATTTTCACTGTGAAAGAGAAAATGGTCAGCAGATCACTTGGCTCCGTGTCCGCAGGTCAGGCTGTAAGCTGAGTATCACCTCTCTGCAGGGTTGAGATCTCAAGGCTGTTGTTAGTGTACACTATCTGTAATATTTCTGTATCTTTGAAGTACTATGTGTCACATCGTGGAGATCTTTCCTGGTAGAAGTATCTATTTTGCAAATGAAGGCCTGTTGCTGTAGAGCGATGCACCTGGTTATCAGGACTGTCTTGGTGTTCGGTGGCATGTAAACAACTCTCAGCGCTGTTACACTGCCGCCACTGCAAGCCTGTGCTGGTGACAGCGTGGAGCCAGGGATTCACTGTGCAGTCATCAGTTTGTTGCCACAGACACCATGATTTAAAAAAACATCCTGTTTGATTAGTGTCCAGTGCAGCTGTATTATTTTGCTTTTAAGGGAGGGGAATGAAAATTGCAGTGGTTTTTGCTCAATGCACTTTAAGGTTAGGGGTGTAGTGTGTTGTTAAATGCACCTCTGCTCTGTTGTACTATCACCTTTTTAGACGTGCTCATGGCATGACTGTGGGGATGGCAGTGTTGGTCTGTCAGTCCACCACGTTGGCCAGCTTGCTAGCATGGCTGCAGATTCTTTTTAAAGTCCTCCAACCTTTCTAATTTACAAGACTGTCAGGAAATTTTAACTTGTAGATAATGTGAAGGTACGTCAGCTATGGGGGATGGGAGCCCATTTTGTGAGCTACCTGCTCTGGTAACTGTCTTACCAAAGTGTATGCACTCAGTCTGAACTTGTGAAAGTCTAAAACATAGAGTATGTGAGTAGAGGTAGTGCAGCTGGCTCTGTAATCCTTGGCCTGTCAAGCTATATGGATCTATGTTGTTTATCGTAATTAGTTTGTCCATGTATCATTGCTCGACCACTTTGGCAGGCACAGTTAACAGAGTGTGATCCTCACAAGATGACCTCCCCCTCCAAAATAATTTAAGACAGTGTGATGTCAGCTTGACATTCTCTTCAGCGGTTAATAAGTATTGCACAAGATTTTTGAGGTGAATGCAAACATTTGGGAGTTTTAAAAAACAAAATCTATCAGTCTAGCTCTACTGATAAGTTTATGTTGCAACACATGGTTGATGCATCCTGGGTAAATTCCTGCAAAACTGCAGAAAGTGTAGTCGTAAAATCTCCTCAGCGCTCAGTTTTGTCTGAGCTGCTGCAATCTGCACTTCACGCAAACAATCCTGTCATGTTTAAAGCCTCTTACCCATTTGTGACACTTTGTCAAACATTAACTGAGCCTCTCAGTGATGGCTGGATGTTGTGCACTGAGTCACCTGTCTCATAGAGTAACTCACTGTCTGGAGGAGTGTCCCTTTTGCATGATGGTGGGAGTGTCCAGTATCTGATAGTGCTCTTTGACTGCATATTGCACAAAACTATCCATGAGAAAGCAACAGTGTCACATCCTGTTTCCTGTCCTGTCTCGCTAATAAAGAAGAATGATGTGTCCCACTTCTCGAGTCTTGTTTGACACTGGGAAAAAGACTTTAAGTAGCATAGAAGTTTGTGGTCAGCCTTTTAACAGTATCAGGACTTACATATTTCTGTTCCTGGTGGTTTTGGATTTTGGGAAATGTCTAAATCTTAAAGGTCCAGTGTGTAGGATTTAGGATGTTATACTGACAGAAATTTAATGTGATACAGTAAGTATGTTTTCTTTAGTGTTTAATCACCTGAACAAAATAATTGTTTTGTTTTCATTACCTTAGACTGAGCTGTTTATATCTGCATAGGGAGAGGGTCCTTGTCCACGGAGTTCACCATGTTGCACCACCATGTTTTTACAGTAGCCCAGAATGGAAAAAAACCATGACACTGGGCCGTGTTTTCACATTGGCCGTTGTAGTTCGTGGGACCTCTGCGACAAGCTGATCAGTGCTGGAAAAGCACTGATTTTTAACATCAAACTGATGTATGTTTGCTGAATGTTTTTAGCAGTTCAAATCACCAGGGGTCTCATTTGTAAACATTGCGTACACACAAAACGAGGCCGGTTAGTGGTGTACGCCACTTCCCACGCAAAAGTTGTGATCTATGAAAGCAGACTTGAGGGGAGAAACTTTGACCCGCACTTACGAACATTTTGGAGACAGGAAATTGGTGACAAGATCTCATCTGTTACAATATGGAAGACTGATATTTATGTATATTTTATATATATTCTTATATTGCTTTTCTATTACAATTGTACGGAAGTACAGAGGCATATTGCTGCCACGCCAGGAAAAAAATAATGGCTCAGTATTACATTATAACGTTAAAAGTTTATTGTTCTAATGAAGTTTTTCATGTTTTAGCAACATTTTTATCTTAAAACATGAAAAACTTTTATTGTAAAAACGTAATAAGTTTCTTGAACTTATGTAACGTAAGGGATTAATGTGTGGTGGGTGGACCGCTCTTCTTAGGAGTACACAGCAGGATGAAGACGGATATTCTCTCAATCAGCACTTTAATATATCCACACTTGAGCAGCTTCACAACAACGTTTTTCCCGTTACACTTCCTGGTTGGCGGTCACGTAACTCTTAACTAACCAGTGAGGAGTAAAATCAATTAGATTAAGATAAATGTATAAGAGAACTGCTGAGGCAGATGCAGCAAATTATTTAACCATGTTTAACAAATATTTTAACATGTAAATATTTAAATAATAATTGCAAACATAAATGCAATACTTGAATGTAGAAACACTGCAAATGCTTTTTTAGCATTATACTGAAACATAGATTAACTTAGCTTGTAAACCTGACACTTATAACGCACTAGCTTCCGCACACTTCCTTACAAGACCATATAAAGTGTTGTTACAATATTAAAGACTGATATTTATGTATATTTTATATATATTTGTATATTGCTTTTCTATTACAATTGGCCCAGAGGTTACTGCAGTAAAGTTTGATTCCTGTTTTACTTTGACGTATACTAGCAGTAACAGTAGTGAAAAAAAACAAGAAATAACAACAAATAATTTGCATGACTTACGTTCAACTACTGTATATAAAGGTGGTCATGCTTGTACCCCAAAACATTCAGAGATGACTCCTGTGTTTGTGGGAGTGCGGATGAGATGGATATTGTTGTTTTCTGTAGGCTCCTGGTTAGTGCCCCATGGAGTGGTTACAGTCAAAACAGGAAGGGGGATGTTTACAAGTGTCCAGTCTCAGGGTCCAGAAGCAACTGTGACAAGCTCAATCTTCAAGGTAAGGCTTGGTGTTTTATTGTTTAACCTTTGACCTCTCCACCAAACATTGGCCATGTACTTAAAATGCCTAAACTGAGCTGAACAGATGCGTCATCTTAAAACATCTGGGAGGTCTCCAGACATTTAGCTTTTCCTTTGTTTGTTTTGGAAATGTAAATTGTTTCACAGCAAAGCATTTGTATTAGTCGTACCTCTGATGATTGCATACGTTTCAGATTCAACGACTATGATCTGAACTTTAATGTAAGAGTATTTTGTTGTCTTTGCCACTTTATCCACAGATTCTGTTAGTATTCCAGAGGCGAAAAGCGTCGATGTCAACATGTCCTTGGGTTTGACTCTCACCCGGATGCCTGCAGCAAATGGTTTGATGGTATGTGTGTGTGTGTGTGTGTGTGTGTGTGTGTGTGTGTGCGCGCGTGTATGCGTGTGTGTTTTCACTCAAAAGTTAGAAAGGAAATCATGCTAAAATACTTCCTGTTTGCTATGAATCTATTTTTTGTCTTTGTGTCGGTAATCCATTTTGATACATATTTATAAACATGTCCTTTTTTGGCCATTTTGATAACACAGTAGGTGAGTCATAATAAGTCACGACTGCCTTTGAAATCTGTAGGCTGAAGGAAGTGTGTCAGCGGCTTCAGGTAAATGAATTACTGTAGCAGGAAGTCGTGTCAAGCTCCTCCAAAACTACTAATGTTGCAGGTTTCACTTTGTTGTAATTTAACAGTGGTGGAATGTTACTAAGTGCATGTATTCAAGTACGATAAGGTACTTGTACTTTACTTGAGTGTTTCCATTTTCTGCTACTTTATACTTCTACTCCACTGCATTTATCTGACAACTATAGTTACTTTGCAAAATCAAATTATTAATACAAAATATAAATCAATTAATAAATGATGCTATATTGTTATAAGTTAAGCTACACAGCATTAAAGTAATTTAAATGAGCCTCACCTTAATCAGCTGCAACATTAAAGTGATTAACACATTATAATGTATATGATTCTGAACAATGAATAATGAATACTTTTAGTTTTGGTAATTTAAGTGTATTTCTGTATAGAGTATTTCTATGCCATGCTGTTATGATATTGAAAAAAAAAAAAAGCAAGTGGACAAAACTGACGAATCTCACCTTTTTTTTGGGTCATTTTTTAAGGGGAGACTTTTTACACATACCTCCATTACCAAAATGATTTCAAGTTTCAATCAGAGTAATAAAACATTTGTTTAACCAAAAATAACCCCTCCATTTTCATTCATTTAAGTGTCATTCTGACTGATAATAATATGAATTTTCTGAGACTGTTATCATACCGTGAAAAATCTCATACTGTTGCAACCCTAAACCCAACATTTGGCATTTTGCCTCTCTGTATTTGCTTTTTTTTCGGTCCTGTGTCTCTTCAATGCCTGCGGCGTATGGTCTGGCACCTGGTTGTTACCGTTTTTATTCAGCCCCAACCTCACCTGAGCGCTGTGTGGGTACACCCCCAAAATACTGGCAGAGCCTCTGCAGAAAAATATGCAGCCACACACCAAGAAGGATATGCTTCTGTTTGAACATCCATTTAGTTTTATCTTTATTTATCTTTAAGGGCATCATCATAAAGAATGTGGTGATAGAGACGTGCGTGTTTTTCTTGAGAGGCCTCTATATTTGAATAGTTGTTGTTTTATTCTGGATTTTTGTATTATATGTGTATTTGTTGCATTTTAAATGTGTTTTGATTGGCTGCTACCTTGGCCAGGTCTCTCTTGTACAAGAGATTTCCAATCTCAATGGGACTTCCTGGTTAAATAAATGTTAAATAAAAATAAATAAATAAAAGTATGAGATCTTAGAAGATCTTCTGCCACTGTTATTTACTGCCAAAAACACTTAAACATGAGTTAAGTCAAATTTCCAACTAACAGCCATTAAATTTACTATTTAACTTTGTATTAAGAGCCAGGTGAGAGCTTTTAAAGTCAGTGACCAACTTTCCATTAAGTCTCCTCTCATCTGATACAGACGTGCGGTCCTCTCTGGGGACAGCGCTGCGGCAATCAGGACTTCTACCCAGGAATATGCACAAGAATGAGCCCCCTCTTTCAACCTCAACCTGCCTTCGCTCCTGCTCTCCAGGGTAAGAGCTGTCATTTTTTTATATGTCTATGGATATTTTGAGCTGTGTATCATTAGATATCTCTAAGACATTCATATCAGAATAAATCCATCACAGTGATGTACAGTCTTTCACGATGTCTGTATGTGTTAATGCTGTCAGAGACAATTTTGTTTATGGGAAACCAACATTATGGATTTTAGAGTCGGGTTACAAACAGCAATATTTGACAAGTTTGATTTATACTTTGCAATTTTAGTTATTGTTCGTCTGCTGAGTTTGATTTTTTACAACGTAGTCCATCAGTGCTTTCTTTTTCATCAGCAACTCTTCATTCCTTAAAGTCCGAGCTTTCTCAAACCCACCAACACAACGGCATAATAATGTAATTTTAATAAATGAAAGAAGGCAACATATAACTTAAATTAATTACATTTAAGATTACATCACAGTGTATTGGTTTATTCAGTTTATTTTTGCAATTACTGCCAACCACAAATATATTGTATTTTTCACATTTTTATCCCTGTATTTTGCAGTATTTTTTGTTTTAGATTTACATTTTACTAGCATGTTTTTCTTTTTATATATGTTTAATTAGCATTGTTAGAGCCCTGAGATCGAAGATTTTCATGGCTAACAGCGGCTTCTCTGTAAGTGTTGTGCAGATGACAATAAAGAACTTGAAAGACAAAATCATGTTACTTATACCTCAGGCATGATTCAAGTCTGCTAAAATTATAGAGATTTATTTCTATCCTGTTCTGAACCCAGTGGCTGCACGGAAAGTGGAACATCAATTAAAACATTGACAGTATGCGTCAGAAAATAGTCAGCAGTAGTATAAAGGATATGACCACAGTTGCATTCATCACTGCTGCTTAAGTGTCTCATTAAATGTTGTCTCTCGTCACATTTCCAGCATGTGGAGGACCTATGGACATCGTGATTGTTTTGGACGGCTCCAACAGCATTTATCCTTGGGAACCAATGAACTTGTTTCTCAGGAAACTGATACCTGAGCTTGACATCGGGCCCCAAAGCACGCAGGTGACGTCATGTTTTGTCGACCAGAAACAGGAAATTTAAGCAGAGATGACGTCAGGGGATAATCTTGCAGTCATTAGTAACAGCTTTCTGTGCTTTATCACACCATGTTTTTTTTTTTTATCATACCAGGTCAGTGTCATTCAGTATGCCACTACACCCAAGTTTAACCTCAAACTGAACCAGTATAAAACCAAAGATGAGGTGATTGCTGCAACGTCAGGAATCACACAAATGTACGGTCAATCTACCAATACCTTCGGAGCGATAGAATATGCCAGGTTTGTGTTGCAGTACTATTTCCATCAATGCACATGAATGTGGGTTTATTTATTTACATATATGTTTGATTATTTGATTAATTGCCTTTTTGTTTTTCTTGTAATTTGTCTGTTGCTCCGTCTGTCTGGTGTCTCAGTTTATCTCTTTTAGTATTACCAGATTAGGAGTGAAAACTTTTTCAACGTTGGTCTGTCAAATTTCTTATGAAGTACTGCGTCTGCTCTCTTCAGTGAGTGGGGTTTCCATGAACGTAACGGCGGTCGACCAGGCGCTGCAAAGGTGATGGTGGTCGTCACTGATGGGGAGTCTCATGACGTGGCTAAAAGAGAGACAGTCATTGCCAAATGTGAGAGACAAGGCATCACACGCTTCGGTATTGCTGTAAGTAATGACCATCTATTCACTACCAGTTACTTCCAACTGCTTCCAGTTTAACAGCTCATACCTGTACTGTAGTTTGGTTTCTAATTATCATCGTAGATGTGAATGATACCTGCTGATTGCGTTGAGTTGGATACATTTGTTCATTTTCTGTAACAGCTTATGTTGCTGGGGGTCGCAGGGGGCTGGAGTCTATCCCACTGACACTGGGGAGAGGCGGGGTACAACCTGGGCAGGTCACCAGACTATCACAGGGCTGACACATAGAGACAGACAACCAGTCACACTCACATTCACACCTACGGACAATTTAGAGTCACCAATAAACCTAGCTTTGTACTGTGGGACGAAGTCGGAGTAGCTGGAGAAAACCCACACTGACACGGGGAGAACATGCAGACTCTGCGCAGATGGGCTCCACCACCCCAGGGTTGGAGCCAGGAACCCTCTTGCTGGAGGCAGCAATGCTAACCACTGCCCCACCATGCTGCCCATAGCTTTGTTAAATTCCCAGAAGCTTACATCCTGAATTTGTGGTGTTGTGGTCTCCTTTTTCCCCAGGTCCTGGGTTATTACAGCAGAAACAACATCAACACAGACAACCTCATAAAAGAAATCAAATCTATTGCCAGCATACCCACAGAGAAGTATTTCTTCAATGTGTCGGAAGAGGCGGCTCTCTCCACCATTGCTGGAACACTGGGAAACCGCATCTTCAACATAGAAGGTGCATGTTACTCTTCCTCTTTTTGAAAGGCTGCACCGTGTTTGTAATCTACGTGACACCACATGTTCATTGGTCCTTCCAAAGAACCTCATGCAAGCATGTCACAACGTGTCTGTCATAGCTGAAGATCACATGAAAGATCAAGAGAAAACATCTTTTTTATACACATCTTGCACTTTGTATGAACTTGATCTGCTCCTCTGGTATTTAATTGTGGTGTTAACGCTGTTTCCAAAAGGCACCGGAAAAGGGGGCGACAACTTCAAGATGGAGATGTCCCAGGTTGGATTCAGCGCTCACTACTCCAACGCACAGGTACAGAGCGCTGCCTCTTAGAGACATGTCTTGATAAAATAATTAAAAGGTATGCAGAGGTGAATTTGATGTGTGGGAATTTTCTATGAGCAAACAAATACAAACATTAAGGGGCTGAAATCAATGTAACTATCGTTATTCAGCACTCCCTTTTACACAGACACTTCTGTGATATCCCTGCAGTTGTGGTCTTGACTGGTCTTGAAATAAAATCCTCGTCCAAGGCCGAGACAGGACAGAGTAAATTTGCAGTCGATTTCTGAGATAAGACGAAGATCTTCAGAAAGAAGACAGATCTTGAGTAATACAAAAATGAATCTTACAATCCTGGAAAATTATCACAGCAGCGTTAATCTTTTCTTTAGTGTCAATAATGCTTAAAAGGAAAAGAGTAAAATTTGCACATTAAAAAAAAGTACATGCAAAATGGTATTTTATAATACCTGCTTTTTGCTCTCACATGAATTTAGCCAAAGCAGTTGCAGATGGTTTGAAACAGGTTATGCTTCTTTTGTGTTTTTGGTTACACTTTAATCTGTCACACATCACATACAGTGATTCTGTGACACTATAGTTAACGATGGAAAAACACTGATGTACTGACCAAATACTAAGTGTAACTGACGCATGCACCCTAGTTTCACAGCCAACAGTTTCTACTATCAGAGTTTTGAAAATATATGTGATAATAACGAAATACAGTTAAGTAGTCACTTATTGTAATAAGTTTTAAACTACCATATGTGACCATAGCTTGAAGAGACAGTAAAGCTGTTCACATGGAACAGTGTGAACCCACAACACTTTCACAACAGCCTCTCTGCTGTGCCAACGTTGTGTTCTCACTAAAAGGAAAGAGGAAGGTGCTTTTTTTTTTTTACCACAGTCTGACCACGAACCTACACAGCTGCCTTTTTTGACCTGCTGTTCTCGCACATTGCCAAAGTCAGAAGAGTAACTCCATTTGATACAGATGTACACTGTAAAATTGGTTGTTTCAAGCTGCTGAGTTTATATCCCCGACCATAAATATAAACGCTGTGATCTCCAGTATTATTTGTATCTGTGCAGTATCTGCTGACTGTATCTGTGCTGGTTTAAGGATGTGATGATGCTGGGAGCAGTGGGAGCCTACGCTTGGAGCGGGACTGTCGTCCATCAGACTGGGTCAAACGTGAACATTCTCCCTTTCTCAGCCTTTGAGGGGACTCTTCAAGACAGAAACCACAGCTCATTACTGGGTAGGCAGATCTAATGCAATGAATTGCTCTTTACAAAGCAGCCATTGTGACACTGTGCTACAATGGCTGCTCTAAGGAGAGTGGTGGAAGGAGCACGCAGATTGTTTAAGTACATAAAAGTAGCAATACTACAACAAATATGCTACAGTATGTCACAGTTAATTATGTCCCGCATTACAAATTTTTTTATTTGTAAAGTCACAAGTATCAGAAAAAGTATGAAAGCATTTCAAAAGCAAAATTATTAGTTATGCAGTGTTGAGCCTGTCGGTGTTGCGTTTTTATTTATTGTTGACTTGTTACTGATGCAAGCATTTTAACACTGTAGCTTCTAGAGATGGAGCGAATTCTGACCACTCCCTGTAGTATGGTGGTGTAATCCAGTGGCTCTCAAATGGTGTGCCGTGAACCGCACATTATTATTGCAATATTCAACTGGGCCTATACAAAAAAAATTATTTTTAATCTGACTGTATCAGTGTGTTGTACACACCCATTTTCTAATAAAGCTATTTGTTGCCGTTGGCACATGGGAATTATAAGTGTGGGACACATCAAAAGCCCTGACTGGCAGCCAGCGTCAAGGATGATGACATTTAAAAGGAAAAAGCCATGAGTGGGACAATGGATCATTTTATTGTACAGAGCAAATGACAACAAAGAACCAGCGAAAACGACCTATCACCCAAAGAAAAGAGAAAAAACTGTCAGTAAACAGAATCACAAAAGCTACCTGTCCTATTGTTTCTTATTTTTATTGTCTTATGTTATGATAAGAGTGGTAACACACGTTATAGAAGCAGCTGTGCACAGATATAAATGCAGGTGTGCCTTGAGATTTTGGCTTGCCTGTTGGGGTGCCTTGGGCACAAACACAACCACTGGTGTAATCAATAATGATACATCATAGTTTATAAAATGATCACATACTGTATTGTGTATATAAAGTCTTAATCCATAGTCCACGGGTGTTAACACCACTGTGGGTGTGTACAAACAGCTCCTGCGTGAAATCTCCCTCATGCTTCTCTTGAAGTAATTATACCTGTTGAGGCAGGACAGCGTACCCTGTCATAATTCATAGTGTTTAGTAGAGTCACTTAATTCCCAGCATGGCTCCACCCAGCTTACACCTGACTAGAGATTTAATCAGTCAAAATAATGCGTCTGTGAGTAAGGTTATGTGTTTGTATGGTGCTGGACTCTGTTTTTTAAATAACATTTCAGCACCTGTGTAGGTGTGTAATCGTAAAAGATAACAATTGTACCTTTCAAATAGACAGTACGGAGTAAAAAGTACATGTTTCCATGTGAAATGTGAAAAAGTAAAAGTTTGTGAGAAGTAAAAAAATGTGAATACTCTAAAGTAAAGTACTGTATTCAATTAAATATTCTTAACTACATTCCTCCACTGTCTATATAAGACGATGTCCCAAGTCAGATGTTGGCATTGGTCTTCCAAACCTCAACTTGACCGTCACAGTGCCTGTTATTTGCCATTTTTTAATTACATTACGAACTGAGGAAACAGCTTGCTGTCTTCTTATAACCTTCTCCTGATTTGTGGGTATCAGTTATTTTGGTTTTCAGAGTGCTACAGTAGGCAGCTGTTTAGAGGAGTCCATGGCTGCATGGAGAGTTTGCATGTTCTCCCTGTGTCAGCATTTAAGACCATCAAAGCAAATATATTTTAACAACAGGTCGGGACATGTCCAGCTGTGTTTGTGGCGACCAAACCGGGTATTTTAAGCCAAAAGATGATGTTGTTCTAACTCTAACCAAGTGCTTCTGTACCTAACCCTAACCGCACGTTAAATACAGTGATGTCATGACCTAGGAATGAAACGTAAAGCTTCAACATAGCTGCTACGTATGAAACGTACAAATGTAACATGTCTGTGGTTAATATTTACTCTGACGATTGGGTTCCCCAAGTTTAGAAGTCTACTTGTAAAATGTGTCTTTGTGGTCATTTCCAGGTTACTCCGTCACCACACTGAGCGATGGGTCAGTAGAATACTTTGTGGCTGGTGCACCTCGCTCCAACCACTCCGGACAAGTTATCGTCTACACCGTCAATGACCAGAAGCAAACTGCTATCATAGATTCAGAAAGAGGGAAACAGGTATTGATTTTAACGAGATGTGTTTTTCACATTTGCCCAGAAACCAACTGTAATCTGCAGAAACAAGTTTAGCTTGTGATTAATAAACAGCTGGTCATTTTGTTCCCTAGATTGGGTCATACTTTGGAAGCGTCCTGTGCCCCCTGGATGTGGATAAAGATGGGGTGACAGACCTCCTGCTGGTTGGAGCGCCCATGTTTATGAGCAATCTGAAGAGAGAGGAAGGCAGGGTCTATGTCTTCTCTGTCACCAGGGTAAAATAGAGCAACATGTCCCTTGATGGTTGTACTGAAACCAAAGTCAAAGAGATATTCTCAAAGCTGGATTTCATGTCTTGAATTAAATGGAACTGTAGCGTGTCGTTTAGCTTCTGTGTCTTATTATCTGAAGGGTATACTGAACGAGCAGGGATTCCTCAGTGGTCCGCCTCGAAGTGAGAACGCACGTTTTGGGATGGCCATCTCTGCCGTTCCTGACCTGGACCTGAACGGTTATAATGACGTTGTCGTTGGAGCTCCGCTAGAAGACCAAGGAAGAGGTGTCATCTACATCTACAACGGGGAGAAGAAGGCGTTAAAGAAACAGTTCTCGCAGGTGCACAGAGAAACAGCTGTGTTTGATATCTGACTGACAGAGAAAGTTTAGGACGTGTGTTGTTTTAGTTAGAGCTAAATAAATCACTTAGTGTCTCATTTGATATATAATTTAATTCATTAAGCTCTCTTTCAGAGAATCCTCGGCTCCAAACTGGATCCCCAACTGAAGTATTTTGGAAGATCTCTAGACAGCTATAAAGATCTGAATGATGATACAGTTCCTGACATCTCCATTGGGGCATATGGGAAAGTGGTGCAGCTCTGGTAAGTAAGAACACCTTTGATAAAGTGTAAATGATTTAATATTGACTGAATTCTATAATAATTTACTACATTATATGACTTTTATTGATTTTAGTAAATGATTATTTATAGAATCAACAAAGGCTGGTAATTATTTAAAATCACTATTTGCTTTTCAGGTCCAGAGGTGTGGCGTCTGTCACGGCTAAAGCTTCTTTTAACCCAGATAAAATCAACATTATCAGCAAATCCTGTGACATTAATGGACGCAAGCTTTCGTGTTTCAACACCAAGCTCTGTTTTGCTGCTACATTCAGGCCCAAGAACCCTGTTGGACCCATTGGTAAATCTGATTACCTGTTAAGCTTCTTGAGAATATCCAGATTCTTGTTTTTCAGAGCAGTGGTTCCCAACTGGTGGGTCATGGTCCAAAAGTTGGTCCTGGGTCCATTCTGAATGGACCGCAAGTGACTTGTAAATGTGTCATTTGTTAAAAAAAACCACACATAATACACACATAATTTTTAAGTGCAGTGAATTTCTGACACAGCGCTTTTATTTTGAGGTGCGACATGGCCAAACGCAAGTATATTAAACTATGTGGACCTTGAACTAATGACAAAGTAGAGATCTGGACCCTGTGGCTGGACCAGTTGAGAACCACTGTTTTAATGATAATAAGCTTCTGTGCTCTTCTAGTAGAGAGTTAGATGAGAGGATTGATACTATATTCATGTCTGTACAGTAAATGCAAAGCTACAGCCAGCAGCTGGTTAGCTTAGCTTAGCATAAAGACTGGAGAAGCGGTTGCTTGATAGGTGGATTTGTTTCCCTTGGACGGAGCTACGCTAACTGTTTGCCCTGTATTTCCAGTCTTTATGCTAAGCTAAGCTAACTGGCTGTGTATATTTAATGAACAAACATAGGAGGGATATCGATGTTCTCATCTAACTCTGAGCAATAATGGCAAACAAGCGAAATTCCCAAAATGTCGGACCATTGTTTAATGATATTCAAATCCCATCCTGATCATTTTTTAAAGAAAACTGAGTGTCACATACGATACTTTTTTCACTTCTTCTCAGATATATCCTACACTTTGAATCTGGACGCTGACTTGCAGGCCTCACGAGTGACATCAAGAGGAATGTTTACTAAAACCAACGACCGCTCCCTCACAGAAAAGACAAAAATATCGTCTACACCCTTTTGTCAAGATTACCAGGTTTATGTTCAGGTAAATGATGAAAATCATTTGTTTTGTGTTCTTAAAGTAGATTAATTACTGTTTTTATGTGAGCACCGTGGTGTGATATTACGTCATAGCTGCTTTTTTTCTAAAATAGGCATTAAGTATTTGAAAATGATCTCTTGATTTTTGGTTTCTTCTACAGGAGGCACCAGACTTTATCAATTCCCTCAGTCTGAAAGTTGAAGTCGAGCAGCAGAATGCAGATGCAAACCCTGTACTCGATCAGTTTGCTCCAACTGCCTGGGCAGTTCTTTGTAAGTGACTGAAATTGTACATGATATCTCTGAATCTGTGTTAGTCAGAGGTCTACCGGAAACAGATCAGGTGACAAAGAGTTGAAGCATAGTTGTTATTTTGCAGAGGCGTTTGTACAGTCATCTAAAATGACACGGTGTGTGATGATAACTATCTTTTAAAACTTAGGTGTTTCACAAAGTCACGCAAGCTCTCAGATTTACACCATAAGTTCAGTTCAGTTCCATAAGGAGTTTTCCAACAACATTAGAGTCCTTTCAGTGCAGTAAAAATAAAATAAATAGCCTTTATGTTACACTTTTTAATTTGTTATTCTAAAAATAATATGATACAATCAAATGAAACTCTATTTATATAGAAACCTTTCATAAAACCGTGCAGCCCAATGTGCTTCACAGAGCAGGAGTAAAACAGTACAGAAGAAGTAACAAGTGACATACTAGAGATTACAAAAGAAATGATAAAATATTAAAATAAATAACATTTAAAAGACTTAAAAACAGAGGCAATTAAAGACACCATTAAGTAAAAGCAAAGCTAAAAGATATAGCTTAAGGTTCCAAAATCCAAATATGGAAATAAAAGTTTAAAAAAAGGATAAAATCCAGGATTTTAAAGAATTCAGACATAATCCAAAAATTGAAATATATATATTTTTAATGAGGATAAAATCAGGATAGACACAATCCAAGTTTTATCAGAAACCATTCCAAAAATCCTGACCTTAACCAGTAAGAAGCACAACATCCATTACTGGAAGGATAATACCATACAACACAAATATAATTTCAGTTTATACTCCTTACTGGTTAATATGGAAATGGAGAGCTGCAGATGTCGTGCATTGGACCGTGCCCCAGTTCAACTGCCCAGTTGATGGACAAGACGTGGGGAGTCATTTAGATAGACTTTTTCCCAAACCTAACACCCCTCTAACCCCTAACCACTAATCCCTAACCCCTAGCCCTAACCCAGGGAGAATAGGCATCTGTTGAAGGTACAGTGTTTGAAGAATAAAGCAGAACCCCTCACTGAATTCGCTGCTCTGTTATCATTTCAGATCCCCTTCACTAAAGACTGCGGCTCTGATAACGTGTGTGTCAGTGATCTCGTGCTCAGTGTGAAGACAGACACAAAGGGGAGCAGGTAAGAATCACTGACCTGTCTCAGATATATAGTTCAAGATGTAATGCTTGCTGTGTGTTACATGTTAATGCACAATATACAGTTTAGATGTATGCTATGCAGTTTAAAGTAAAGACGAGATATGCACTGTTTCATGATGGTATCCTCGGGATGAAGAGTGTTGTTGCTCTTCATTTAGAGTTGAAGTTGAGACTAGAAATAATAGTGTATGACAGAACAAGCTTGGGCAAGGCGATGTTTCCTTTGCTATGAGTCATTTGTGGAATGAGGATAAGTGAATATCTTAAAGGCCCTGAAAACCTATTTTCTCAATCAGCTCTGTGCTGTATACCAGCTGATATTACAGTACCATCCTCAAAGCCCTGGTTTTTCTAGCAGTGCTGAAATCATGACAAATGTGAAGTAGTCATGATGTCACATAAAGGCAGCGTCCACATCTATATAACAGAGAGGAGAGAATTGTGTGACGACCAAACTGGCAAAATGTGTCTATTTAATGTTATGCTCTGGTTACTCCTGACAACCATTACAACATTTTCTATTTTCTCTGTTTTATGAGTCTGTCTTAATTGCCCATTGCTGCACAAATTAGAGTTTCCAGTTCACACAGCAACTTCATAGCTTATTAAATGTTCGGGTCAGACTTGTGAGCTTGGTTAAAAATACAGAAAGTTTGGGTGTTACATGTCCAGTGAATTAAATCAGATGAAAGGATGGTGTGGCTCTGCAGCTGCTAGTCATTTTCATGTTTGTAGACTCGTCTGTGTGCTTCTTTTTGTGTTTCTCAATCTAAAGAAAGGCCGCGTGATTCATTGCTGTATATAAACTGTATTGTGCGTGTTCAGGTGGAGGTAGATACAATATGGTTCAGGTAAATTCTAGCCTGGTAGGACCATCTTGATGATATGAGGTCAACATTCTGTTTCGCTGTCTGTATCAGTCTGGACTTGGTGCCACCTCTTCTCACCATTGGAGCAAGTTGATAAATCGAGCTTTTGCCAAATCCAGTCAAAAGAAATGGAAGAAACTGGTCTTTTCCTCCGCAAAACTCAGCAAGTGCATAGTCTTGTTCTTGTTTATTGTTGAGTTAGCACTTGTTGCTTCAGGAGCCACCATTACTGTTCTGCAAGCTGCAGCCTGCAGTTTATATCATTAACTATAATGCAGCCCTGATTGGCGAGTTACATTGTCAACGATGGTGCGGATCCCTGATTGGCCCTGATGGGATTTTAATTACTGGAAAGTGTTCGGGACGGCATCGAGTCCAGACTGATACAGAGAGTGAAATAGAATGTTAATGTCATCAGGATGATCTCACCAGGCTAGGAAACTTCTGTTTTATGTGCTGTTTTGTTTCCCCTGTATTTATAGATGTTAAAGAAAAAAGAGAAAGACCAACACATGTCTAAACAATATGAGCACATCATGTTTAGTCAGTCACTAACTATTTCCTCTTATTCCTATCCCTCTGGTCAGTTAGACAATACTCATCCTGTGAGCATGCTTCTTTAATCTGTGGCATGCACAACTGAAATCACATGAATGCACATATGGTAATTTGTTGTGTTGCAGCTCAGAGCCGTACCTGGTCAGTGCAAACGACCGAGAGCTGTCATTTGAAGTCGTCGTGAAGAACAAAAAGGAGAACGCGTACAACACTCAGGTCTCGGCCACGTACTCCGGCACCCTCTACTACTCCTCCGTCTTTCCTCCTGTGAGTGACAAAGGCTTCACTGAAACATGTGTTGACATGATGCTGATGATTATAGTTTTCAGGCAGATTTTTCAACATAATGGTCACCAAGTTACACTAAATACATGAACCATCATTTCATTTTTCAACATTTGCAGAAGAAAGTTTATAAGAAAAATGAGTTGAAATTTTCTGTGCTGTTCTGCCTGTGCTGCCGAATAGTTATTTTAATTTCCACCATATGGCAATGTATTGTCAGTGTAATAAAGCCACATCTAAAGCTGTAGCTATGCACTGTTCTTATCTGTACCATCGCAGACGGATGGAGTCAAATGCACCTCAACACAAACACAGACCGTCACCTGCCAAGTGGGATACCCAGCATTAAAAAAAGATGAAGAGGTAAGTGCACGAGAAAAAAATCTTTACTTATGCTGACTATTTCAAATGAATTTTTCCTACATTATGTTCTTTGTTTGAGTACACATAACATTATTGTCACATACATATATAATCATATTATTAATATAATATCTGTTTCTCCTTATGTCTCATTGTGTCATATGGATTACTGTTAATTCATTATATTGATCTGTTCTGTACAACATCTATTGCACGTCTGTCCGTCCTGGAAGAGGGATCCCTCCTTCAGTCGCTCTTCCTGAGGTTTCTACCATTTTTTCTCCCCGTTAAAGGGTTTTTTTTTGGGAGTTTTTCCTTAGCCGCTGTGAGGGTCCAAAGGACAGAGGGATGTTGTATGCTGTAAAGCCCTCTGAGGCAAATTGTGATTTGTGATATTGGGCTTTATAAATAAAATTGATTGATTGATTGATTGATTGAGTAAAAATGTAAAACATCTTGTTATTTAATTACAGGTGAAATTTAGGATCAATTTTGAATACAATTTTGACCAGTTGGAAAAGCGCGCCGAGGTGAAATTTGAGGCCAAGAGGTACATTGAAATAATTAGAAATCCAATTAAAAATTGAGACTGTTAATAAAAATGGTTGATTTGTAATAATGCCTTGTACTTTTTAAAAAAAATTTATAGTGATGGTAAAGAGGACAGACCTGCAGACAACAAGGTGGACATATCCATTCCTATTCGATATAATGCAGGGGTTGCTATATCCAGGTGATTTTTTTTACATTTTGTTACCCTAACATTATTTTTCCTTATTTTAGTGGCACTGTAAGTTTGACTGTTTAAGATGGGAAATGCCTTAAAGTGTTAATGTTCATGGCGTCTTTGTCCTAGGGAGTCAAATATAAATTTCTACGTGGCGGATGCAGACGTTCCCGTGGTAACAACAGTGAAAACTCTCGACGATATCGGCCCAGAGTTTAACTTCACAGTAAAGGTGCGGTAAATTAATCTGTCTTCTAAAATGTCATCATCTAATTTGTCATTATTTTTATTTAAAATTTATAAAAACAAATTGTTTTTAAAGGTTTCCACAAGCAACTTCCCCGTCAGCCTCCTGTATCTGAATATCTCTCTGCCAGTGGCCACTAAAGGTGGAAATCAGCTCCTCTATGTGACCAGTGTGGACACACAAACCGTGAGTACTCAGTTACCCAATAACAGCAATTTTTAAAGAGTTTAAAAGCGTTTTTACTTCATAAATATTCAAGCTGACACCCAATCTGCCATGCATACAATCTGTAATCAAAACATTACATACTTTAAAACAATTAATAAACAGTATGTAACTTAGCTAACTAGAGTTGAAGGTAAACGTGTTGCAGAGGTTAAAGCTACAGTAGGTACATTTTATAAAAATAACTTCTTGTCATATTTGCTGAAACTGTCGCTATATCCTGACAGTAGTACATAACACAGATAATCTGTGGAAAAAAATCATGTCCCTCTGGCTCCTCCTAGTGCTGCCAATGGCATTTGCAAGAATCCACTGCCCATGAATGAAACAACCAATCAGAGCCAGGAGGAGCCTCTAACGCAGTGTCAGTCACTGCTAGTATGGGCACTGCGCAGGCCACCCTCCCCTGCACATGCTCACATTCAATCAAGCTCAGTCTCTTCGGGTATTCTCACATACAGTCCTTTTTTAAACAAACCAAACTCGGTGCACCAAAAAGTGGACCAACAGAACAAGGACTTTTTTTTGTGTTCACATTGTCAGTTCATTTGAAAGATGACTCTGTTCTCTGTCTGGTCCTCTTTCTGTTCACACCATAGCCTATATAATATATATTGACCTAGTTTTGTTCTTACTTTGACGTGGCACTGCAGCGTGGTTATGAAGCCCCTTTAGAGGAAAACCTTAGAGGTTCTGTGCTGCAGACTGTTGCCATTTGATGTATTCTCCATTCCACATCTAAAGATGAGCAGCATCTTTTATGGACCAAACTACTCCTTGTCCTGTGTCCTTGCAAGCATTACAGGCATGGTTTCCTTTGTTTTTTTTAAGTGAAATAGCATGTGATCTAGAGGGCTAAATAAAATGGCACAGAGCAAAGTGAACCTGGAGCGCTTTGTGTTCACATGGCACAGGTTAAGTGAGTATGGTTCGCTTCAGAGGGGTCTGAGTTCTCTTGGAGTGTCCACATATGCACTCAGAGTCCGTTTAGAGGGCTGAAAAGCACCAAATGTAAAAACACCCTTTACCAATGACAAGATTGGCCACCCATCCTTTACCAACAACAGCGTACACTGCAAAGACAAGTAAACAGAAAGAGGACAGACAGTGAAAGACAGGCTAAAAAGAGTTGCTTTTCATCATCAATCTGTTTATTTGTCTTTGCCGTGCACACTGTTGTTGGCAGTACAGTGTGTGCGCGAGCAGTGATTGACACAGCGTTAGAGACTCCACCTGGCTGTGATTGTTGTTTTTGTTCAGGCGCAGTGGATTCTTACTGATGTCATCAGGTACACGAGAAGGAGCCAGACAAACATGATTTTTTTTTTTTTTTTTTTTACAAATCATCTGTTTCATCTACCACTGTCAGGATATAGTGACGGTTTCAGCAAATATAAAGTTACTGACTGTAGCTTTAACCAGTCACTCCAGAGCCCCTGCATATTTGTATCTCCTGAGTCAGGCTGTGTAAACATTATTTTAATTTTTACTGATTTGTAGTGTGATATGATATCTGTAGAATAAATGACCTGAGGCTTCTCCACCTGCAGGGTGGTGCTGTCAGCTGTGATTCCAGCGGCCTGGTTGATCCTCTGAAGATTGGAGAGGAGAGCCATGAAGTGTCTTTCTCAGAAGAGAGTCTCAGAGGCATCGAGACACTGGTCAGTCACTTACTTCTTTGCACGATTTTCTTCTTTATATGTGTCAACTTTCTTAAGAGACATCTTCTCATGTAGTATTTTGACTGGTATCACAGAGAAGCTTAAGATGCACAAATCAAATTCTGCACACTGTGCACATGAGGGACCTAATGTACATTTTTCAATACATAATATAAAAAAAAACATATTTTGCACACAAGTATACACAAATATATGTTCATACACGGGAGGGGAAAAGCACAATAACTAAATAAAATAATAATATGAAAATGCATAAATAACAACACATAAGTAATTCCTAAAATTTAAAAATTAAAGTAAAAAAAAACTATATTCATGCATAAATATGTGCTACAGTCATCTCTGTTATATTGTCATATATTTGTGTTTTGATGCATAATTTATGTTGCTTTATATTTCTGTAAAGCTGCAAATTGCACAAACAAATATTATTTATAATTTCATGTGTTTTGTTTTAAATGTTTTTAAACCATTATGCCATTTATTTTAAATAGATATATTACTTAATAAATAATAAATATTGTATTTATATTGTGCTTTGCTTAGTACAGCTAAATCAACACTTGTAGTTTTAACTAATATCTACAGCAGAATGTACATTGTTGTTGTTGTTGTTGATGTTTTTTAATAAGCCAGATGAAGAGGACATTTTCAGAAATCTGAAACAGTGGTTGTATTAAAATTTAGGGTTGTGTACTAATTTCCTTTTGTTTATGTTCTTGTTTAACCGACAGGACTGCAAGAGTGCAAAATGTGAGAATATAAAATGCATCCTCAAGGACACTGAACTTCTAAGCGACTACTATGTGAAAGTTAAAACAAGAATCTGGAGTGGCACATTTCTTTCGGTAAATACATTCACTAATGAATCATTATAATACTGGTTGTTTTGGTTGCTTTTATTCCCATCAATGCTCTTATTTCAGTCATTAATGAATTGACGCTGATGCTTTCAGTGCTCTCATTTCTATAAATTTGTCCTGACAGGCCACCTATCAGACCGTCGAGCTGACCTCCAGCATTGATGTCGAGACCTTCAACCCGGACCTCCTCATTGTCTCTCCCAAACAGCTGCCAGTAAGATTTTGATCCGGTGCCGCACATAAACAAATTGAAGAGCAAAGAGACTTGTGACAGTTTATCTGTAACTTTCATCTGTAACAAAAATACTGAAATTCAGTTGGCGAGCTCTGATGTGTTATGTTTGTTTTTTGTAAACTGCCCCTTATGTGAGTGAGACAGACCATGTGTTGACCTCTCCTGTCCTCCTGCTGTCCAGGTGGTGCTGACAGTCAGTAAACCTGGAGAGAAAGGTGAAGTTCCAGTGGGAGTGATAGTTGGCAGCGTCATTGGCGGACTGCTGCTGTTAGCTCTGGCTGTTGGGCTGCTGTGGAAGGTAACTGTCTCCCTATGATCTGGTGAAAATACTTTGAACACAGAGAGGAACATCAGTACAGTGTTACCTCCACCAAGGAGGTTATGTTTTTCGGTCAGGTTTGTTTGTTTTTTCGCAGAATTATGGAAAAACTACTGGCCGGGTATTCATGAAACTTGGTGGAAGGGTGTAGCATGGATCACAGAAGGAACCCGTTAAATTTTGGAGTGGATTATCACTTTCGTTAATAACGTGAGATGGGGCATTTGGCCTTGGCAGAGGTCTGCGCTCACTGAGTGCCCCTCTAGTTATATATAGCATAGGCATGCTGTCTGTTAACATTGCAGTTAATTGGAGAATCAACATGATCTGTGTTGGGGTTTTTTTAACATATTTTTTAATTGTTTTTTAACAACGTATAAACTGCTATACAGCATTACAAAAGAAAAGGGAAAAAATGGATACATATGCACAAGTACATACATATACAGACAGCCTACATACATACAGACACTTTAAAGGAACAGGCAGTCAAAGGATCGGGGTGAATTTTCATTTCAAAAATATCCGATAGTGTTTGAAGATCGAACTCTCAGTAAGTGGATAAATTAGGATGCTGACAGAATGAGTGTGCTAAGGATGCAGGAGAAAGTCTGCACCTGTCACAAGTGGAAACCTCATCTGGGAACATTTTACAGAGTTTGACTTTTGAGAAATGAAGGCGATGCAACTCTTTAAATCAAGTGAGGTCATGCCGGGCACAGGCAGTCACCCCCAACTCGATCTCTCAAACAGACCTCAGATAGTCAAGTGATTGGTTTTGTAAATTTGACAAAAAAGTATAAATAAAATACACTGCAATGCTTTTGGAGGGCTCAAAAGAAAACAGAGATCCCATAGGTGTTTCTACAGGCAAGTTTGGGAAAAGAGGCTGTATTACTATTAACATAACTACGAACTTGTAGGAATCTGAAGAAATGAAATTGGGGTAAATTAATTTATTTCGCAGTTGTTCAAAGGTAGGAAATATTTCATCTATAAAAAGGGCCTTCATGTTTCTTATCCATTCCTTCCTGATCTGTGTTTTTATAGAAATGTGCACCTTTATGTTTATAGACTCAAAAGAAGGCTTGATTTTCTTATAATCAGTCAACAAGGCAACAGAATGCTGTGTGTTTACTGTATGTATGTACTGTACATTTGGATAGAAGAAAAATAGGCTATGTAAGGTGCATTATGGATATATTCTCACAGAAAATTGACAATATACTGAAATCTCTCATATGAGGCAATCATAACTGATACTGAAACTGTGTCTGAACTGAATCTGTTTACTTTACAGTTTGGGTTTTTCAAAAGAAAGTACCAGCAGCTTCAGAGGGAGGCCGATGACGACACGCAGAGCCATGTACACGTGGACGAGGTGTTGTGAGCTGGAGAGAAAACCCGCTGCCCTCTTTCTTCACTGGATTGTTTCCAGTTCTGGTACTTGTCACTGGTTCTTGTAAAGTGCAAATGGACTTCAGCTCAATCACTGGACGTTGGGCATTTTAATGAAAAGGAAGCTGTTCAGTTTGTGCAAAGCTGGGACTCGATCCTCTGTCCATTTTACAGAGGATTATTTTTATACGTTTTTTTGTGAGCTTTGTGGACTGTATCTTGAATAGTTGCTGTTATGCACTGATTTTGATGAAATTTAAAAACTATTGTTTTCTCAAAATGTCAGAACCATATTAAATCTATTTTTTAGGCCTTTATGACGTTGACTGGGGGTTTGAAATGTGTGATGGACAGATAACAGTTTCAGTTGGAAGAATAATAATTTTGTTTTTAGCTCACACGCTGTAGCCAGTCAGACTGTAGCATTAACTGAGATCCACCGTCACCTCTGGCACTCAGGGCTTTTGTCGCATTAATAATATTGATATCACTTTGTATGCAAACAGGAAACAATAGCTATTCTGGAAAGAGTGAAATCTGTGTCATTGTGTTTGTACTGTATATACTAAAGATAAAATGATCTTTGATATTGGGTTTTATATATTGAAAAGATTTGAGGTTATATGGGTCCACTTGTGTTGTTGTTGATACTGATGATATTTTGTTTTCTTTTACCATTAGTAGCATAGTTTGCAGGTGTTAATATTTTTGTAGCATATTGTGTTTTTATAATTTGACGATGATTTTCTCGGTCAGTCGATTAACAGTGTTAATTAAATTTCAGAAAACAGTTAAAAAAACTGTTTCCTGGCTTCCGAGGTGATGTTTTCAAATTGGTTGTTGTGTGCAACATACAGTCCAAAACTCACATTACTGTCATGTAAGACAAAGAGAAGTAGGTTTGAACCAGCAAATGTTTGGCATTTTTTGCGTTAAAGAATACTTCCCTTACCCAAATGATCATTTGTATATCAGTTACTCACCCTGTGTTACGCTGACTTTGGGAGGAAACTGTTTTCCTGTTTTCCTCCCATGCCTCCACAGTGAACGAAGAATCCAAAAACTGAAAATTCTTGATTAAGTAATTTAACAACTTTTGAAACATCCATTCACAAGCTCTCACACAACTTGTGCAGTATAATTCAAGTCTCATTTATCCATTTGTGCTCAGTATAAACATGCATTTTCACCTAAACCCTACAATTTGAAACACTTCTGCATGAACAACGCAGGCGCTCTACTCATCCATGTGTGAGACTGTTCATGCAGAAGTGTTTTAAATAGTAAGATTGTAGTGAAAATGTGTTTTGGAAGTCGTATGACTGGATAGATGACATTTGAATTATAGTACACAAGTTGCACGAGTTCGTAAAAGGATGTTTGGATGTAGTTTTGCTGTTGCTGTGTCACTATGAGTTCAATTTATCAAGCATTCTCAGTTTTTGGGTTCTTTGTTCGCCGTGGAGGCTTGTGAGAAAAATAAAGTTTTCTTCCTAATTCAACAAAATACAGGGTGGGTAATTGATATACAAATTTTTGCGGGTGTTAGTTATTCCTTCAAACCATTAAATCAATTATCAAAATGGTTGCAGATGCATTTTCTGTCAGTCAACTAATTGATTACTTGATTAATTTAACTAAAAAAAAAAGTTTATCTGTCAAGCAACAATGCCCCATGTGCAAGCATTACTCACTACAAAGGAAAAATATCATAGATGGTGCATGTTGGTTGCCAAAACACCAATCAGTTTACTTTACTCCTTACAAACATCCAGTCTGTATCTTTGTTTCTGAGTTACAGTAGGATGTTTGTGGATCAAAGCTAATCCTGCAGGGTGTAAACGTGTACTGGCACAGCTTTGCCACAAGATGGCAGCATAATATAGATGACATGTTTGCACTGCTATGTATTTTCTCACTGCTCTGTTGATGACTTGAATACTCCATGCTCCTGTCAATTAATGTATCATAATTTATGGATTCAGATTGTGTTTCTCTGTTCCTCTCTTCTCTCCTCTCCTCTCTCACTAAAACACCATTTAAAAAACCCTGACCCTGCAAGGAACCCTACTTGGACCACCTCCCTCCAAACATCAGTATAATTGAAGTTTTCCCTCAAACTCGATTAATTTCTTCTCACATTTTTGACTGTCGTGTTCTCCCACAGTCCCACAGTCAGGTTAGTCTGTCCCTTGACTGTGCTGGAATGTATTTCTGAACGTTTTCCCTTCTGAACGAGCCAACTCCAGCGGAGTCTTTAGCATTCATCTCTCTGGATCTGACTGGGTGGAATTGGCTATCTGACTCTAATAAATAGCATATTTTTGGGTGGAGCTTGGGCTCGAGCTCTCCTTGTTGGAGGGGATATATAGAATTTTGATAGATGATAAGTGCTCTGTTTCACAATTACTCATGCACCACGGTGTTGTGAAACAGCCTTTGGATTCTGTCTATATGTGTACAGGGAGCTGTGTGGAAATAGTTGTTGAAATGTGATACAGTGGAAGTGTTCGAACACCTTTGTAGATTCATTCCCTTTGGGGTTTCCTGCAGATGATTGGCAGTCACAGCCAAACAACTGAACCGTGCCACAACGGGATGATTGCTCGCAAATGGCTGCAATGTTGTAAATCAAAAATGATGTCATAGCAAATTATTTAATAACTGTTGGCCTTCTTTTGCACTTTGTTAGACGTTTAGTGTTTCAGTGATCTTCATTGTTTCATCATGACTACTTTTTGGACTTTTGAAATGCCTCTCTTTTTAAAAGGTGATTGTCATATATTTGACAGATCCTTAAATTTTCATTTATGTCATTTGGTAATAAAAACTTATGTCACACAAGGTCACAGTAGATGGGAGTAGCTGCAGCCACACAGTATTACAGCACGCAGGTTTGACTTTTCTAATGCAAAAATCAAACAAAAGCGAAATAAATGTCATCCCCCATGGCATTGGGGGTGTGTGCAACCGATCAGTGCTGTATTATAATCTGTGACATTGATCTCACTTATAGTTACAGACAGTTCCAATCAGTGCAAATCATTCGCAGCATGGGTCTGTCTGAACCAGATTCAGCTCCGGGACAGGGAGCACAGGTTGTCCCTCTGCTGATGCCATTAATGGCTTCAGGAAGACAGCCAGCACTTTAAAGTTGATACAGCAGCAGGGCAGAAATGTACTCGCATATCAGGAAGTGTTTTGGAAGCTTCAACTCTTCAAAGACTCTGATCTCACAAATCACACACACCAGACGCTGAATGATTTGCCAAACATAACTCAACATCAGGTAAACATTTTTCAAGTTTGTTGAGAGAAGTTAATTGTCCGAAACTGCCGCTCTTGCAACAGTTTTGATATTGTGATAATTCCTAAACACAGAGTGACACGAACACTACTACTTTAAGGTTTACATGCAGCTTTCAGTTGGTTTAATTGAAATCACAGTAGTTTAAACGGTCATGTTCACTAATTTGATTCAATCGTTGTGACTTTAGTCAGAATCTTATTTCACTACAAGGGATCATTTTAAAAAAATTACCAGTTTTCACAACCACATGGGTTACTCTGCTTGATAATATTAAAAATAGCTTCATAAAAGAGTAGATTTCTCCAAGTGTGGGTCCAGTGTGCCCCTCAGACAGATCCAAAATGTTCTAATCTAATTCCAGAAATGTGAAATTTCTTGAAAATCCATGATATGTAATCGAGTCATATTTCAGTCACCACAAGCTGGAAATGTTTATGAGCATTTTCTCCAGTAAAAAGATTATTCAACATACTTTGGAAGTACAGTGGGGACTGCATGCTATCACTAAGAACTGAGGGCAAAATGTCAAAATATTCCCACAACAGATTAAAAATTGCTGATACTGGAAAGAAAATGTGTTAATACATATGAAGGTGGGGTTTGAGGGTCCTCCGCCAAGAAATTTTGAGCATGAAACACTTGATTTGCTGCATTCTGGTGAATTTTTCTGCACCAATTTGGGGCTTTTCTGCCTTTATGGTGGAAAATGTCTTTAGTCTCTCAACATAAAAGCCCTCTGCTACGTAATGTTTTTTGGAGGAGAGGACAAATGCATATGTTCTAAATATTAGGGACACATGTCCTCTGCATCCCACCCCATCACCCCCCTGAAACACACACACACAGTCCAAGCCTGTGGTTAATAGTTTTATATTCTTGGTGCTTAAAAACCATTTGAAAAATTGATTGCATCCTTGTTTTTAAGTCTTCCCACTGACTGCTGTTTCTGATTACAGTTTAAAGCACGTAATGTGATCTGTTAGCTGTCCTGTAAGTTGAGGATAAACACATCTTCCCCTCCTCTGTTTGTTCTTTTGGAGCACAGCTGTCTTTACGTAGCATGAACTGAATCACGGGATCACAAAGAAGAGCAAAAGAGCATCCCATAAATAACACAGCCAGAACCTCTTTAAAAATGACTGTATCACTACAAATCAAACATGCACACAGTGGGTGGTCTTAACGCATAATATAGAAGAGGGGGATGTGATTGCAACATGGATAAGAGTGTATGATGATGATCATAGGTGTAGATTTTGGAGGGGATGCAGGGGACACGCCCCCTCAATATTTAGAACATGTGCTCTTGCTCCCCACCCCGCCAAAAAAATGTTAGTTTTGACAAAAATGTGAGACTTTTACACCATAATATGATGCAGAAAAGGCGCAGACTGGTGCGTAAAAATTCACCAGATTGCAGGTAATTAGGTATTTGATGTTAAAGATTTTCTTGTGGAGGACTCCTGTTTCATATGTGGTTGGTAATGGTTGGGCATTAATTGATATACATACTGTTTCAGTGCAGCCACCCTCAAAGCTCTAGATTTATGGGAATATTTCGGTTTGGATTACATGTGGCCTAACTCATGTTTGGTAGATTATGACGCCTAAATGGTGTTTCACTGGAATTTGGAACCAAAAAAAGGGGGGGGGATTACAGTGTGTTCTTCCAGGCCGACAGATAATTAACTCCCTGGTGTCTGATTCACACAGCAGACACTTTGCTCTTTGCTCTGGAGAGCTGTAACCAGAGTTCCGCTGAAGAGGTCGCGCAAGGACTTCTGACGGAGTTCAGCCTGTCTGTGCGTCAGTGAGTGAAGAGCAGTGTGTGTGTGTGTGTGAGTGTGAGTGTGTGTGTGTGTTGTGTGCGTTTCATTCAATGAAATGCAACACCCTGCTCCTCTGTCTGAAGCCTCTTCGGAAACAGGTTTGATTATATTTAAAAGCTTGACCCGGGAGAGAAACCCAAACAACTGTCTGTTCTAATATTAGCCGTGCGGCTGCGGACTACTATGAATTCTATTATTGTCTGGGCTCGGATATATTCCAAAAGGCAACTCTCATCAAAAGATTTACACTTTTGACTGCAGTTGGTGGAAAAAATATCAGTTACCAACAAGTAGTACCCTTAATTTGAAGGACTCTTGGTATGTCCGGATGGGCATGTTGGCTGTGGGCCTGTTAGATTATACAGCAATAAAGGCCTTGATATATGAGTAACAGTGACATTCATTATTACTATTATTATTATTGATATTATACTATAATTCATATATTTTTTAGGTTATTAAAGCTTTAGGGGCGCGCCCCCAAGCCGTGCGTAAAAAGACCTGTCCGCCTCACACTGGAGAAAAATCCAAAACGATTAAAATTAAACATTAATAACATATTTTTACATCAAAACACAAATTCATGTCAACTGACACATTTATTCTGATCTGCTGCTTGCTTTTGTTTGACTGCAAAGCCGCCTGTTTCCGGAGTGTGTTTCTTTCTTATTAGAGATTCAGACCTATCTTCATATTCTCTGATTATTGTGGTAAGAGAAAGTTGCCTGTAACGATGTCACCTGATTGGGATTGAAAGAACTTTGGTAAGAAAAAAAAAATCTCCCCACCCCCACAGAAGAGGAGACCGCCCACCAGAGACAGTCAACCCGAGACCCCTTATAGATTTAAAAAGAGAGGCTGCATTCTCAGACTGACACTTATTCAACACTGCCACCTTAAGCAGATTACTTTTGCGCTGCCTGTGTCAAATACGTAGTTCACTTTGCCTCTCCATCATGTTTAGGATGCTGAAACACCACCTTCACCCGGGCTTTTTTCTCTTGTTCATATGGCTTTGTCACCTCATGGAACATCAAAAAGTTCAAGGTAAGCTCTCCTCATCCATTTTCTTCTATTCTTCCCGTTTTTGAAAAACTTCGACATGCTGTCAGACACAAAACGCGCCCAGTGTCGGATACTTGCTGCAACCGAGAAACTTTTCAAAGTGAGTTTCCTTTTTTTCCCGCTGATAAAAACTCTCTCTGCATCAGACAGTGCGTGCGTAAAGCGTCCATAAAACAGGTGCCATATGGGACACTTCAAAGTGAGACTATAGCAAGTTTTGCAGCCCTCGCCAGGCGCACAAGCCGCCACGCCGCGTTGGTGGCAGCGCCAGCTCTCCACAATACCTGAGCATGTTCTGATACTTTTGCATGAGCCTTTAATGTCTCACGGTGCTGTCGCCAATCCTGTAACAAACTTCAGAATATCTACTGTGAGTTTATGGTCGTCTTATTGATATATTTCCCGCACATATGCACTCGGCATTGTGTGCAAAAATACCCTTTATGTTGCAATCTTACATCTTTAGTTTCTACAGAAAATGATAAAACTGGAGAGTTTTGTACATATCATTTCGTTCGGGAGCTTTTAGTTGAAATAGAAATCTGTCTTCAATTTAAGAACCACGCCAGTTCATGAACACTTAATGTCATATGTGTCTGTGTCGGTTTAGACATCCTGCTGTTGTCTGGATCAAAGGAGATTTTTTTGTACCACAGAAATAGGATAACTGTTTTGTTTTTGCATTTTTACATGTTTAAAATAAACTTTACACTGGTTTATTATAAGGCAAGGCATTGTCTGGTGGGTACATGTCTGGGATATTGTTCTGAGGCGTTGGAGACGGTGGTGTGTTTAGCTAAAGACCGTGGTTTTCTGAAGGAGATTGGCTGCAATTTAACGCTGTCTAGACGCTCCACTTTCTGTCCAGTGATAACAAGGAGGCTCTAGGAATAAAGGAAACCCCCCTCCAAAGATTCTTCTTACTTTTTTGGTTTGTGGCTGCATTGTAAGGGCTGTCAGTCACAGATGGGATAGGCAAGTGTTAACAGTCTAGCAAAGAAAAAAAAAATCAGACAAAATACTGCCGGGAGGGCGAAAGGGAGGGAGGGAGCGTCTCGGATAATACGGGCTGCGTGTGTGTCTAGTGCGTCTGGGTCAGCGGTTTCAGACGTTCAACATGCGACACTCGAGCATTTTTTTGTTTTTCTGTTTACAGCTGGGAACTGCTGGCTGCAGCAGGGGAAGAACGGGAGGTGCCAGGTGCTCTACATGCCCGGGATGAGCAGGGAGGAGTGCTGTCGGAGTGGAAGACTGGGGACATCCTGGACTGAGGAGGACGTCCCCAACAGCACGCTCTTTAGGTGGATGATCTTCAATGGCGGAGCTCCCAATTGCATACCTTGCAAAGGTGGAGGTGCACTAATTTCCCTTCGTTCTCTCATAATACACATCCTCAGCCATTTCGCTTAATAAATCCAAATGCTGATCTGATTTACGCACACCAACGTGCGTAAATTATTCCTTTAATGTGTACTTTATCCGCCAAAGTTATTTTACGCACAAGGCCAAAATCCTCACCAGCATCCCATAACACAGACTTTTTGTTATTTTAGAGACCTGCGATAATGTTGACTGTGGGCCTGGAAAGAGGTGCAAGATGAACAGAAGAAGCAAGCCGCGCTGCGTGTGCGCGCCAGACTGCTCCAACATCACCTGGAAAGGGCCGGTCTGCGGCTCTGATGGAAAGACCTACAAAGACGAATGCGCACTGCTGAAGGCGAAATGTAAAGGCCACCCCGACCTGGACGTGCAGTACCAGGGAAAGTGCAAGAGTGAGTAAATATTGTTTTTAAATTCTTCCCACTTCCACATTTCTCAAAGCTGCACGTGCCAAGAATCCGGCGTTTTTTTTTCTCGTATTTTCTCGAAATCCTGCAATTTCTTTGTCTCGACAGAAACGTGCCGTGACGTCTTGTGCCCCGGCAGCTCCACATGCGTCGTGGACCAGACAAACAACGCATATTGTGTGACGTGTAATCGGATTTGCCCTGAGGTGACGTCGCCTGAGCAGTACCTGTGTGGAAACGACGGGATCATCTATGCCAGCGCGTGTCACCTGAGAAGAGCTACCTGTCTCCTCGGCAGATCCATTGGAGTGGCATATGAGGGAAAATGCGTCAGTAAGTGTGCAACTAGAGACGCGAGAGTGTGAGACTCCCTTAGAGCGCCTCCAGCCCCTGACTTTGAATATTGTTTGAGTGCATGTTCTCCCCGGCCAGCTCTGCAGTTATTCACTGCTCATTTTTGCCAACATTCCACTGAGGAGGGGGTCTTAGAGAGAGAGAGTGTGTGTGTTTGGTAGTTGCTTGTGTTTGCTCAAGAAATGATAGACATCTTATTATTTCCTGATGTTGGCAGCACTATCCCATATGGGAGAGAGGGAAGTAGAGGGGGAGGGAGAAAGAGAGCAAAACAGGGGAGTGCTGGGGGCCATGAAGACATGCTTCAAGTTAATATTTGAGTCAGATGGGTTCTTATCCAGAGAGCAGTCAATCTAAGTCTTGAATGCAAACTAAAACATGACTTTGTGTTCCCCTCTATAAGACCCTAACCCTATAAAACAGGATTTAGTTTTTATTCCTAGCTTAGGTCTCCAAAAACTCAGCAGTCATCTGATCCTGCTTGAAAAGCATTCATGATAATCCATCTAATCAAAGATTTCCCCTGTTTCTTCCTCTCTCCTTCTAGAGGCCAAGTCGTGTGAGGACATCCAGTGCAGCGCGGGGAAAAAGTGTCTGTGGGATGCTCGGATGAGCCGGGGACGCTGCTCGCTGTGTGATGAGACCTGTCCGGAGAGCAGGACGGATGAGGCAGTGTGTGCCAGCGACAACACCACATATCCCAGTGAATGTGCCATGAAGCAAGCAGCTTGTTCTTTGGGGGTGCTGCTGGAGGTCAAGCACTCAGGATCTTGCAACTGTAAGTAAATAACAAAAGCAAAATATGAAAAAAAAAGAAACAAAAACACCCTCCTCCCTCTCTGAGCAAAAGACAATATTCCATGTTGCTTCCCAAACAAAAACCTCCCCTTGAAAGTGCCCCCCCATCCCAACTTCCCCCCCAAACTCCCACCCCAGCCACACCACCAAGCACAGCTTAAGCAAGCAGAAAGGACTTGGGAATAGAAGAACTTGCATGACGTTGTCTTTGTCGCTGGCTTTTGTTCTTGTGTTCTTGTTGTTGTTTTTTTATTTCACTTTTTTTTTCAATTCTTCTGCAAAACAAAATAACAGAGAGGTGAATGAAAAAGCATAGCTACGTATATATCAGCAGACTGTATCTAAAAGTCTGTGAAAAGCTAACTCCATTAAACTAACGCAAATATTAAAGGAGACTAATTTTGTTTGCAGTGGAACAATCCTGATATCTGAAAGTCTAGCTAAGTTTATGCTAGTGACCTGCAGGAGCAGGTTGCCTGAAATCTCATGCAGTCTTTTTTTTAATCAGTAATGGTTTATTTTTATGATAGTGGTCATATCTTTACAGCTTGTAAATTCCATGGTCACATTGCTAATTTCATGGTAATAGTTTATTTGTGTTTTTGTATTATTTTTTTCTTTTTTTGTTGCTTTTGGCTGTAATCAATCAATTCAAAATGCACTGCCTCTTGTGACATACACCACACTGCCAACATGTCAATAAGAACAGAATACTTTTGAATATACTCATATGATGTGCATAAGGTGATTGTAACATTGGTGCCATGTTAGTGATAATGGGTGGATTTTGATATTCATGTCGTTACCTATCTGTAGACCAGAGTGAGGCATTCATGCGCTCACATATCTGGGGGGGAAAAAAAAAACATCAAATTGAACAATAGCCTCAAGGGAGTATCGGATTTACATTCCAAGTTGCTATGTAGAAGAGTGTCTCCTTGTCAGTTTCTCTCTCCTTACTGAGTACCTTAATGTGATGTGCCTAAGGTATGCAATGGAATCCAAGGGACCAACTTTATGATCACCTCATGAGCTAAATATAAATGTGATACTTTACAGTGTGCAGGATTAAGCATCAGAAGCTTGTAGAACCACGCTTTCTTACGTCTCATCTCATTAGTAGAAAAAAAAAAGACATTTACCAGCTAACTTTTATTGTTCGTGCTGTTTCCAGTGAATGTGTTGTCTACCAGAATATGTATCAGAAATGACAAATCCATTTGGATTGATGAGGGACTGCCTGTTTTTTTCTTTCTTTCTTTTTTTTTTGTAATGTCACTCTTGCTCTCGCTTGTGTGCTTTTTTTTTTTTAATTAAGTGTCCGATGTAAATCTCTTCTGTAAAAAAGAAAATACCTCAGAACTGTGTTAATGATCTCTGACCTGCTTGCTAAGGCCAGGCTGTGACACAGAGTCCTCCCTCCCTGTACGTTTGAGCCAGAAAACAATAATCAGAGCAAAGAAACTAGCAAATCCGAGAACACAAGAGCACTTTTCTGTGTTGTGTGTGTCTGCTTTCAAGATATCTGCCCAAAAGAGACCCGAGCTACTGGAACCATCAGCCTCAGTGCCCCCATACCCGCCCCCCCCTAACCCACCTTGCGACCCCCCCTACCCAACTTCCCATGCACCCCTCATTTCCATGCACCCCACTTTTTTCTCTTGTTGCAGCCCTGACTTGCTAGATTATATAAATGGCAGTTGCATAATTGAGGATGCCACAGTAATTGTTGATGCCAAGTCACACAGACTCTTCTCACACACACACACACAGATGCATTAACAGAAACATAAACATTTACACACACATATAAAAGAAACAAAAAGGAGGCTGTGTGCCAGTGGCTTTGCTGTGAGCTTTTTTTTAAAGAACATTCAGTGATATTCTGCGCTGTTGTGGTCCATATTCATACAACAGCTACCATATATTCTCCCATATAGCCATTACAGAAGACCAGGAGGAGGATGAGGAAGATGAGGACTCAGACTACATGGCCTATGTCCATATATCTTCTATACTGGATGGATAGGCCCCCATCACTAGGGGAGCAGTCCTAGGGCAAGGAATCATGTCCATACTGTACATTATGTGTATGCTTATTTATTTTTTAAAGAAAAAGGAAGTATACATATAGTTCAGTCTGCTAGATGTTTATTTATACTTTTTTGTGTTTTATAATTTATACATTTACAATGTCAGGCTTACTATCTACCATGATATATTGTGTTACCACTCATTTCCCCCCTTTTTGTTGTTGTCCCTTTTACTTTCTTTTTTTTATCATGAAGAAATATATTTGTCCAAAGAGAAGCAGTGTTATTTATTTGTCATGTTACCGTGTAAGTATAAGTCCTCTACAAGCTGTAAATTGCATTCCCTGAGCTGTAAAAATCTGCTTGTTTCTGTCAAATCTCTATCACAGATGTTTATGTCACACATACGTAAATGCATGTTTAGGCTGTGTGTTTATTTATTGGGAATATATCAATCATTTTATGTACAGAAGTGTTTCTGGTTTGTTTACAACTCATAATAACTGACCAAAGGGATTATCTCAATGGTTTTGCAAAAGAGCATTGTAAAAGTTGCAACACAGCAGTGATGAAATGGAAGAGAAAAAATAAGAGCCATTTGTTTTTCTTTTCTTCTTCTTGTTCTTTTTGTTTTGGTTACTCTTCAGTTTTAGCCCTTTAGATTTGTTTCCACACGGAGACGACAACCTTAGACATTATTCAATAGCATTTATTTTGTCTCACCACATTAGAGCAGAGGTAAGTTTTGGACGATACTTGATTATTTTGGAAACAATGTGCCATTAACATTTGTGTGCTGTCTTCTTGCCAATGTGCTCCATATTGCTCTCGCAGAGCTGAAATAGGACTAACGTACTGCAGTACTCGACACTATATCAGACTTCATCACTTTGTTTCTTTTTGTTTTTTTTTTCTCAGAATGCATTTTTATTTTCAAACATCACAAGAGAAATACAAAATTCTGTTATGAATATATAGTTTTGTATTTTTTATGTAAATGTCATATGTACATACAAAGTTTGATGGTATTTGTACAGATATGAAGAGTGAAACAATAAAAGTTTTTTTTCCTTATACATTTTCTGACTCTGCTTCATTATTGATCTGTGAATAACATGTTAAACTGTCAATGCATGTGTTTAATTTGAAGGAGAAGTTGGACATAAATCACATTTCAGACCTACATACAGTATAGGATTGGGCAAAGTGATCATATTTTATGCACTGTAAGATCAGATACATTTATCTCCTTCAGAGATTTCACAAATCCATTGATACTGTGGAATCAATCCTTTGATATCTCTGGGTGTATATAGTATGGGCATGCACTTTTTATATGATTTTTGCATCAGTTTGATAAAGTATTTCATTCATTTGGATGAGCAAAATAACAAACATTGCTCTCAACAAACAGTTTCTGAACTGATATGCCAAAAACTTAACTATACCATGACATATAGGCGATTTTATTCACATTGCCCACCTTTATGCAATATATTCCAATAAAAAACTGAGATAACTTTGCATGTTTTTGTACTCTAAAATGTTAACTAAAGTAAACAATGCTGTTATAACCCTGCAGTCACTCCATTCACTGTGAATTTGCTATGTATTTAGAAATGTATAAACTAGTTACAGCATCAGATGGAAGGTCCCTTTAAGTGAACTCACCAAAACCATTAAACAGGAATAATAATATGTGATATCTAACCATGTCTAATAAACCTATGAGTTGTCTTTGAACCACAGTTTGGCCAACTGATAATCTTATTAAGCAAGAAGAGAAGAAAATAATAATAATAAGATGGGGGACAGGCTTCTAATTCCTCTGGATGTGCTGAGTTTCTCTCCATTAACACCATCCTCATCGTTATTTGTGATATGAAACAAACATCCGTGGCGTAAATAGACACTAGATTTGTCTGGACATGTCCCGCTGTATGCAACGCATCCATGTAAAGTAATTTTAGCCGCTGGCACCAGTCCTCCATCTCTTTGCCAGCTGTCTCCGTCACCGGCCCGTACTGTTTGTACCTTCGCGGACTCCGTACGACATCGTTGACAACAATCATGGCGTCCTCAATGTCACTTCTCGGTTTGGGACGTTTATCTGTTGTCAATGCAGCTTATAGATTGGCCCTGAATCCCATCAGGTAATTCCATATTGATTGTTTATCGGTTTTATATTGGCTTATGATACTGTGAGTCGTACTGTTTAAGTTATTTTACTCCAAGTCGACTAAAGACGAAGCAAGCAGGCCGTGTGTCTGGCATGTCACAGGCTAGGAAGTGATGTAAGCTAGCCAGCGTTACAGCATAAAGCACTTTAATAACTCATGTTAAAGGTTTTTGCTCTCTTAGGGCACAGTGTGTGAGTGTATACATTAAACTACGTTATTGCTCGCATATTTAGTCTTTAAAGTCACTAATCTGTTCGCAAATGTCGATGTTGTCCCGTGTCCTTACAGCACTCGGCTAGCCTGCTAATTAGCTAATGCTAGGTCTAGCTAGAAATCAGTTTAGGAGCTAACGCAATTAAACGTTGGTCATTGCTCCGTACAACATGTGCTGCATACCATGACTAATGTACGGCGAGACGGGAATTTAATTAACTGCAAACCTCAATGGAAAAGTCAATATCACGGACTGACTCAACTTAGCTAACCCCAACCCAACAGCTAACCTTACAGTCACCTGTAGAGAAGCTAATGACTAGCATCAAACTAACACTGTCAACGCTTCTTACGTTTAGTCACAATGCATTTCTTGCCATAACAGCCTCTGCATCATAGTTAATGTTAGTTTTATATACACATTACATAACTGGATATATATTTTGGTCCTTTCTATTTGATTCATGGTGTACACACAATATGCTTTATGTTGTAAGGTAATTCTTTTTAGTTATTAAACCCATCATATTTTGTGAACTGCACAATACTGCGCAAATACTGTCTCTCCAGCAAGATGCATTTAAATGTTATATCACCTGAAGTTACATGTGTTCATAGTAATACTATTTTAGCTTTGTTGTTCCTGCACAAATTAGTCATGTGCTGCTCCAAACATTTTCCTACAGTGATCAAAAAAGTCTTTCATAATCTTTTATAATTTCACAAGAATTGGTGGCAGGCAAATACAGGCTACTGCAAAATAGACATTATTTAGTCAGTAGTTAGGCTGACCACCCATAAATCAACTGCAGTCAAGTAGGTGGTCACAGGAAGTATATTTGCTTTTGAACTGTCATAGGTACAGACTAGGAATCTGCATTATCTGGGACTGGCTTAGAGAGATACAGTCTCCAAGAACTGCTGCAATGTTATGACAGTCATCACCGCCCGGGATTTAAGGAAGTAAATTTGTTACTGCAATTTTATGTCCTCCTGATAACCAGGGCGAAATGACTGTTGTATGTTTTTTAATCATGTGTTTCTCATTTCGCAAGCTGAATGAGATGATCATTGCTTGCCTGCTTGTTTGGCTGCCATGTCAGCATTGCCAATGATTTTATTTGCAGCTCACATAATCAGTGTTTAATCTAGATGGAATATTGGGGATAAAAAGCACCAATACCAACAACACTAGCCACAATATTCCATTGTTATTTTTGAAGTATTGACTTTGGAATATTAAAGTATTTTATTTTATGTCTCACCTCTAACTAAGCATGTGGCCTAGCGGACATCAGGTTGCTGTCAGCAGACAATTACCTTTCATGCAATATTAGCCTGCCTGCCACTGTTGAAGGATCCATTTTAAATTTTATTAGATAATGAAAAGTAATTTCTGAAACTTTTTGAGCTCAAAGTGGCTCTTTGTCAGGCACAGAGCTTTCTTAAATAGTGAGCATTAAAGCAGGGCAGCTTTTCATACTCAATTTAATAAGTTGTAATCCAGTGCATGTTGCAAAAAGTCATGTATTACGACAGTTTTTGCTTACTTTACCACTTGGTTTTGCTTACAGAATGAAACAGTGTGAGACATGCTCTGTGCACAGTGCGAGTGATGGCCTCCTCAGCTTCTACAGTTAGACATTGTGCAAGATGAGGTCATCAAATAATAAATGTTAGGTTTGATTGCATTGCTTAACCGAAGGATACATGTTTTTTTTCCAACTGAAAATTCAATTTATCACATTAGAAATGAAATTCACGGTCTTACTGCGAGCTCTTAAAGTTCCTGATGAGAAGAAATGGAAGGCTTTATTTGATAAGACAGTTTATTGGCTAAGAGAGTTTGCGTTTAAAACAGAACAGAACAGAAATGGCAGATCAGGAGTTGAATAAAGAGCTTAACAAACTGTTGCACATTATCCTTACATGAAGAATGAAACAGTTAATAAATCTAAAAACTATTTTCATTATTGATTGATCAGTCAAATTTTCTTTGACCTTTTGAGTAAGACAGTATTTTCAGTAATCTTGTAATTGATGCACTTAATCTGATAAGCAGTCAAAAACTCAGAGCGTTTCATTTATAATACTATAAAATATGAGAAGATGGCAGCTGTTCTAATTTTTGAAGCTCAAACCAACAAATACTTGGCTTTTTGTCGTAATTGAATTGACTAAATTTTATAATCTGTTACCAGAAGTAGGATCTTTTGATTTTCAATCCACTGACTGATGATGAACAAATCATTTCAGCACAGAAGTTAATTGAACAACATTTTTGTCATCCAGCCGTCATCAGATACAGCTGTAATTATTATACATTTTATTTTAGAGAGTGCAGTCTTCAGGGCTTCATTCAAGCAATGACTTCAGGAGCAGACTTTTTTTTTCTTAAATTCCATCTATGAAGAACGTTTACACCAGAAACCATCATCGTGTTGGTATTAATGGAGTCCTAATTTTCTTTTTATACATTTTTATTGAAATATGAGATGATGTAGGGGAAATTCTTTGCGTAAAATTCATACACTTGAAATAAATGTAAAATTGCAATTATCAGGTTATTATCTGGAATGTGATTATCTGGAGTAGCCCTTCGCTGGCTGAGCCATGATGGCACATTGCTGTTTTGTGACAAGACACGGCTGCACATTCACAAAGAGCTACACAGTCCTCGCCTGACAGTTGACCACAGCCAACATTAAGCACGTCCTGTCATTAGGATGAGAGTGAGAGTCTGCCAGAGATTCACCAGACAGAACTAATAGGTGGCGGGGGGGATTCCCTCCTTGTCTCTTCCTTTTCACTGTATCCTCGCCCCACCGCTTCCTCCAAGATAGTCAGTGATTGCAGAGTGTAACTTTGTGTTTGTCTAATTTACTTCTTTGTCTCTTGTCTGCCTTTGGCTGTCCGTGCTTTGCGTGTAATGTCTATCTAATGGTTTCAGGTCTACAAGCACATCAACATCGAGGCTGGCAGAGAAACCAGGACAAGACACGCAACTTATTACTGTTGATGAGAAATTGGTAAGGATCCCTCCGTAGTCAACGTGACACACAGATTGATGTTTGTCTGTTCTACTGTCTTCCAATTACCTTCCTGGACAAATAGTTAAAGAACTCTCCCAGTCCGCTGCCAAAATGAGCTCGTATCAGACAGTAGGCTTTTGTAGCAATATGATGGTAATGGCAAAAGTTATCATTGGTTGTTCTGAGTGTGCTGGCAGCTCCCAATAATCTTCTCACTCTCACTTTTGATGGCAAGTTATTAAAGAAGTTACTGTAACAAGTAAATTGTCCAGTAAATGGAGCTTAGTTGGAAAACTAGTTTAATATGACAGTGTTTGATGCCACTAAAAATCAGATTAGCTTCAACTTAAATTTAAAAAGCAACATTATCTGGAATATGACAAACATTAAAGCCTTATGATCATTAATTAATGTATACTCATATCGTACATTTTAAGGTGTCTTCCCCACTGGAAAAACCACCAGTTAATGTACAGCTCAGTCATATAGAGCCAGGTTACAACATAGTTTTTTTTACGGTAGTTTTTCTTAACTAATATTTGTCCACAGCATTTAGGGCTACAACAATTCATTCAGTAGTTCAGGAGTCAACTATTAAAGTGAACTCCAACTAATTTGACATTTGATTAATAGGTTTCAGTAACTGTTTTTATAGAAAAAGAAAAAAGTCAGCTCCTTTTTCTCTTTTCTAATTTCTTTTCTCTTATGAAAGTAAACTAAATATATTTGGATTGTGGACAAATCAAGACATTTGAGGACATTATCTTGGGCTCTGGGAAACACTAATTGACTTTTTAAAATCATTTTCTGGCATCTTATAGACCAAACAATTAATTGAGAAAATAATTGACGGACTAATCAACATTAACAGTAATTTTTAGTTGCAGTCGTAACCTCATCTATATCAATAAGGTCAAGCTAAATATTGGAGCATGTCTCAGTATAATGCAATATTTTTGAACAGTATCACAAACTGCAGCCCACAAAATTACCATGAAATTTAATCAGCACCTTTTGAAATATTTTAAACAAAAAACTGAACATTAATCTTGTGTAATCGTCAGCATTTAGTTTGATATTTTCTTTTATTGTATTCTTTTTGAGCAAGAGCATAATAGATTTAAAGTTAAGATCATCCATGCATTTTCAACTCACAGTTTGACAAGTTATATCTACAAACGTTCTACTCAAGAGACAGTGACCATTTGCAAAGACTAGAGGAAGTGAGAATGGGAATCTCTAGGTACCTGGAAAAAAAGTTTTTATTTTGATTACAGGGCGCTTTTCAACGTATCTTCATGGATCTAAGTATTCTGTTTCCATTTTGTTTTCTTAACTCTACGGCCACACAACAATAGCACGATTACTAATACCCAGAAAAACATTAGTAAGAACGAGGGTATTGCTGTTATAATGAAGTATCGTCATAAAGTGTGTGTTGTGTCTTAGTTCCAATGTGTCCAACATGGAGCCTAAACCTAAAGTTATCAGTGATTTCAAACTGGTGGTAATCACTTACTGTAACACTAGTGATTTATTTTGCTCTGTCTGAGGCTCCACACTAACATCCTTTCATTTTAAAGCATATGTTTTTTGCTACAATTCTGTCTGGAGTCCACAACATATTCAAACCTGTAAAACCTGAGACTTCTGAAAGTGCTGTAGACCCTGTTTTAGTTTGAAAACTCTGGGGTTGCGTTTTAGGCACCGATGTACGCTTCCCGATTTGGTCCTTGCAGTCTGAACCTGTCTTCATACCTTTTGTCATTTCATCTTTCTTGTTTGGGTATTTTCTCCCTTTACCATATCTTCCTCTGGCGATGGATAACGCTCCCAGTACCACTGTAATATTTCGCCCGTATTTCCTTTGCATTGACTCCCAGTCTATGTTATCTGCTGCCTCAACCACATTATACTCATGTGTTACTTCAGTAACAGTTCCACCTCGTCTTCAGTCCAAGCAAAGAAATCTCTGGTCTTAGTTTTTGCCAGTACTGTTGTTTCTTCCTAGTATCATCTGTAACTAAGCGGCCAACCGCAGAATAGACAATCTGCTCCGTTTACACTGGTACATGCATTCCCAGTTGAAATGGATGGTCATATAATGTGCGTTTTCACTCGTGTTAGTATGGATGGAAATCATTTCTGAAACTGTGCTGAAACACATGTTTTTACAGTGACGCTGTTTTGAAATATGTAGCTAGAAGTGTGAAAGCTTTGACACTTGCTCGAGGGGTCTTTGCAGACTTACAGCAGACAGCAGACTGATGTGCATGTTAGTTGCATTGTCTCATGTGACATGACATAGCTTGCATACTGTGCAGGTTTTACCCAGCTCTGTTTTGTCCTCTTCATAAGAATCCATAATGTGCGCACACTGTCACTATTACAGTGAATTAGCGCGCACAGATTGGAGTTTGTTATCTGTGCTCCATTGTCCTCAAGGCAGCTTACATTTGTCAGCTTAATCCTGCATTTGGTTCTCTTATTATGTCATTCATGATGATGATTAGTTGATTAATCAATGAGTCGATCGACTAATCAAAGCTCTATATTGAAAGTCAATTAATTGTTTCGTTCAATTTTCAAGCAAAAAATTCCAAATTCTCACTACTTCCTGCTCTTCTGTTGCGATAATGTGATGCTTTTCTCCATCATTGTAAATCTAATATCTTTGGCTTTTGGACTATTGGTCAGAGAAAACAAGAAATATGAAGATGTCGTCTTGGGCTCTGAGAAATTGTGATAGGCTTTTTTTCTCTCCACATAATAACGGATGAACAAAAATGAGAGTTCGTTGCAACCGTACTGCTTGAACAGTCTTTCTCCAGGAAAATTTTGCTAGGAAAATTAGGCTTGAACAACATGATGTTCATGAAAGTAACTGGAGAAAGCTGCTTGTAACCCAGTTACTTAGGTGCATGTAAATGTACCTTATGGGAAAAGCCCTTTGAAGCTAAATTGCTGTATTTTTCACTCTTTACCTAGCAGTTAAAGACTACATGTGTGGCTTTGTTTCGTGACTTTCTTAGGGCGTTCTTACACTTGTCAACTAGTGTGGCTCTCCAAAAGCATTTGCAGAGCAGGTTTCAGTCCAAAAACGTGTAATTGAAGCTAGTTCACAGGTCAACGGGTGACTATGAAGTCAGAATGACCTTTTCTATGAATTATGAGGTACAGCTGTATTTAGCTTTACATTTCATCAGACAGGGTCCTTGGTGCCTCTTTTCATTAAGTTCTTAAGTGCAGCCTAAACAGCAATAAGCGTGCATTTGAGGCGGCCAACGTTAGCAATGTACCAACTGTACAAAACAAAGAAGGACCTTTGAAGTGAACGCTTTGTCATTAAAAGACGAAGAAGATAGGAGATAACGGAGAAAGAGGGAGTTTGGGGAGAATGTGGGAGTCTGTTGTGGACTTGTTTGGGGGGGGTTTGCTGTGTGTGGGCAGCGTCAGTGCGCTTTTGTTCCAGACCAAAGCTGACCATACTGGCAGACAAACCTTTGGCTGGGCGGAGTGTCTGTCTCTGTCCTCTCAGTAGGGGCCACTGAGAGGAACAGCAGAGGAGAGGAAAAAAAGGGCCTCTAAAAAATGGGGAGGGGGTGAAAGAAAAGAAGCTTGCATGGAAAAAAGTTTGTGAGACACCCTGAGACTCATGAAAAAGACAGTGGCCACTTCAGTGTTGTCGGCCACAGAGGTTCCTTTGTGGCATGCTGTTGCTGGCGACGGCGGGAAGTACTCTAATGCTCACCCAGACAGGCCAAAAAGAGAGGCCCTCAGCTGTTTACAGTACAGTGGTCTCCGTCTCACATGGAAGAGGGCAATGAGAGCACTCTCCCTTTTGGGCATTCAGCGTATGTCAGCACGCTAGTCATTCATCAGGCTGTCAATAAGTGTGAATTGCTTTCTGGTTAGACCAATCAAACAAAGGTCTCGATCCACTGAGAGGTTATGCTGGGTTCGCACGCTGTCTCTCTCTCGAGCAGCCCGAGGAGAATGTGGTGTGCCGCTCGTTGTATGGTGAACATTTCTGAATAACCTCATTTAGATGAGGTTGCATTTTGGCCTGGGTAAATGATATTTTGAATTCACTCCAAAAACTCTGTCTGAATGTTTGTGTGACACTCATTATCTTGTCCTTAGTTCTCGTCTGTCCCAAAAAATGCAAACCTTGCAGGAACTTGCGTCTCTTCAGTTTGTTTGGCCATCTCCATTACAGGCAAATTTAGGCTATGAAGGGCAAGAATCTCCTGTGGGTCAAAAATGTGAACTAATCCAGTAAAAAGGGATTTTTGATGGCGTTTGTTAACAATTTCACTGGAGGCTGCATACAGAAAAATAATGGCCAAGTGTTTTGATTAGTTACTAAAGTGGCAATAATTAGTGTTTTTATGATAACAGTGGATTAAATGATTGTGTCTTGTAGTTATATACCCTTGTAGTGAGCAGTATCACCTGACTCTGCCTTTCTGAGCTTCTTAGCGTCTTTCAGCTAAGTGTTTTGGTTCTCTGGCAAGTTACTGTTTTGATTCCCTCTCAAAACTCTCATCAGTGTCATTTTCAGCAGCCGCAGGCACCTGTTTTCAGCAGTAGTGTTCCAAAAACGCATGTTTGCTACCTGTCCAGAAAGACAAAGGCAGCAAACAGCTGGTGAACATAGTGGGGCATTTTGCAGCATAAGAACCAGGCACTTCTCTCAGAAGTTAGTGGAGGCAAAAGCCTGAGCTATAAGGAAAGTGAATAGTGGACTGATGTTCGTCAAGTGCACACTAAAGTAACTGAATGATAATGTTACTCCATATTTTTGCATATAAGTTTGCAGGGCTGCTTCAGATTGTCAGTTAGTGACCCCCCCAGTTGCCTAAGATTTTATGTCAGTCAATTAGCCGTGTACTTCTGGGGCTATTTTGGACCCCAGATGGAACTGCAGAGTGAGCCCTCCTGTCTTTTACGCTGCTCTCTGGTACAGGCAGCTGCAGACTCAAACCCAGGGTGAGTCTGATTCAGACGGAAGCAGCTGACTGGAGTAAGAGAGGCTTTGCCCCGTCAGGGTCTTAGATAATGTTTCTTCTGCCTTTTGCTTAGAAGTGGTGAATTTACAGCTCACAGCAACTTAATATGACAGTTTTTGGCTTTTGTTTGGTATCAAGATTTGGGAAAAAATAATGTACATTTCCAATCTGTTGTTAGTGTAGTTAGCATGTATTAGCTCAGGGGATTAACTTGGGTCGTGCACTATTTTACGTTAACGTCACTGTCACCCTGAATAACTGGCCAAACCCTGTTCAAACTGTCAAACTTTATATGAAAAAAGGAACGAACAGTCAAGTATTCATGTTGAACAGCCAAATCCAATTCGACTGATTTAATTCTACTTGGGGCACGGCCCTACAAGTTCATGAGATCACCTTTAAAGTTGATTTTATGTTAGTGCTGTATTCACAGCTTGTTTCCGCTGTTCCCCAAGTAGCAAGAAAATTGATTATTTCAAGCTTAAAGGCATTTTTGAAGTAAAAGATGTGAAACATTTCCTTGTTTTGCTACTTAAGTGTGAAGATTTGTTTGCCTGTTTTCATCTTATGTGATAGTAAACTGAGTGTCTTTGGGTTTTGGACTTTTGGTAGGACCATACACATTTGATGAAGTCACCACAGACTTCTGGAAATAGGGATGGTCATTTTTTGACTATTGTCTGACAGAACAGTTTATCGATTTTTAAGAGCACAAATAACTGACTAAGTGATGAAAACAATTGTTTATTGCCGCTCTATGGTGGATCTCGACTGTTTTCATCTCTTTCCTTTTATTTAAAAGGTCACAAAAATGACAAACCTGCCTTAAGTTTGAGATTTGTATGAGCACAACTTTGCAGGCATTGTCTGTATTTCAGAAATAATGCCAAATAAAAAGACCTGCGTGATGGAGCACCAGTGCCCAAAGCTGTTCCCCACAGTGCCCATGCCGACCTGCTTTTGTTTGTAATTACTGTTTGATTAAGCATGCTGGGCAGCTCCCAGGGTCCGGCTGGCTGGCCACTGATACACGGCTTTACACGGAATGTCTGCGACCTCCTTCAATTAGAGTCAGGCCTTCGCTTTACTCTATGGCCCTCTGCAGAAACAACTGTGGTTATAACCTTAGCAGCTGCTTCAATATGCGATAATACAATATCTCCCACTTATGCCTGAGTGTCTGAGCGTCTCTTCCTGCTCTAGCCGTGGCCAAGTGCACTCCCTCTCTCCACATAAAGACAACACCGTAATCTTAAAGCGCTTGTGAAGCCTTGTTATAGAGTTCTCTAAAGGCACTAGGGTTTTACGAGACAGAGGAGGACAGTTATTAGAGTGTGGGGAATCGAGGGGCTGGGAGGGAGGTAGATGAGGAACGGAAGAGTGTATTAAATTGGTAGGACCATTTGATGCTTGGCATGTTGAGTTTGCTAATCTGAAATCTTTGGTTTCTTGCGCATTTAGAGCACAGTGCTCGCTTGGCAAGTAACATCACATCTGGACAAAAGATGTGGGGTTTGATTGCGTTAACGCTGTTGAGTCTGAAGGCAGGTTGTTGGTTGTTTTTAAAGTCTTAAATTGAAATCAGATTGAAAGAGCCTGAGTCTGTCAGTCAAGATTTATCACGTAGAGATATTACAAAATTCCCTGATACAGAAGTCACTCAAAGGAAGCTGGTTAACACATGATCGTCTCAGTCAGAGCCATTCAATTGGATACACCAGTTTGGCTAGTGACACTTGAGAACTCAATTTCCGCAGAATTAAATGTGTTTTGAGTGTGTCATTGGGCAAAGTACCCTGAACCACTGCGACCTCAAGCAGGTATTTGCTTTCACGTTTGGCAATTGCAAGAAAATAAGCGTGTAGGACAACGAAGACAAAGCACCACAATAAAAATCCAGCTATCCCAACTATGAGGATATATTTAGCACAAGCAGTTTAAGTCTGCAGTACAGGGGTGTATATTCTCTAAGCCTGTCTAGCCTCAGACACAGAGTGACCTACAGTGGAGCAGACCACATTCACCACCCCACCCCCCTTCCTCTCCCTCTCATCCTCCTCTCCTACCCTTCCTCCCTCCTTCGCACATAGACAACTTAAGTGTCTGTTTTGTCTGGTTGCCCTCTCATACGGCGCACTTATGCAAAAAAAATCTCTCGGCTCAAGTTTGGAGTAGTGGGTCAGAGGATGTTGGTCTTTGAAGAGTGCCAGACAAGAGGCTTTATTATGTATCATCCACTAAATAGTATTTCATTCATTAACACTCTCTTCCATAGAGACTAAGCCTCTTAAGAGGACTCCTCAGCCCTGTCAGCGCTGGCTAGTTTTAGGAAGTGTCTAGCTGCTAAGTGTTGTGTTTGCAGAGCGGATAAAAAAAGGCCTGCTACTTCTGTTTGCCTACACTTGTGTTTATTCATGCTAGTCGTGAGGTAGAGGCGCTTTTTCTAATTTTACAAACTAGTTTTGGTGTCTTACACTCACGCAAGGCTGGTTTCTAATGTAGCCTTTTATTGTATGTTATCATAACAAGAAAAATCTAACACACATGAGTACTTGTAATTTGAATATCAGAAAATGTATCGTCAACCTAGATTATGGATTAATAGCCATTTTTAAAGCAAAAGTGAGACAAATTCTCTGGTTCCAGCTTTACAAATGTGAATATTGTTTGTTTTTGTCAGTCATCTATAGTAGCATACTGAATATCTTTTTAAATTTTTTTTTTATTAAATAATTAATGGACTAACTGAGAGAGTTTCAAGAGTTTAGTTGATAGAGTAACAGACAGTAAAAATAATTGCCTAGCCTGAATGTGCACAACTAAATAATGTGTATTACTGTTGATTATTTTCATGATCAGTTAAGGCTGTCACAACTTGTGTATCCTTCCTGAACTGTCATAGTGCAGGAGTCAGGGTTCGGTGCACGCTGCCACATGTAGAATATATGATATGTAGGTTGATGCATGTAATGTGGAACCGAAGCTCATAAGCCCGAGATCCACCTGAAAATTTTAGCCGTATGCCTTCAGGAACATGTGCTGAGGTCAGCACAACAAGTAGATTGGTGTGTGAGTCAGTCATGATATGGCGAATACAAAAGAAACACCAGAATCTGAAGACCCGCCTGCAGCCTTTCTGGTCGGCAACACAGAGAGTGTTGCCTGTAAGACTACAATGGTGTGTCTGTGTAACCCAGTGGTTTTAAGGTTGTGAATGTAAACACATCCAACATGCGATGCTCATTTGACGGCATCACCCAGTTGTGCCGATCACTGGTTTTGGGTTTTCAGGCCAGTATTTCAGGCTGATCCGGTGTAACCGGCAGATACCTAGTCCAAGACTTACTTTTTGATTTGTCTGTCATTTCGGCTCATCTCTACAAACAGATATTTGCATATGATTGTAAGTAGATTTTAAAATGGCTAATATAAAGCTATCTTGTCGTCAGACAATAGCAAGTGTGTTTAGAGGGCGATGTGTCCCACCTTTCCTCACAGACTGTTTACCTGCAGTTACAATGCGGACAAGGCTTTGGTATCAGTGGTGTTCTGGTTTCAATTTGTAGTCTCAGTAGCATTGACCAGTTGCCTACAGATTCAGCATAAATATGCAGATATCTGTTCATAGAGATTAAGGATGGAACTAACTGAAATACTCCTCCTGATGCACAAGTCTTATTTATTATTCTGTTTATATTGGTATTTTCAGTTTCATAGCATAAGAGAGGCTTTTAAGTTGTGTAGCCTTTGAGGAAGTGTCCGTACCGTGTAATAAAGAAGTGTTTGAAATGTTTTTTAAGTAACTAGTAGGCAACATATCACCTCAGTCCGCAGCAAGAGGATTTTTTTGTCTTTGACCCTTGCACTAATGTCTATTCAAAATAAATGAAAAGAAACTTGTTTTCATGTATACGTTATTTTCTGTGTGTGGCAAACAAGCACAGAACCCATCAATTAATCTATCACAAGCTCCCAGATCTTTATGGGACGTCGCTTTGTCTGACTAACAGTCCAAAACTTAAAAGATGTTCAGTTTACAGTGTAACAGAGAAAAGCAGCATATCTTCAAATTTGACAAGCTGAACCCCGAGACTGTTTGGCATTTTTGCTTGACAAATCACGACACACTGTAAATGGTTTCTTTGAGATGCTGTACAACACACACACAGACACACACACACACACAGACAAGTGTGTCTGCACCCAACATATTCATAAATGACCCCTCCTCTGTCCTCTCTTTTTGATTGCCGGTATGTGTAATGTGAGATTCGAGATGACCCTCATGCCAGCTGCTTCTCGTTCTCCAGCGTTGAACCACTTCCACACATGAGGAAGCAACATAATATTTGTTTCTATTAGAGACGCCCCCCTATGTCCAATCAGTAATTGGCACGCTTTCTCCACTTCAAAGACGTCTGAAGGTGGGAACCGGCGGAGGCTGATGAGTGAGGCTCTTGGTCTGGGTGTGGGCTGGACAGTGGGGGGTTAAGGGTGATGTGTTTGGGCTTTCACCACATGCTGACTCAACATGATTCAGCTCGGCTGACCTTATGACCCCTCCTGGCTGCCGAGCTGCGGTTTTGGCATACGGGTGTTTGTGCTAAGATAGGCTGGACTGTACTCTTGTCACGGCTGTCACGGTGTCCACCATTACCCGTAACAATGTTGTAGTGACGCTAGAAATGTTTTGTCTGAGTCAGACATGCACAGACGTTCTTTATTTGTTTATTTGTTTGTCTGCTTGGTTACTGTACTAACAGGAAAAGACACTCTGTGCCTCAGTTTAGATTTGCAAACCCTAACAAGTCTTAAAAATAGGACCACCAGTACCAGCATGTTTAGACAGTTTGACCCTGTATCCAGGCTGTTCCTCTAGGATTAGAAGATGCATATGTCTGCAACTAATGATTATTTTCATTATTAATTCTTCTGTGGATTATTATTTTTGATTAATTGATTATTTAGTGTGTCTATAAAATGTCAGAAAATAGTGAAAGACCCGTGGTTACGTCTTTAAATGTCTTGCTCTGCCCCATAACAGTCCAAAAACCCAAAGATATTTAGTTTCCAATTATATAAAAGCAGCAAATCCTCACACTGGAGAAGCTGAAATGAGGGAATGTTTGGTGTTTTTGCTTCATTAACAGACTTAAACAATTAATGAATATATACAAGTCAAAACAGTAACTTAACATCTGTCTCACATAGTCTAATGTCTGTGGTTTATTGGAGAGCTAATCATAATTGAGCCGTCCAGGATCATTGCAAGAACAGATGTGAATTTCCTCTTTATGGTTTATTTTAGCTTTAGAATAATCCTCTTTTTCTAAGTATGCACCAAGGGAGTATCAAGTGATTGAGTGAAAAAGACAGGGCTATTCAATTCACTAAGTGAATGAACAGTAATGTTTTCAGAAGATGAAGTCCTCGTCTACATTTCTCCACACCCGCTGGCCCCAAGTACCACAGTATGAACCGCTGCTCAAACCTCCCTATGCAGTCGATATTTTCATCAAAATTGTCTGGTTTAAAACATTTGTGATTTGTGTTGCTTTACGTAATCATGTTCTCAAAGATGCATCCAAAAGTGATTTAGTGATACAGTCTGGTTTTCATTATTTAGGGATTTTTTTCTTACTGGCAAACCACTTTTACTCTGCAGGAAATGTGAGCATTCACCTGCAAATCATCCAAAACTGACAAGATGTATTTGGAGTCAGTCGTGGCTGGAGGACAGTTTAGTGAAGTCCAGTGAAGAACACATTCTGTCATACAGGGAGAGTTGGTCCTGTGTTGTGCTCATTGACAGCTGTTTCCCTGGTATGACGAACACAATCCAGTTGAAAGTTTGTAGGTGAGGTTAAGGATATGATGTCACCCTCCTCTGCCAGAAACAGGAAAGAGGCTGCGATATTTGGTTGAGCATGGACAAGATTAATGGAGTTATACAGGTTGTTTGTCAACTTAGAGAAACAGCTCTTGAAGTAATAGTGCTTTGTACTCTGCTGGTTGTCTTGCAACTCACTGTGACTCCAGAAGTCCTCACTACTGGCGGAGAAATAGACTGACTCACAGTGTTTGCTTACAGTAACTTCCGAGTACAAAACCCTGAATCATGTACATAAAATGAAACGGTGCTGAGGAAACACAGGCTCAGTTGGTTCCTTTTTAGCCACCTCAAAAAAAGTCTACCCAGAAATCGATATCAGGGTAAGTGTATGCTGTATGTAGAATATTTTCACAGCTTTACCTTGATTTCAGACAGCCCTTTTCGACAGGGATCTGAAGCCATTATCTCGAAACCACAAGACTCTGTTGACAATCAGTAATTTTACTTTGTGGAACACTGGAGTTGCTAAACTACTGCTTCCTCCATCAGTTAGTGTGAAAGATGAAGCAGTGAAAATATTCCAAATATATCGTACACTTGCTTGGGTCCAGATGTTTAAATCTGCCCACTTCACCAAGTTCTGTCTGAATATCAGGCAAACGTACATTCAACATGTACGCTCACACTAATACTGACAGTTTTAGGTGGCCAAAACAGTTTTGCTGCAGCCCTTGTCCACAGCAGTACAGTGTTTAGCTTCATCATCTAAGGATGCATTCACACTGGCACTTTTAGGTCCGCTGTAAACGAACCCCGGTCCGCTTCCACAGATAGTTTGGTTTGTTTGGAGTGGTGTGAACAGTCATTCGAACTCTGGTGCAGAACAAACGAGCGAACCCTGGTCTGCTTGAAAACTGGGGGTCGGTTCACTTGCAAGTGAACCCTGGTGCGGTTCTCTCACAGTGGGAAATGCAAACGGACTATCCAGTGGGCCAAAGAGAGGAAGTGAACTAAAGAGAGGAAGTGACTTAGAGCGCAGTATATTTTGGGTAGGAAAAAAAACAAAGCCAACAGCGCGAACTGGGATAAGCCAGAGGATGACGGCACATGGTTTTAATTGGTTGGCGGATCAGTGTCGCATCAAGGTAAAAAAACGGCGACAGCAACATAAAGTAAAAACAGAAACACCACGAATGCATAAATTTGGTGTTGCTCCATCGTTTTTGTGGTGACCAAGCCAGCTGAAGGGGATGGATTTCCGTTTTCGGTCCTGGCCAATCAATGAGCCGGGATTTCTTCTTCCTCATGCTTTTTTTCTTCCTGGTCAGTGGTCGTTTCGGGCAATACCGCCCCCAAACGAGCAGCTGTTGTAACTACGTGACGTGAACTTTTTTGGCGCCCAATCGAACCCTCCATGGAAAACAGCAAACACATTTATAAACCGATTGATTGGGGACCATGTTTAAATATATCAACAAACCTATCCAGCTGTATGCTCAGTACTTCCCAAACACATGAACTTTTGCTAAAACATTACTATTTAAAACTGATAGGAAAGTTGAACTTATCTATGCTCTCTTCAAAGCCAGAGGTATTTTAGTGAAAATACATGTGTTTGGGAAGTACTGAGCATCTGACTGGATAAATGAGACTTGAGTTATACTGCACGACTTGTGTGAGAGTTTGTAAACAGATGTTTTAGTTATGCTGTTGTTAAACAGGATCCGCAATCAATCAATATATCAATATGTTCACAGTCAGTTCTCCGTGGAGGCATGCGGGAAAAACATTTTCTTCACAAATTAAAGGGAACACGCATGACTAATTGAAATACAAATGGTCATGTTGTGAGTGAAGTATTCCTTCAACAATATGAAGGATACTTTTGTAAAAGGAGAAATTAATAGCGAGCTGGAAAAAAATCTGTTTTATTCACATTAATCTGAAAACAATTTATTCCACAAATGTTTTGATTTAGAGGCAACTCTGCCCTCAAAGAACTATTCCTTTTACTTCTCTTGCTTTTTGATGTCTCGTTATTTCCTTTACTTTTCAGCATTTGAGCATATCGAGATCTTTGAATCTTGTTTACACAGAAATCTCCTGTCCTCGATCTCTGCTGGAGCATTAGGGGTACCAGCGTTCAGCATTCTGGTGGGCCCAGCGGCCCCACAGCGACAAGCCCCTATGCTCTTTATTTGGCACGTAGCCTGGAGGTGTCAGAAATATCGACACGCTTTCACGTGACGGAGACTTTGCCAGCCTTTTTCCCCCCTTTCTTAAGCCCGGCATTCTGCTTGCCCAGCCAGGTATTGTAGGGCCCCGTGAAGGCCCTGTGAATAGTGTCAAACTTGATAGTTCTCATTTTGCTTCCTGTACATGGCTGAAGAAAAAGTGCCCACCGTGTGGGTTTTCCTTTTGTGATGGCCCTCTCTAGTCTTCCTGGGAACACACCACATTCCAGCCACAATCATTCCCTTTGTGAATCCGGGTATTGTGGGTGAGCCTGTTATGCCGATAACCCTCCTAGCTTTCAGTGTAATGCATGCAAGTATCATAGAAGTCTAGACTCGTATTTTTGCAAACAATGCCAGATAATGAGCAGAGTGTTTTCAGTGATTTGGCAGAGCCTTTGTTTTGACACATCCTCCCTCATTCATGAAGGACCTTTTGTGCTCATCCACGCCTAAGATGTGATTTAAGGTCTGCTACATCTGGACAAATTATTGCGCCAGTTTACCATACATGGGCCTCATGTGTCAGTTATGGTTTATGTAACGTACATACGCGTAACCATAGTCTGGCCCTGCTAATCCCAAGGGTATAATTTCTAATGCGTCTCTGAGAGGGATTTTCATGCATCTATCCCCCAGAACACACCAGACCACAGAACTGCTAAATGTTTCTGACTGCAAATTTGATTTACCTCAACTCAAACGGTACTTTCTGTACATGATTTTTTTTTTCCCCCCTGCAAATGTGCTATGGTCCACTGTGTACAAAGTATTTTAATGGTTCTTGTCTTTCCTCCAAAACTCTCAGGAAGTTTTTCTTACCTCTCGAGTACAGATCTATTGAACATAATCCATTAAAAATAAAAACTTATATCCTGCAGAAAGCAATGTTTTAAAACATTTTCGATCACCTGCTGCAGGCTCCAAGATTAAAAAAAAACCTGGCGTCTAATTTTGTTGCTCTCTCACACTGTCTTGTGTGTTATTGTGTCATGAACCGTCCACCATTCCCCCCTTTGGGTGAAGAGAACATGTTTTCCTCCTCTCTGTGACAAGAAGGAATTGTTAAGGTTAAGTAGATAGGGCAGCCGGAAATAATTACCAAGCACTTGTGAAGCCCCCCCCTCCTCCCTTTGTTCGTCTTTTCCCTTTCATTTTAACAATCTTTTCAATGTGCAGATCTTGTTTATGATTAAATTCAGTCTGGTCTTGCCTCTGAGCATGGCAAAAGATGTTTCACTGAAACGAGCAGTAGTTTAGCAGTTGGACCTGTAATTTACAAGGCTTAAATACCATTGGAAGCTCCTTTGCCAAAGGAAAGGCGGGCTTTTGTGTGGAGTTCATGCAAAACGACCCCCTTTCTACAAATCAACTGGCAGATGACAGACAATGATGAAAATTTGATTCTTTGAAGTTGTAATGGCCATTGAAATGTGTAAAATTCTTGTATTGAAAGGAGAGCGCCCTGGAAAGCCCTCAGTCTTGGGTGGCTGGTGCCTGCGTGCTGGGAGGTTCGTCTGTGTTTTGTCGCCGACTTCCCATTGCTTGTTTGCTAATTCCCTGAAGAATTGGACCAGATCCTTGATAGGAGCTTGAAGGGGCTCCAGTTGCTCAGGAATATGCATTTAGTACGCCCGAAGGCCCCTCCTCCTCCTCTTGTCGCGCTGGCCTACTTTCTGATGGTCTGGAATAAATCACCTCAAGTATTAGGCATTAATTTCATCCACCTCGATGCAAAACAGAGCGAATAACAACATAAAGATGGCTAACATACGACGTATGTCCTTTGAATCCAGTATGGGCCTTTCCACATATGTAGGCTATGTTTTACTCTTGCTTTTATAAGGCTGTTATTCTAAAATTGTCTAACAAACAAAAATGTGATGACTGAACTGTTGCCTCAGAGAAGTTTCAGCCCATTTAACACTGTTGGACATTTACAAGCAACATATCATGAAAATAAAAATTACAGCAAAACTCTGACAGGTCGAAGCGTAGGAGAGATTTATTTGTAGTTGCAACAGTTGTGCTGGCAGAGAAAAAAATGCCCACAGAGTGAACATCAGATCACAGAAACAATAAAAACACAATCCAAACTCTTAGTTTGTTTTACAGCGTCTATAAAAAGCGTTCATGCTTTATCGTTTTTCTGACACTGAAGATGTACTTGAGCTATTTTTGACCCCAATATTTAAAAGTGAGTATAAATCTCTACAGATCGATGTGCAGTACAAAAGTATAAAACATAAAGTACTTTTTATAGCCACTGAACATTTTCCTAACCTCATTTTTCTGACACTAAGAACACGCTGTCAGAGCTTCAAGCTGTATTTTACAACACCTGCGAGCTAACTGTCAGATGACCTTTCTCCGCAAACGCACACGCATATATCTTTGCATGAACTCTTATTCGTTGTAGGGAAAGAAAAAAAGACATCAGTCACAAAGTCAAATGAAAGTCAGAACAGTTCTGGCTGCTCTGCAACCAAAAACCTGTCAGTTTGTCATTTTCATACACATGGTAGCAGAAATGAGAAGCTCTGACTGCTTTTTGTTTTGACTGCTCAGTTGAAAACTGGAAGCTCTGTGTTTTGTTGCTTGCACATGTTGGCACTGACTTATTCTCCATAAATCATTTACTCAATACACATTTCAAAATAATTAAGCATTCACCATAGATTTCATGATCTTTACAGGACAGTATGTTAGGTGGTTTATAAAGTTGTTCACCTGTATGTTTGCAAATGAGTAGCTGCAGCAGAGCTAAGGATTCACACGGCATCAGCACTTATGTGTTTGCAACATTAAGGCCTAGTCAACATGTTGATGGGTGTTTTTGAAAATGCAGCTTTTTCTATGCCATTTGGCCTTTTGTTTTCACACTAACTGCATTTTAGGCCCCTAAAACTTCTGTCAAACTCTGTCTCTGTCCAGCATTCGTGTGTAGACGGTAAATAGTTTTCAGCTTGAGACGTCAGTGTGTGCGCTGTTATCTCCTGTGTGAGGTGTCACACATGAGGAGACATTTTGTGCAGTGGCAGATGTGACCAAAATAATGTTAATTCCTACCTTGCTAACAGGACTTTTTATATGTTTACACTTAAACGTACAGTTTCTCTGCCACTATTTTGAAGAACAGAGGTGTCAGAATGTGCAACAGAGGTCACTGCTCCAGGGAGCCTTCTGGTAGTAGCTTTTTTTCAGGCTTCTGATTGGCCAACATCTTCTTCTACTTCTGTTTTGCATGGCTTTAAGGCCCAGACACACCAACCTGTCATCAAAGTACTAGTGGCGACAAAGGCTGACGGTTGCGTTGACTCACACTGCCTGTGTCTCAGCCAAAAAGTTGTACTTGAACACACCGCAAAGGCTAAATCCAATAGCCACCAAGCACCGTACGTTCTGCACCTTTGTGAAAGGAAATAACTCTCCATACCAGCAGGCGGCAGTACCCTGTACTCGTCATTCAAAAAAAGGAAACCAGAAGGCTAACAGGACGGATTCAAGTTTACTTTAGCTGTTTGTTTTTTTTCTATACTTCTTTTTCTCTTGCGCGATGAGCTGAGCTGCCAATCAGAGTGATTTCTCTTACCGATGTTCTCTGATGATGCTGAATCAGCGGGAAAAAAAGGCCGACGAGGGCGGACTATTGCCAACGGTGTGTGACATAGTGTAAAAACTAGGGGCACCAGACACTTACTGACGGCTCGACAATGTCTGACAGCCAACTGTCAGCTTGGTCTGTCAGGGCTCTTAGGATTAGGATTGTATCGCTGCCTGTTAGTTTGTTATGCTCTTAATAGTACTTGTGTATTTCTGATTTTTTTAACAGTGCTTGTGTGGAGGGTATTTTTTTTATTTATTTTTTGAGAATGAAGAAGGAAAACCCTGTTTTCAAAAAAACTAACTGTTACTCACAGTAGGATGTGCTTTGTTTCCGTCTGTCCCTCAGGACATCACCTCTCTGACAGGAGTCCCAGAGGAGCACATCAAAACACGCAAGGTTCACATCTTTGTTCCCGCCAAAACGGCCATGCAGTCGGGCATCAACAGCACCAAAAAGTGGAAGATGGACTTTGATACCAGGGAGCGCTGGGAGAACCCGCTGATGGGCTGGGCCTCAACGTAAGAACCTGTGATTTCTACGTTTTTGCATCTGGATCATAAAATATTTATATTTGTCTTCAGTTGTGTGACTGTTGAGTGGCTAAGAGTTTATTCTGCCTTTCAGGGCTGATCCGTTATCCAACATGGTGCTCAGCTTCTCCTCCAAGGAAGACGCCATCGCGTTCGCTGAGAAAAACGGTAAAACATTTTTTCCCAAGATTTAAGCTGAAACATCAACCTCAACAGTGAATACAATACAATCCACTCATGGCCAGTGAGATCAGTGTTAATAATGACATAGCAAAGTAATGACACACACCATCACTGGGGTTCAACCAAACTTTATTCAGCAGAATGAACAGACACAAGTAAAAACCTTCAACGTGATTTTAAAGACTTGTATTTGCTGTTAGTTGCATTGGTAGCATTATTTGGAGCGTCAGTAGTAATTTACTGTTGTTAGGAGGATTGTAATGCTGATAACAAGCGAGGTGGTTGCCAGTTTTGCTGCGTCGACTGCATCAGGGAGCAGGAGTAACTAGATGTAATCTGGATCAATGTGAACTTTGACCCAAACTAAAATAGAGTTGGTTACAGCTTCTTACGTAACGTAAAGTATCACTGGAGAGCCAGACCATTGTGAATAGTGACTGGAAGCTTTTGTTTTATTTAAAATAATGTCATTTCAACAGTTAAGCAACTGTTATTTTTTATGTAACTTACACACATAATATAATGTATACAGTGTATTTTTGTGTATAAATGGATGACCTACACATTGAATTTGTCTACCATTTAACCTTCTGATTGTGATGTGCTGCAGTTCAAGATCTATCAGTAATCAGATTCTTTTTGCATTTTGTCAAACAGACGTTATAATCTTAAGACTTTAATATTGTTTAAATGTTCACAGCTCATTAAAGGGACAGTTCACCCTGAAAATCAAAACATATTTTCCCCCTTGCCTTTAGTGCCATTAATCAGTCTCGATCAGTGGTTCCCAACTGGTGGGTCGCAGCCCAAAAGTGGGTCGTGGGTCCATTCTGAATGGACCACAAGTGACTGCAGTACAGTGGATATGCTGCACAGAGCTTTTATTTTAAAGTGCCATTTCCTGCTGTAGAGTGAGTTTGACAGTAACAGACAGTTACTGAACAGAGACAGCAAACTAGCTCTGCAAGTATGACGCTGAATATATTAAACTGTGTGGACCTTGAACTAATGACTAAGGACAAATCAGGGGCCCAGTGGCTGAACCAGCTGGGAACTACTGATCTAGATTGTTTTGGTGTGAGTTGCTGAGTCTTGGAGAACTAGATGACGCTCGGCTTGTGTTGCTCAAAGCTCCAAAAATATATTTGTAACACCCAACAGTGATGTCTCTTTCTAGAAATCATGACCCGGTTACTCAAGATAATCCACAGATCTTGTTGTGAGCAGTTTCATGTATGAACTTTTATCTCTCTACTGAAGTATACCTGACAGCTGTGTCACTGTGCAGAGGGAGGCGTGCATCTGCTGCTGGCTCACTGAGTTAGCTCACATTACATCACAGCTGAGGAGAACGGCATTAATGTTTACATCTCACACCGTACGAGCCTCTTTTCATGAGTAGATGCACGCCTCCCTCTGCACAGGGATTCGGTTAATGAGTGTGGTTCGGTAGAGAGAACGTTTTAACACGATTGTTTGATGACATACTATACTGACATTTTTTCATGATTTTTGACGACATACTATACTATGACATCTTTTCATGATTTTGGACGACATACTATACTATGACGTTTTTTCATGATTTTTGACGACCTACTTATAGTATGACATTTTTTCATGATTTTTGATGACACACTATACTATGACTTTTTTTCACGATTTTGAACGACATACTATATTATGACTTTTTTTTCGTAGTTTTTGACGACATACTATACTGTGACTTTTTTTGACGACATACTATACTATGACTTTTTTTCATGATTTTGGACGACATACTATACTATGACATCTTTTCATGATTTTGGACCACATACTATACTATGACGTTTTTTCATGATTTTTGACGACCTACTTATAGTATGACATTTTTTCACGATTTTGGACGACATACTATACTATGACTTTTTTTCACGATTTTGAACGACATACTATACTATGACTTTTTTTTCGTAGTTTTTGACGACATACTATACTATGACGTTTTTTCATGATTTTGGACGACATACTATACTGTGACTTTTTCTGACGACATACTATACTATGAAGTTTTAACGCAATTTTTGACGACATGCTGTACTATGACATTTTAACACGATTTTGGACGACATACTATCCTATGACGTTTTTTCATGATTTTGGACCACATACTATACTATGACATTTTTTCATAGTTTTTGACGACATACTATACTATGACGTTTTTTCATTATTTTTCACGACATACTATACTATGACGTTTTTTCATGATTTTGGACGACATACTATACTATGACTTTTTTTCATAATTTTTGACGACATACTATACTATGAAGTTTTTTCATGATTTTTGACGACATACTATACTGTGACCTTTTCTGACGACATACTATACTATGAAGTTTTAACGCAATTTTTGACGACATGCTGTACTATGACATTTTAACACGATTTTGGACGACATACTATCCTATGACGTTTTTTCATGATTTTGGACCACATACTATACTATGACATTTTAACACGATAACATACTATACTATGACGTTTTTACATGGTTTTTGTCGACATACTATACGATGACTTTTTTTTTTTTTTTTTTACATGATTTTTGACAAAATACCACACTATGACGTTTTCAATTCAATCAATTTTATTTATAAAGCCCAATATCACAAATCACAGTTTGCCTCAGAGGGCTTTACAACATACAACATCCCTCTGTCCTTTGGACCCTCACAGCGAATAGTGAAAAACTCCCCCCAAAAAAACCCTTTAACGGGGTAAAAAAATGATAGAAACCTCAGGAAGAGCAACTGAGGAGGGATCCCTCTTCCAGGACGGACAGACGTGCAATAGATGTTGTACAGAACAGATCAACATAATAAATTTGCAGTAATCCATATGACAAAATGAGACAGAGACCGAGACAGAGAGGTATGCAGGACAGACAGCAATGATAATAGCTTACAACAACATTAATTTAAGAAATAATATTATAGTAATACTTGTGGTACAATACGTTGTAGGTATATATTACTATATGATAGTATATGTATGTGACAATAATCATATGTGTATAACAGTACAAGTATGACTAATAGTAACAGCAGCAGTAGGAGGCATCAGGCAGGACCACGGCAGCAGCACAACCAAGTCACACCATCCAGGCTCAGCTGCGATACGAGTTAACCTGCGAGACAGTGGAGCACAAAGGCTCCGGAGAAGAAGCCGAGTTAGTGACATGCAGTAGAGCCAGGTTAGTGAGATGTAGTAACAGGACATGAATGAGAGAGAGAGAGAGAGAGAGAGAGAGAGAGAGAGAGAGACAGAGAAAAAGAAGGGGCTTGGTGTATTATAGGAGGTCCCCTGGCAGACTGGGCCTATGTCGCCCTAACTAGGGGCTGGTCCAAGACAAGCCTGAGCCAGCCCTAACTATAAGCTTTATCAAAAAGGAAAGTCTTCAGTCTAGTCTTAAATGTGGAGATGGTGTCTGCCTCCCGGAAGAGGAGCCTGATAGCTGAAGGCTCTGGCTCCTGTTCTACTTTTGGAGACTACCATACTATGGCATTTTTTCATGGTTTTCAATGACAGACTATACTATGGCGCTTCTTCATGGTTCTTGACTGCATACTATACTATGACGTTTTAACGCGATTTTTGACGACATACTATACTATGACGTTTTAACGTGATTTTTGACGACATACTATATTATGATGTTTTTTCATTATTTTTGACGACATACTATACTATGACATTTTTTATGATTTTTGACGACATACTATACTATGACGTTTTTTCATGATTTTGGACCACATACTATACTATGACGTTTTTTCATTATTTTTGACGACATACTATACCATGACGTTTTTTCATGATTTTTGACGACATACTATACTATGACGTTTTTTCATGATTTTGGACCACATACTATACTATGATGTTTTTTCATGATTTTTGACGACATACTATACTATGACGTTTTTTCATGATTTTTGACGACATACTATACTATGACTGTTTTTTCATGATTTTTGACGACATACTATACTATGACGTCTTTTCATTATTTTGGACCACATATTATACTATGATGTTTTTTCATGGTTTTGGACGACATACTATACAATGACGTTTTAACGCGATTTTTGACGACATACTACACTATGACATCTTTTCATGATTTTGGACGACATACTATACTATGACGTTTTTTCATGATTTTGGACCACATACTATACTATGACGTTTTTTCATGATTTTTGACGACATACTATACTATGACTTTTTTTCATGATTTTTGACGACATACTATACTATGATGTTTTTTCATGATTTTGGACAACATACTATACTATGACGTTTTAACGCGATTTTTGACGACATACTATACTATGACGTTTTTTCATGATTTTGGACGACATACTATACTATGACATTTTTTCATGATTTTTGACGACATACTATACTATGACGTTTTAACACAATTTTGGACGACATGCTATACTATGACGTTTTTTCATGATTTTGGACCACATACTATACTATGACATTTTTTATGATTTTTGACGACATACTATACTATGACGTTTTTTCATGATTTTGGACGACATACTATACTATGACATTTTTTATGATTTTTGACGACATACTATACTATGACGTTTTAACGCGATTTTTGACGACATACTATACTATGACGTTTTTTCATTATTTTGGACCACATACTATACTATGATGTTTTTTCATGATTTTGGACGACATACTATACCATGATGTTTTTTCATGATTTTGGACGACATACTATACTGTGACTTTTTTCATTATTTTTGACGACATACTACACTATGACATTTTTTCATGATTTTTGACGACATACTATACTATGACGTTTTTTCATGGTTTGGGACGACATACTATACTATGACATTTTTTATGATTTTTGACGACATACTATACTATGATGTTTTTTCACGGTTTTGGACGACATACTATACTATGATGTTTTTTCATGGTTTTGGACGACATACTATACAATGACGTTTTAACGCGATTTTTGACGACATACTACACTATGACATCTTTTCATGATTTTGGACGACATACTATACTATGACGTTTTTTCATGATTTTGGACCACATACTATACTATGACGTTTTTTCATGATTTTTGACGACATACTATACTATGACTTTTTTTCATGATTTTTGACGACATACTATACTATGATGTTTTTTCATGATTTTGGACCACATACTATACTATGATGTTTTTTCATGATTTTGGACAACATACTATACTATGACGTTTTAACGCGATTTTTGACGACATACTATACTATGACATTTTTTCATGATTTTGGACGACATACTATACTATGACGTTTTAACACAATTTTGGACGACATGCTATACTATGACGTTTTTTCATGATTTTGGACCACATACTATACTATGACATTTTTTATGATTTTTGACGACATACTATACTATGACGTTTTTTCATGATTTTGGACGACATACTATACTATGACATTTTTTATGATTTTTGACGACATACTATACTATGACGTTTTAACGCGATTTTTGACGACATACTATACTATGACGTTTTTTCATTATTTTTGATGACATACTATACTATGATGTTTTTTCATGATTTTTGACGACATACTATACCATGACGTTTTTTCATTATTTTGGACCACATACTATACTATGATGTTTTTTCATGATTTTGGACGACATACTATACCATGACGTTTTTTTCATGATTTTGGACCACATACTATACTATGATGTTTTTTCATGATTTTGGACGACATACTATACTGTGACTTTTTTCATTATTTTTGACGACATACTACACTATGACATTTTTTCATGATTTTTGACGACATACTATACTATGACGTTTTTTCATGGTTTGGGACGACATACTATACTATGACATTTTTTATGATTTTTGACGACATACTATACTATGATGTTTTTTCACGGTTTTGGACGACATACTATACTATGATGTTTTTTCATGATTTTGGACCACATACTATGTACCATGACGTTTTTTCATGATTTTTGACGACATACTATACTATGATGTTTTTTCATGATTTTTGACGACATACTATACCATGACGTTTTTTCATTATTTTGGACCACATACTATACTATGATGTTTTTTCATGATTTTGGACGACATACTATACTGTGACTTTTTTCATTATTTTTGACGACATACTACACTATGACATTTTTTCATGATTTTTGACGACATACTATACTATGACGTTTTTTCATGGTTTGGGACAACATACTATACTATGACATTTTTTATGATTTTTGACGACATACTATACTATGATGTTTTTTCACGGTTTTGGACAACATACTATACTATGATGTTTTTTCATGATTTTGGACCACATACTATACTATGATGTTTTTTCATTATTTTGGACGACATACTATACTATGACGTTTTTTCATTATTTTGGACCACATACTATACTATGACGTTTTAACGCGATTTTTGACGACATACTATACTATGATGTTTTTTCATTATTTTGGACGACATACTATACTATGACGTTTTTTCATTATTTTGGACCACATACTATTCTATGACGTTTTAACGCGATTTTTGACGACATACTATACTATGACTTTTTTTCATGATTTTTGACGACATACTACACTATGATGTTTTTTCATGATTTTGGACGACATACTATACTATGACATTTTTTCATGATTTTTGACGACATACTATACCATGACGTTTTTTCATTATTTTGGACCACATACTATACTATGATGTTTTTTCATGATTTTGGACGACATACTATACTGTGACTTTTTTCATTATTTTTGACGACATACTACACTATGACATTTTTTCATGATTTTTGACGACATACTACACTATGACATTTTTTCATGATTTTTGACGACATACTATACTATGACATTTTTTATGATTTTTGACGACATACTATACTATGATGTTTTTTCACGGTTTTGGACGACATACTATACTATGATGTTTTTTCATGATTTTGGACCACATACTATGTACCATGACGTTTTTTCATGATTTTTGATGACATACTATACTATGATGTTTTTTCATTATTTTGGACGACATACTATACTATGACGTTTTTTCATTATTTTGGACCACATACTATACTATGACGTTTTAACGCGATTTTTGACGACATACTATACTATGACTTTTTTTCATGATTTTTGACGACATACTACACTATGATGTTTTTTCATGATTTTGGACGACATACTATACTATGACTTTTTTTCATGATTTTTGACGACATACTACACTATGACATTTTTTCATGATTTTTGACGACATACTATACTATGACATTTTTTATGATTTTTGACGACATACTATACTATGATGTTTTTTCACGGTTTTGGACGACATACTATACTATGATGTTTTTTCATGATTTTGGACCACATACTATGTACCATGACGTTTTTTCATGATTTTTGATGACATACTATACTATGATGTTTTTTCATTATTTTGGACGACATACTATACTATGACGTTTTTTCATTATTTTGGACCACATACTATACTATGACGTTTTAACGCGATTTTTGACGACATACTATACTATGACTTTTTTTCATGATTTTTGACGACATACTACACTATGATGTTTTTTCATGATTTTGGACGACATACTATACTATGACTTTTTTTCATGATTTTTGACGACATACTACACTATGATGTTTTTTCATGATTTTGGACCACATACTATACCATGACGTTTTTTCATGATTTTTGACGACATACTATACCATGACGTTTTTTCATTATTTTGGACGACATACTATACTATGACATTTTTTATGATTTTTGACGACATACTATACTATGACGTTTTTTCATTATTTTGGACCACATACTATACTATGATGTTTTTTCATGATTTTGGACGACATACTACTATGACGTTTTTTCATGGTTTGGGACGACATACTATACCATGACATTTTTTATGATTTTTGACGACATACTATACCATGACGTTTTTTCATGATTTTTGACGACATACTATACCATGACGTTTTTTCATTATTTTGGACGACATACTATACTATGATGTTTTTTCATGATTTTTGACGACATACTATACCATGACGTTTTTTCATTATTTTGGACGACATACTATACTATGATGTTTTTTCATGATTTTTGACGACATACTATACCATGACGTTTTTTCATTATTTTGGACCACATACTATACTATGATGTTTTTTCATGATTTTGGACGACATACTATACTGTGACTTTTTTCATTATTTTTGACGACATACTATACTATGACGTTTTTTCATGGTTTGGGACAACATACTATACTATGACATTTTTTATGATTTTTGACGACATACTATACTATGATGTTTTTTCACGGTTTTGGACGACATACTATACTATGATGTTTTTTCATGATTTTGGACCACATACTATGTACCATGACGTTTTTTCATGATTTTTGACGACATACTATACTATGACGTTTTTTCATTATTTTGGACCACATACTACACTATGATGTTTTTTCATGATTTTGGACGACATACTATACTATGACATTTTTTCATGATTTTTGACGACATACTATACTATGACGTTTTAACACAATTTTGGACGACATGCTATATACTATGACGTTTTTTCATGATTTTGGACCACATACTATACTATGACATTTTTTATGATTTTGGACCACATACTATACTATGACATTTTTTATGATTTTTGACGACATACTATACTATGACGTTTTTTCATTATTTTGGACCACATACTATACTATGATGTTTTTTCATGATTTTGGACGACATACTATACTATGACATTTTTTATGATTTTGGACCACATACTATACTATGACATTTTTTATGATTTTTGACGACATACTATACTATGACGTTTTTTCATTATTTTGGACCACATACTATACTATGATGTTTTTTCATGATTTTGGACGACATACTATACTATGACATTTTTTATGATTTTGGACCACATACTATACTATGACATTTTTTATGATTTTTGACGACATACTATACCATGACGTTTTTTCATTATTTTGGACGACATACTATACTATGATGTTTTTTCATGATTTTTGACGACATACTATACCATGACGTTTTTTCATTATTTTGGACCACATACTATACTATGATGTTTTTTCATGATTTTGGACGACATACTATACTATGACATTTTTTATGATTTTTGACGACATACTATACTATGATGTTTTTTCACGGTTTTGGACGACATACTATGTACCATGACGTTTTTTCATGATTTTGGACCACATACTATGTACCATGACGTTTTTTCATGATTTTTGACGACATACTATACTATGATGTTTTTTCATTATTTTGGACGACATACTATACTATGACGTTTTTTCATTATTTTGGACCACATACTATACTATGACGTTTTAACGCGATTTTTGACGACATACTATACTATGACTTTTTTTCATGATTTTTGACGACATACTACACTATGATGTTTTTTCATGATTTTGGACGACATACTATACTATGACATTTTTCATGATTTTTGACGACATACTATACTAGACGTTTTAACACAATTTTGGACGACATGCTATACTATGACGTTTTTTCATTATTTTGGACCACATGCTATACTATGACGTTTTTTCATTATTTTGGACCACATACTATACTATGATGTTTTTTCATGATTTTTGACGACATACTATACTATGACGTTTTAACGCGATTTTTGACGACATACTATACTATGATGTTTTTTCATGATTTTGGACGACATACTATACTATGACATTTTTTCATGATTTTTGACGACATACTATACTATGACGTTTTAACACAATTTTGGACGACATGCTATACTATGACATTTTTTATGATTTTTGACGACATACTATACCATGACGTTTTTTCATTATTTTTGACGACATACTATACCATGACGTTTTTTTCATGATTTTGGACCACATACTATACTATGATGTTTTTTCATGATTTTTGACGACATACTATACCATGACGTTTTTTCATTATTTTGGACGACATACTATACTATGACATTTTTTATGATTTTTGACGACATACTATACTATGACGTTTTTTCATTATTTTGGACGACATACTATACTATGATGTTTTTTCATGATTTTGGACCACATACTATACTATGACGTTTTTTCATGATTTTGGACCACATACTATGTACCATGACGTTTTTTCATGATTTTTGACGACATACTATACTATGATGTTTTTTCATGATTATGGACGACATACTATACTATGACTTTTTTTCATGATTTTGGACCACATACTATACTATGATGTTTTTTCATGATTTTGGACGACATACTATGTACCATGACGTTTTTTCATGATTTTTGACGACATACTATACTATGATGTTTTTTCATGATTATGGACGACATACTATACTATGACTTTTTTTCATGATTTTTGACGACATACTATACTATGACGTCTTTTCATTATTTTGGACCACATACTATACTATGATGTTTTTTCATTATTTTGGACCACATATTATACTATGATGTTTTTTCATTATTTTTGACGACATACTATACTATGACGTTTTTTCATTATTTTGGACCACATATTATACTATGATGTTTTTTCAAGATTATGGACGACATACTATACTATGACATTTTTTATGATTTTTGACGACATACTATACTATGATGTTTTAACACAATTTTGGACGACATGCTATACTATGACGTTTTTTCATTATTTTGGACCACATACTATACTATGATGTTTTTTCATTATTTTTGACGACATACTATACTATGACGTTTTAACGCGATTTTTGACGACATACTATACTATGATGTTTTTTCATGATTATGGACGACATACTATATTATGACTTTTTTTCATGATTTTTGGCGACATAATTTTGGACATTATTTTGGACGACATACTATACTATGACGTTTTAACGCGATTTTTGATGACATACTATACTATGACATTTTTTCATGATTTTTGACGACATACTATACCATGACGTTTTTTCATGATTTCGGACCACATACTATACTATGACTTTTTTTCGTAGTTTTGGACGACATACCATACTATGACGTTTTAACGCGATTTTTGACGACATACTATACTGTGATGTTTTTTCATGATTTTTGATGACATACTATACTATGGCGCTTTAACACGATTTTTGACGACATACTATAGTATGACAATTTGTTTTTTACTATACTGTAACCACTGACACATCGACTTGTCATAGTTGGAAAATCACAGGTGGAACTGACAACATTATTGATGGCTCAGTTCCATTAAGTGTCTCCATAAGCTATTCCAATGAGCTAGCATGCACAATGCCAGGACCTCCTCTAAGTGGAATTCAGCCATCATTAAGGTTATTAAATGCACCTGTGCTTTTCCTACGATGACAATTTAAAATGTTTGCTGTGGAAAAGGTCTATCTAGAGTGTTAATAGCACTGAAGGTAAGAGGAAAAATATGTGTTATTGATTTTGGGGTGAGCTATCCCTTTAAACTTTTCACACTGATGTCGACATCAGATAATAGTGATAATAATATAACACCTGTTAAAATATCTTTATAGCAACAAAGACGTCTTATGACCGTGTGTGGTCCTTCTAACACATCAAGTAATAAAACATTAAGAGAATATTTGGGAGGACTAACGGGATCGTTAGACAATTGCAAACAGTCCCTGTGCGTTAGTTAAAATTAAACAAAGTTGATGTAGTTTTCATTCTAGCAGCGCTCAACACAAAGTTCACTTTGACTCAGAGAACCGAACCATCTGGGAGAGTTTGTTGAAACTAAGCAAAGGAAACTGGCTTACTCTGTTTATTGCACGATGAAAGTGATTAGTGCAGCCCTGACTACACACAGCCTGTTGATGTCTACAAAACACCTCATTGTGTTTGGAACTCATCCAAAGTGAATATACGTGACGTCTTCGCCCCCATCACTTACTCTGGTGTTTGTCCTTCAGGTTGGAGCTACGATGTAACAGAGAAGAGGACCTCAAAGCCCCGGGTGAAATCCTACGGAGCAAACTTCTCGTGGGACAAGAGGACCAGGAGGTCTGCTAAATAAACTGAAGACACCCATCTGTTAGTTGGCTTGACCTCAGTTTGTCCCACAGCAGACCTGTATCATTACTGTCAATAAATCTATAATTATATATGTGTGAACCAAACATTTGGGTCATTATCGCTTTATTCTTCAAACATTCACCTCATTACTGACTACCTGACGTGGTCTACCCGATTAATGAAGTGTTTGCGCTCTGAGTCGAGTTGTGCAACAGCGAAACAAAGGGGAACATATTATTACAATTAGAACCTGTTTAAACACAGGGATAAATATATCTGCAGGCCAAGACCAGTGACATATTTCCTGCGTGAGTGTGTGTTTCCATGCTGTTACCTGAATTGTTTCAGTGTTGGAAGGCTTTGTAACTGGCATTTAAATAGGAACCTGAAAGTTTCTTTCTGAAAAAGAAAAACAAACAATTATTTACAACAACATCTGTGCATTGAGGTTAATGTGTCTTTTATTTATTCAGTTCATTCAAACCCACAACAGCCCTCCCCAACATCCTACATGCTACAAAAAAAGGTTACCTCATCTTTTATAAGCATTAACCTAAAATGTCAACCATCACAACCTTTCTATCAAGACCTGTGACATTAACATTTAGTTCCCTGTGACTCCTTCAAATGTCTTCAAATTTGTCTGTTTTGTCTGACCCACAGTCCAGACCCCCAAAATATTCAGTTTACTATCACGTAAAACAGAGAAAAGCAGCGAATTCTCACAAGCGAGAAGCCAGAACAAAAACAGGAATGTTCTGCATTTAGCTTGTAAAATAACATCACATGTTTAGTCCATTTTTAAAAAAGTTGCCCATTAATTTTCTGCCTCTCAGCTGATGCCAATTCAACTTTTCTGGAGCTGGGAAACACTTAAATTTAGCTCTAATGGTCGGGCCAGGACGAAAATTCTGGGCATCTTATTTCACAAATTTACAGCTGAGTATCAAATAGTGACAGAAATAGTAAAACTTGTAATGTAGGATAATCCATTGGCTCTATATAAAGTACACACTGGTCTCCATTCTTGGTTTGAAGAAAAGGCCTTTTTTAAGTTACTTGCCTAAAGATCAAATTCGTCAATAAGTAAATTAAGTAGTTCACTGTGTTCTTCCCGTGTTGAGAAAAGTGTAGATCTTTGGAAAAGCCATAAATTCTTCTGAAATGCTCAGCTATTCACACTTGGCAGTGCACTTGCTGCCAGCTCTTGTTTATGGTCTTTGTGTTCAGTAAACAGTGGTGTTACTCTGCGCCGAGTCCCAAACTGCGTGACTGCACTGATATTCACACACCAATCATGGGCGCCTAATTGGTATAGCCCTTCGTTAATTAACGCACTGCATTGCAAATCTTTCACAGCCTTGCGCTCGCTATTTATTTTGTTCTGTCACTCGGCACATCAAAAGCGCCGATCTGATATGAGTGTAATGGTCCATCTGAACAGCAGGACATGAATGACAGCATGTGTTGCTTTTCCCTTTGAAATCCCCTCGGAGAGAAGCAGCGGGGAAAAACGCTCTTGGCACAACTTTGTACCATAAAAGTTGAAAGCATTCCGCCCGTCTTGGCCTATAAGCACAATAATGTATGTGAAATGAGAACGGCGGCGCAGGGGTATTGTTCAAACTCATCATTGCAACGCAAACATCAGGGATACAACTGCTCTGATCAGTCAGGACATAAACATCGAGCACTATACGCAGCCCTGATAGTTTAACGGCCACAGAAACAATGTTATCTCGTGCTGGCAGGGAATTACACAAGATTTCATGTCTCATTTATTTATAATGAATTCAGTATCGGCATACGTAAATTCTCGGTTCACTTGAATTACCCAACAATTGTGGTGTCATGCCACGCAGATAGTTTTAATTTTATTCACCAGGAGTCTTAGATATCTGGAGTGAATCTGACTGTTTGTTTGCAGTGTTGACAGCAAAAGAAATCCCTGTATCACAGTTTCTATGACGCCCATGTCTGTAATGCACTATAAACACTTATAATCAATCATAAACAGCTTATAGCACTGTTTAATTCAATTACAGTTATAAGCACTGATAAATACAGAGTTCAATCACATATTCAAGGCCTGGAAAAGTCGTAGAAATAGTGAAAATCATAAAAAGTTTTGGAGAGGTTGTGGAATTTTGTTGTCCATCCATCCTCATCCTCTTATCCAGGACTAAGCTTGAACAGAGTTTGAATCTGATATGTTTGGAAAATGCTGGGCAAGTAGGGCAGGAAAAAAAATTTATATAATCAGAAAAGATATGGAAAAGTTTTGAAATTTCATCCATGAAAATGTGTTGGAACCCTGTAAATATTCATAACAGTATGAAGCATTTTATAGTGACTTATAAGGCGTCATGGAGAGTGTTAACATCTAAATCACACAAATTAAACAGCAACATCTCTTCCCAGAATCAGTGTCAATGTTACCTTGTAGTAAAGTAGCTCCAATGAAAACTGTTTGCGGCCTGTTCTGTGGATCATCCAGAGAAACAGCAGCTTCAGATCATATGAGAGCTAACAGTTTGTGAAGGTAGAGCGCAACATGAGGAGCAGCACCTAATCCCACAGCAGCTCAGTAAGATGTGACGAACTACATCAGGAAGTCAGAGCTCTGTACAGTTAAATAGTCACTGCCATAACTACTGGGTGCTGTTGATGGCAGAGTCTCATTGGAAGCATGTGGAGGTCAGGAAACTCAGGGTCAAAGTTAAATTACAATCCAAACGCCAGAATAAATGTTGGCATTGTATGGATCTGCAAACCAGGAATATATTTGTTTCTTTACATTTCAGTTTTTAATTTTTATGCAGTGACAATGATATGGTTGAGCTGTGGTTAGGTTTAGGCGCAAAACCAACTTGGTTAGGGTTAGGAAAACACAAGGTTTTGGGTTAAAATACCTGCTTCTGCTGCTACAAACATGGCTGGAAAATGTCCCAAACTCATGTTAAAAAAAACCGGAACAGGAAATGTCCTGAGCTCTTGTTAAAAAATTCTCATTTTGTTGCTACAAACACAGCTTGAAATGTCCCAAACTTCTGTTAAGATATATCTGCTTATGTCACTACAAACACAGCAGAAAATGTCCCAAACTTTCGTTAAAAAAATACCTGCGTTTGTCGCCACAAACACAGCTAGAAATGTCCCAACCTGTCGTCATCACCTGCTTTTGTTGGACTCGAAGAGATATGCTGCTTGGCAGCCATCTAGCCTAGGTGTCACCCACCAACTCCTCCTCCCCTGATGAGAAACTCAGGACATTTCATCTGAACTACAAATCTACCACGCAGAAACGTAGAAAGACAAAATTAGAGACTGCATTTTGGGTGTGAAAGCCCCATAAAGGGGAGTGATTCTGAAAAGAGATGTTAAATGTAATTTCCAATGCTGTGAACACCACAGATGAAATCCCATTGACTTCCACTGTACTGAGGTGGCATTTTGAAGTAGCCTGCCTGATAATCAGCACATATAAACAGGATTAAAATAGACAGTTCATTCATATGTAATTAATCCACGCTGTGTATGGCATGTGTACTATATTACCACATAGCACATAGATTGCATATGTGCTGAGTGCAGCACACACACTGTAGCATGCAGTGTCATGACACCTGCTCGTTATAACAGCGTTTCAGTGTTTTCAGTCCCTAACAGTGTCATAATGTTTTATTGCTTTATGGGTTAAGTAATAATTGGCCTCGCCAGCTGGAAGATACAATAAAAAGCTCTGGGGTGATGCTGAGCAAACCGCAATCTGTGTTACACTTCATTCAATCATGCATTTAGATTTAATAGCACTGACAGAGAAATGTGGCTCCCAGACGCTAAATGTTTTTGCAAAAAACAGATAGCGAGCGGAGGAATTCCTGCAGGACTCCTGTGTCTACAAATGGTGTTTTCCATCGGGGAAGAAATCATAATCTGTCATGAGCTGTTTTTATTTTCTGTTCTGAAGAGAGTTCAGCCTGCTGTCATTTAAAGAGGGTACTCCTACACTCTGCTGGAAAGCAAACAGGCCATTATCGAGCCGTGCGTCCTGCTTTGACTCAGCAGCTGGACAGAAGACCTGATGTGAAAGTTTTAGTTTGAACGCGTGCCAAGATGACATTCGTTAATGGAGCTTCTCTAAATAACACACACACCTTCACTCACGCAAACCGCTCTCTGGCCCACTATGACCTAATGATCACTGCTGTCTGCGGTCGCTCACTACTCTGAACTCCCCAACCCAGGCGATGAGGCACGCAACCCTGCTCGTCTGCAGCCAAAGACCTGCTTCCCTCTCTCTGAGTGTGTGTGTGTGTGTGTGTGTTTTCAGCACGCTGTGTGGACCGCAGCTTGTTTTGAAGGGCACAGATCGCAGATTGATGATGACTTCAAGTTATCCAAACAAAAGCTCATAGCAAGCAACGCTGAAAAAAACCTGTTTACCCAAAGTGTGCTGTTTATTATTCTTGCATCATTTATTATCCTCCGTACAGTGACACAACAAACAGCTACAGCTACGCAATATTATCTTGTCAGATTTTCATGTAAGGCTTTTGTTTATATTTCAAATTTCGCAGACTTATGTTTTCCCTAAAATGACCTGCGAGCTTTCAGACTTTGTTAAAGGGTCAATAATGGTAAATATTATGGTTTATAAGTTTGGTTTTTTTTACCGTCTTTTACCTTTAATATCTCTGAGTGTACAATGTTTTTGCCAGCAACAATCAGTGACTGATTCATGGCTCTTGGAAGATTTTCGCATCAGTGTGATCTTTCTAACTTGAAAGCTATTTAACTCATTTAGGTTAGCCAAGAACAGACATTCCTGTCTGGTTATTTCATCCATAAACGGTTTCTTTATAGATTTTCCAGAGACTTGTCATTGAATATATTGATTGAATATTTATGTATGACCGTGATACTGTCCATCCCTACGTGGCAGCCATCTGTGCTGATTTTATTTGCTTCTGTTTTTACATTTCTTAGATTTTTGTCGCTTCTCCAGTACAGCAGAAGTGGATGGAGTTTCATTTGTGGTGAAAAACATTTAAATGCCTTTAAAAAAAAATTAACAGCAACTTACACTGGACGATATAAGCAACTCTCATCAGAACTGTGCCTTCAAGTAGACGGTGGTCCCATTGGAAACAGTTCACAGCCACGTCAGTGGATTGTCCTGAAAAATGGGGACAATATTTGTGTAAGAAATTCAAGAGATATTTCTTTTACATTTGAAATATTTCCTTGTGTTGGAGTGACAGTAGAAATCTCAGAGACAGGTATCTCAAATCTGGGGCACTTAAAACTAAAACTGCATGACTTGACAGAAAAGTCAGAAAATATCATTTTTTATATTTGTCATGATGTCAAAGAACCAATAAAAGTGAAGAACCAAAAATGTGTTAGTCTGCCTCATAATGCTTTCTGACGTCCCAATCCTGTCTGTTATACGCTTTTCAATAAACGAGCACATATATGCAGGTATTTTTAAACATGGGAAATCCCGCTAAAAATGGGTGATAGAGTCCGTTCCCATCACCAGTACACCAGAGATGTGTACACAGCTCTACAGTAAAGGAGTGTGCGTTATGTTTGGAGGTCATGAATGCATCGGAAAACAGGTTAGTAAACAGAAGAAAGGAACAATTAAACACAAAAGCCAAAAATCACGAAAAAATGTCATAGTGTAGTATGTCGTCAAAAATCATGAAAAAAAGTCATAGTATAGTATGTCGTCAAAAACCATAAAAAAACATCATAGTATAGTATGTCGTCAAAAATCATGAAAAAAAGTCATAGTATATAGTATGTAGTCAAAAACCATGAAAAAAAGTCATAGTATATAGTATGTAGTCAAAAACCATGAAAAAAAGTCATAGTATAGTATGTCGTCAAAAATCATGAAAAAAGTCATAGTACTGTATGTTGTCAAAAAACATGAAAAAAAGTCATAGTATAGTATGTCGTCAAAAACCATAAAAAAACGTCATAGTATAGTATGTCATCAAAAATCATGAAAAAACGTCATAGTATAGTATGTCGTCAAAAACCATAAAAAAAGTCATAGTATAGTATGTTGTCAAAAATCATGAAAAAACGTCATAGTATAGTATGTCGTCAAAAATCATGAAAAAACGTCATAGTATAGTATGTCGTCAAAAACCATGAAAAAATGTCATAGTATAGTATGTCGTCAAAAATCATGAAAAAACGTCATAGTATAGTATGTCGTCAAAAATCATGAAAAACGTCATAGTATAGTATGTCGTCAAAAATCATGAAAAAACGTCATAGTATAGTATGTCGTCAAAAATCATGAAAACACGTCATAGTATAGTATGTCGTCAAAAACCATAAAAAACGTCATAGTATAGTATGTCGTCAAAAATCATGAAAAAAAGTCATAGGATAGTATGTCGTCAAAAAACATGAAAAAAAAGTCATAGTACTGTATGTTGTCAAAAACCATGAATACACATCATAGTATAGTATGTCGTCAAAAACCATGAAAAAAAGTCATAGTATTGGTATGTCGTCAAAAACCATGAAAAAAAGTCATTGTATAGTATGTCGTCAAAAACCATGAAAAAAAGTCATAGTATAGTATGTCGTCAAAAACCATGAAAAAACATCATAGTATAGTATGTCGTCAAAAATCATGAAAAAATGTCATAGTATAGTATGTAGTCAAAAACCATGAAAAAAAGTCATAGTATAGTATGTCGTCAAAAATCATGAAAAAATGTCATAGTATATAGTATGTAGTCAAAAACCATGAAAAAAAGTCATAGTATAGTATGTCGTCAAAAATCATGAAAAAAGTCATAGTACTGTATGTTGTCAAAAAACATGAAAAAAAGTCATAGTATAGTATGTCGTCAAAAACCATAAAAAAACGTCATAGTATAGTATGTCGTCAAAAATCATGAAAAAACGTCATAGTATAGTATGTCGTCAAAAATCATGAAAAAAAGTCATAGTATAGTATGTCGTCAAAACACATGAAAAAAAGTCATAGTACTGTATGTTGTCAAAAACCATGAATAAACATCATAGTATAGTATGTCGTCAAAAACCATGAAAAAAAGTCATAGTATTGGTATGTCGTCAAAAACCATGAAAAAAAGTCATAGTATAGTATGTCGTCAAAAACCATGAAAAAACATCATAGTATAGTATGTTGTCAAAAATCATGAAAAAAAGTCATAGTATAGTATGTCGTCAAAAATCATGAAAAAACGTCATAGTATAGTATGTAGTCAAAAACCATGAAAAAAAGTCATAGTATAGTATGTCGTCAAAAATCATGAAAAAAAGTCATAGTATAGTATGTCGTCAAAAAACATGAAAAAAAGTCATAGTACTGTATGTTGTCAAAAACCATGAATAAACGTCATAGTATAGTATGTCGTCAAAAACCATAAAAAAAACGTCATAGTATAGTATGTCGTCAAAAACCATAAAAAAACGTCATTGTATAGTATGTCATCAAAAATCATGAAAAAAGTCATAGTACTGTATGTTGTCAAAAAACATGAAAAAAAGTCATAGTATAGTATGTCGTCAAAAACCATAAAAAAACGTCATAGTATAGTATGTCGTCAAAAATCATGAAAAAAAGTCATAGTATAGTATGTCGTCAAAAACCATGAAAAAGTCATAGTATAGTATGTCGTCAAAAATCATGAAAAAAAGTCATAGTATAGTATGTCGTCAAAAATCATGAAAAAGTCATAGTATAGTATGTCGTCAAAAATCATGAAAAAAAGTCATAGTATAGTATGTCGTCAAAAATCATGAAAAAAAGTCATAGTATAGTATGTCGTCAAAAACCATAAAAAAACGTCATAGTATAGTATGTCGTCAAAAATCATGAAAAAGTCATAGTATAGTATGTCGTCAAAAATCATGAAAAAACGTCATTGTATAGTATGTCGTCAAAAACCATGAAAAAATGTCATAGTATAGTATGTCGTCAAAAACCATGAAAAAAAGTCATAGTATAGTATGTCGTCAAAAATCGTGAAAAATAAAGTCATAGTATAGTATGTCGTCAAAAATCATGAAAAAAAGTCATAGTATAGTATGTCGTCAAAAATCATGAAAAAAAGTCATAGTATAGTATGTCGTCAAAAATCATGAAAAAAGTCATAGTATAGTATGTCGTCAAAAACCATAAAAAAACGTCATAGTATAGTATGTCGTCAAAAATCATGAAAAAGTCATAGTATAGTATGTCGTCAAAAATCATGAAAAAACGTCATTGTATAGTATGTCGTCAAAAACCATGAAAAAATGTCATAGTATAGTATGTCGTCAAAAACCATGAAAAAAAGTCATAGTATAGTATGTCGTCAAAAATCGTGAAAAATAAAGTCATAGTATAGTATGTCGTCAAAAATCATGAAAAAAAGTCATAGTATAGTATGTCGTCAAAAATCATGAAAAAAAGTCATAGTATAGTATGTCGTCAAAAATCATGAAAAAAGTCATAGTACTGTATGTTGTCAAAAAACATGAAAAAAAGTCATAGTATAGTATGTCGTCAAAAACCATAAAAAAACGTCATAGTATAGTATGTCGTCAAAAATCATGAAAAAACGTCATAGTATAGTATGTCGTCAAAAACCATAAAAAAAGTCATAGTATAGTATGTCGTCAAAAATCGTGAAAAAACGTCATAGTATAGTATGTCGTCAAAAACCATGAAAAAATGTCATAGTATAGTATGTCGTCAAAAACCATGAAAAAACGTCATAGTATAGTATGTCGTCAAAAATCATGAAAAAAAGTCATAGTATAGTATGTCGTCAAAAACCATGAAAAAAAGTCATAGTACTGTATGTTGTCAAAAACCATGAATAAACATCATAGTATAGTATGTCGTCAAAAACCATGAAAAAAAGTCATAGTATAGTATGTCGTCAAAAACTATAAAAAAACGTCATAGTATAGTATGTCGTCAAAAAACATGAAAAAAAGTCATAGTATAGTATGTCGTCAAAAACCATAAAAAAACGTCATAGTATAGTATGTCGTCAAAAATCATGAAAAAAAGTCATAGTATAGTATGTCGTCAAAAAACATGAAAAAAAGTCATAGTACTGTATGTTGTCAAAAACCATGAATAAACATCATAGTATAGTATGTCGTCAAAAACCATGAAAAAAAGTCATAGTATTGGTATGTCGTCAAAAACCATGAAAAAAAGTCATAGTATAGTATGTCGTCAAAAACCATGAAAAAACATCATAGTATAGTATGTTGTCAAAAATCATGAAAAAAAGTCATAGTATAGTATGTCGTCAAAAATCATGAAAAAAAGTCATAGCATAGTATGTCGTCAAAAATCATGAAAAAATGTCATAGTATATAGTATGTAGTCAAAAACCATGAAAAAAAGTCATAGTATAGTATGTCGTCAAAAACCATAAAAAAACGTCATAGTATAGTATGTCGTCAAAAATCATGAAAAAGTCATAGTATAGTATGTCGTCAAAAATCATGAAAAAACGTCATTGTATAGTATGTCGTCAAAAACCATGAAAAAATGTCATAGTATAGTATGTCGTCAAAAACCATGAAAAAAAGTCATAGTATAGTATGTCGTCAAAAATCGTGAAAAATAAAGTCATAGTATAGTATGTCGTCAAAAATCATGAAAAAAAGTCATAGTATAGTATGTCGTCAAAAATCATGAAAAAAAGTCATAGTATAGTATGTCGTCAAAAATCATGAAAAAAGTCATAGTATAGTATGTCGTCAAAAACCATAAAAAAACGTCATAGTATAGTATGTCGTCAAAAATCATGAAAAAGTCATAGTATAGTATGTCGTCAAAAATCATGAAAAAACGTCATTGTATAGTATGTCGTCAAAAACCATGAAAAAATGTCATAGTATAGTATGTCGTCAAAAACCATGAAAAAAAGTCATAGTATAGTATGTCGTCAAAAATCGTGAAAAATAAAGTCATAGTATAGTATGTCGTCAAAAATCATGAAAAAAAGTCATAGTATAGTATGTCGTCAAAAATCATGAAAAAAAGTCATAGTATAGTATGTCGTCAAAAATCATGAAAAAAGTCATAGTACTGTATGTTGTCAAAAAACATGAAAAAAAGTCATAGTATAGTATGTCGTCAAAAACCATAAAAAAACGTCATAGTATAGTATGTCGTCAAAAATCATGAAAAAACGTCATAGTATAGTATGTCGTCAAAAACCATAAAAAAAGTCATAGTATAGTATGTCGTCAAAAATCGTGAAAAAACGTCATAGTATAGTATGTCGTCAAAAACCATGAAAAAATGTCATAGTATAGTATGTCGTCAAAAACCATGAAAAAACGTCATAGTATAGTATGTCGTCAAAAATCATGAAAAAAAGTCATAGTATAGTATGTCGTCAAAAACCATGAAAAAAAGTCATAGTACTGTATGTTGTCAAAAACCATGAATAAACATCATAGTATAGTATGTCGTCAAAAACCATGAAAAAAAGTCATAGTATAGTATGTCGTCAAAAACTATAAAAAAACGTCATAGTATAGTATGTCGTCAAAAAACATGAAAAAAAGTCATAGTATAGTATGTCGTCAAAAACCATAAAAAAACGTCATAGTATAGTATGTCGTCAAAAACCATAAAAAAACGTCATAGTATAGTATGTCGTCAAAAAACATGAAAAAAAGTCATAGTACTGTATGTTGTCAAAAACCATGAATAAACATCATAGTATAGTATGTCGTCAAAAACCATGAAAAAAAGTCATAGTATTGGTATGTCGTCAAAAACCATGAAAAAAAGTCATAGTATAGTATGTCGTCAAAAACCATGAAAAAACATCATAGTATAGTATGTTGTCAAAAATCATGAAAAAAAGTCATAGTATAGTATGTCGTCAAAAATCATGAAAAAAAGTCATAGCATAGTATGTCGTCAAAAATCATGAAAAAATGTCATAGTATATAGTATGTAGTCAAAAACCATGAAAAAAAGTCATAGTATAGTATGTCGTCAAAAATCATGAAAAAAAGTCATAGTATAGTATGTTGTCAAAAAACATGAAAAAAAGTCATAGTACTGTATGTTGTCAAAAACCATGAATAAACGTCATAGTATAGTATGTCGTCAAAAACCATAAAAAAAACGTCATAGTATAGTATGTCGTCAAAAATCATGAAAAAGTCATAGTATAGTATGTCGTCAAAAACCATAAAAAAACGTCATAGTATAGTATGTCGTCAAAAATCATGAAAAAACGTCATTGTATAGTATGTCGTCAAAAACCATGAAAAAATGTCATAGTATAGTATGTCGTCAAAAATCATGAAAAAAAGTCATAGTATAGTATGTCGTCAAAAACCATAAAAAAACGTCATAGTATAGTATGTCGTCAAAAATCATGAAAAAAAGTCATAGTATAGTATGTCGTCAAAAACCATAAAAAAACGTCATAGTATAGTATGTCGTCAAAAATCATGAAAAAGTCATAGTATAGTATGTCGTCAAAAATCATGAAAAAACGTCATAGTATAGTATGTCGTCCCAAACCATGAAAAAAAGTCATAGTATTGGTATGTCGTCAAAAATCATGAAAAAAAGTCATAGTATAGTATGTCGTCAAAAATCATGAAAAAATGTCATAGTATAGTATGTCGTCAAAAATCATGAAAAAAAGTCATAGTATAGTATGTCGTCAAAAACCATAAAAAAACGTCATAGTATAGTATGTCGTCAAAAATCATGAAAAAAAGTCATAGTATAATATGTCGTCAAAAACCATAAAAAAACGTCATAGTATAGTATGTCGTCAAAAATCATGAAAAAATGTCATAGTATATCGTATGTAGTCAAAAACCATGAAAAAAAGTCATAGTATAGTATGTCGTCAAAAATCATGAAAAAAGTCATAGTACTGTATGTTGTCAAAAAACATGAAAAAAAGTCATAGTATAGTATGTCGTCAAAAACCATAAAAAAACGTCATAGTATAGTATGTCGTCAAAAATCATGAAAAAAAGTCATAGTATAGTATGTCGTCAAAAAACATGAAAAAAAGTCATAGTACTGTATGTTGTCAAAAACCATGAATAAACATCATAGTATAGTATGTCGTCAAAAACCATGAAAAAAAGTCATAGTATTGGTATGTCGTCAAAAACCATGAAAAAAAGTCATAGTATAGTATGTCGTCAAAAACCATGAAAAAACATCATAGTATAGTATGTTGTCAAAAATCATGAAAAAAAGTCATAGTATATAGTATGTAGTCAAAAACCATGAAAAAAAGTCATAGTATAGTATGTCGTCAAAAATCATGAAAAAAAGTCATAGTATAGTATGTCGTCAAAAAACATGAAAAAAAGTCATAGTACTGTATGTTGTCAAAAACCATGAATAAACGTCATAGTATAGTATGTCGTCAAAAACCATAAAAAAAACGTCATAGTATAGTATGTCGTCAAAAACCATAAAAAAACGTCATTGTATAGTATGTCATCAAAAATCATGAAAAAAGTCATAGTATAGTATGTCGTCAAAAATCATGAAAAAGTCATAGTATAGTATGTCGTCAAAAACCATGAAAAAATGTCATAGTATAGTATGTCGTCAAAAACCATGAAAAAGTCATAGTATAGTATGTCGTCAAAAACCATGAAAAAAAGTCATAGTATAGTATGTCGTCAAAAATCGTGAAAAATAAAGTCATAGTATAGTATGTCGTCAAAAATCATGAAAAGATGTCATAGTATAGTATGTCGTCAAAAATCATGAAAAAACGTCATAGTATAGTATGTCGTCAAAAACCATGAAAAAACGTCATAGTATAGTATGTCGTCAAAAACCATGAAAAAAAGTCATAGTATAGTATGTCGTCAAAAATCGTGAAAAATAAAGTCATAGTATAGTATGTCGTCAAAAATCATGAAAAGATGTCATAGTATAGTATGTCGTCAAAAATCATGAAAAAACGTCATAGTATAGTATGTCGTCAAAAACCATGAAAAAACGTCATAGTATAGTATGTCGTCAAAAACCATGAAAAAAAGTCATAGTATTGGTATGTCGTCAAAAATCATGAAAAAAAGTCATGGTATAGTATGTCGTCAAAAATCATGAAAAAAAGTCATAGTATAGTATGTCGTCAAAAACCATAAAAAAACGTCATAGTATAGTATGTCGTCAAAAATCATGAAAAAGTCATAGTATAGTATGTCGTCAAAAACCATGAAAAAAAGTCATAGTACAGTATGTTGTCAAAAATCATGAAAAAAAGTCATAGTATAGTATGTCGTCAAAAATCATGAAAAAAAGTCATAGTATAGTATGTCGTCAAAAATCATGAAAAAACGTCATAGTATAGTATGTCGTCAAAAACCATGAAAAAACGTCATAGTATAGTATGTCGTCAAAAATCATGAAAAAAAGTCATAGTATAGTATGTCGTCAAAAACCATGAAAAAAAGTCATTGTATAGTATGTCGTCAAAAATCATGAAAAAAAGTCATAGTATAGTATGTCGTCAAAAATCATGAAAAAAAGTCATAATATAGTATGTCGTCAAAAATCATGAAAAAAAGTCATAGTATAGTATGTCGTCAAAAAACATGAAAAAAAGTCATAGTACTGTATGTCGTCAAAAATCATGAAAAAAAAGTCATAGTACTGTATGTCGTCAAAAATCATGAAAAAAAAGTCATAGTATAGTATGTTTACAAAAATCATGAAAAAAAGTCATAGTATAGTATGTCGTCAAAAAACATGAAAAAAAGTCATAGTACTTTATGTTGTCAAAAACCATGAATAAACATCATAGTATAGTATGTTTACAAAAACCATGAAAAAAAGTCATAGTATAGTATGTTTACAAAAATCATGAAAAAAAGTCATAGTATAGTATGTTTACAAAAATCATGAAAAAAAGTCATAGTATAATATTTTTTCAAAAAAATTGAAAAAAAAAAAACCCCAAAAAAACAACAAAAGTAATAGTATAGTACGTCGTCAAAAACTATGAAGAAAGTCATAGTATAATAATTTGTCAAAACTTTTGAAAAAAAAGTCATGGTATAGTATGTTTACAAAAATCATTTGTGGGAAACAGGCTTTACTCATCTCCATACCAATGGTTCCTACTGGAGACATACACCCTTAAAAGGGGTCGCTGATGTAAACTAGTTTTTAATAAATACGAGTCAAACAGGAGTAAACGATGCAATTGTTGGGGACTTTTTTCAGCTGTGGATTTATACACATTTGGTGCTCTAGTAAGTCTTTCTGGCAGCAGGGTGGTGTTTCTGGGGTTGAATCAAAATAAAAATATTCATGATTGATCATGCAACAGTGTGGCTTACTGATATGTTTATAATAGTCTTTGGACACCATCTAAAGCACTGAGGATGTGGATATATGAAGCTTTGGCTCCTCAGAAAACACTTGTTAGTCTGATCAGTTCATTGTTGGTTTTGGTCCTTTCATGGACTTTGTTGACAATAAGACAACTATAAAACATCACCTTAATGGTAGATACATTCTGGTAGATTAGGTTTCCAGCCATGTGCTAAGAGTCTCACTGAAAACTAGCAGAAAGTATTCGAGGCATGCTGCTAGATTTCAGCGTCGCTCTCTTCAAAGGAACACTGTCAGATGGCGCGACGTCCCCCTTTGCTTCTCAGGTCTCGGGCAGAAGAAAGGTTGGGGTTAGGAAAGCCCTCTCCTGGGACTGAAGGCATCCACAGCATAACACAGCCATGTTCCGCTATTTATCAATTGCTGTATTCATCTTTTCTGTTTTCCCATTCACACCGCTATCAGGTTGGACGTGACACCACCCCCCTCAGAAGGTCAGGATAACACCCCCACACACAAACACACCATAGAGTTGTCCTCCTGAAAGAGATCAAAGATGCTTTTGGTCAGCACAGAAGACAAAAGGGTTAGCTTAAAGTAGCTCGGTTAGCGTGCAGATCCCTCGATGTCTATTTTAGCAGCCCTCTGACGTTTAAGATAAATTCCATTGCTGAATGTTAACGTCTTATTAATGGGTGGAACAGACCAGAGAAATGTCTCTACAGCCCTCGACAGACGAGTTAATGTAGTTTTCTCGGGCATAAATCACTTTAAAGCAGGATTCTTAGTGTAATTTCTGCCTCACGTCTTTGTGGAGGCCTTTTGCTCGATTACAAATTGAACCTATGTCCACACTCGTCCCTCTCGTTGCCAAATTAAAAGGCAAGTTTTTAAAAGTGTCTGGAAAAGTAATTCATTTTGCCAGTGTTTGAAGTTGTCTGGCACATGGCGGGTGACGATGAATTGTCCCCCAAAGATTTAATTGATGGAGAGGAGAAAACCTTCAGGGAGGGAAAAGTTCAGTTTTCTACCTCCCTGTCCTGTTTGAAGGAGATGTGAGTTGGCAGTGCAGGAGAGGCTTGAAGATTAATGTTGCAAAAGGGGGCTCTGACAGCCTCTCCGCTGGTTGCGGTTCTCTTGGGTGGCCCGATTGGTCTTGGATGTCACTTTTGCTACTTAATCTTGTGTATGTGAACCAGGCAGATTCAGAGGGGCTGGGGTGGGGGGCAGCAACACGAGAGACAGACTGAGGAGAATGCGAGAATATCACTCCTTCAACTTTTCAGCAGCTCATTTCTTTTTATTTTGTCCAGGTGACAAAAAAACGCCATGAAAGTGTTACAATCGGTTTCTAAAATTTGATTCTTGGCTGCATATAGTTTGTTGGTCACCTTTGTTGTTGACAGGGTCAACAGGTTGTTAATGACTGTTTAAGGTATGAATCAGTTATGTAAGTTATATCGTTAACCTAAAATTCATGGAACTAGAAATAAGAAAGAAATATCCAGATCTTTCACATAAGTAAAGGCAGCAATACCACACTGTCAAAATACTCCATTACCAGGGTGTCTACGGATATAACCAAGTTATATTTAAGGCTTTTTAAGACCTTGTTAATACCACTTTATATGAAATTGGAGACCAAACCTTTAATAGAAACACACATTATATCTATATATGTATATGTGTGTGACACACATGTGTAAGTACTCTTTCCAAGTAAACACACTGATGTCAGCTCAAAATGAACAGTAAGAAAAAATGACAACAACATTGAATCTTGCATGCCTCCATGGTGAACGAAGAATCCAAAAATATCTGTTTACAGACTCTCACACAGCTCGTGCAGTATAAGCCAAGTTTAATTTATCCAGTTATATGCTCAGCACTTCCCACACGCATTCATTTTTGCAAAAATCTTACTATTTAAAACACTTACGCATAAACAGTGTCACACACTGACGAGCAGTGCGCCTGCACTGTTTATGCAGCAGTGTTTTAATGTAAAGGTTTTTGTGAAATGCATGTGTTTGGGAAGTACTGCGTATACGACTGGATAAATTAAACTTGGATTATGCTACATGATTTATGTGACAGTTTGTACACAGATGTTTTTGATATAACTTTGCTGTTGTTTAACAAGGTGCTCTATCACTTCAATTCATCAAGAATGTTTATCTTTTTTGGATTCTTTGTTCATTGTAGAGGCCTGCAAGAAAAAATAGTTTTCTTCCTGAATTCAGGGGAACATGAGGTGAGTAACTGACATACACATGATTATTTGAGGGGTGAAATATTCCTTTAAGTGAAAACACCTATCTTGAGTATCATTAGCAAAATATTCTTTAAGTATCAAAAGTACTTATGATGGTGAAAATTCCTCCTGTTGGTGTTCTACAGGACTATTATATTTTTTTGAATAATAATTGATGCATTAATGTGAAAACATTTTCCTGTTGTAGTTGGTGAAGGTGGAGCCAATTTTAACTACTTTGTTGGTTAGTTTATTTCACGGCAATGAATCATATTTGATAAACTCATCACAGGTTTGCTTTTTAAAACTTAATCTGTGAAGGAACTAAAGCCTTCAAACTAATGTGGTAGATTAAAACGTACAATATGTCTCTCTAAAACGCAGTGAAGTGGACGCATAAAGTAGCACGAAATGAAAATACTGAAATACAAGAACTTTAAAATTGTACTTATGTATAGCACATGAATTAAAAAATAATTAGTACAAAACCCTACATTCACAGTAGGTGCTCTTTTTAACCACTCCAATCCCACTTTTAGGCTGAATTTTAGGGAACTGTCTATAAACTGAGGCATAACACATTCAGAATATTATTTGATGGAATGATGCAGCCATAAATAATCACAATCTGAGCTTGGCTGTTGCAAAAATATCAACTTTTAATGGACATACAGTTACAGTGCACAATTGCCCCATCTGGTTACATTGCAGGCATTGCACAGCTGCCGCCTGCTGCTGTCTCTCTTAAAACTAGGCCAATTTCAAAAGTTGTTGTTCATATCAGTCACTTAGACACAAAACATAGGAACATATGGTCCAGGTTTTTTAAAAAAAAATGCCGCAGTTACCCTTTAAGATTTAGCAATATTAAAAATCAAATTCTGATGACATTTGTTTGACGTCGTTTGGTCACTGATGAATCAAATTAGATCAACGACTACACAAACAGTCCTGATGATGCAGGTTATGTGAGTTTAAAGCTGTTAAACTCTAAATGAAACATGCTTAAAGATGTTTTATATGCTTTGATTGTTGCATATTTATACATGAATATTCATGTTTTCAGGGCCTGTAAAGAAAACGAGGTTCCTACAGCTTAAGGCATGTTACATTTAAGGCTTTTTAAGAAGCCACAGGAACCCTGGTTTAAACTACAGACGTACGGCTGCCTGGTTTTTGCTCGTGACTCTCAAACTGTTGAGACTGTGACGCTGTTGACTGCACTCTTTATCTGATGTAGACCTGATACAACTATTAAAACTAATCGGCTCATTAAGCCTGACCTTTAACATGCAGGTACAATGCTTCTGTTTAAGCAGTGGAGTCCAAACTCAGTGGCATTCATTAGTATCTGAGCAAAAAACTGGTGCTTTAATCTTAAATTAAATAAATATCAAAATTATTCAAATTACATTTTAAGAACATTAAAATCTAACTATGTAAGAACAGATCATTAAAAAAGTCCTAAATGATTTTATTGTGAACATATCTGTTTGAAACTAACTGTTGAGTGAAGACAGCGGACATATTTTCTTCTTCTGGGTTTCTCCCACTGGCTAATCCAATTAGAGGATGTCTAAGATCAATCCTCAAAACAACAGTAAACAGAAGAAGCAGTGCCCTGTGATCCCAAATCACTGGACAGGAGACATTTCATAATTCTCAAATTGACTGAAAAACATTTGACAACTGGTGTCATGTGGAAACTGTTTATCATTACGTGTATGCTTTTAAGCCTCAGGTTCATTTTGTCCTGTACTTTATCAGTTTTATGGGTGTTAAAATAACTAGTATGTTCAAATCTTTGGACTGTGGCTTTAATTTTTCTTTCACATTGATTCAAAAATAAAATTTCAGATTCACAAATTGTCTCTAAATTTCAATAACATCTTATAAAAGGCGACACTGAGATTTATTTGGGAAATTAGTTCTTAAAAAGGAAGCCTGGGTCAGGTTTGTGGGATACACTGCGTACCTGTAGGTTACTGTAAAAGTACAGAAAGAGTCAGCTGCCAGCTGACCAATTGTTCAGAGAGCTCCTTCCAGCTAACCTCTCTAAGCCAATCTAAACTGGTCTCTGACTTGACCTTTCTGACATTTAACCCTAATCCTCAAAACCTTAAACACTATTTCTGGCTTCAGCTCTAAGCTTATTCCCACTATCTAACCCGTGTTTGTGTCTGCAGCCTGCAGCGCTGAATCATCTCAGCCCCACGCTGTGCACCTTCTCCTGTTTCTGTTGTTCACTCACATCTTATGTGTGACCGACTTTGCAGTTTCCTGCCTGAGTCAGGGTGCGTTTTGTCATCGCTGTAAGGGCAACATTAAATTTGCACTCGACCAAATATGGCTCCCGGTGAGTGATCAAACTGCTGCGTGCCAAAACTTTGGTAAAACACAGGTGTTCTCTCTCTGCACAGCGACCGTGTTTACTAGATTGTTCCTGTGAAAGACTCACTTTTTCTCCTTTTTTTCGCTTTCACACGGAACGTTTGTATTTTGAGAGCTGCAAGCTGCCCACATAGTGTCGTCACTGGAGCTGCTTTCCCCGTAAACTGTTTGGATTCAATGAGCTAATCCACCTACGGTGTTTGGCTCGGTGCCATGCAGCACACCAAACAGGCCTTAATATATAAAAGACCAAATTTATGGGCAACAATTAAATATTTACTAGATATTAGCGACAGATTAATCACCTGTGGCTTCTTACGAAACATGAACTGCGTCGCCTGGTTATGGCACTTATCAGAGGTCAGGGCTCATAAAAACTTTGATTAAAGACAGTGAATAAAGTAAAAGCCACTTGTGGTGTGTTAGGGTAAAAATAATGTCACTTGGGGCAAAGCTCTAATTTAATTTCAGCCTGTCTCAAAGAAAACATACCCTTCAACAACTTTTCACCCAGATCCTCGAGCTTGTACTTCATGTTGACGTTAATTTAAAGCTGGCGTCTGCTCTAAAGCCTCACCACCTTCTCAGAGTGCAGCCAAACCACAGCTGTACTCCGCACATGTTCTGCTGACTCCCCTGCAGAGAGAGGCAGTGCATGTCAGAGCCCTCCCCTTTGTTGTTCCCTGTTTTTCAGAGCCGTGACAGTAAATTCTCCAAAGTCCACAAAAAGGATGGTCAAAGCGTCACGTCTGTCCGTCTTCAAAGAGTTATGACAAGAGAGAATCACTTGTAAAAAGCGAAAAGTCTGATAGCCATCAGCGGGACGGGGACTCTAGTAAACGTAGCGCTGAGTCTAGACCACTCGAGACGGGCATGTTAAGGTCACGCTCATAAAAGTCCCCTAGACACGGTGCTCCTTATAGGCCTGGAGGGTACGAGCCGGAGCAGGAATCACCTGCACAGATGGGTCAGGAGCTGCTCCGCTGCGAGCTGCTACTGGAACCCCATCACACGGCCTGAGAGAGCAATAGGTTTCATATGTGGCACGTCGTGAATCAGGCTCAGCGTCAAATAACTCACAGTAGAACAAACTGAGCTGTGTGTGGTAGGTATGCAGGGAAGACAGGCTGCTATCTTCCAAACACTGACTACAGCATGACAGCTGTGTCATCGTATACAGAAGAAAGGAAATGAATCTGTTCCTGGATTGGGTGATGTTGAAAGGAAGACTTTTAGATTGTCTTCTTCTTACAAATGCAACAGATCCTTCAGTGGCCACCACTAATTGACCTCTTGAAGGAATGCAACGCCTTCTCCTTGACTGACATTTGCTTTTAGCAGCTCCTGTGGGATGGGGCGGTGGGCTGGTGGAAGGCGATAGCGGGGGGAGATCCTCTGGAGATAAACCGCCATGCCCCCTGTCCCTCAGACAACAAAGAAAGTGAGTGATGTTTGTCTGAAAACCAAGAGCTGCGATCCCTCTTGTTTTGATGTGTGGGCCACCTGGGATGCGGGTCTCCATCAGCACTCGGGCCGAGCAGAGAGGAAGAGAAACAGGACTCACACAGATCTCGTCCCCAGGACAAACAATCTGAGTGACAAGCCTGCTGGAATCCCACGGAAGTCACCCAACAGACGAGGCATTCAAACACATAGAAAAAACAAGAGGCGTTTAGGTGGCCACAAAGGGACGGAGTAGAATTGCACAGCATGGTTTCCTCAATTTTTTCGAGGACAAAAGTTTAAGCCCGTCAATATCCAAACATACGAGCATCATATTAGCTTCATCTCAAACTTGCAAATACTTTAAGATGTCGAAATGCTTTACTTGAGTATTTCTTTTTTACGCCAGTTTATACAACAATCAAGAGGCAAATATTGTACATGCTTGTCCACTGCATTTATTTGAGAGCTGTAGCTACTAGTTACTTTAAAGATCAGTGTTTTACAGTCAAAATATATGATCACCTCATAACATATGATGCATTGCTATAGTTTAAACTATGCAACAGTTTAAATTAGCTTTATTTAAACCAGCTGCAACATAAAACACAGCATACACAATGGTGCATCCTGTAGTGACATTACTTCTGGGTATCAAAGGAGACACAAACGAGCTGTAGGCACAGTGACTTCAGTATGACGTGAATGACAGGAGATATAATCCAGTTTAAAACTTGAATGTTTATATTACATTGAGTTACAGCTCTCTGCCCGACTAAACTACACTTGACTTCACTCTTACCAACATTCAATATATATGCATTTGTTTTTGAACATTTTTATACATTACTTTTGTTACATAAAATCCATGTGGCTTTTGCAGACCCATAATAATAATGATCCAATAATATAACACTTGTTGTGTGCTTTAGGTCAGATTTTGAATGCAACATTTTCTTGTAGTGTAGTAATTTCACCTTGAGGTATTTCATGTTTTACTTGAATAAAATTTCTGAATACTTCCTCCACCACTGTTTAAAGGTAGATATTGTCAGTCAGTTTAGAAAGTATTTGTTGAGGGTTCAAGCCAGTCAAGTATATTTTTTTACAGCAGTGATTGTCTACATATGGCAAACATTGTGTTAGGTATAGTTAAAGTAATAGTTGAAGTTTCCTATACATAAAGAAAAAAAAAACCCTGCAACTGGGGTCACTGTCATCTGTGACACTTCACACTTACTCTGATTTACCTGCTGTTGCAGAGGGAGTTTTCTATCGGTGAATCCATGAAGATCCTGGTCCATAAATCTGAGGCGGTGAATGCAGTTTGGGGAGGCAGAGCCCACAAGTGTCAGCAGGCCAAATCTGTTCTTGAAATACACACATGTATGAGGGTTTATGCATTCTTACTGTACATCATGAAAAATAAAATGTTGAATGATGATGGGAAAGCAGTCAGTCAGTCAGTTATCCTGGACTAGTGTGAATAAGGCCTTCTTGTCCAAATAGGTTTGATTGGAAAGACAGCTGTCTGGTTCGCTGCCCAGTATCCTCAATTTCCATTTCAGATTAAATTATGTATTCAGCCTAATGTAATATACTCAGATGTGCTTGTGTATCGTGATCTTTACACCCTTACATATTGTGAAACGGAGGGACAAGCATAAAAAAAACAGTGACTCATAAAGCTCTGTGAAGGAAAAATTCACTCAAATATGACTTAGCGGTAATAATGATTGTGGCATGTTGCTACAAACTGCACTCACTCACTGCTTGGCAGGGGTTTGACTCGTTAAGATTCTATCAGGTTTGAGCCGTTCATTAATTTTACAGTTCGACCGCAAACCTGCAGGATCACATGCACGACAGGAGGGATTCCTCCGCCTGGAGATGCAGCATCAAGGACGTCAGCTCTGAGGAATCTCCTGCTGCACACCTGAAAACACAAAGCTGGTGAAAAAGAAAACACCTGTAAGTTACTGGTAAATCCATGAATATTTTCAAGAATGTTGATGTTTGCTTTAGTGAAACAAAAAGTAAAAACATTTTATTTGCTTCAGTGAAAAGAAACAAGTCCATATCAGGTGAGGCTTCTATAAATTTCACACTTATTTTTTCAATTTTTGCTCTGTTGCTTAAAGTGCTATGAGCTTCTGTGAGTCTTTTTTAAACTGGTATTACTTTCTAATAACCTTTAGATGGGGTAAAATTAATTAATATCAATGTAAAATAATCAAAATTCCTAGGTTTGGCTCAAATAGAAAGTCCTAACCATGTCGTGCTCCTTCACTGTTTCAAATCAATATGGTTTGGCCGCTAAAAATTTCAACTATTTATCCACAGCTGCTATTAATTCATAAAATTAAATTAAAACCGACACATGAGGTTGACAGCAACTGCACAGCTTGGCTCTTACACCTTTGGGATAAGCAAAACTACCACTTAACTGATCATTTTAAATAAATCAGAGTATGTAGAGTGACACCCGTCAGGATGCCAAATCGCTGCACATTTTGTGACTCTCTGGAAACGCCATCTCTTCTATCTGGGAATAATTATTTGGTCTGGGGAACATTTCCTCACTAGCTTACATCATATCAATGCATTTCCGTCATTTGTGTTTGTTTTTCAAAGGGGTGTGTGTGTGTGCGAGAGCGTCATGAAGGCAGCAGAGTGTTGAAACAAAGAGGAAACACCTCGAATGAACCCAGAGGTCCCGTCTGATAACTCACACACACACACACCCACACATGTACCGTGACTGAAAGCAGCATCAAGGCTGATGCCTGTGCTGCGTCACTGCTCGAGGAACACGAGGAGGGGAGCCTTGTTTTGGGGGTGGGAGCTGCCCCCTTGCTGTGAGGGGCCGGGAATGTGGGGTGTCCTGCGTAGAGCATCGGCTGTGGGAGGCAGAGCAGGGGTACGAGGCCCAGATGGATGTCAGGGCAACATCTGTTCCACCTCCTGGCAGGGTCTTATCAGCAGAAACGCTGCCACACACACTGGACGGGAGAAGGGAGAAGACAGAGAGAGAAGAGGGCATTCTTTGCAGAGTTTAAGAAAACATGCATTGTGTTTGTCTTGTAAACGAATGTTAGGTTCCCCGTCAGGTCGCGCATTTGCATTTCACAAAGCTCACAGGGTTCATTTTGTTGTGCGTGACCAAATTTGTTTATACTTCTGGTAGGCCGTTCTAATGCATGTGGCACACTTTTATCCTTATGTACTTAATACTGTGTATAAATATGAGAAATCCACTCATCACATTTACATTAATGCTTCCCAAATAAAAGTGGCAACACAATTTAAAAGTCTGTTACCCAAACTCTTATAATTTCCTTTTTTTTAATATAAGATCACTTCTTTTAGATAGATTCAACCTTTTGTCAAATAAATAAATAAGTATACTCAAAAAATCAAACACAAATTTAAATGCAATTTTACTCGTTTGTAATCAGCACAGCTAAAGCTGCAGCTGTTTGAATGCACTTGTGTTTACTTAAGACTTGTATCCTGAAATCTGTCATATGACATATTCCATTTGTTAATACGTTCCTTGTTTTTGTTAATATTTTACTTGTGTATAGTATCTGTTGTTTTTAGTAAACACTGCTATTTGTCTTTGCTTTTTCTTTACTTTGACAGATCATCAGACGGTACTTGAAATTCAGATAGCAAATAACACATGATGCACACTTTATATTACTGCTTTCAAAAGGTCAATATAATTTTAAAGTCTGTCACCAAAATTCTTATAACTTAGCTTAAAGAAATATTCAACCCTTTGTCAGATTAAAAATGCAGATATTACTATAACAATATATACACGCAATTTCACTCATTTGTAGTCAGCACAGCTAAATCGGCAGTTGTTTGGATGCATGAATGTTAACTTTAAAACTGTATCCTAAAATCTGTAATAACACATTTAATTTGACACTGCCAGTTCCTTTGTTTGTTGGTAATATTTTAAATTTTCTGTAATATCTATTGTTTTGGCAAACACTGCTGTTCTTAAATAAAATATAATGCAAACTTTAGGGGGGAAGAAAAGTGACCTGCAGTGAAAACACACTCAGGCAGCCACTTTGATGTTTAAGGAGTCATGATGAGGTTGTGCTGTTAAAATAAAACGTGGCAGAAGTGTGAAGATAATATTTTTTAGAATCCCACATGGCTTCATTTATTTTCTGGACTTCCTACGCTGTCAGATCCTGAGTGTTCAGCCCATGTTTAAACTCAATCCACACTTGATGGAAGATTTCCTGTGACCTCACTGGCTGTATGATGTGTGTACTGTACACACTGTAACCAAGTTGTTGATGCAAAGTAAGCTGCTAATGACGCGCATGCAGAGCTCTTTACGTACGTCAGAAAATCAAAACCGGAGAGACAAATGATAAATAAACTCTGCTGGAGGCTGCAGATTTGCATGCTGGAGAATTGTTTGTGGTAAAGTTCAATTTGCTTTTGTGTGGCGTCTTGCTCTGACATTCTTTACATGCAGAATCTTAAAAAGACCCCTCTGGCATTTCTGCATGTTTCGCCCTTTTGTTGCAAATCGCACCTTCGCTTTATATTACTGCCAACAATTAGGCTTGCCATAGATTTCTCAAAGTGTTTTTCCTCCCTTCCAGGCAGCCATTAATTACCATTCATTTTAGTGAATTATAAAAATCAACTTGCAGAGACTTGAAAGTTTCTTGAGATACTGTATCCATCACAGTAAACATCCCGTCTCAGTTATTGTTGCTGGGTAATGCACAGACTGATTTAGAAAAAAAAAAAAAAGTCTGGACTGTATTACCACACAACAACAAAAATAAAACTGCGCAGCTTCTTATCTGTGAGCCACACTGAGGGGCTGCTGGCAGCAAGGACGAGAGAGAGAACAGTCTGCACAGAGGAGCCAGACACCGGCAATTAAACAGGTAGAGCAGGTAAAGGTTCAGTGTGGGAGGAGAGGACTGGCTGCATCTTTTTCAGGGGAATAAAATCAAGTGTGCAGACAGAAGGAGAGAGTGAGGAGGAGTGGAAGAGAAAGAGGTCCCCTGCCTCTCTCCTTTTTTCTCCCGGGAGGGCTGCTTCGCTGAGGTCCTGGCCTCTTCCCTTCCCCTGGGCATCCTGGATGCCCATGTTGAGGGAGGGCTGCTTTGGCGTGACCAAAGGGAAGCAGAGCGAGTGAGAGAGAGGCAGAGAGATGGAGAGAACCTGAGAGAAGAAGAAAAAAAAAAACGGTAAGGAGAGAGAGATAGTGAGGAGTCAAAAAACAGAGAGAAAGTGAGAGCGACAGGAAGAAAAAGGGGGGAGCGAGACGAGCGCAGCAGCCCATGGTTTGTCTCAGGGCTGCAGCAGCTTCCAGAGCTGGTGTGCAGCAGACTGAAGAGAAGCACGTCTGCCCCAGAGGCAGAGACTGGAAAACAGGATCAAAGAGTCGCCAGGGCAACCTGCATGACACACATTGTATTAAAGCCACACGGTTAATTTGAAAGAGAGGGAAGAAGGGCAAAAGGAGAAGAAAAGGGGAGGCAGAGGTAGCACAGAGTAGAGTATATTTATTAGGAACTCCTGTCTCACTTGGTTAACTTTCCACTCAAAACTTTCTTCAGCTGCTCCACTTTGACTTTGAGTGCTCTTTTTTTTTTCTCTTTAAACTTTGGCTCGACCTCAACGGGCTCATCTGCATTTTCCCGATTATCTTCCAGCGTCTCAGATTTCCGCAGGTCACCTTAAATCACAAATCAGAGACATTGTGAAGAAAATGTTTCCAGAAACACGTGCAAACATTCAACTCATCACACTTTTCATACTAATACGTGAAGTATGAATGTTACATTGTACGAATATCTACCTAAAACAGACCTAAGAATCTAGTCTTCGAATTCATACCTGGTCTGACTGAATTTCTACTTTCACAATCTGATAAAATGCCACAAACATGACTGTTTAACAGTCCTATAAACTGTCATCCACACTCCCATTTTAAGGTTAAACACTGAAAATAAAGACATTTACTGTGACAATATAAGATGTAAAATATTAAATATTGCACAACAACATTTCAGCAAGCAAAACAGACCAAAGTGTAAATAACAACTAAGACAATTTTTTCATTTTTAAAACTTTTAATTGCTATTTTAGACAAAACGCATGATTGAAAAACAAATACAAAAAAAAGAGACTGCAGTGAAAGTTTTAAAACCTATGTGTGAGCAGATGATATGCAAAGTCCAGCGACAGATTTAGTTTGCATCCAAGTGAATGCAGCGATCCATCCAGGCTGTAAAAAACTACCTGGCAGATCTGACGTCAGGTACAAAAAGTGATTGAATCTCTAAAAACCTGACAAAATACTGAACAAAACAACAACAACAGAAATACAAAGCACGCATGGAGGAGGTGTGAACATTATCCGTTACTGAAGCACATCTTGGGGACACGCACACCTGTGACAGAACGAATACGACTCATTTTAGAGGTGTGGAGTCCACACGAGGGCAGCCGGGCTGAACGATGGCATCTGGGATAAAAAACCCCACCGAGCAGTAATGGGGACAGGGAGCGGAGCTGGAGTGGAGGGGTGGTGTTGGTTGGGATGAGGTGGGGTGGGGGTCCGCGATAAACAGCAGACAGGGAGGGGTCTTCACAGACAGTTGGAAGGCATTAGGGTGTCGGACAGGGACTTGTCAGATGCAGCTGTTGCTGTGGCTGATTGATAGAGTTTGTATTCCACCCTGATGGGAGACTGGAGTCGCTAGCCGGTGTTGAGAGAGGGATTATGTCAAATTCAAAAGGAGAAAAAAAAATACAGAAAATAAAAACAAACATGACATTTGCTGAACACTGAAATGAAACTAAATCCATCACATGTCTACCTTGTGGCTGCGGCCAGCCCCGTCAATCATCAGTGGTTTTTTTTTTCTTTTTTTTGGTCTTTGATTTGAAAGAATTCATAAGTGTGGTATGAGTTATAAAAAATCCGAACGTAGCTCTACGAGATTAACATACAGAGCTATAAAATATATCCTAAGTTGCACATTTATAAAAGCATTCAGACTTGTTCCCACTTCCTCCAAATGGTCTCCATAAAGTCATCTAGCACTTAGTCACATGATTAGTAGTACTTGTGTATGGCTGCACAGGAGGGTACACAGCAATATGCCTGTTTGCATGTACATAATACTCCATGAGATACTCAGACTACACTATTCAGATTATATTTTCAGACACGGTGTAACGCACCGATATGTAACTACCGTACATAACACAAGGTTTCGGACTCCGATCACACAACGACATTCGTTGTTAGCGAGTCAAACTGAGAAGCACACTTGACAGCCATACAGTACTTCTCAGTGGGAAGAACATCAACTGAGCCCACCCAAACATCCTGTAAAGTAATTACTGGAGATGTTAAACATATCTACAGACAACCTGGGCTCCACTTTGTGTGTGACAGTGTGTGTTTGTGTGTGTGTAGGGGTGAGAATGTGTGTGTTAGTGTCCGATGATGACTGAAGGAATGCCACATGTCCCACGTGCCGTTGGTTTAATCACAATGGCACAGACCGCAGTAAACAAGATTTCCATTTCTGGCAAAGTTCAATGATTTTTCTTGACAACTGGCTTTACACTGGGTGGTTTTAATGGCAGCTTTCCTCTGACGGGCTGTAGTGGCACACACTCTTCTAGTTTGAAAAATGAGAGCAAAGTGAAGGGAGAATAACATACAATACACTTCTCAAACAGAGAGGCCAACATCTGCTGTGTTTTCTTGTGTGTGCATGTTTGTGTCTGTGCGGGAGTGGGTGTGTGTGTGTGTACATGGGCACCAGCAGGATGTGGTATTTCTTTGTCGTCAGCCGCTAATGTCTCTTAGCATTAGCAGCGTCAGCATCATATCCTTGCGGGCTCAGTGTCTTTGTCCTCCAACAGGCTGATGAACTGACCGAAGCTCTCCTTCACTGCCTCTAAGTTGTCGGTGGTGCTGCCCTCCAGGATCCAGCGCTTCCCTCTGGCCAGCGGCTCCAGCTCAAAGTACTTCTTCACCTGCCGGCAAAAAATGGAGAACATGGTCAGTCAAAACATTCAGTGTTAACTAATACGTATAAGGGGTCCTGTTTAGTCATACTCACATGGGGCACAATCTTCATTCAAGTTCAAATAAATATTCATTACTTTAAAAATGTTAAAATCAACAGATACATCACTGGTCTCAAATCATGCGTCATTAAGGGTCAGTAATCTGCAGGTTTTTATGTCAAGTAAATGCCACACAAGACTTTTTTAATGACTAAATATGTGGAAGAAAGTAGATGATATTATCCTGTGCTTTAATAACTGGTGGGACTGCAGATTTTTCACCCTCCATGAAAAAGTTTGGGGATGTTTTTAGGCCACTGTATGGTCAGTTCATGACTCAGCTAAACAGAAGTGAAGACCAGGATTATCATTATAAGGACAGTGTACGAAAGGCCCTGGATTTAATGTTGCATGACAGTTTTCAGAGGCAAAGACATAAGAACGAAAACAAGCAAGAGCCCCGAGAATCATTCCTATCCATACTGCAACTGGTTTTCCATGCACAGTGTGTTTTCTTAACAAAACTATTTACAAATACATGAAGACACAGCTATGAGACTGTCCAAACACAGCTTTGTGTCCAGAATGCAACCAAACTGAAGAAATAAATAAAATAAAATAAAACTAAATTAAATAAAAATCTTCTTCTCTGGGAAATATGCAGCTCGCTGGCTTGGCAACGCTCTTTGTAACAGTTGATTATAAAGTTCATATGTTGGCTTTTGGCTGCTCATGGCAGTGGGGGTGCGGTGAGGTTGGGGGGGAGAACCAGAACCAGCTGTTAGGTAAAAACAAATCTCAGCAGAGGGAAACAATGTCTTAGACCTCCACTCAAGGTACTGCAGGTTGTTAGGGTTTCTGACATTTCCAAGCGGAGAGTAATGGAAGCAATTTTGTTTGCCCGATGCGAACAAAGTTCAGCCATCTCCTCCTGTTTGTCTGATCGCCAGTGAAGAACGTACAAAGACAAATATGTACCGTCAGCAGCTCTGAGAAAAAGAAACGCAATGCTACCAATGTCACTGATGCAATAAAACTACATTTTCCCATCATGTATACTTATTTAGTCACTTTCATGTTCAGGTTGACAGTTTTAAGTTTGTTTGGAAAGGTGTCTGTCGCACTGATCAGGTAACAACGTGTGCAAATGCTGCAATAATTATCCGCTGACCGTCACAACATATGGATGAAATATTCATAGCTTTGATGCAAAGATTCGCCTTGCTAAGATTTCTAGAAAATGCATGGAAACTAGGACAGGGACACCGTATCCATCATAGTAAGAGCTTTTTTTAATGGAAATGTAATGCTTTTACATGTTTTCTTTTTGAATTTGTGTATCCGTATGTTATGACTGCTCATGTGCACATCCTGGTTGTCGTTAGTGTCATGTAAACCCATATGGGCTCCATCAGGACACTCAGACAACCAAATTCAAATCTTAGCTCTGTTAGAAACATGATCGAAAATATTACGATTTAAGGGGCTTTTTCCTTTTTTATTGTCCTTGTTAAAATATAAACAGCTTGACTCTACATTTACCATAAAAGTCCTTTTCTCTTGGTTTCTTGTATTTATCATCGTAATCTGGTTCGCACATTGTTAAAGGACACAGACTGGAAAGGGGACATTTATCCGTCATGGCAGAGACACCAAAGCTGTCAAGCCATTAAAAGCATTTTTAGCGTTCAGATAGTATTTCTACATATTTCTGCAAATACAAAACAAAGATTGACAACTGAACAATTTCCTAAAATTAAAAATAGCAGATAACATCAGTATTCTGACTCAAACACATTCGTACACCCTGTAAACTGCACCAGATCCACACAGGTGACCGTCACACAGTCAAATGACTTTTCAACTTCAAGTGAAATTGCTTTTGTCTAGACCGTGCTGGGCTGTCTAGCTGTGCCATGGTGTGTGGCATGAAGAGGATAGGGAGGAGGAGGAGGAGGGGGTATTCTTTGTGTCTGCTCAAATCCAGCCAGCCATGCCAGTGAGTGGGAGAGTGAGCGCTGTCTCTGCCCCTGAGCCGAGTCTCTGTCCGGGTGTAATGTGAGTTTAATGACAGATTAAGTCACCTCAGCCGCGTTTGGCTCAGAGGCCTGGCTAGAAAGCCGAGCGGACCCAAACAGTGTTAACAAATCTGTCTGGGTAACTTGAGCTGCCCTAGCCCAGGCTCTAGCCCCAGACCTAGACTGCAGACGATGCGGCTGGCTGCCTGTCTGGCTGGCTGGCTCACTTGTCTGCCTGTAGCCAAGGCCCTCTTCTGGAAGACTCTGGCCCCTGCACTGGCAGACAGTCAAAAGGCCAGCAGTGACCTCTGTGCAAGTGCAGACAGGCTCAAGCTTCTCTCGCTTCCCCTCCTTGCCTCGCGGGCCAACAGAACACACCCAGGGGCATCTGACAGTGTGGCAAATGCCTTCTATCCATGGTATGACCGGACAACTGATCTTACCAACCATACCAGATGGCTTATTAGGTTTTTAGTGCAGCTTTACAGTTGTGCACTCACGAAAACTCAAGGAGGCTGAAGCCCCTTTTATACAGACAGGCCAAGGAGGGAATATTGTGCCGTTATTCCGCCTCGCCGTTCTGTATAAACCATACGAACATGGAATGGGGGAGCATTGTGGTTCGGCCATGAAGCTAGCAGTGGACGCTGACACTGTTGTGTCACACATCACGCCTCTTTTACTTCCACAAGGCTAGCATGCTATCTACAGTCACACACTGGGGCATCATTATGCTGGCGTTGATGGTTCAGTGTAAAAAAGCAAAGCCGGTGTAATGGCGGATCTTCTGTGCGACATTATCGAGGAATCTGTTAAGAAAGGTCTTGAGATTCCAAAGAATCTCCCGCTCACTTAAAGAAGCTCAAAACAATATTCAGAGCGAAACTGTGATTCAGGTTTTCTGCACATGGCTCTCAACATGGAGGTGGAGAAGCCGGCACCTAGCAGCTAACGGTGCAAACAGTACACACAATGCTAACGATGGCCACAGTGCTGACAGTGCTAACAGTGTTAATCAGGGATAAACCAGAGAGTGGGTGCCACACTTCTGCGATGACACTGTCCCAATATAAGCGGTAATGACCACATGAAGGCAGTGCAGAGTGGAGGCTATTAGCTAGCCAGTGGGATACACACATGCACTAACATGCATGTTCTGCCAGACAGTCTACCACAACAACAAACAGAGCAGCTCAGATTAAAACACACACAGAGGGAGTGTGACTTCATTCTCTGCTCAAGCAGCTATTACTCCACTACATCCTTGCATAGCAAATAGATGTTTGCTGCTATATTCGTGCTCTGAATATCGTATAGAGCTCCTTTAATACCTAGTTGGTATGAACACCTTCATAAGGGGCCACATTTCATTCAAAGGGTACATCAAATCCAGAGATTTTAATTCCACAAGAGGCAGACGGGACACATCGCCAAAAACGCTGTCTCAGTGTTACATGACTGAAGGAACCCCGTGACCTAACAGCCGGGTGCACCCACACTGGCAGTGAACAGTGTGGCCCAAACCAGTTTCTCTGAGATTAAGTCCTCCTAAGCACACTTATGCTTGCTTAAGGAATTGCGTGAGGCAGTGGGAAGGGTAAGCCACACAAGACGCGGGTTGCCAGATGGCTCCTAGGATGACCACTGGGTCATCCAGTCTAGCTTCTTCTAGGTCATACAGACCGGGGGCCTCGCCTTGTGCATGGGAGAAAGCGGCTTATACATGCATAAGGGTGTCAAAAAATCTTTAATCACCTGTGTCAACTGTATTCCTGCTGCTGGAATCCAGCCATGTTGGCCACCTGGAGGAGAGTCATAGAACTCAAGAAAAGCACAACTGTTTGGCAACAGGCCTGAATAGTTACAGTGACTTTTAGTGACTAGTCGTGCAGAGTGGCTGACAACTTAGATGGGCTGTATTTTATATTTAATTCTTATGACATAATTTATTACATACAATTATGTTCAGCATTATTGTATCATTTTATTTTTAAAACAACTGAAATTTGCTAGGTGGAAGAGTAGTCTCCTACCCAGCATTCTGTATCATGTTTATAGCCTTAAAAAAGCCAAAGCACGGTTAATATTCTGATACATCTTGGTCTACTTTTAGAACACATCGTCCTTTCCAAAAAGCCTTGACTCTGCATATGGTAGCAACTTTGTCTTTGTGTAACAAATGATCAAATTATAGTAATTCTTTAAAAAATAAAGTATGAAAAACTGGCCGTCGGCACCAACATCTGATGCATTCTTGCACAAAGACGGTAAAAATTTTAGTAGAAAACAATCTTATAAATCATGGCTTGCGGTTGTTTTTAACAATTACCTGCATTCAGAAATATGTTGACGATAAATTGACTGATGATGGAAAATGTAAACTGGTGTTTAAGTATGCGACTGATCTAATGATTAAATGAGGAAGAGATGAGAGACAAGTTGGTCAGGATGGAAAAGTGCCGATGAGGGATTTTCAAGGTATTTCTTTAATCATGATTGGAAATCAGTATCTATCCGTATCTAGGCTATTCGTGGGAGAGAAACCAAAATAAACTTGGCCATCAAGACTAAGCCTCCTCTGGAGAGAATATATTTTTCCCAGCTTTTGGCTTAAATTGCACACATGGATTAAAAGAGACAATCTGGCTATTATTTTTTGGAAAATAAGTTAAGGGAAATGTCACTCCATTAAAGGTATATTGTTAGCTTTGATAATTTGTGACCCAGTGTCTGCAGGGAGTGGCTGCACGGCTAGTCAGCTAAGCTTAAGCTCCAACCCTGGCAAGCCTACCTCAGGCTCCTTAAGACAGTGGCTAGGCATGCATGGCACGTGCATCCAGCTGCTTCCTGACCTATGCCAGATTACTACATGTGATGGTCACTGTTGGCATCATGTCATGTCAAGAGGATATCCTGGCAGAATAAAAAGAGCTTTGGCGGCTGTGTATTGCCAGCAGAGCCCTGCTCTGGCCTCCTGACCAACTAAACACATGAGGGAGGCAGACATAGGCAAAAAAAAAAAAAAACAAGAAGAAGAAAAGACAGGCTGGACGAGAGAGAAGAAAAAGATGCCTGAGGCCAAGTTCTAGTCATGGAGGTGGATAATGTTGGATGCTGAGAATATATGTGAGAAACCCCCCTGACAAATCTATATCCTTCACAAATTTATACCCTCTATTCTGCAGTGGTGTTCAGTTTAAAAATAAAGTTGAGGATTCAAACTAGAAAGCAAGTGGTATTGTGCTCAAATCTTCTTAAATTATATGCTGTGCTGACGAACAAATAAAAAACCTGTCTTAAAATCAGTTCATGTACAAGCTAAGCTGAAGTTAAAATTCTTTCTTTTTTCTTTCTTTTCCTCAACTTGCTTATTTTTCTTGTGCTTCTCTATTAAGGTGCCAATCAGTCCAGCTATTAGGTGTACACTGGGTAGGAATTTATTTATAGTAACAGGGACATTTCACTCCAACGTAAAAAAAGAACATATTTTTCCTCTTACCTGTAGTGCTATTTATCAGTCTAGATTGTTTTGGTGTGAGCTGCCGAGCATTAGAGATATTGGCCATGGAGATGACTGCCTTTTCTCAGATTTAACAGCACTTGGCTGGTGGTGCCCAAGACGCCAAAAAAAAAAGAAGCTTCATGTTGAAACTGTTTTCTTTCTACTACGCTACATCCACAAACTGTATTACCATGCAGAAGGAAGTGAGCATCTACCCATGGACGAGAGGCTCATGTTTGTCACAGCGTGAGACGTAAAGATTAATGGCGTCCTCCTGCAATTTTAGCTAGCTCAGTGGTGCTAGGTGAGCTAGCAATAGATGCACGCTTATTTCTGCACAGTGATATGGTTGGTGGCTGTAATTCGGCAGAGAGAAAATAGTTCCTAAATGAAACTGCTCGCAACAAGGTCTGTGAATTATCTTGATTTCTTCAAATGTACGTTTTTTTTCCAGCACTTTGAGCTCCATGACCCGAGTGCCATCTAGTTCCATTATACCAGAGAGAAGGCAGACATCTCTACGGCCATTCACGCCAACGATATCAGCTCACTCCAAAACTATCTAGGTTGAGAAATAGCATCACAGGTAAGAGGGAAAATATGTGTTTATGATTTGGGGTTGGACTGTTGTTTTAAGCTTGAGATTGAAAATGTTATTTGTCATACCAACGGCATCATGGAAAAAAACACAAAAAAGAAAAAGCTCCAAAGATCACAAACCATCCAACCTTTATATTGTACTTGTCAGGATTTGAAACAGGTTATTTATCTAAAATGTTGAGAGAAACTGACTTATTGACTGTACATGCCTTTGTGCAAACGATATCACAGACGTTTAAAGTGCACAGGCAGCTGACAAATGGCGGTAACTTCCATGCAGCCTTACATGACCCACCTTTATCGTTTTTGCAACATGATTTATTAACTTCACAATTGAAGTAAGTTTCCATGAAGCATTCTCATTATTTTATCTGTACCCTGTATTTTTCCTATAGTCATGTTCAGTAATTCAGTCAGTAATTCAGGTTAAGTGCCTTCCTCAAGGGTGCCATGGCAGAGGTCCAAGCCAACTGAGTACACTCAGTTTACATGCCATGTTCAGGATCTTTCTGATAAAAAGACTTGCTGTGGTTCAATGGTCTTGCGCTATGTGTGTGTATTTGGGAAATCTAGAGTCAGTTCTAGCATTCTTGCAGAGGTTAACAGCAAAGCCAGATGTAACAGATGCAGGTTTGCTGGATACACAGCTACAGCAGATCGGTATCGTAAAAGAAAGTTAAATGACCTGAGATGTCAACTCTCAATTTCTCATCTAGGGTACGTTTTTTTTGTCAAGTCTGGCTCTTGCAGTTGCCTCAGGATCCAAAAGTCTGAGAAAAATATCGAAACTAAATTCAATAATATCAAATAATACTAATAATCTCTTCCTGTTTAAGTAACGAGATCATAAAAGGAAGAACAGGAAACGTTCACTTGAGAAGATTTTGCCTCTCAGCCATGTTTAAAAAAAGCCAAAACAGAAAGAGAAGCTGATAAAAAGACTTACTCAGATAAGTTATCCTTCAAACACTGCCTTCCTGCAGGCAACTATCAAAACTCCTCTGTGGAGCAAGGAGAGCTTTACTCAATAAACTCATTGGAGAACCAGTGATTTTAGCCTTGAGCTTTTCATTTGGATAAACTTCAGCAGGGGCCCCTTTGCAACAAAAATAACATCCTTTGTTCAAAGGCTACTTCAGAGCTTGTGTGCATAAAGTGACCTATGGGAAAAGCAGCAGAAAGCGGCCAAACATCTTAATAAATACATCTTTATATGTATTTAGTCATGAGGTATTTTAGAGGGGACTTTTTTAGTATTAGCTCTAAAATACATGTGCCTCATAAAATGAAGGATATGGCCTCCAATGCCCTTGTCCTAATATGTACCATGACCACATGTCTACCCTGCTTCACCGTCATGTGTCAAAACCTCACCACATGAGTAAGCCATATAACTGGAGAAGGAAGCATTAGGGGGTCTCTGAACGAGGGAAAGTGGCATGCTCAAATATCCAAGACAATCAATTACACCATCCCTTGACATGTTAGCCCCTGTGAAAATATCAGTCACTTGGAAAGTGGCCCACACTGGCGACTGCATTGAAATGGGAGGGTAATGTGAGATCCACTTACCATATAATAGATATGCCTTTGTTTGCTTTTCCGGCTTACCTAAAGAGCCTTAAAGACATGCGAAAGCCCGGAGGTCCCCAAGAGAGGAACACTTGGGAAGTCTGTGAAAAAACAAACATTGCACCAACAAACTGTGGGAGGTGTCAAACGAAACAGCCCGCTGGCCAGCGAGTAAAACCTAAAGCCTATTTAAGCAAGGCTGTAACACCTTCAGCAATGGACCTGAGGTTTTGCATCTGAAGGGGATTACTGTCCTCAAGCCTTACCTAAGGTAGATAATGACCTGATCATCTGCTAAGTGAAAGTATTACCTGTAGGTGGGGCACATGACACTACAACCTTTTGTTTCCAGATTACAAGAAGTGAGGACATCAGGACCTCCCTCTGAATTTAGATGGGACAGCGAACAGGTGGCACAGCACAAAGAGAGGAGTATGAAGGACTCAGCATCGTCCCCATGGCAAACCCTGCACCATCTCATACCTGCAACAATTAACCCCATCCTAAACCCTGCCCTTTTTGCTCTGTGTTCTAATCACAGGTGAACAAGATTGGAATCCGACAGCACCTTGGTCAGCTTTCCTCTTTAGACATGCTACGAGTTCGGAAGGTAACTAAATTTTGAAGGTGGTTGAAAGATGTGGCCGGTGTCACAATATTCACGGACACATTAAATTGTATATAATCAGTGTTAGTTAGCTAATGTTAGCAAAATGGTAGCTAAGTATCCAGCTGATGTATAGCCATATCTAGTGGTGTTAGCCTGTCAGATCACCAGCATCAGCCAGGTTTGCTTCCTCCTTATTTCTGTGCCAATGTTGTGGTAAAGCTGACATATTTTTAAGATGACATGAATTATTAGCCGGATCAAGGCTAACGTTCCTTTGTTTATACTTTTTCTGTTGGCCCTTGTGCTGCCCCAGAGAAATAACTTTTGGTGTTATTTATTTGGATATACATGACATCTAGCATTCCATGTGAATATATGCCTCCATCCCTTTCCTAACCATAACCAAGAACTTCCAGTGTGTCAGAAAGCGCTGAAGGCAAACTTCTCCCAACAACCTGTCTACACTGGTGTCACCATGTTTCTTATTGTCAAGCTAGCAACAGTTACTAAGGGGGTACGGGATTTTGGATCAGTCAATTTATGTACATGCTCGCATTTTCATCCTTGCATGAGTGGCCATTATTCTCCAACACTGTAATATTGCTGTGCTGTGGACAAATCTACAGCATGGACACAGGTAGGTTGCTCTCAAAGTCAACAAAAGCAAGACAAGCTGCAAGAGATGTCTCACAATGGCTGCGCGTTGCCGTTGTTCAACATGTGTTGTTGTTTTCTACTTGCCCCGTTTTTGTTTTTAAAAATAGCAAAAGAGGAAGCCATCGGCTGAGACCAGCGAGCCAATCATCAATAAGGAGAGGCAGCTGACACTGTTGGAGACCTCCATGTTTCAAATTTTGTAATTGAAAAACTAGCTATAATTAAAGTAATTGCGTTTGACTGCATGTACCCATGCAGAACCATGCAGCAGGGCTTGAAAGCAAATGCAGAAAGAGAATGCATGCGTAAGTTTAAAAGAACCCATGGAGACAGAAAAACACAATACAAAGACCCTAAACCTAAAGTCCAAGCATGGAGGCAAGGAGTGGAAGAAAGACAGAAAGATATGGACTTTCACTTTAGTCCTTTCATTTGCTGTGGAAACAATCCAGGTCTAGCCAGCACATAAAAAGCGATGAGGCCACCCTGGAACCAGGCCACAGTTGTAGAACTGTTGGACCAGGGGATTCGGCAGGCAACAAATTAAGACTTAAGTCCCCATGTCACAGTGTAAAAACTGAGCTGCCTCTAGATTTACTGTCCTGTTCCACTCAGGTGGGACCGTGGGTCTCCCACAGGCTCAGCTCAGTGCAGGTTCAAAGTGATTCACTTTCTGTGCACTTCTCTTCAAAGCCAACTGACCACTGCCAGATCAGAGCCATCCTCAGAGGCGCTGTAAATCTAAGCAAGACTGCGCAGAGGACATTCTTCCCGACCCTTTCAGTAGCACAGAGGCATTTATTTTTATTTTTCTTGCAGCAGATCAGATGACTTCCACAAACACTGGCTGCTGTTACCTGGGTAAATGACCCGTGCCTCAAGACTGGTAGACAACAACAACAGATGAAGTTTGTTTTTGCAGAACACATTCAAACATACCTAAACACTGGGGATTAGGGCTGGGTGATAATTCAATAATGTTTGTCTACTTTCAGCAGAATCATACTCTGATGGTATTTACTTATTACCATTCTACAAATTTCTGTTTTCCAAATTGATCACTCTGACCAAGCTGCTATCACAAACAAAATAAAAAAACGTTCTTTTACAAGCAGTGTAATGCCGGTTCGGTACAGGACATTCGGTTTGGCGTGCCACAGCCTTTCGATATGCCCTGTTACTATTACTATTACTATTTATGTCTGCTACTAACACACACGCAACAGAAATTCTTGAGCATGAGTTTTACCTGAAAAGTTTTGGCAGTGCACTAGTTGCTGTCTATCAGCTGCAGCATGCTAGTCAGCTTAGCCCGATTAGTCAGGTTAGTCAAGCTCAATGGACAACAACTTGTGTCTAAATGTACACCGACATAGTTCAACTGAATTTGTTAAAATACGAGGATACACTTTAATAACTTCATGTATTACGACATCATCTCGATATGTCAATTAGTGGGACGAGACAAAATCAGACTGGGAGGTGGGTCTTTCTGTACACAGTGTTCAGCCTTATGATGGAGAATTTCATCTACGTTACATTACTAACATTTGTGATATGTATTTGATGAATGTAATACTAATCTGTGTGTTGGTGCTTCGTGTTGCTTGGATGTCTGTTTGTGCTACATGCTGTTTGTTTGCGTGGCTTCTGTTGTATCTTGGCCATTTATAACTGCTGTAGTTAATGCTGTCTTTATGTCTCTATACTGTCTGTAACCTGTAAATTGTTGATTGATTGCAGTTGATAATTAGCTAGCTGGCTAACACAGGCACATTTACAGAAATGTTGATTAATGTGCACTGTCAGTATAAATAAATAAATAAATGAAATGACAATATTTCAATTATTTTTGCCTTTTGACAATATGCCACTATATGAGTACCTTAAGTTTAACAGTAAGAATTATGACCACTGAACCACCATTAAATTATTTACATCTTTTAAAATAAATAAAACATTTTTTTTTTTTTGCATTATTTTAGTTTTACCAGCTGTACAAAAAATGTACCCAACTGTGAACCCCAAACATCACCCCTAACTGTTACTGTTTTACACATATGTAGAGTTTGGTCTCATGTTAAGCACAACAGCAAAACTGTTAACTGCTTTAAAAACCAGTTGAATTTTTTTTATATTAGCAAACATCCATATCAGTATTGTGATAAGGATTTCAACCATATCACCCAGCTCCACTGGTGACCAGATCAATTATCAGAACAGTCCAGGGACAGATGAGCAACTGGCCCCTCAGAATTGGTCACATTAAAACAGGTAAACCATTTGCCCAAACAGGATTATTAAACCTAATGCCGTGAGTTTCTGCTATAAAGTCTCAAAACACAGTTCTCTTTGCGTCAGGTCCCGAAAGAGCCCAGTGATGTTACAGTCTAGAAGCATGAATGACATTTTCTATAGTTAGAGTGCGGGTTGGGGGCATAGGGGAAGGAAAACATCCGTCCTCTTGTGTAGGTTGGAAAATAATTGGCAGGTTCAGTAGCTGGGACACGGCCCCTTCACCAGGGGTTGACCCGTAGGACACTAAGAAAAGTCTGTGGGATCAGAATATGTAGGATGTGTGTAGTGGGGGAGGTGGGGTGCCCATGTTTGCCTTGCCTTATTACAGATTTACAGTAACTCAATTTATTAAAGGCCAAGAGCTCCCTGACAAGGAACATCTGGTATGTGGGACTTGAACGGGTGAGCTGGCGTCCTGCCCATGCTCCCTGCTGCAGGGGCCAATGCACCAGCACCTTCCCTCGAGCCCGCCCTCCCTCTCCTCTTCTTGTGAAGAGGGCCGCCTTGCTGTAGCAGCCCACACAGAGGGCCCTCAAAGCCCAGGAGGTCCGTTACAAGCCACCCCTCCTCCTCCAGGACCCCCCTAGTGGGACCCTCCACCCCTTTCACTCTGGGGCCCCCCTTTCACGCTCCACTCCTGACAGTTGACCAGCTTTAAAGCTGCAGCAGGCCCCCGCTTTAGCACACAGCACGAGGCATTACAATCAAAGTGCTCCCTTCTGCAAAAGATTTAAACCATGCGTCAAGTTGGAGTCTGCACACACACTCACACAGATTCACTCTCTCTCTCACACAGACAGAGACACACACACACACACACACACACACACACACACACACACACACACACACACACACACACACACACACACACACACACTCATATGCCATGAGACCATCCCTTTTGAAATTCAAGGTTCCTGGAGTCTCTTACCTTTTCTGTCTTGCATACCTTCTCCTATTCGTAATTATGAACACGTCTTCACATTGTCTCTGTGTGTGTCTGCGCACGTGTACATGTTTGTGTGTGTTTTGTAAATTAATCACAGAGATGTTTCTTACAGCAGAAGGCAACAAAGCAGAAAATGGCAGAAAAGGCCAATCAGAGAATAAGAAACTAATCATAAAATTAAGGATATAATGAAACCAAGTCTTGTTTCTTTTTTTTTTTTAAACACACAACACACATTCCACCGCACCTTTTCCAGCTGTTTCAAGTCTGTCTCTAACTTTCACTAATCGTGGTGTACATCACTCTGCATAAGTGAAACTTGTTAAATCCACACGTCAGTAATGTCTCTGTGTATATGCATCATAGCTGCAGTGCCCCCCAGGGCTCAGCACCACAAGTGGGATTTGATGTACTTTAGGAAATGTGTTTATTTTTATGCACTATTAATTCCTTCTGTTACAGAACTGCTTCTGGCCGGGTTTAACCACTACCAGGAAATCAGGAGTGTTCAGCCAACGATGTGGCCCAGCCCAAGCACAAGCAGCCCAAGCCATGGCTCCAACAAACATTTTCATACTACAACAGTTAAGAACGAAAGCAATTCCACGTGCTCTTTCTTTTCCAGTTAATTATGCTCAAACAAAATACCAACCATCAAAAGTGAGGTATTTCAAAAATTAGGCCTGGGTGAAACTCTTCCAGGAGTCCCAGATTTCCAAATCATTGTATGCCATTAAGGAAATGTTTTAGAAAAAAATCATTAGTCATTTCGAGTTTTGTCAAAAGGGTAAGTTTCAATGGATGAAAAACTCCATGGAGGAGAACCCCCAGAGATTCCCAGCGTTTGATCCCTGTGAGTCAGCAATGGAACCTGGGGGTCAAATCACATGCTGAATAGGCTTTTCGGAAGTCTTGTCCTGGCTAGTGGCGGCCGGTCGTCCGACCCTGCTTGACCAGCAGACAAAGGGAGGGCACTGACCACAATTGGGATGGGGGGGGGATTCTTTTCTCCTCAAATGGAAAGTCCGGTCCTGAATAGGGTCTGGCTGGCTGAATTGCGTTCCACACCGATTTTGAGAGTGAGGACCCACTGGGGTCAGGGTTCAGCAGCATTTGACGCGGGCTGTGGGAAAAGGCGAGCGCGGTGCCCGCTCAACCTGCCGACTGCCCTCTCACCCACGGTGCCCCTTAACCTCCCAAAGGGACGGACCACCAGCCCAGGGATGACAGGATGAGAAAGGCTGTATGGGTGGGAAAAGGAAAGAAAGCGGAGATGAAGGCGGGCGGGAGGGCTGCACTGGCGGGACAGACAAAGATGTAAGAGAGATAAACCACCAAAGAAACGAAAGGTTTCTAAGTAGCTTCACATATTGCGCTCCGAAGGTCCAGCACAGATTCTCTAGAGGGTAATCAATATGTGCTGCTTGACTGGTTTTCCAACCCTTGCCTCCCAAGGTGAATGGATGAAGCACTGGGTACACGTCTGTGAGATCTCTCCTGACACCGAGGGCCTGCAGTCCTTTTCTTGTGTAATCACTCACACAGCACTCATGCAAACAGAGGTTAACAGCCGCTGTGGAAATGTATGCTACAGTACTGTACAGTGGGCCCTGACACACCAAGGCAACGTATGGCCATCGATCAATGCTGGGCTGTTGATGAGCATCCGTTGCCCTAGTTTTTCCCGTGTGTCCTGCACTGTCAGCACTAGTAAGCTCCTGTCTGACTTTTATCGGCCGATACAGCATGTTGAATCAGTGTTGGAGATGGCGGAGCCCGTCAGTGAATGAAATCGGTGATTGGCAGTTCTGCTCAGTGCACAAGAAGAGAAACAGAAGTCAAGATGGCAAGAGATCTAAACAAATGTGCCATATTTGATCAGGTTATTTTTTTTGGCCATTGGGCTCTTTAGCGGAAACAGTTTATAATCGTTTATGTTATTGTTCTCTGGCACAAAAATCCTTTCTTTTTTCAACACTGGCTTGAGTTGTTAATGTGCCAAGTGGCTAACTAGCATCTTGAATCCGTCCCTGTCGGTCTTCAGGTGTCCCGTTTTCAAGACGACTACAGAGCTCTGCCGCCTGCTGGTATGTGGAGTTATTTTCTCTCACGTAGGCACAGAATGTACATGCTAGTTTGCCGTTAGCCTTATGTCTTTGCGGTGTGTTCAGGTGCCACTTTTTGGCTGAGACACAGGTGATGTAAGGCAACGCAACAGTCAGCCTTTGTCGCCACTAGGTCTTTGATTTTGATTTGGTGTTTCTGGGCCTTACACTGCAGGAAGCAGTCACCAATAACAAAAAAAGTTGACTAGCTTAAACATGTGGACTCCATGCAAGTCTGTTTGTAAATATGAAATTCAGAATTTCTCTGCATAATGCGCTGCCTGACACTTTGACTGTCCTGTTTTCATATGTAATAACTGGTGACTGACAGTTGCGAACACTTTGCGGTCACTAGAAGTGAAATCCTTCCTGCTATTTCATTTCCTTTCATCAACTGTAAGAAGATCTGATAACCAGACAGGAGTCAGGCACTTTGTTCCACATGCAAAATGCAAAGGTGTTGCTCACTTTCCAGCCGCAACTGAGTCAGTTTCTGTCGTGCTTGTTAAGAAACAGAAAGCATCTCACAGAGATCACAGTCGGATTTTGTGAGCTTTAACTACCCATGATTAACCTTACACCGGCAAGAAACTCTGATGACACCTGTGGCATCACACACATTACCCTGAGGCTGTGGAAATTATGAAGAACTGCAAACCTGATGGGATTTGTCTGGATAGAATAGTTTTCAAACATCTGCGCATTAAGTTGCATTATTAAATGATTAAATCACACAGTGAACAAAGACAAGGTAAAGTGTAACACAAGACTGAAAGGCAGACGCTGGCATTTAAAGACACCTTAACAGTTTAAATGTATTGTTGGAAAATCAAGCTGTCAATGCTGTGTTTTACCAGGGAGGATAGAGCCATCTTACTGCACATGGTGGGGCCACTTGTTGGCTGGAGACACCTCTTAAAAAAGTATCACGCGCTGCTTTACATGGAATGTCACACTTCGGGGTGCCATACAGTACACCTCATCAACTGACAGGAGGGAACTGAAACCACACTCACTAAATACAATGCGTCGTCTGCAGTTTGTGTCAATTGTCCGGAAATATGTTTGAGGAAGATGAAATCCTTTATTTAGAGTGATGCAGTTGATATACGGTATCATCCTCACTCAAGAATATACCGCCAGGAATAATGTGGCATTATTCTAATGACATGGGAGCTGTGCAATGCCGCAGTTTTCACATTTCCTTCAGCTGATTCATACTGAAGGTTTCCCAACCAAATTGATTTGTTTGTGCACTGGGAAATGACACGCACCACAATTATGACAATCATGCGTAAACTAAATCAGTTAGTTGCTACTGACGTCCAAAACAGGAAGTTAAAAATTACTCATAAAACCAAACATCAAAAGAGTAACAGGCAGCAGAGTGGAGAGTTCACTGAGGCACTCGCATTAGTATTTCATCTGGAGAGAGTACGCCCTCAGTTAAAAGGCTAACACCTTGTAAAGAAAAAGAGGCACTGGACTATTTATCTTGCTTCTATGTACACGGGAGAACACTGCCGTACATTTTATATTCATGTGATCAAAAGAAGAATGTTATGCACTCAGGTAAATCCAAAAAGAAAAGGCACTGCACACTGGCTATTGCACTCATTGGATCAGTGAATATTTCCGAGAACATTACAGCGACAGCGAAAGAACACCTCTTTCACACTGTCGACATGTCCAACTTGAGCTTTGTTACATTGTGTTCAATATTGTTTATGTAATGTGTCCATAGAGCCGTTTTGCACTTGGCCAGAAATGAGGGACAGAGCTCAGCAAGGTCACCTGCTCCTCATCCGTTTTTCCACTGTAGCCAGCAACTCACAAGTCGGGGGTTGGGGAGGGGAGTTGGGGGTGGGGAGGGTTGGTTGCTGACCGGCTTCAGTCTAGACGGCTCAATACGCAGTTGACTTTTTAAACCCGCTTGTCTGGAAAAAGAGCAGACGTGAGGTAAGAGGGGGGTGAGCTGCAGCAGAGAGGTGGTGGTGCATTTTGGCTGCCACAGCCAGCGGGCTAGACTCACTACGAGCAAGCGGAGAGACGGGGGATGAGAGGAAAAGGCAAAGAGAGAGACAGAGAGACAGTGAGAGAGAGAGAGAGAGAGAGAAACAGACAGTGAAGCAGGGAGAGAGAGAGAGACGCTATCGGAGAGAGCTATCCGAGTCGCTGGCTGTGGCTCCATTGTCAAGGTCAGTGAGCCGCGGAGTAAAAAGTCACGCCACCTGACCCCCCCTCCCTCTCCGCCTGTCTGCTTTCCTGCTGTTCATCCTGTCCTCCCCCTCAGTACCTCCGTCAGTCTCGTCTGCTCACTCAGCATACACGAGGAGAAAATCTGATCTCAGTGATTGCACAAATATTCTGCAGTTACACCTTTATCATGAGATTTTACGATTATGAGATTACAGCATTAGCAAAAATATAAAAAAAACCCACCTGGCTGACGTCCTGCAACTAACAATTATTTTCATTGTGAAATATTTCTTGATTAATTGATCAGTTAATTGGTCTATAAAATGTCAGAACATGGTGAAAAATGTCAACTGGTGTCTCCAAAAGGCGGAGATGATGTAATCAAATGTCTTGTTTTGTCCACAACCCAATAATATTTAATTTACTGTCATAAAGTTGACATTTTGTTCTTAAAAAGTTACTTGAACTGATCGATTATAAAATTAGTTAGCGATTCATTTAATAGGTGGCAACTAGTCACTAAATCGATTAATTGCTGCAGCTCTACCCAGCTGCATACGATGTTGTCCAACATCTGAATGCTTCTCTTTCTCTCATAAAACAGATTGCTAATTCCCCAAACCTATGAAAACACGATGGTGGTCTCTCTGCTGATGCTGTGTCTAAACTCTGCACCAGAAATATTTATGCAGCAGCTGGACCTTTAAAGTTTACAGCACCATTCATCTTCATTTGGCATCCGGAATAAAGGCTTTAATGGGAAATTAGCAGAATTCAAAAGGAATGTCTGTTTGAAATGCTGACTGCACTCAATTTGCAGTTTTCATTAGTCCCAATCTTTGGCAGTCTAGCTGATAAAAATTATTTGACATTGCACAATGATCTCATCTTTACAAGACTGGCAATGAGCCCTTTTGGAAGTTCTCTTAATTATTATTCTGCAGAGAGTAGAAGAAAGATTATATTGGCTCACTTCTACTTTTGCAACATTACTTAACTCTCTTAAGGCAAAAGCAGCCCACTGAAGAATACGGACATCTGCTGAATCATTTGACAGGGCTGCAGCAAAGCGTTACTGATTGTCTGGTGGGTCTGAATGCTTACTACTGATGATTAAATCTAGATGAAAAAGACTAAGAGAGGTTATAGCTCACAGACTGCCCTTATGATGATTAAGCACTGACCAGAGCTTTTTCCAGCGATGAGGTATGTGAAAAAACAAAGGGCAAGCCAACGCAACAGGGACATGCTGTGCAGTGTTAAGCATAGCATCACTTTTGTCGTGAGCATCAGTGTCTATGGACTATCCCACGAGCCCCCCTCCAGGTCTTTTAATATCACCAGCCCTGCCTTTCCTAAAAAAAGCAACCAGCCTACAGCAATTAAAAACAAGCAGAGGGAGGGCGGTACACACCCATCACGACTTGTGATGATAAAGACGGTCAATCAACAGACGTCTGACATGACATCATGCACAATGGCACAACACACTCATGAATGGATCCAAATTTTCCTTTTCTAAAGGGCCGTGTTGATGTCATATCATAGGTAGCTGTCAGAGTTGTGTGAAAACAACAATTTTGGTGATACATTAATCTTTCGTCATGAGATGTGGTTTTACTCACTGCTCACACTTTATCATTCTGTTTCATTGTCTGACTCAGTTTGACCTGTCCCCTCGCAGGAATGACCTGCGTTACGAACCTTCACTTCTAATCCAGCACATTTTCAACTAAACGTGACTGCAGTCTGCCAAGTGATCGAGACATCACTCAAGACCTCACTCTACTGCAATTACAATGACCGATTTAAAATCTTACTGCACTAGATTTTGCAGTTAAAAACTTTTGAAAGTTGGTATGCAGGGCAAACATTTCAACATATAGATATCACTATGAAACTTCTCTAGTTGACTTCTTACATTGAGACAATTATATTTCGTTTTACAAGTTTTCTGAAATTTGAATTTTAAATATGCAAACAAGGCATTATCTACTTAAAGTTCAGGTAAAGCATAAGTAAAAAGGAGTAATGAGTTTGTCACACCACATAAATGTGTCAAAAAAGATTAAAAAAAAGTCGTCAAGTATATAAAATTACATTTCAAAATCATGATAAAATAGGCAGTATTCTCTGCTCTGACACCCAGAGGGCATGTCCGCAGAATGTGCTGAAGCCACGCCCACTCGCGGGAAAGCTACAGCCTCTTTTAATTGTAGCTCTACAATGGATGCTCCATCCAGCAGCTTTATTAGACTTGTGCAGCCAAACATGCTCGAGCCACCAGAGCTCAAAATTTCGAGCAGCCTCTTAGCCCCATCCAAAAATTCCTGGACACAGAAATGATGAAAAATGGTTTAACGGTCTAACTCCACAAGTCAGTACAATATAGTTCTCAATCTTTTCACATTTTCAACAAGTGTTTTCTGACGTGTTAAATTTGTTTAGAGCTAAATTTCAGAATTTACTTAACCCCGACTTAAAATATACACCAAATTGCTACATTTCCAGAACAAAAATCTTAACATTGAAAAAAGACATGTTCAAAATTCTTGTTTCATTTTGATGACATGTTGGAGTCAAAGTGTTTTACAGAGAGAAGTTTGGATCTCTTTTTATCAATCCATAAGTAACAGAATACTGTTGACAGCCAAAATAAATAAATTAAAATAACAATACAAGAATTAAATGTTCTATAAATCAGGCTAAGAATGATAAATGAAAAAACTCCTGTAAAAACCTTCAGAATATAGTTAAGAAGGAAACTGCAAAGTTTGGTGTATGTAAGTGCTAGTGAAATGGAGATTTTTGGCTCAGAGCATTTGTAAATATGCAAATGATGCATTATGTAATTAAATATGTGCTTTTTGCCTTCATTTCCAGAGAAAAATCTGACCTAAAATTCACACCAAAATGTGTTATTTGGAGGTTGTCTTTCCACTAGTCCAAAAGAGGGCATGTTATGGAAGCAAAATAGCCCTTAATCTCAAAATTGACCACTGCATGAAAGAACCACGTCTTCACCTGTGGTGTCTCCCCTTTAGATATGTCAGTGATTATTTTGGAGACTGATTGTATGTGCTTGTGTGAGACTGGATGTGCTTTGTTGTCTGTTTTATCTCTCTTTAAATCTTCTAGCTTGCAAAAGAGATCTTAATTGTATGAGATAAACTGATCTGACTGAAGTTAGAATAAAAAGTTTCTCCTAACAGACTGTTTTTCTGACAATATTATAAACTAAATATCAAGGAGAAACTAAAAGGTCAAACATTTGTATAATCTTGTTAAAAATAAATTAACAGAAGGGAGTATTTCCAAAATACCTCTAAAACTAAATATCACTAAACATTCTTATTTGTGACGCCTGATGTAAACTTTCACCCTGTTGATTATTCTAAATGAGCTGGCAATAATAAGACATTTCCACCCAGTATTGACGCAAGTGCAAGGTATTGTAAGGATGATCCTAACAAGTTACTTAGAGACACTTGGTAACGGAGTTGCTCACACTGTGTTGTCTCCTTCTTAAGGTTCATTGATTGGCCCTTACCTGTGCCTCATCTTCTACACAACCAATCAGCAGCCACTGGGGAATGCAGAGCCACCAGCGTCACTGGCTACAATGACACACACACCATGTGCCAGACGTTTGACGAAAGTTTCAGACACTGGGCGCCACATGAGTCATTGAGCACAGCCACCACCCAATGTGTGCCAAGACCTGCAAGTTCACCATGTGCAAAATGTGACAGAGGACAGTGGTTGACTAGCCACTTCCGTCTCGGACTATTCCCAGCACAGTTTGATCAAAAGTTGCACTTTCTGCAATGTCAAGTGACTGCAGTGGATACTGAATATAGAGTTACTGTCCAGGCTGTCATGAGGAATCCAGAACTTATGGATTTCTTATGGCTAGTAGGGGTTTCAAAAAGCTGAACACAGCAACATCCGCACAACGGGTATGTTTACATGCACATTAATAATCCACTATTAATCCGAATATGACAATATACTGAATTTGATAGGGGTCATGTGAACAGCATTTTCCATTTGGATATTTAAATGTAGCATTTTCTGACGATGCCAGTATTAAGGAGTATTCTTTGGACATGTATACAGTGCATTTGGACTATGCGTCTCAGTTGGGGCTTTAACCATAGCTTGTGACAACATGGCCTCTTGCCAGTTTACTGTCAGCTGTATGTTTGCAAGGCTGCGGGGCTGAGGTGCATGCCAAAAAGAAAAGCCCCACATTTCTGATGAGAAGGAGAAAAACGCCTACTTGTAAACATTAAGCAAGACTTATATAACAACATATTTGGATAAGTTCAAATATTGGACGCCGACCTTTTCCAGAAGGTGTTTGAAGGAAGTCCACCACCTGTAGAAACCTTACAAAAAAATCCTATTCTGAAGCAAAGAGGCAAAACAGTGCAAGCAGCTCCAGTTGTTCCAGTTTTCCATATTTTGACGTGGTAAACAATGTTGGGGCATGTTAATCTGAGTATGGCTGGCTGCATGTGAACGGGAATATTGGTGGATTAATCATTTTTGTCAGCCATGTAAACAGCCTAGTAGGAATACTGTCCTTCTCAGAATAAGGGCAAAACCAGAATATTTGGTAAACTTAGTAAAAACACAAGAAACTAATATTTGTTGGATTCCGCAGCCGCCCTCACCTCCCACTCTTTCTTTTTAATTCTTCCATAAATCATTTGTTCATATTAATTTCTCTGCCCCCCCAGGCTGTGACATTTTTTAAAAGTGTGTTATTAACTGTTTATGGGTTAGTGAACTTCTAAGTCAAAATTTCTGAACTGCTAGTATTTGCGCTTTATGATAACAATCAAGGCCCCTCGGCAGATTAGAGTAGAATACTGGTGGTTTTAAATTGAGTGAACAGTTCTAATGAATTTCATTAAAGAGTCTGAACAAGGCTTAAACATTCCTCGAATTACATAGTTACAAAAACATGATATATATGCTGCCTGTCATTATTTGAGACCCAATATAAATCATCTCAAAGGCCTCAATTTTAACAAATTACTTGTTTTGATCATAACTGCCAGATCGTGTGCCAACAATTATCAGGAACCCTGCTCACATTTGGATCACATTAGTGCACTATATATTAAAGGTGCAAGGAGGGCAGGCAAGATTCAGCATGTGCTGGGCTCCATAAGTTCAGCAAGGCAAAACACGCAGCAATGTGTTACTTAACTTGGCAGTGAAACTAGCTATGTGCTGCACACTTAGAGAACTTATGAACTAATAAATGGCTAAGAGCTAGTGGCCTATGGGATGGAACATTCAAGTAGCCATCTGGATGTCTACCACCTGTCGAGGGTGAGTAAGAACATTATGTGGCTAGGGAAGATATGCGTCATATTTCAAACAAAAAGTCACAGTTACTTTTACTAACTTTGTCCAATACTACAATAGCTAGAGAGCATTTCTGATCAATCAGCCAACAAATCAATCAATCCACCTATCAATTTATCTATCTATAAATCCACTCACCCAACCATCACTGATGTCATGTGTCTAGACCTAGTCATGATCTCTATTTTTGGACAGAATGAAATACATTTAACTAATATTAATGCAACATAATAGTAAGCAAACTTATTTCCAGTGTTACAACATGCATTTGCAAACTGAACCACATTGTGGTATCTACTGACTTCTTCTACAGTGTGTGCAGTTATTGCCGCATCTTAAGTCTTTTCTTTAGGTAAAAGAACTGATGAGGAGAGAGCACGGTGCACTTTGCGGAAAGAATGTCCTTTAGGGTGCTCAAACTGTTTTAGCCGGCACACAAGCAGCGGAAACGAGAGCCAAGTCTGTGTTTTCTTTGAGCGAGGGGCAAAGGGGGACATGTGACATGTGTGTGAGTTGTCACACTGGCAGACAGGCAGAGAGAGACAGACAGAGAGTCAACAGCGGGAGATCATTTCGAACAAAATATAGGAGAATCAAAACAGTGGTTATTAATAGACGTTAACATTTGTGGTTAATAACACTGATACAAGCTGTTGGACCTGATGTACCCAGTGTGTTACTTCAGATCCATGAATCATCGCAACGCTAAACTACAGTATACACAGCTCTGTTTTTCTCCTTCTCAGTTTCTAAGGAACTGTGGGGTTTCCCTGACCTACAGCCACAACACATATCTAAAACATAAACTAAGCTGAAATCATAAATGAAATATAATATATTTAAGACGTGGTTTGAAAACATGACTTTGTGTGTTATGATGACAGGAGTGCCACAACACCTGCTTATTAGACTTTATATTAACATGCTTGGCTTGGGCCTAGTCCACCTGTGGACAGGTATTCTTGAATGAGTTTTACCTCAAGTAACAATCAGAGGCTGCAATGAGTGAAGCAGTGAAGCAGCAATTGACTTTGGGAGAAGAGGAAGGACTCCAACTGGTCTGCAACACGTCCAACATGAGAGGTAAAAGTGGATGGGGCATACCTGGGATACCAGGTTTTCAATGCTGAGCCCTCTGAAGGTGTCATGGGTCTATCAACGAAACACCATTGACGGAGGGTGCCCACCTGATGACCCCAATGAAGTGATTACCCCTCTTCCACTTAAGACACAAGACATCAGACAAGTGCTGACGACTCTTAGGGACTGTAACAAGTCCTATAAGCTTAAACTCCTTTGCTCTCAAAAGAATCTCATCCCCACAAGCACCATCCTAAAAAACTTTCTGTCCAAATGCAAAAACAGAATTGAAGCGCTGTCAAAAACATGCCAAACCAACAGACAGCGATACAACCCTAGCTCCTATGTTCATCAGTCAGTCAGAGACAAAAAGGTTAGCCAAACAGAAGCCTGAAAAAAAGCTATTACCAGAAGGCTACCTGGGGCATTGACCTCCTCAGAGCAATTGTTACGCCTCTGTTGGTCAATGTGGGAACCAGAACTATTATGGCCACGTTGCCATTGTACGAAATGCTACCTCATTTGTTAGATCTCACAAAGGAGATAACAGCTCACACTCTACACCTCAAGCCTGTCTACATATCAACACTAAGAACGGAGTTTCCGAATGTCTTCACCCTGGACTGAGTTTGACAAAAGGTCAGTTTTTTATTGACTTAAAACACTGATTTCGTGTAGACAAAAGGCCAAAATGCATAGACAAAGCTGCATTAAAAAAATGCTTGTATGTGTAGACTAGACCTTAGTTTGGGTTAAAGATTCTTGCAGAAACATTTGGGGTGGAGTGTGCAGAGCTGAGATTCTTGGTGTTTCTCAAGGTCAAGGATCCTTCCTCGGTAGGACGGGTCCTTCTAAGGAAGGATCCTACAGAGGCAAGGCAAGAGTCCTTCCTAGCATTTGGTGAACACACATTGGAACAGGCTAACCAGTGTCCCCAGGTGTGCGTCATTAACCCTCAGCAGACTGAGGGGTTGTCTGGGTACTATGATAATTTTGGCACTCTCTGATATTGTTGTACAATTTGAATAAATGTAAGCAGTATTTTCAAATGTAGTTTAAGAATTCTACTACACATATAGACCATTTTTTTTGTTTGTGTTTTCCAAACTTTGCAACCATACTTGCATGCAAAATCTAGGGTAACACCAAACAATTCAGCAGGATCTCTTTAGAATTCCTGTACGATGGTGACACTCATCTAACATGCTGGAATTGCATTATAAAATGCACACATTGTTGGTGTATAACAACTACATATACATTAGAACAGTGGTAAAGCACCACTGATCCACATTAAGTGAAGGCTCTGCGATGCTCTGAAAGGTGAGTGAACCTCTTCGTGATAATAGCAAGAATTCTCTCCGGTTAATGGTGTTTGTATTCCTGTCTATTAATAAACGAGTGAGTCAAACAAACGTCTAAACTAAAAGAGATCATTACACTATCACTTCATTGAGATTTCCGTTAGAAACACAAACTGTCTCTGACTGTCAGAGCTCTGCTGGGAAGCTCAAAATCATTATCACCAATCCCAGGGATCTTGGAAACATGTTTAAACAAATGTCTTGAATGTGTATAAAACAAAAGAAAAGAGGGAAGCTGTCTGTGATATACTGAAGTCTGACTGCACCATTACTTTTTTTGTGTTCATCCAAATTTTAGTGCTGTAGAAAAAACGCAAGGCTTCATGATAGATCTGTAGGACAGTTTTAGTGACATTAATAAAAGGAAAAAACTAAGCTTTGCACATGTTAACAGCTACAGTCTATTCATCAAATGTACCAATATCTCTAGCGGATGACTCCTATCAGAATAATAGGCATTAACGAAGGTAACGAAATGCTTCTGAGAGCAGAGGTTATTAGTTGAAAGGAACAGTATCTGTTGTTGTGCAACATTTACAGTAAATACAACCTACTATCAGAAGTGAGAGCCTTGAGAATGAGCTGCTCTCTCGTGTTATCGGCAAATCACCTCCGAGTGATGAAGTGAAGCCGGCACCGCGGGGAGTAAATTGGTACATTTTGGACGAGAGTCAAACGAACATAAATTACTAAATCAAAGTCAAATCAAACCAAAGCGGATGAAGCATAGTTTGCTGACTGAGCATTGTTGTGGTAGTTGGACCTGTTCCAAAACTTGGCAGTGGCTTGTTTAGTTGCACAAAGAGCTGTTCATTTTCATTGTCTGGCTGCCTTTGCAATGCTTTCATCTTTCTTTATTAAGACCCGTTGGGTCTGTGTGTTCAGACCAGTTGGACTGCACAGAAGTACCACAGGGGTATCACCTGCGTCTTTGTGACAGATACAAACACTGCTGAAAACATATATGGCTCAGTGAGATGCTTTGTGGTGGTGGAAAGTGACGAAGTACAATTATTCAAGCACTGTAATCAAGTACAATTCAGAGTTACTTGTACTTTGCTTGAGTATTTTAAAGTTATACTATGCAGGGATTGTCTGCTGCTGTTTGTAAACAGTATGTATCACCTTGCTTTCTCTTGGATGTATGCTGCTTACAGTCTGGCACCTCGTCACTACCTTTTTATTAAATTAAGTCCTGACCTCAGCTGCGTGCTGTGCCCAGGAACATCCTGAACACAGCAAAATAAGTAGACAATACATAAAGAGGGCAGAGTCCCTGCAAATAAATACACTACCGCCATAATACCCGTTTTCCATCAACATTTAAGCGTGTATGTGGGTTTTTGTGTGCGACACACTGCTTTCCCATTGCCAGTGGACCAGAGTTTTGTACCAGCTCTGCAGCAGACAAGTTTTTTGTGTTTTTTTAGTTTTTCTGGTGTATCATGTTCGACGTAATGTAGGAAAACAGGGTTAGTAAACAGTACAAATAAGCATGGAGGCCTGTTAAAATGTTACATGGTTACTTAGTTGTTCAGTCTCTGTCTCAAGCTCAGTGCCGACTAAATTTGGAATGATGTTGGAGTGCTGGACAGCTTCAACGGACGATACTTTGTGGCGGCCCATCATTGCATCTTGCTGGCAAAGTGGGCTAAAATTAGCACGTCCACCTGGGTGTTGTATTTCAATCTGCCAACTGGAGCCAATTGGAGCTAGAGCCGATAAATACCCCAGACCACTGCAGAGTCATTTGTCCCTGGAGTGTTTTCTGATTGTAACCTTTCCCAATAAGTGCAAAAGCCAGATGTTAGTCAGTCTTAGAAGCATTTTTGTCCAGTGGGAAAGGAGCTATAAGTGATGACTAAGAAGGATTACTTCTGTATGTGTTTATACATTGTTTTTTTTAGGACAATCCTGCACAGAATATCTTTAATTTTATGGTACCTCACACTTTAACTCCACCTCATTTCAGAGGGAAATATAGTATTTTTTACTTCATTTATTTGGTACCTGTGGTTCCTCGCTACTTTTCAGATTTTGAAACCTTACAAAAAAAAAACATATGAATTACAAAGCATCTTCATAAAGTAAATTAAACCACACAAAAGTTTAAAAATGAGTAAAGTTAGCTCCACATTAAAATAGCTACAGCACATTAAAATGTTGCTTACATATTACTGCATCAATTACAATAACTTTTTTTTAAAAGTTTAAATACATTTTCCTGTAATACCCTCTGACTTTTTAAGCACTTAAGTACAGCTGTGAATGCAGTAATTTATTTGTAACAGAGTATTTTCAAATTGTGGTATAGCTACTAAAGATCTTAATACTTGTTCCACCACTGATACTTTGCGGTGAAGTGACTCCACTGGAGGTGTGAGCCTAACTGTTTGGTGTGCATGTCAAGTAAACAATAACAGCCCTCAAAAGTCATGCATTACTTCAAAAGGCCTCAATTACAAGAGATTATTACACATAAACGTTTCCGTTAAACATGCCATTGTCCGGATGTATACAGTTTTCAGCAGTAATTGTGTGAGTTGGAACGCCATCCTCTCCATTTTCAATGACTGGCAGTTCATCTCCACAGGTGATAAACAGATTGTATCTTTCCACAGGCTAGGATTACCAAAGAAAAGAGGAAACAATATCATAAATGCTGTATAGCGGAAAGCCCCTTGTGAACAACAGACACTAAAGGAGCAATTGAAATAGAGCAGGAAGGAGTAAAAAAAGCTTTTAACGCCTTGCTCCATATATTGGAAAATAAAAGATTTCTGGCTTTTTCCCACAATAAAGCAAAAAACATACATCCTGTTTGTGCATCTGCATCCTTAGAAAGCAGAGCCACCGCAGCTTTCATCTAGAGGCTATGACACAGCTGCTTCTCAAACATACAAAATCATTTGATTCACTTCCGGACAATAAATGCCCAAATCTAATCAGGATACACACAGTGTTCTGAGAGGATGTCAGTGCTGCGGACTGGTCATGCCTCAGGGTGCAGACATTGGGCAGACTCCCCACAAACTAACCCCACGTTGGGTCATTCTGGTCATATCACATCAGAGACCTTTAACATTTCACCATTAGCCCCCATTAGGTCTTAGCGGGCTTAGTCATATCCCTAGACATTTTGTTCATTCCCTCGCAATCACCGGTGAAACCTGAGGGGCAGTGACTAGTCCTCAATACTGACTTACCACGCCACGTGCAAGGAGAATGCATGCAAGGATACAGATTCACTGATCTAAGGTAAACTGCTTTTAAATATTTGTTGTTACATAAGGGAATGAACCTATTTTTTATTCATATATAATAAAGTTAACACTTTTATTTGCCTGTTTCCAAAATTGCCTCCACTCTGCCAACCAACACCAAAAACAAGCCAAACTACCAGCCCACAATTCCTTCATGGTATAATGCAACATGGCACACCGGGGGAAATGCTTTAAATCGGTGCTCACGTATCCACAACGATAAAAAAAGGATGAATAGGTGGTTTTGCAAATCTGGTACATGTCGGTGGTACAGAGACAATTACGTGCTATGGCCACAGTTTAAGAGGCAAAATTGACAACAATTACCACCACCCACTTGGGGACTGGAAAGAATAATGTTCTGTGTGGGAAACGAGACAGATTTTCTTTTATATTTGCACTTAGCAACAGGACAAATTGCATACTGGGCATGACAAAACATGTGCTACCAAAAACAAACACATCATTAGGGATTTCGACTCTGATGTATATTACAGTGGCTCAGCATTACTTTGATCACATTTTGGACTATTTCAAAAACAAAGTTCACCTCAAAGTGACCCATTTAAAGCACCAATGCAGATGCAACATGGGAAATGTGCACATCCTCAGTAAGTTAACTATGTGGTGTAGCTGCATGTTTGTTTTTTCAAAATAACTGGAGTGAACAGTTGGTAAAAATCAACACAGAGTTACTTTAACAAGATTAAAAAAATGTTTAATGGGTCTCTGGGACAATTCAACCACTTGGCTTCAGATCACTTGGAACACACCCTTCTGTTTCTTTTTGTTGTTTTTGTTTGTTTTTGCCTGTGTCCTTTCATATCAGTCTGTGTCTCCTGTCTAAAAATCAGAGGTTTTTGTGGGTCTGTAAACGCAGCACAGGTGAAATGAACTTTATGAGTTTATTTTCCTCTCAGCAGCAGTTTGTGGAGTTTGAGTCGGCGAGAGTGTGGAGCAAGGAATAACCAAATGATATAAATAGTCCAACAGTGCCCCTCATGTACGGTCCAGCTCCAAAAATAGAAAATCAAAATGTGGAGGCAGATGTTTTAATTGTGGCAGGCCATTACAAATATATTCACGTATGGGAAACTCTGCAGTGGGTGAAAGTCTGCACACATACACAGTAACAGGGCTACCTGTTAGCATCACACGGCTAATGTTACCCTATGGGTTATTAATAGATTTAACGTTTAAGTTGAGCTGTTTCAGTTTCGGTCTGAGTTTACTGGGACTACGTAAAGGCTTGTTGTTGGATGTTAGCCACTGCTGCTGTGTTAGCTCATGCTAACCGGGTAGATGTTGAACTGACCAGGAGAAGAGCGGCTCCAGACTCCAGAGACGGTCCTTCAGTGCTGCATCTAACCTATGCAACAGAATCGAAGTTTACTGACTTTTCCAATGTTAAATTTGAATTTATGTTTTAATAGGCTAATTGAAGCCTGGCTGTTCAATACATGAATTTAAACTTGCACTTGATTTCAATTGTTGGCCAAGTTACATTCTTATTTTTACTTTAGATTCTTTTTTGTGAGTACTTGAGTACTCTATAATAACTTAATGGAAGTACTCGAATATGGAAGTTACTTAAAATGCCCAACAGTATGTCACTCAATTATTTAAAGGAGCAGTGTGCAGGATTTAGTGGCATCTAGTGGTAAGGTTGCAGAAACCAACTGAAACTTCTCCCATGTGCCAACTGTGTAGGAGAAATATGGTGGCCGACGCGAAAACTCACATGGCCCTATCTAGAGTTAATGTTCTACTTGTCTGCTCTGGGCTACTGTAGACACAACATGTTGGACTAGACCAATCAACTTTCAACATCACCAAACGTGACTTCAGTGGTTTCAGAAAATATAAAACAAACATGGAACTATACTATTTAACCTTGCTGTGTGCTACGGGAACATCAACTATGATATTCTCGGTACATACAGGCAAGATTTTGGCTTCTGGAAGAATTATTTTTTCAAGTCATAATTTTGTTCTTTCAACTTAAAAAACAGTTTTAGATAAACAGGGTGGATCACAGGCTTTGGTGTGTGTTGGTTAACACATTGATCAAACACACCGTCAGAGCTGAGTTACAATAGACTTTTCCGCAGCTTTTTTAGTTCGAATTAGAAGATGTTTGCATACGAGTGTAGGACTGAAGTTCAGGTGTAGGCCCCCAGGCTCGACTAATCCCGCTTGAAGTGCCCGTCCCATTAGACCGTGTAATCAGGAATGTGCTGCAAAGCAGGTGTGTTAATAATGCTTATTAAACAAACGCCCGTTTACTGCTGTCTGCTTTGGATACCTGATGGTGGTGATGTCATGACAGACATGAGATGGGAGGGAGGGAGGGAGGAGGAGGTAAGGCTAGTGAGGAGTATTTTCACAGACTGGCGAGTCCAGACAGAGAGGCAGAGCGAAAATAGCTCAAGGGGCAAACAAGGTAACCTTTTTCAAAAGACGCTTCAGGGGGTGTCTGCCAAGTCCCACACAATACTGTCTGCAGTGAATGTCTGTGTTGCAGTTGTACTGCACTGCAGAACAAAATACTTTAAAACGCCTGAGTGCATCATCGGTTCAAATCTACTGGAACAGTGCGAAGCTGCTCGTCTGGACGCCAAAAATGCATCACCACCTGATGTGTAACTTAATATACTCCCTGCAAATATATGAATTTTGCCCAGACATTGCAGCGTTGTTAAGACTCTTACAACTGGAAGTGCCTGTAAATCCATATTGGCCTAATAATGAACCCTACCTGAGCACTCCCCGTACTGTGCCTCGCCTCTTTCTGTTTAAATGAAAACAATTAAAATACCGAATTATCTAAATCACAACAAAAGTTTGGTGACTACCCATGACAAGAAACATGGAATGCTAGTTGTGCATGCAAACATATAATTAGACTTAAAAAGCATAAATATAGTATAAAGCATTGGTTTGCTGCCTTAATGCGTCTTATTACAGTAATTATATTCGTGTAATACACTAATGTGCAGAACCCACTTTGGGCTATTTAGTACCATACCATTATCAATCATTAAGCTGAATTGTGGCATCACATGCACTCATCTGACTGCAGAGGGAAAGATAACAAAGTATGAAATCGTTTCTCTGTCATTATAGCTATTGTTTATTTCACTTCTGTAGCTTAATTTTTATCATTACTGCTGCGTCTCTTTTCTGCTGCACAGTTTGGGCCGTCTGTATCACCTGTAATGATACACCTCATGGACAGATCAAGGAAATGTCAATATGGTCCTGCATGCCATGAGATCATAATACACATATAGAGGAATGCCGACCCTACACTCCCTTACGGTGCCCTAGATTAAGCCGGGTACATAAACATGTTACACTGAGGTCATGGATATCTCTTGTGTTCATGACATCATAACCACAGAGCAAGCCATGAACACCTAGTATGGGGCTATAATCAGATCTCCTACATGGTAACTGTTGTCAAGAATAAGGCCCGCGGATAACACTGCCCAATTTACTTGAAAGATGAGCATATCCATTCTGAGACATCTCTGTGATTCACTGGGAAGGCCCCCGTTGTTAGGGTGGGGGGGCTAAGGCAAGTCTGGACACACCCATGCCAGCCGGGACATCCCCATTAAGAGGCCACTTGGTTCTAAAAGTGGAGAGAGATGGGACACGGGGATCAAATGGCCAGTTGTTTAGAACGTGTTTGCCTACTAACATAGATAAATACTCAAGGGAGAAGAAAGCGGGAGTAAAAGACGAGATGACATAAAAGAAAACAAGGCGGACAACCTGTAATGGAGGATCCCCTTCATTTATTTCATTTTAATTAACTTCTTCATTGATGGTGTTTTAGGTTTTCTTAGATCCCTGAGATGTAATGCTTGTGGACTTGTCTTTGATTTTTTTAACCACACAAGTACCAACATTAAAATAGCCAAGGGTTACACGCTTGTTGAGGATGTGACGTGTGTCTAAAAACAAAATAAAAGGAAAAAAAAAACCCAGAAATGACTGAAGTGAATGATGTGTGGAAGCATGAGCGGTGGATTTAAGTGCTACAAAGTGACTGGCCATGCCCTCCCTTTGTGTCCGAAGGCCAGAGTGCATCCTCTATGACTCCCCTGACGTGCTCAGGACTCATTCATGGGTAATGTACCAGACAGAGCAGATTACTCCCCTTTCTTCATTCCCTCCGCTCAGCCGAGGAAGCCCTCCCTGGCCATACCTTCTCGCCCACTTTCCCTGTTGTCCTGTTTGTCAGGTTGACGCCACTTGCATGCCTGAATTTGAGAAGTTGAAATCTGATGTAGAGAAAATCAAGAGAAAGCACTACGGTGGTGTTTCAGTCATGAAAAGTTTACATCATCATAAGATACTCCACTTTTTTTTAACCTTGGATGAAACTTAGTTTTACCTGAGGCTCGCCTCATATAAACATGCCAGACTTTGTACCTTGTGCTTCAAAAAAAAAAAGTAACAGGTCCATACAACTCAACGCATTGTCTGATGCTAAGTAATAAAACTTGCTCTAATAAAACAGGATAGAACTGATTTTCGGGAGCTTGTTCCGTAACGTCTGCACACTAAGTGAATAATGCCACATCAGGGATTGTTTGAAGTGATGGTTACGACCAGATCTGTGCGACTGAGTGATTGCTATCAGCCACTTGTGTTTCCTTGAGTCCTTGAAGAGCAATCTGAAGATTTCCACATTGGTTCTGCACTATGCAGTGTTTACATATACTCACTCATCCATTTCCCACACAACGGTGATGGAGGAGTGTTGGGCAATGAGGCATTCATGTCTAGTCCATGGCCTATTTGTCTCCAATGAGCAGTGGCTTCTCAAATGCAAATAGCTGAAAAAACATATTCACTACTTGGTTCTCAGCATGCTCCAGTTAGAAATACATCTGCTGTAAAAATAGAAACATTTAATGACTGTGTTTTGACAATTATACCTTGAGGAATAGTGTAAAATGAAAATGTTACGACTGTTACAAGGTACAAGTAAAGAAACGGGGCACATGACTAATTGTTTCTGGATTTTTTTCACTTTAAAATATCTAAGAATTAATGTCTGTAAAGTATGTATGTATTTTTAATATGCAAAAGTGTCACATGCATATGCAGCGGCATCGTTGGACCTGGGCGTCCCAAATGTTCTATGAACATCCCTGTACTTTTCAGACCTTTTCAGCGACTTTTTGCTCAGAGTAAACTCAGTTAGCGGCTCCTCTGGCAGCAGCACAGCCTCTAGCTCTAACTTTTGATTCACAAACTTGAGAACAGAGAGATAATTTTCTTAGTTTTTACTGAATATTTGCTACACTTAATTTGTTAAAAAAAGGTATGTTCTTGGAATTAATTAAAAACATAATTACTACAAAAGTTCCCTGAAATACTGTGATATTATGTTAGGGCCCTCTCAAATACTCCTCAGTCCTCAATACTATCAGAACAAAAAATGTTATTGTTCTACAATTGATGGTCACTGTCTGTTTTGTGAACTTAAGACACAAGACTTTGGTTTCTTTGGAATTAGCACGAGTATATATTTGCTATTCATATCCGGAAAAAAATCAGAATTACAATGTAATATGAACTACTGACTGAAGACACCTGAATTTTAATCACACTTTCTGCAGCCTGCCACAAAAGGAAGTACAAATGTGTCATGTAATAATGACAGTAGCTATTGTAACATAACACACACACTAAAACCAATGCCTGCCCTCAAAACAAAGTGGCTGAAAACCAGGTGTGAAAAATGAGCACTTCAAGAGGTGGATTCTTGTTCCAAGCTTCAACACCACAACCTTTACAAAAAAAACTTGTAGAAGCATTATGCAAAATATTATTATGAGATGTACAAGTGACAAGCATGTTAGTAGGAAACAGGGTTTTCGCGATAAAGAAGTGTGAGAAACTTGCAAACACACAGCGACAAAGTAAAGCTGGTGGTGAAGCAAATGGTAACATTCACTTGTCAGAGGATGGAAATGTAATTTTAAACTTTGCTACATCTAATCATGTATCAGCCACGCTTGTCTAACAGAAACATAATACAAATTATATCACTGTATCACTATCTACAATTTCTTTTTCTGTTGGCTAATCTGATTCTTCAGCCATTCCTTCACTGCAGTGGAATGTGCTGTCGTTCAGTAACGTCTACCCTGATTGTGGCGGACAAAGTGCGATAGGTTCACTATCACATAGACACACAGACAGTCCCTTCTCAGGACCCTTCACCACTGACTTAGACATTGGCACTGTCACAAACTCCGGCAGACAGAGTGAAAGAAAGCAAAAGAAAGGGAAGAGCTGGCATATGAGTAAGGTCCACAGGTTTGGCATCCAGCGGGGCTGGCAGAAACACAGCTAAAGATGGCTGAGTGCATTCCCAGCCTTGGCAAAACAAATGGAACTGTTGTTTGGGTTCAGAGGAGCTGGCCCTCAGAAAGGACACCGCGGGAGGGAGGTGGAGGGGTGGGCAGGCCAGACAGGGACAGACGAGGACACTGGAGCAGGGTGGCAGGGTTGCATGGCTCACACCACCCACATCAGCTCCAACAAACAGCATCGAACTGTTCCCAGAGGGGAAAGTTTGTGGAGAGAAAAAAGGGTCAAACTCCCTGAAAGTCACAATTTAAATACAAAAGATGTTGTGCTGTATATGAGGCATATCATCTGCATTGCATCAGAGAATGAGAGAGGAAGAAATATGATGAGAAGACACGCCATGACGTGTTGCTCTCTCTAGGCATTCAAACTGCATAGCTGCCATCAAAGGGTTTTTTGTTGATATTTTCTGAATGAAAGTGACTGTGGAGCTCTGTTTGGTGAATCAGATGAGTTAAAGATGTGGTGAAGTCAAGACATTATTCAACCTTAAATTATCTGTTAGGGTAATAATGCCATAATATTTTTCTGTCTTCCTTTGACTCTGCTCTTGAGCACTTTGGGAGTGTGATCCAGATCACAGGAAGCTGAGGAAGAGCGTCTCATGTGGCTCAGACAGCCCAGGGGACTCGTCTGTCATCTGGCGCGATTAAGACACAAATCGAGCTGGAACAGTGAAACTGCCCAACGCAGCACGCACTGCAAACAGCGACGGTTGGGCCTTGGGATGTGTGTGGGAGTGACTTAGGAGAAAAAGATTGATGCTGGCTGACTTTAAGTAGCAGTTTTGGAGGGACGGAGACTGTTCAGGCTGGCGGTCACCTTCCCATGTCAGCTGCTCAGATTGTCTCTATTATGGACCTTCAACTTCAAATAGTTCAACAATCCAAAACAAGTAAACAGGTCAGGAGCTAAAAGCTTGTTAGCATTTACATCTTAACAACTGTAAAGATAAGTTAAAGTAGTAAAATAGTGGATAAAAATAAAGCTGTTTTGTTTGCAGACAACATCACATCAACAATCATTGTTACTCTTTGCAGTGTAATGTTACATGATGTTGGTATTTAAATTCATGGGAGACTGAAAACAGCACAAAGGAAGCATCCATTTGCTTTTTTTGCTGCAGTAATGTTAAGTTTGAAACAATTATCAAGTCATGTCCATTGCTGTCATTTTTTTGGTTGGTGCAGTCTCCGGCACTGTGCAACCTTCCTTCCTGCTCTGACTCCACTCAGCATTGCTCACATACCGTCTGCCACAATCACCACTACTTTTCCTTACTGCAGTAAGGTTGGCAAAATCTAAGTCTTTTTTTTCCCTTCTGCAAGAGTCAAATAACTGTCTGCACCAAAAATGAGAAGAAAAAAATATCTAGTATTCCTATTTCTGCCTTGTTTGTTCTTGTTCACACACTCGTCAACGCCACCTTCCTGCTCACCTTTTTTCTGTGGTCTGCACGAAAACTGAGACGCCATCACAACGCGGACAGCATGCAGACAACACAACACATAAATAACGTGTGTAAACACATGTGGCGTGGTTGGATTAATGATTATACAAATAGCATATCCAGACACAGATCACATTTTAGTCCCGAGGGTGTGTGGGGTCCATGTGTACGGGCCAGATGAAAACAAAAAACACATGCAAGTAGACCACACTCACAGTCTTTCTAAATATAGGAACATTTCTACTCATTTGCAATCAAAACCTACATGACGCAGAAATACCAGGCCTACTCACCAACTGGAAATTATGTTAGAACTGGTTAATGGCATACACACTCAGTGAGTAGAAAGCAGTTAGTCAGTTCGGTTCAGTAACCCCTTTAGCATGATACGTTATCTCGCCTGAAGAATGTTTGAGATAATGCTGCAGCTTTAATCGTACCCAGCCAGGCTTGTGGTGCTCAAGACACCTGGCTTCGAAATCCTGTCGGTCACATCTCCATTTTTGGTAGACAGTTTTCAGAGCCATTAAATGTGCCTTGGTGTGTGTCTGCAGACAGGGTGGCCATGGCTGTTTACCAGCTTTGGCCGGGGCATGGGAATGAAAGAATGCAGATTTTGACAAAAGAACTCTAAGTGAAATTTTGTAAAGAGGCACAAACATTAGCTTCTGCACCAAAATCCATCTCATGTAATTTTTTGTTACTGTATTAGTATTAGTAGAGGATTATGGCAGTTCAATTATGCCCATGTATTTTGTTCGGTCCACTTTTTTTTAAGTCAAAAAGTGAAGGAAAGTGGACAGGTGCTCATTTGCAAATTTCAGAAAAAGAAAAATCTGGCAACAATTTACTATTAATCTGCTCATTATTCTTTTCATGCCTCACTTTTAAGAGTCAAGATGGTTAAATTATCAGGTGTTTAATGATCTTTTAGTAATGCTTAAACAATTACATCAGCCCTTAAAGGAAGAGAAACAACCTGAACCACAGTCACTTAGTCTGAACAAGGCAAATCTGAAAGGTACTAGCAGAACATTTCTTACCTCTACATGAAGAATAGACTTGTTTTTTACATTTGAAACTTTCCAGCCAACACTGGCAATAAAAACTATTTAGCGGTCTTTTTTAAATGCAGGCTTTCATCATGTAACCCTGAATAGCTTACCTTCCCTGCTGAGGGGCCTCAAACTCTACAGATAGAAATGATAGCAGTGTGACGGTGTGTTCAAACCAAACACAAAGTGAATTTTGCACGCAACACGATTACATAAAAGTCAATGTAAAAACACAAATAGACCTGAATAGCAAACAGTCTGCTGTGCAAGTTGAAATGTTTCAAATTGAGCAAAAAGATTTGTGTGAGGCTGCGATGCGAAAATCTATCAGTGTTGAGATTCTCCTGATTTTACAGAGAGTCAGACATGGAGGACAAACTTTCTGTCGCCGTCTGTGGGCACCCGGAGCTCTGCGAATCAACATCAATACTGTACAGAGACAGAGCCAAAAATTAGAGGGCTTGGAGAAAGGTGAGTGAAGCCACAGGAATACGGGAAGTTCTGAAATATGGATTTGTTAGTTGATTCTGGCTATCGGCTGGTTCCCAAGTTTTTTAGCACAACTGTTAGCACAGCTCGCGCTCCAGTGGCCACATTTGCACGGGTAACGCTCGTCAAAAATTTGCTTTGAATTTGGTCTTAATGCACCATAACAAGGTGTTAATGTAATGCTTTGCATTCCCCATTCATATCCTATCAACATATTTATTGTAACACATGCAATAGACTGGAAAAAGGTACTTCTCTGATATTTTTATCATCAATTCAAGTTCATCTTAAATAACACGAACTGTATACTGCTATTATGTAAAAAGTATTTGGATTGACTTGATATGAAAAGACAGAGATACTAAAACATCATTAAGCATATTTGCTGAATAGTTTGAGAATGACTGGATATGTAAGAGGTTGTGTTGCCTTAATTAATTTAAAAACATAAAATACCAGTCAGTGAGTTTATATGGCTTTTCAGATGTCTTCAGAAAACATTGATTTGTATAATCAGAAGAAATCTGACACAAAGAGCTCCTGTTTTCAATGACAAGCACAAAGACACAACTCAGATCTCACTGCCACGTGTCCCTGCTGTGTGGCACAATTACAGCACTGACAGATGTGCACACAACTTAATGAATCCCAAAAATGTACGAGTGCGCAAAACCTGAAACACATGCACACAAGCCTTAATATCTATCATTACATACCACCTTTTCTCCCTTTGATAGCTACAACAGGTAAAGCCATATACTGTTTACATGAAAGATCGTGCTTGCTGATGCAGATGAGCACCTCCCACGCAACTACCTCACTCCCCACCTCCCTCTTGGCAGATCATACCAATTTCCACCTGGATGGTCTTCAACTATGTGCCAAGAGGATATCACGGCAGCTCCATATCCTCTGTGTGACAGTGTAATTCCCTCTGCCCTGCAGCAATGTCTGCAAAACTCAGACAGTTTACATGTTCATGTAGCTACATTGCACTGGGGAAGAGTGACTTGCCAAGTATTCTGTGCATTCATTTGATTTCTGGCACACACAGTTTAACCCCTCCAACATGAGCTGTCACAGGTGTAACAAAGTCAAAGAGGGAGGTGTGTTTGATCTGTCTTTCAATTCAGCGTATGGCAACCAAATCCCAACACTCTTGGACTGATTGTTGAGTCGTCTGCTTCGTTATATTTTAATATATAATCATTACCATTCCAGCTGAGTGAAAATACTTCGTCTTAGTGCGGCACAGTAATGACTGCATTATGTGGATGAATGGATACGGGGTACAGGGACGTATCAAGTTCCAGACATTATTTAACCCAGGTATGCAGAAAAAAATCTGCTATAATTAGGTAATATTGTATTTCACACTTGATTACAGTACAAAGGAAACTAGTAAAATACATTTCAATCACTTAGATACAACATTTAATTAAATCTTGTGAAACCGAAGCCAAAAACTTCAGATAACTGACAGCTGAGGTTTATTTAATCTGTGATGAAATGTAACATGTTTTCAATCAAATACAGTAAAGTACATTAAGCCGCACCAAAACCCTCTGGCTGAGAGCCAGTATATTACAGTAACTCAGAGTATGATGCCACCTACATTGCAGGAGTTGTTACATGAAAAGACAAGATTAACTGCACACACGTTTGAGGGTAGACTGCGAAATTGTTCATTGACTGGGAAGAAGTCAGACATTATGGAGTTCATTTACAGCAGCAACAACACAAGCAACAACCTGACTCCATGATTTCCATGCAAGTCATCCTAACTCAGTGGAGTGACTTACTATCTGGGTTCTGGGCTGCCCCCTATCGGGAAAGTCTAGATTAATCTGTCCCAGAATATCTGTGTGGCTGAGGAGAAGTAAGGAGAAGCAAGAAATTAAGCAGTGTGTGTGTGTGTGTGTGTGTGTGTGTGTGTGTGTGTGTGTGTGTGTGTGTGTGTGTGTGTGTGTGTGTGTGTTTTTGGCATTTGATCTAGCAAAGTCTCAGCTCACCTGATGTCAAGCTGGACCACGAGTCAAGTATGACTCATGAAACCATTGACCCTTAAATGTCAGGCGCACAACAGCATATGTTTGAATGTGTCATAGTGAGCAGAGGATGTTTGGCTTGACTTTGATATAGTTTGGTAAATATACTCAGCTATTATGAGATGACTGGATGTTGACCAACGTGAATGCGCATGTGAGCTGTGATCACAAATCAGTTATGCGCCAGGGTCAGAATGCTTGCATTAAAATGTTGGTCTTAAAGGAATACTTCACCCGTAAAATTATAATTTGTACGTCCGTTACTCACAACGTGAATTAATTAGGAAAACCTTTTCCTCGCATGCCTCCGTGGAGAGTGCAGAATCCAAAAAAAGATTAACACCATTAATGAATTGGAGTAAACAGGGTCCTTATTTAACTGCAATAAAACTATAACCAAACATCTGTTTACAAACTCTCACACATCTGCAGCATAATCCAAGTCTTATTTATCCAGTCTTTCCTCAGTGATTCCCAAATGCATGCATTTTTGCTAAAACTCTAATATAAAACATCTATACGTGTAAGTAGAACATGCTGAGCGCATCGGTACCATGGACTGTAAAAATAATGGACGTAGCTATTGTGATGTCACCCACTGGTTTGTGGACTCCCGTTGTGAAGTCTCTTTCAGCCGTCGCCATCTTGGTTTTTTTGGAGCCAGATGTGGCCATATTTGGGTGAGAGGCCAGAGCTGTGGAGGAGCGATGGGTGGATTTGACTGAGAAGCTGAGGCCACTTTCAGCAGACAGTCTGTTACTCAATGCGGCCTGCCCTTAATTATTCAAAACTGTAAGCCTTAATAAAATGTAAACGGGTGAGTTATATAAAAACTGACCTCCCATACAGTTGTCAGGAAAGGAAAATTAGCTTTTTTTTTACAGGCTTTAAAAACATGTTTATTTCTGCTATAAAGTTGGGCATTTAAACATGGGGGTCTATGAGGATTGACTTGCTTCCAGAGTCAGCCCAAAGTGGCCATTCAAAGCTGTTTTTGGCCCCGGAGGTTGCCTCTGAGTCACTACACAACCGTGCGTGTAACTGTTTGAACTGACGCATTTTAAAATGTGATATTTTTGTGAAAATGCATGTGTTTAGGAAGTGCTGAGCATACAACTGGATGAATCAAACTTGGGATTATACTGCAGGAGCTGTGTGAGAGTTTGTAAATGGACCCCGTTTAAGTAGAGGAATGCAAGAGAAACAGTTTTCTTTCTTTCCAAATTCAAGGTAACACGTGTGAGTAATGATATACAAATGTTCATTTTACAGGTGAAGTGCTCCTTTAACATTATTAAGAGTCTGTAATAAAGGTCAATGTTGTAAAATGTGCCAAATGACAAATAACACTTCTAATCTCAGTCTAATTCACTTGACAGCCTTGAATTTAAAAATGCAGTTATCTTTTTAACTTCTACATGGCTATTTTTTTAAATGCCAGTTTGTCAGTCAGAGTTTTCCTAACAAGTCTACATGTCTTGATAGAAAAGTGGATGTCTTATGTTCGTCTCATCTTATGCTTGAGGGAAGAAAACCCTGCACAGGGCTCTCTGAGTGCTATGTGAAAAGCCATAACGGGTTCCCAGACAGTATGACAACTGACTAAAGGATTTCTGGAAATAGGATGTTACACAAGTTAGAATAAGCTTGAGACAACTTATAAACAGCTGAAGAAACAAACAGAGGCATATGTTCATCGGTTTTTTAAACCGATTCTCCATCGTAGACAGCCAACACCAAACACCCCCCACCCTCCACCCCAAGCTAAGGCTATCAGACAACTAAAGCTGCAAAAGTAAAATGACCTGGTGACTGTTAAAGCCCTTGGGAGAGTTTCTGTCTGGTTTCTGGGCTCTTCTATCAATCCTGAGACTGGATTATATATACTCCACTGTTTTCCACAGAGCAGAGCATAGGACTGGCTTTAGATGCACACAACTCAGGGAATGACATGTTTTGATTTTAAGGAAATACCATCACTAGTAGAGGTTTTACAGATGTTAGTGTGCATATATTCCAGAGTAAATGTTACCAAAACTAAGAATAACTAGGAGAAATTACAGCATGCATAGGGATTAAAAGATAAATTATTAGTTACACAAGCTGTAATAATGTCATTGTTAATCTCCAGGGACTGATGTCTGGGAAGCTCCAGTGGGTGGATCCTCCAGTTCATGTCCCCCGTCCTCTTTCCTCTGCACACACAGACTGGCCACAGCGCTGTGGTCCTGCCCTCCTGGCCTGCAGGTCAACGGATGCGCCGATTACCCGCAAGACCTTGACACAAGACAAATCTGAGCGCTTTCATCTGTGTCGGTGGGTCGCCCCTCAAAGCCTTGTTACAGGATTGGCGCTCACCAATTAGCACAATTAGCTTTTGGCAAGCCGCCGGCGGCGTCACATGGCACCAGCTTTGCACTGATGGTACCTGACAAGCTCGCAGATCAGTCATGTCTGCCATCACAGGGGGTAAGTTGGTTGCAGGATGGACAGGAAAACAAAGATGTAACTCTTGGATAAGCACACACATACATATACGCGCACGTTTATAGGCCACCGACACAAAGAAAACACCAGTACAAGAATAATTTTCTTGAGCTTTATCCATCATGCAGCTGTAGAAAACTAAGATTCAAAACTAAGATACAGGCAGAGTGTGAAACTGAGGCACATGCAGGTAGTCTAACCTTGCAGTCATCACAGTCACTACATGATGAATAATGCATTTAAGGCTATATTCTTTCTGCATTGTATGATAACTGAAAAACTTGATGTCATGGGTCTTATGACGAACCTGTTATATTCTTCTCTACTCAGTCCTATATCCCAAGTTGTCAATCGAATTTTTAGGACAGGGAGAGAGTTTGTTTGTGAGGCCCAGTTCCCCTAATGTTTTATCCAGAATGCTCTGTTGAGGGGCTCCCACGTCTAAGTCTTTTGAAGACATGAAAAACATTGGCAAATAAAGTGGCTTTACGGGGGGAAATCCAACCCAAGCCAGGGTTCCCTGCCTCTTCAGAAAAAAAAAAAATGTGTACATGGGTACAGTATGGGAGGATAACATCTGGAGGTGGTTGTGCCATGAAGGAATGCAGACGCTAAAACATGGAGGCTATGGACAGAGTGCAGAGCATCATTTTAACAATGTGAGTTTGTCTAGTAAAGTCTGCTTGGAAAACAATACACAAACAGCAGGATACGGAGGAGGCAAACTCATGTGGCCTTATTATCTGTACTATGCAGCGACAACTCTGATAAACCATCTAATGATATTTAATGTTATTTATTTGTTTGTTTGATTCATGATCAGTTCCTGTGCCATCCCAACTCTGAACAACTGACGGGAAATCTAGAGGGGCAAGAACTAAAGAACTAACATCCTTTGTGGTGCTGCAGTCTACGAAAACGATCCCCAATCATGAATCTGAGCTTCAGGTAAAGATCTGGAGAGAGACAGACCACCAAGCAGACCCAAACTGTAGTCAAATTCAATTTGTTTTTATTGAACAGGACTGACTACAATCATAAGTGTGAAGGCTAATGTAAATGATGCACTGGCAAGAGAGAGTACACTCAAAATATTTTCATAGAGGAGGGTTAACAGAGATACATAATCAGGCCACAGCTACAGTTGGGACGATTTCCGGTTTTGCTGGTCCGCTCTGTTCTGTTGTACCAGCTTTAACCGGTTTAATTTTACGCAAATTGGCTGAACCGGAATTGTCATTATAACAAATTCTGGCAAATTAAAATGTAGTCTGCATCGTCAATCTGTGCTGATGGTGTCACGTTGCTAAATCCAACTTGTATTGCATTAGTAATAAGAAAAAAAATGACAATGTTATTACATAATGTTATGTTTATAAACAGACTAATGGAGCCCACTAGTGTCTGACAGGCTGTGTGCAATTTACTGCCGAGCCCAGACTGGTGTCGGCAACATAAAGGAGATCAAATTACAGTCGAGGTGAGACGGAGGACGGACGTCGCACAATGTTGTTTACTAAAGTTCATGTGTTTCTGGGTGGGTTTACAGCCAATAAAAGAGGTGCTCTATCTGGCCGTGAGCGATGCAGTTCCTCTTTTGGAGCTAAACTTTTGTAAGAAGCCCTGTTCCTATTTATTCCTATGACTCACTTTAAAAGCGCCACAGCGGCTGAGGAATGGCAGACCATTAAGATGAAATGAGGAAGTATCTACATGATTCTTTCTTATTTCACCGCAAAACAATAATAAGGTGGCAGCTGGGTGGAGAGTGATCACCAGAGAACTAAAAGTTTTTTGTAAGCTAAATGACCATTGCTAATTATTAACATTGGCTACATGCTGCAGGCTATATTTTATGTTATTTCCAGTAAATATCACAATATAAAACGTGTTTTCTGTTTAAAAATTGCGAATGTAGAGGGACAGTACGTATTCAACCATCTTGTAAGTGGGTACATCTCCAGCTGATCATGACGTGACAAGATAGTCGGATGCTAGCTTGCTGTTAGGACAGGGCGTTATGTTCCACTGTGAACAGCTGCTGAATTAGGTGCAACACCTCGTGGCAAAATTCTGTGTTTGGCTTGGTATTAAAACCGGCCACAATCAACTACGTTTGCCTCCCAGGTGCAAAAGCAAAAAAGTTACCTTACTGTTTCTTTAAGATGAGCTAATACGTGCAGTACATATAAAATGGGGCTGGAGCTGTCTATCAATTCTTCATCACTGATGCGACAGCTTGATAAGCCTGTGTTCTAGCACACCTACCAAGAGGAGCGAGTATAAAAACACAGGCAAAACCCCGTGGCCTGGATACAATTGGTGTGCTGATAAAAGAGCCCCAGACGATGGGCAGAGAGATAAGCAGAAGGGGAGGTCTGGGGCACTGACGTTCTGCCACAATACTGTTCTCATTTGCAGCTTTGTGTTTCCTTGGCCCTCTCGCTTTTCCTCAGCCTCATCAGTGTAATCTCTGTGCCTGGCTACACTGAGTATCTTAGGTAACACTGCTTGAGATCAGTATCTCCCCTCAAAACAAGAAGCCAGGAAGTGTTCCGTCTGTCATTATCACAATTCACCCAGCGCTGTGGTTTTCCTCTTCACATCAAATCCATTCTTTATGGTTTCCTTCCCAGGGATCTCGTGTTAGTTAGTTTTTTTAAACCTTTCCAGCTGAGGACAGTAAAGGAGAGGGAGACCACGGTGTATGTGTGTATCTACATGTGGTGGAGTTGGAGTGCAGCTGCATTCCTGAGGGTGAGCAGTGAATTGACCACATAACACCATGGCGTGTGTGGGAGTGTGACACAACGAGGAAGGGAGATTATGGCAGAAAGGTTTGTTGATGTAAAACACGACTGTTTGATTTCCACGGGTGCGCGCATGCATGCATAAATGAGCACATCCGCACAGCTGCTCATGGATGGGCGTGTTAGAGCGACACACCTTGTCTGACAACACTCGGGCGCATCTGGAGGTCTTAAAGAGGAGACAAGTTAAAAGAGCGACTTAATTATCTGGCCTGAATACCAAAGACACTCAAATGAAAACATTCCCATCTCGTCTTCTCTTCGTTCTTCCTGTCATGGTGTTTTTTCTCCTTACAAAACTTGTAGATGTTTGCAATCCACATGAAAGCCTCAAAATAAAGAGTGCACCAAAACACCTTATCATCAGTCGTTAATTGCACTGGAAAGAAGCAGTTACAAAGGAGGGAAAACATAGTGACCTCAGTAAACTGTATTGCAAAACTGTGATTTATGTCAGCACAACAAAAATCAAAGAAAGGAGGCTGCAAATTTCATCCTTTCTGAGAAGTCATTAAGCACAAAACTGGTTTCAAAACAACGTGGTGTGCGTTATTCCCTGTAATCAAATCAAATGGACCACCTGAATCAGTCGCTCCAACCCTTGGGTGTTTTGGATGTTAATCTGCTGAAGTGATCTTTGGGAAGTAAGTCACAAACAGTGACATCATCCAATATCTAGTAAAGGAAAGAGTGTATTCAGCATATACTGTACTAAATGATCCCCAGAGCAACAACAAAGCTGCACTTGACTCACAGTTTTCAGCTGTTGTTGTAACAATAACAACTCAAAGCAATGGGAAAATTGTGTGGCCCAATGGGGTCAAGTCCATGATACACAGTTACTTGCACAATAACAGTCACAAATAAAATAACTTCAGTTTTCGCTTAAAAAAAGTTCTAACTTCGGTAAACATGTTTACACCGATGACACAAGACACCTTGAAATTGCACCAAAATACTTGGTCATGGTATTGCTCACTACATGGTGGACACAGAAGGTAAAACTGTTACCTATGGACCTCATTTACACCCAGTTACTTCATGTATCTAGGGCAGATTGGATCGCTATCTGATTTTAATAAAGCTGACTGCAAATGCATCCAAAAAGCATCCAAGGCAGATTGAAATGTGATTGTTGAAATCACCTCCGGAGGTGATTTCAGACACATTCTAGCCAGATGTGGAAAAGGTGTAAATGCATCAGTCCCTCCAAGATGCATACGTAATCTTCACTTGTCCCAGAGTGTAACTGCGTCAGTAAGCAGTCTGCGGAAACAGCCACTCACTGTCTGATTTTCCAAATACATCCATGGTCCATCTCCTCTGTCCTTGAGAGCATGGCAGCTAAAATGACATGAAAATAAGCCATTGTTCTCTCTCATTAAAGCAGCACGGAAAAAACATCTCCAGCGATTTCTTCACAAATACAAGGCATACCTAGCTGCTGTAGTGTTTATCTGATCCCTGATCAGTACAACCATTGAATGATCTGTATGAGTGAGGAAGCAGAGAGACTTAGAGCCTGTGAAGACGATAAAACTTTGTCTCACTCTTAGTTCATAAATATGATTCATTCATGTGTTTGTGTGGGGTTATGGACAGTTGTTAGCCAACGCCTGCTAAGCTGTTATTTTAACTACGGGTGCATACACACCAGGATAGTGCGGGGGACTCCGATTGGGTGGGGAATGCTGAAAAATTTCACACCTTCATTTGCTTTGGTTCAGCTGCTCGTTTGGGGGTGGTATTGCCCAAAACGACCACTGACCAGGAAGAAAAAAAGCACGAGGAAGAAGAAAACCTGGCTCATCAATTTGCCAGGACCAAAAATGGAAATCCATCCCCTTCCATTCCCTACCCAGCATGTTGCTCTGGACATGAGACAAATGCAGCAGTACCAAAAAAAACAGCGGAGAGCGAGAGACTACGACGTGCTGCTGTGGTTAAACAGAAGCCAAGCGAGGTATTTCAAGGATTTAAAAGTTTTCAGATCATATATATGCCCGTAAATTATACGCATACATTGCACTCTATGTCACCTTCTCTCTTTGGTTTGCTGGATAGTCCGATTGCATTTCCCACTGAAAGCGAACCGCACCAGGGTTCACTTGCAAGTGAACCAAGACCCCCAGTTTATTAAGCGGACCAGGGTTCGCTCGTTTTGTCCGCACCAGAGTTTGAATGAGCGTTCACACCATTCCATGAACCGAACTATCCGTGGAAGCAGACCAGGGTTCGTTTAAAGCGGACCAAATAGTGCCAGTGTGAATGTGCCCTAAACTACAAAGATGGAGGAGTTCTTCTTCTTTGCTGGTATTTTTGGCAGCTACCAAACACCTTCTGAACTTGGAGGACCTGATTTACATGTAGCCAAAAAAAACCAAATAGCGATCAGATTTGTGATCTGCAACAGAGACATTACATAAATATGTGCCTAAGTGTAAATGAAAGTGTTTTAACTCTTATCTGGATTTCGTCTGAGATGCTTCAAATGACACGTGTAAATAGGACGATCATTTAATCAAAAATAAGCTTTATTGCTTAAATGTTAATGTTTTGTTTTTGATCGCTCACTGAAAAATTAAGTACAACTAGAAAAAAAAAATACTCAGCATTAATCCATATGATCTATGAGTACATTGTTGACAAGAGGAGAGTAAATATAGTATAACTGTTATACATTTATAAATGAATACATTTTAATGAATAACTCTTGGGGACCAGTAAATACAAAACTCTTAAGAACAAAAAAAAAAAAATATTACGGTGAAATCCACCATTGCCGACTAACACTGTCATAAGTACATGGACAGTACCAATGGCTTAGTGTATGGAGCGGCTCAACTGTGGTGTAGATGTATGTGAAAGGGTGCAGTCTGGTTGTCTTGTCACAACATTCAGTTTGAGCCCTGAAGACAGAGACAGCGTTATCCTCTTATTGTCATGGAGAGTAGTGCCTTGGAGACTTGAGGCACAAAGGCTGGAGGAAAGTTAGTCTTAAATCTCTTTGAGGACAGAGTTGGACATTTGCATGATGGAAGAATATCCTCAGAGGAGGCCGACATGTTCAGTCAGTGGGGTTAAGGTAGAAAATCACCTTTAAACCAGCTGGATATCGACTTGACTTCACTGGTGCATATTTGTATGTTCTTGTTTTAGCAGGTAAAACAAAACTACTACTACTATTACAGCTCAGAGTGATTTGAAAGGAACGGAAGTGAAAAGGGAAAAAAGAGGACAGGAGGCATGTTTGTCCAAATAATGTGACGCAGATCAGTCTACACTAGAAATTGCACAACAAAAACTCTGCATAGAAAAGGCATGCTTGTGCTAGACAACAAAACCTTGAGCGTGGGTGAGCTAGGCCTACATAAACTTTGATGGCGAAATTTACTGATGTGGAGGTATCTGTGGTTAAGCAGTCAGAAAAATAAAAGCAGCTTGTACAAAGTTTGCACAGACTTGTGCATGTGCACACACGTGTATCCACACACCTTCCAGGCTCATTACACCCCTGTATCTCCACTCAAGTGGAAAAACACCCCCGTCACTTTCCCAACAGCATCCTCACTCTCTAGATAGTTCCCAGTCAACGTCCACCCCTGTCAGCCTTCCTCAAAAAAATCCTTGAGGAGGTCAAGCGAGAGATTAAGACCCTTCAAATGGGGTCATGGAGATCAATGATCAAACAGAGAGCCAGGCCCAGCCCCCATGCCCCCACTCCTCCCACTTTATTTCAGGAAGCCTGATAATAGAGACAAAAAGGCTGGCTAACTACTTCCCTACACCATGACCCAACCACCCTCTTAATCTCTGGCGGTGGCCTCACCTATAGCTGTCACTGGCAGTTCCACCAATCACTGATCAGAACATCTTCATTAATTAGGTGTAAATCTCAGAAATGTGAAAGTATATACAAGAGTCTAAAATTACCAGTGACATTTTTTAAAGAATAAAGTCCAACAGTATAATAAAAAAACTGCAAAATGCAGTACTTATACTTTATGATGCATCATCTTTACTACATTTTGAATTTACTAGAGATGTAAAATTAGACAATCATATACACAAGCGCAAAAAAAGAAGACGAGACTTGTAAAAGTACAACCCTTTACACAATGGGGCCATTAGTTACAAGACGTGTCAAAAACATGCAATCACACCTGTCATACAGTGATCTATTTCATCTCCCCTGCTGAGCAAGTGCTCTCGGATTTCTATTGTGTGTATATCCAGAAGGGGCACACATGCATTGGTCAAATGAGACCTCATGCATGGGAAAAACACTTTGTTGGTTGTGGGTTTTCCATCATTGTGTGAGCCACATTCCTGTGGACCACAGGAGAACAGAAACTGGCTGCAGAGAAACCCACTCAGCTGTGGGGTTGGTGAAGCTGTTCCCTCTAGAAAACACGCCTTCCAATGAGTTATAAGTTTTCACATGGCGGAGCAGGCTTGACGTTTTTACTGGTGAGAGCTAGCCGACTTTTTTTTGGAAGTTGAAAAGTGAGGACAGAAAAAGGAGGACATGGAACGAGACCAAAGAATGACACAAGGTTTGAAAGACTTGCCCTGGGGGTGCATCTATTTAATGAAGCTATGCATACTCTACGAAAACAAGGTACAGAGTTGTACCATTTGTCACTAGAGCTATGCATTTTTGATACAAGGTTCTCAGAGTCAAGCAATTTATAGCCAGTATGTCACCACAATGTTCTGAAAGGAGTTGTGTGTCAGGTTCAGGGTAAGCGTGGCTAGGAAGTTGAATGAATGCTAAAAAAAGCAAGGGAAGGGAGTGGGCATAAAGTGAGAGAGGCCAGGTATTTGAAACTTCCTGTCTCTAGTGTTTTATCAATGGAGATCATAGTACTCTGACACTGTAGCTGTGGGAAATGTCATCTTCTCTACAATTTAAGAGCTAAAAAAGGCAATAAGTCACAACACAACTGTATATTGTGACCTTTAAAATGCAGCAGATGCAAATGTTAACACATTTAGTCTTTGATTTAAGGTAGAAACTTATCAGTTGTTCCCTCCCTAGTGTTTCCAAGGTTCTGGCAAAAGACAGTATTATTGTTGGCGTTGCTGTCACAAAGGTAACCGGATCGCTACTGGGGATAGTAACTGCAAAGAAGTTACACTGATACTCTGGTTACTGGAGATAGAGACTACTAGCTACTGGGGAAAACAAAAGCACTATCTTCTTCCTGTTTTGGTTGCACAATGGTTGACGTACTTCCTTTATACCATGAATCAAGCCTTCATTTCCCAGGAGACTGTACCAGCTAGCAGACAGAACTGCATAGTGAAAGCAAGGAAACCAGATGTTGTCATTTTTTGATTACTATTACAATGTGCAATCAAAATTTACTTCATAATAATAGGTTAAAGGGACAGTTCACACCAAAATCAAAAATACATATTTTTCCTCTTACCTGTGGTGCTACTTATCAATCAAGATTTGTTGGTGTGAGTTGCAGAGTGTTGGAGATATTTGATTGTAGAGATGTCTGCCTTCTCTCTAATATAATGGAACTAGATGGCATTTGGCTTTTGGCGCTCAAAGCAGCAAAAACATACATTTGAAAAACTAAAGAGTCATGTCACTTCCCAGAGGTCATGACCCAGTTATCCAAGATAATCCACAGACCTTGTTAAGAGCAGTTTCATGTAGGAACTATTTTCTGTCTGCCGAACTACACCCACCAACCGTATCGCCAAAGCATGCATCTACTGCTAGCTCACCTAGCACCACTGAGCTAGCTAACGTTACAGCTCAGCTGAGAAGACACCACTAATGTTTCCATCTCACACTGTCACGAGCACGAGCCTCTTGTCCATGAGCAGATGCACACTTTCTTCTGCACAGTGACACAATTGGCGTGAGTAGTTTGGTAGAAAGAAAATAGTTCCTACATGAAACTGCTCTCAACAAGGTCTGTGGATGATCTTGAGTAACCAGGTCATGATTTCTGGGAAGAGACGATGCTGTTGAGTTGTTTTTGGCACTTAAAGCATCACAAGTTGAATGCTATCTTGTTCCATTATATTTGAAAGAAGGCAGACATCTCTACAGCTGATATCTCCAACACTCAACAACTCACACTAGAACAATCTAGACTGATAAATAGCACTACAAGTAAGAAGAACAATATGTGTTTTTGATTTGGGGTGAACTGTCCCTTCAAAGGGTCTATTTCCACTTTAAATAATCATGATAAAATGTTAATTACAATATTAAGTGCAGGATAACGACATGGCGAGGAAAATGAAGGATGTGCACCACAATGCTGAATGAGTATAACTTAGAGAACACAATCCAATGTGAACATGTGAATGAAGGGTTAAATCCGAGGCGACTGGCCAACAGTGACTTCATCTGTGCAGTGCAGATGCAAAGTCTCACTTCACCACTCATCAGATGGCATTTCAGGATATGTGTAATGCTTTCTTACACTGTCTATCACCCCCTCCTCAGTGTGTGTAAGTGTGTCTCTCTGACACACACTCATACACACACACACAGTATGTAAGTGTTACAATGTAGAATATAGATGCAGACATGTTTAGGTGAATGTAAAAGGCCACAACACCTGGTGATGGCAGATGTACTCTCTTTGCTCCATTAATACATTAAAACTAATCTAGACATTAATCGACTGTACTTAAACGATGATATAAAGTTAAAACTGAGATACAGTAGCACAGGCACAAAGTGTAGGTACCTTATAAAGAAATCAAAGGCATAATGATAATTTGAGGTTTAACAGTCGTGGTGAGCAAAGTTTGTGGGGAAGCACAGTGGTTTACAGACCCTTTTCCCTTTAACTAATGTAGAAAAAAAGTACTTGTTTTTGCTTGACAACGAACAAGGAGACGTTCTCAACTTGGCTTGTGATTTTGTCAACTGCGGTCAACAGCAGCCGCAAGAAAATATTCCTTTGGTGGCAAAGCGATTCTTTCTAGGATCAGCTGAAGCCAGAAAACATGTCACATATGAAACAATGTCTGCATCAAAGTGCCCGTGTGTGTCTGAGTGTGTGTGTCTGCCTGTCTGTCTCTGTCAAAACATGGCAAATTGATGATTAATGATTGTTTGAATGCTGGTTACAGAGGAAGCGAAAATCTGTCACAGTCCCCACACTGCCACTTGGAGCAGTCGTCTGGATTTTCCGGAAATTGAGACAATGACAGCTGGAACAGTGTTGAAAAACACAATTTAACAATTAACACCAACCTCCATTCTTTTCGCCGTTGCGGCAGAGAAAATGTCCTGCAAGTGTGTGACGCATTTGATGGCTGCTTGTTCTGTGCGGTGTATCTTTGTCACAGTTTCATCAGATTTAGCTTTGGTACACTGGAAACAGATGTGCTTCAATTCATACCAGGCACTGTTTTCCTCACAATGGACGAAAAAATAAAGGGAGTGGATTGCGTTGAGTCTGATTGTGTGTGGGGTGTGAGTGAGTGAGGGATGGGGAGTGTGAAAGAGAGTGAGAGGATAAATAAAGAGAAAGAAAGAAGTTGAGGGGGCGCTTTTCCTGTTCAGTCATTTGGGGAGTTTGACCACAAAGTTTCAATGCTTCTGTCTTCCATCATGGAGGGGAGTCATCGCCGTGGTTCTCAAGGTTAGATAAAGCAGCCTCCCCCTTTTCCTCTGTTTACAGTGTTTTTTTCATTATCTCCATCTTTTCTGTTTTCTCTTCCTGTTTCCATATAAGTTTCCACCCTGTTCTTTCTCTCCCTCTCTGTGTATCACTCCTGGGCTCCATTATTTTTTTTTTTTTTGCACCGTTCATAAGTTTCATTCTGTCTTCTATCTATTCCTCAGATGACACAAGCACCCAAAGAACCAAAAAGATCTCTACCACTGCCGACTAACACTGACAGCATTTTCTAAAACAAGAGCCCCTCGTGGACGCAGTCCATTAGGCCCATCCATCCAAACAGACCTGCTTTGTTGAGGTGTTATATCAACAGGGTGACCTCCCCTCCACTCCTCCCCAGCTTCCTTGGGCCCCCCAACGGCAGGAGATTGATGTCAACAAGGAATTTTGTCCCACATTTCCTTCTACCTCCTCCAGACCCACCCTGCTCCTGAAAAACACTTGCACCATGCAGCACAGAGGGCCTCAGTGAGGCCTTAACAGGCCCGCTGAGCTGTATTACCCCGCCGCCACCCTCTCTCACC